>CM042872.1:3112880-3712880 GCA_023658055.1 Thaleichthys pacificus | reverse complement strand
TTTTGCAAAAAGTGTTTTATGAAATTGAAAATTGAGTCAAAGGCCCAAAATGTGCGTATGGTTTTGCAGATTTGAGGTGTGGTTCTGGTGTTTGAGTGTCAGGTTTCAGAAATTGTGTGAAAAGTAAGGAATTTGTGTGTAAGCATTTGAAAAAAACTGTAATTGATACATACATTTGATTTTACCACATTAGCAAGCTTACTCTGGCAGACAAACCCTCAACTGTGTATTTGAAGGTACATGTGCAAATGCGGTATTTGGCTATGGATGGTTAAAGAAGATTCCATTCAACACCTTGGACAGCCATCCTCTGACAAAGTTACGATGTGGTTTCCAACGATTGATGTACGTGCTTCCCAAGAAGCACATGTAACTCCATTATTAGAAAGTCACGATGTAGCTATAAGTGCATTGTATGACCATCTTTATTGGGAAACCGGGCCCCAGGTCTATAAATTCATCAGAAGCACTTCAGAAACATTGCTTGTTGTGCTCTCTTTCATGCTGCACACGTTCCTGACCCATCCTCGGTGGAACCTGTCTCCTCCTCATGCTTTAGGTTTGCATGGGAAGCCATGAGAAGGGGGGATGGGCTGTGTGTGTGTGTGTGGGGGGGGGGGTCGGATAAAAAACAGTGTGTGTGTGTGGGGTGGAGGGTTGTGGAGTAATGGCTGGGTGGTGGTGGTGGGGGGGATGCCTTGAACAACATACGTCTCAGTGTCTGCCAATGGCCTTTAGCGTTTGTTCAACTTACTGTAAGTTTTGAAAAAAAGAGGACAAGTTGAATAAAACTGTAAGCATTCCCCCTCTTACATCACAGCATATGTGAGTGTAGCCGGTGTAGATCGGTTTAACTCCCTCCTCAGGTATGTATACAGGCCACCCGCGCCAGCAAATCACTATCTTTTTGTTGGCGTAACTGGTAGTGGTCGCGCTTTAGATGTCGGAGGTGACGGGTTCGACCCCGGTTGCGGGCGAACGTCGACATAGTGTACCTCCGACATGGGAACGTCCACGTCTGTTACGTGAGATTAATACGTAGACATTTTGCATTTGGTACATGACATGGGATGGCATCAAGAGGCAGGGTGAAATGGTGACACAGTGATGGCTGGCTGGCCATGGCAGAGTGGGCATATGGGGGTGTTAGGAAGAGGGGATTTCTGCCAAGTCCTTTTTACATAGCATTGATTTGAGTGTGTGTGTGTGCACGTAAAGGGGGGGGGGGGGGGGGCATTATAGATTCTGGTCACTGATTTCCCTTTCATAACATTTTTCAGAAGAAAGAGCAAGACAAAATGAACAGGAAATGATACAACCATTTTTTTTCACTGTTTCAATTTTTGGGTATATAACATTGCTTGCCACTCTGCACTTCCGGTGGCCTGTATCAGAGAACACAATATCAGTCTGTATTGTGGACAGCCCCTCCGCGTCCACTGATTGCATCTGCACCTGTCTGCTCAGCTCATCGGCAGGTGTGACGCATGATAATTAGCCTCATAGCGTTTTTGTCCCCAAACACAACCTTACGTAAACATCTTGCATGCAAAAATATTTATTTTTCATTTCAGCTTTATTTTTTAATCCAACAGTTTCAAACTTGCACCATCCAAATAGTATTAACCTAGTGATTATACACTGACTTTGAACATGCAGACATGATAGCTACACACCTTTCATCTTTCACCCAATTCACATGACCAAGACCTTGGTCTGACAAAACCAGATAAAACTGCATTCTTTCACAACCGTGAACTGATATTTACCACATTCATCCGGATATGTGACATTGAGAGGGACAAGCAGAACCAGCGTGGTGATTAAGGCCCTAATAGAAAATATGCTTGGAGACGTCCATGCACACCCACGTGGGAAGGAAATCTGTCGAGTTCTAGACAGGAAGTGACTTTGAAATCAACCCTTTTAAGATGATACCCGATGCGACACACTTTGAAAACCAAAGATGCCGCTTACCTGAGTAGATCCTCTGTTGTCAGCCCAGGTTTTGGGGGGATTGGTCGATCATATATATCACGACACCAGTGCTTCAGTGTTTTTTTTTTTGTTGCTTTCCTTCACTCTGCAAAAGGACTAGCGTGTTTTTTTAATTACTGGTTAAGCTCTGAAGTGACAACTATGTGCCTGCTGCCCTTGAACTGAGTTTATATTACTGGTGTATATTACTTCTTAGTTACATAGTTTTCAATGTAAATTTTGTGTTAGTGTAAGTGTTGCCAAAAGGTTAAGAAGAAATTATGTAAACTAGCTGAATTTGTTATTGGGTAGGTTTTAAACTGACAATCTGCTACATCCTCACTTAGTTTATCACACTTTAGATATAGCACCTATTGGAAGGTGGAAAATGTGAGAGTGTAAACTCCCTATAGGTTTAAACGACAATAATATTTCCCTCCCAACTCACTTTCCTCCACCACCTCTGCAATACCAAGATCCCATCTCTTTGTGTGAAAGGGATGTCACAAATTAACAAACTAGCCTCCTAGTAACTACTCTAGAATAAAACAAACAACATCCTAATTAAGTTGTTATTTTCAGGTTTGGAACTTGGACAAAAATGCTTGAATCAACTTGTCCCTTAATATGTTGATTACTGTGTGTTAAAAACAAGTGTGTAAATGTTGTAGGTGGAGTTTGGTAGTTGTCTGTGCCTAATAGATAAATAAAATAGTAAATACCATCTGGCTTGTAGTATTCTGAGAACAGAGGAGGACTGAATGGAGGACTGAGCAAGAAAATGAAATGCTGTAAGTCGGTGGGCTGAGATTGTCTGAAGGCAATACATGTTGTGTGAGGAAATATGTGTCTGGTGGATCTAGCATTTAAAGTGTGGCTTTTTAGTTTGAAGCTTTGTGTTTCAGCACTTTGGTAAATAAAAAATGAGACCTGCTAATGTACTTACAATTTCAATTTAGCCTTTCAATGGCCACTTTTCTTTACATTTGAATGAAAGAGTATATACTGTTTTTGCTTTATTGAAAGAAAACCTTGCACGCTCTTCTCTCTACTCCTTACCTTTTCTCTGGGAAACCTCAAACTGGGACAGATGTCATGCTACAATGTGATTTGTATTTTTACATTTACTTTACATATGATTATTTTATTACATTTTTCCCATTAGCAATCACAATCATACTGTATTACAGGGAGGGGTATGTGTAATCCCAAAGTAATACAAATTCATCTTACAGCTAATGATATTCATGAGGTTCAATGTCCCCCAAAGCCAAGACAGTGTGTTGTGGCTATTGTTAAGCTTCCTATCTCCTTCTGTGATCTGGGGCAACAGCTAAGGAAATTGAGTAATCTACCCTTGAGTACAGTTTATCAGAGCCATCATTAAACATGAAAGCATTCATGGCTACAGGTTTAGTAAACCTGAACATAATGAAAACCGATTGCTACCCCCAATGACCACAAATTCAGTAGCTACAGTTAGGTCTTCCAGTTTGCTCTACCATGATGCTATTGACTGAATTGAAATAGTCTCACATAAAATTAGGTTTACCATAATTTGTCAACATGTTTCAAAACAAGTTAATGTGTCACATGCTTACAAAACATTGTTGTGCAGTACAAAACAATGCATGTGGCAATAGTAAATAGAATATGTTGGAAGTCGTAAGAACACTAAACTTGTAAACAATAGGTTCCAAGTTTAAATCCAGTCAGATGCAATGATTCTCGATTCTTGAACTCTAACCACAACCACTAAGCATTAAGTTAATAATCATATGACCTATTGCAACACATAGATGAATGCTTTCCTATTGCCGGGTGCTTTTATACATCAGAAACCCCCCATTGGGAAATGTATGCAAAGAAGTGCCAAAGCATGCAACAAGAAAGGATAGGAATGACAACAGGTTAATATAAGTTTAAGTGGTCCAAGACAGGACCTTCACAGTACTGTATAATGATGTGTGTGGGTCTTCCAGACTATAGACTTGTGCAGTCCAGTTTATCAAGACCTGGGTTAGACACATACCTGTATTAGCTTGTCCCCACCCGCGCCAGAGGAGAGGGAATTTTACAAATCCATTGAGTGCTGTCCCTAACTTGGTTCACCTATCTACCTAGAATAATCCCCCCTGTACGTTGCTTTGGATGAAAACATCTGCTAAATGAATGCTTTATTATTAATATTATTCATAGAGGGATGACATTTCCAAAATATTTCAACAAACCAGGGAACCTCAGTTTGTCTCCCTCTTGTCATCAGCAAAAGCCCTCTAAAATACATATAATCCTCTCTGGCCTCGTATGTTTCACCACCATTTAAGGCAAGACAATAGACTCCTTAAGTCAGAAAATAAGTCTCGGCTTCGATTTCATTAGGCAAACGGCTCGAGTAATTAGTCGTGCACTATAAATCAAGCTGTGTGAGTCTATTTTACCAGACCCTAATTGAAAGTGATCTCTTTTTTCCAGCATTGTAGTTGGACACGCTGCACCATTGGGATGGTGATAGATGTGGAATCCAGCGCAAACAGTTTGAGTCAGTCAGCCTGTGATTGATCAGTGCCCTCTGGGATGTCGGGTGGATCTTTCTCCTTCAGCCAGGAGATAAAAGCCTTAATGACTCCCCAGTCTTGCTCCGTCTTTCAATTGTACGTGTATGTATGTCTATGTCTCTGTGTGTTTTGTTATTTTTCAGTGTATGACCTTCAAGATTCTATATGCTTTTAGACTGTGTAATGTCAACGATGTCTCTTTCAAGTGCCGATGTGTCTTTCATTGATGTTGCTATTCACTCGCTACTTAAATGCTCCACTGGAAAATCCATTTGCATGAAAATTTAGTTGATTTATGACAGAATTCTACAGTATTTTCTATAATCCCTCAGGACATTTTTGCGAGGGCTCAGTAGTGGCCGTAGTGATGCAACACTATGTACTGTAAACCAACATCAAAGAGTGTTTTGTTCATGTGAAGCCTCACAAAAACACTGAGTGACTTCAACTGGCATCAAGAAGCAAAGGTGGACCAGCTGTGCTGTTTTGTTCGCTTTTTGTGCTTTTCTTCTCATCCTCCCCTCTCAGTCAATCCCCACACCACACTGTTCTACCCCTAAGCATGGGACCAGAATGAAAGATTTACACTTGGTCTTGTTGGTATTGAAAACCTGAGAAAACAGCAAAGGGGACAGCGATGATGACTCAGGTCTGGTTGTGTGTCGTTTGAATGAGGTCTGTTCAATTGTCCCGAGAGCAATGGATGTGGCTTTGGAGGCAGAGAGGTGTGTCGGCAATAATCACTCGGGCATCTGGCCCAACACTCTTGTGTGGTGGTGATCCTCCTGTGAGAGAAACCGTGAGGACCTCAGTAGGGGGTCCTGCTGAAAAAGAACATAAATTTTGGAGTGAGAATCAATAGACTGTGAGAGTCGTAAGAGATGTATTGGTTTGGACTCTCTGACTGTGACCTGTGTTCTGCCATCATGAGAAGGAAGGACAATTACCAGTAACTGTATATCTAAAATCTCTAGGGAATGATAGAAACTGTACAATTACACATAAACATAATACAGACGGCGTCCCTAGTAAAACAGATTAATCAAAAGTCCCCAAAAATGTCATGTTTCATTTTCATATAATCCAAATCAAGAAAGGCACATTCTTTACATATAGAAATAGTTTAATGTGCCCCAATTGAATGAATTGTGGACATTGCTAACCACACTGCCTGCAGTGCAGTGCACTCCATAATTATTTTGATAAAATTGCAGGGAAATCCCTACTAAGTTAGGAGAAATGTTGCTTTACAAGAAAAGAAAGGGGGAACACTCATTCTCCCACAAAAGGTATAAATAGCCCGTTCGTGCCCCTCTGTCAGAGTTGGGACACTCAGTGGGGTGCAAACTTCAAAGCAACCAGGGAATTCTGCTTAACAACTGCCAACAATTTCATGAGCCTTCCCTTTGATTGGAACTGCTACTTTAAAATATTTGTTTGGGTAGAAGAAACTTACCATACAATTTACTTTATTTAAATCAGTGTAGCCAGAGGTAAAAAAAAAAAATTGCCTAGCTCTTGTAATTGTCTGAGGATTTAAAGGCATTTGATTTCAATACTGTATGTTTTGAAATCTCTGATACTGAATGTTATGTAACAATGACACCAACAATATCTTTATAATGTGACTCAGACCCCAGAGAAAGGTCCAATAAGGAGCCTAAACTCTCAGATGGAGATGAGGTATACAAGCGGCCTTCAGAGGAGCCGTCTAGTTTGCCTAACAGTTGGTGGGAAATGAAAATGACCTGGAAAGGTTAAAGGGCAAAAAACATGTCAAGAATTTCCCAGGATACATTTCAAGCGTGGGTGAGTCAGTGAAAGAAATGTGTTGTTTTATTTTTGCCCCTTTTTTATCAGATATTTAAATTTTTATATAAAAATTTAAATTATAGAAAAATAAAGAGATACAGCCAAAGACCAGTCAATGGAGACATAGCGAGAGCGTTGCATTATATGTTTGATGGGCTTGGCCTGTGTTGCATTGTGGGTAGTAGAGCTCTCTGTGCCCCCAGCAGGATCCTGGCCACTCAGTCCAGTCCTCAGGTGCTGTCACTCTCTCCTCAGCCATATTAATTATGGGATAGAAACTCTAATCCCTCTTCCTTTGAAGCACTAGGCCAGTTATCAAGGCTACACTTTTATTAACAGTACACAACCCAAACACACACACGAACACACGCACACATACACGGATAAAAATATGAACACACACATGCCCCCCATCCCCACAAACGCACACTTTGACTTTCACTGACAGAGAAAGAAAGATACCACCCCTCTTCTTTTTCATTTTCCTTCACCTCCCCCATCTTGGGCTTTTAGGACTATGATTTAGTGTGTTTGCATTGGTGATGATGATCACTGTATGACATGTTTGGCTGCTTAGCTGAAACTCTATGGATTACAGTCTCAAAAGATGCTTCTTTTCCGAGGTGATTAAACCCATATATAATTTTATCCCAGGATTAGTGCCCCAAGATACTTTTGCTTTGCACATCATTAGCATTTGTCTCCCTGCATATTTCCAAGCTTTGAATTAAGATATTCAAAGTATCAATAGCTATTTTATTACATTAAGATACATGGTAATGGTATATCTTATTGACACTGTACACATTTACCAAACAGTTGTATGCTCCATTGAAAAATTGGAATTGGGGAGCCATTTCGTTTTTTTAGATAAACACGCAGTGCTGACTGACTTGATTACACAATCATCTCTTCATGGACACCTTTTTCACCTTTTTTGAGAGAGAGAGAGAGAGAGAGAGAGAGAGAGAGAGAGAGAGAGAGAGAGAGAGAGAGAGAGAGAGAGAGAGAGAGAGAGACGAGAACATCCAGGTTTCTAGGCTCTGTATGGAAGAAGACGAGAGATGGCTGTCAGAGATTGGCATCAGGTTTTTATGGCTATTATTTCAGGTGGGAAGCCAGTTTGAAGGGAGAACTGTCAAAGGGATTTTACACTGCCCTCTTGTGCTCTGATATATACTGTACATTATAGAAGTCTACTGCTCTCTACCGTGTCTTTAGCTCTTGTGCTTTGGTTTTGTAAGCTTTCATTCTTATTTGCTTCCCTAGATCCAGTACCTTTATGTTAGAGCTGTGGGCAATGTAGTACATTTGTTGTATTTCAATATTAAGCAATATATAATTATATATTTGTGTCATGTCTTTCCAATGTTACAGTTCTGAAGTCAATATAAAAACGTTTAATGACTCAACATTGCTGCTGTTCTTGTAACAGGTCGACAGTGGTTGAGGCTTACGCTACCGTTTGACTGTATCCTTTGCTAAAGATGAAATGTCTTAGGCTCATAACCATCTTATTTAGACAAGTTGTACAAAGTGTTTAGTTTCACATTAAAATTAACCTTGGATAGTGTAACATTAAAAACAACTGCCTTGTTCCCACGTCAGTTACTCTCTGAATGATCTTTTTTCCGCTGTCTTGTTAATTTTTCACTGAAAGTAGTGACTTTTCACTAAGAAAACAGGTGTGGGTGGCTTCCTAATTAAATAAAAACCTGTCATTGATTTGAATAGAAAATGCAAAAAAAAAGCAACATTGGTGAAACAAACACACAGAGAAAAACGTATCCTAAAACCTGTTCCTATTTGTGCCTTGTGCCATGTCAAAAAGGTGGGAGAGTGAGGGAGAGAAGAGGGAAGAGAGAAGAAATAATTGTTTGATCTGTCCTTTTGCCTGTCGCTGCCCTAATCACTCAAGACTGATTCAGAAAATGCAGGCTTGAATGTCAGAGGGCCTCCTGTGGTGAGGTAGAGCGTTTCACCCGCTCTGGACGCCCATGCCCCAGTAATCACCACTCTCTACTCCGGCCCTGGCACTCCAGCACTCCCCTGATTGAGCACCTCCATCTAACAAGGTGCTATTGCTGGAGTCGGGAGATTCTGCCAGGTTCTGACAAACCAGACGATTGTCCCTGATCATCACGGGACAATGCTTCTTTTTCCCTTCTCTTCTTCGTAGCCCAGCCATGCATAAAACTGTCCCTGAGGCCAAACACACCTGCTGCCATTTTGAATGTGAACATGACCGTGTGTGGAAATCATAACTGACCTTTTTTAAAGGTTCAGTTTGAAGCAGGATTTGTGTCCTCAAAATATTTAACATGGAAAATCCTCATACCTATAAAGCGCCATGCAAGGAAGCATTGTAAACATGACAAATGAGGATGTGAGAAATTAGACTGTCAACATACAGATCATGATCAACAAAAGAAGGGCCACATAAATGTCCCATGATACAGTGAACCATTATTGGGACAGATTTAGACCAGATTTCCACTGGTGGTCCTTGGTGCTTCAGTGCGTCTGTTCCCAGTTCAGTGTTTATTAACAGGGATTGTCCTGGGGGACGAGTCCCCTTGGAACTCCACTAAGGATAACAGCATGTTTAGATTCACCTCTAACCCCAACTCTAGGATGTAATTGTTTCCAGTGAGACAGTCAGAGGCTATGGGGTCTCAGTTGACTTTTGTGTTGATGTTGCCTTATGCAGTCCAATTTCAGTGTCAGGTCAGTCAGAAATACTGGGTAACCCTTCCCTTTACAGTCCCTTTAAGTACTAGGTATTTACATAGAAAGTAAAGGGTATGTTATGTGTTTTATTGGGTATTACCGATTGGTACCAAAGTGGTAAATACCTAGATAATTCGAAGTATTTACCCATTAACTAAATACTGACGTGCTGGTCATTACTGGGTATGTTTTCTGTATTATTGGGTATTACTGATTGGTACCAAGGTGGTAAATACCTAGATAATTCGAAGTATTTACCCATTAACTAAATACTAACGTGCTGGTTATTACTGGGTCATTTTCACTGGTTCTAATTAGGTAAAGACAGAAGACAAAACTTAGTATTTACCTGGAAACTTATAAATATTACTATTTAAATACCACTGGTAGTAAGTTGGTAACTACGGGACAGATATGGTAAATTATAATGTGTTATTGGGTAAATACCACTGCTAATACGTAGGTAAGGACGGCCAAGCTCCAGCAGAATTACGAACAAAATACTCTATTACCCTGCAGTTACCTAAGGTTTATGTCGGTAACAGTCCTAGTACTTTACAATAAAATACGTTTTCATATACATTTATCGATGATGGCCTCGTTTACTTGGCTGGCTATACCTACCTTCGCGGGAAGAGTTTTCCTCTACTGTCATGGTAAATCTTCTTGGATACTGGGTATGTTCTTGCGCATGTTTGGACTATTTACTCAGTAAATAATCTGAAACTGGACTGTAAAAGGAAGCCGTGTTTGTTTGGTGTTACCAGGCTCTTACCATACCCTTTGTAACCGAATACCACTTTGTCAACGTTACCCTTAGTATGAACTTGTACTATACGTTCCAAGGCGATACCAGGTAAAACATGGCTATTTACTCAGTAAGATGAAACTGGACTGTAAAAGGAAGCAGTGTTTGTTTCCGTGGTGTTACCAGGCTCTTACCATACCCTTTGTAAGCGAATACCACTTTGTCAACGTTACGCTTAGTATGAACCTGTACTATACGTTCCAAGGCGATACCAGGTAAAACATGGCTATTTACTCAGCAAGTAATCTGAAACTGGACTGTAAAAGGAAGCCGTGTTTATTTCCATGGTGTTACCAGGCTCTTACCATATCCTTTGTAACCGAATACCACTTTGTCAACGTTACCCTTAGTATGAATTTGTACTATACGTTACACAGTGATACCAGGTAACACATGGCTATTTACTCAGCAAGTAATCTGAAACTGGACTGTAAAAGGAAGCCGTGTTTATTTCCATGGTGTTACCAGGCTCTTACCATATCCTTTGTAACCGAATACCACTTTGTCAACGTTACCCTTAGTATGAATTTGTACTATACGTTACACAGTGATACCAGGTAACACATGGCTATTTACTCAGCAAGTAATCTGAAACTGGACTGTAAAACGAAGCCGTGTTTATTTCCATGGTGTTACCAGGCTCTTACCATATCCTTTGTAACCGAATACCACTTTGTCAACGTTACCCTTAGTATGAATTTGTACTATACGTTACACAGTGATACCAGGTAACACATGGCTATTTACTCAGCAAGTAATCTGAAACTGGACTGTAAAAGGAAGCCGTGTTTATTTCCATGGTGTTACCAGGCTCTTACCATATCCTTTTCAACTGTTCATTCCCTTGTCCATGCAATAAACACAAACTTGGATTATGTTAAGAAAAAGATTACACTTCACTATGTAAGTTGTAACATTATTTTAAATGAAAGCTCTGTTTCCATGGCATGACATGAACGAAATACAAAGGTTAAATCACAATTTCCCCAATGATGGCAGTCAAAGCTATTGTGTTCTTGTCGACATTTAGTTTTCGGCAGCTGAGGGTCATGCTCCTGGTGTGCCGAACACGATAGCGATGGACAACATCCTCTGGAGTCTCTGAACTACAACAGATCATAAAATGAAAATGTACATTAGTGCTACATCATAATCACACAATTATATAAATATAATATAGTTAAAAGAGTGATCTCGCTAACTACAGTACATTTTGCGCTAAAGAAAATGTGGTTTAATGTTATTTCACGTTAGCAACGTGGACGAGCAACCAGGCAATGGCGACTGCTAACATAATAGAGCTAAATTATAATGTTGTAAATTGTAGCTATAGCCTAACTTTATTATCGAAATACATTTGATTAGCACAAGATCAAAATACAATCATTTAATATGCATTGCTATACTTTTGCTTGACAAACAAATATTAGGCGACATTATTATTTTGTGACTTACCTAGCATGCAAGACGGCTGCTGGAGTTAGCTCATGCACCGTTAAACGGAACCAACCAACTGTCGAAACCATGGCTGTGTCTACTACCGCGCACTTGTGCACTTCGAGCACTGACTTTCAGTGCTTAGGGCGCTTACACTGACAGAACCAGCAGAATTCAGTGCACTGAAAGTACCCGGATGACGCACTGCAAACGGTCAAAAAATGCAGTGTACAACGATGGACACTACTCGCCCTAAACGGGCGCCATATTGGCTACGTAGCGGAAGAGGAGGAGCCCTTTCGGCAGCTTTTCATTTCATTTCTAAAATAATGGCGGACGAAATGACGCGCGAGCAGATTCGCCTTAGATTCGCGGGTGTCACCATAGATATATATCTATGGGTGTCACAATCAGATTTGCGTCCGTCACTTCCCGCCAAGTGGTTAACTTAAGTGTTCCATTTGAGACAGCACTACTCAGCGACGGAGTGCACTACAGATGTAAGTGCTGTATTGCAGTGCACTGTATTGCAGTGTACTTAGTAAAGTGCGCGGTAGTAGACACAGCCCATGTCTATGGCAGACCCCCACCCCTCGCCCCTCGGCTTGAAGCAACGGCCCCGGTGGATGTAGGTGGTATTGCATTTACGGTTAGGTTCCCGTGTCTTCCGGTCGTTTTTATTCTATTAACTCCATTCAACATTTACAAAACTATCTCCCCCAATAATTTTTGTTCGATTCTCGAACCTGGCTCATACTACTAGCTCTTTCATAGAATCATTTTTTCTGATTTTTGCTAAGTTTGAAACCAATCCGAAATGGGTAAACTAGCACCCCATTTATTTGCCTACGTCAATAAAAGTTGCCTGCAAATGTGCTCGCTGATACTAACAGGGCACGAGCACAAAAGTTCACATTGGCCGATAGCCGATTTACATTAAGCTGAATGAGCTATAGACTTATATTGAATGAGCACAGGGAGAAATGGCTTGAGTTGCCTGCCTTGTTGTAGCAAGTTTAGCAAATCGTTGTCACACATACATGAAATGTTGTTAATATAGTTTATTCCCGTTATTTTAAAACAGATTTGATTTTTCGTAAAAACGTTCATGACATGATGGCAAATATATTATGTTAAGCGCGAGCATAGATTGTTGACATGTCTATCTGGAGCAAAGACGAAGATTAATACTTTAACTGTTAACCACAATAGGAAATTATATATATTTAAATAATATTAGTCTTGCCTTCAGAAGCTTTTGTTAAACACACCCATTATTCTTTTTTTGATCGTGTCATCAAGCCAGACTGCTTTTGTGGGACAATGAAGGTCCTCAGTGACTATGTTTCACCCCCACTTACATCTGATGGAAACGTCTTGTAGCCTATGTGGTTCTATGAATATGCCCCTTTCAAAGGCAAATGTTCAATAAAGTATATTTTAGACACACTTCTCGAGCTTTTATTTATTACATTATTAACACGTCTTGTTAGATCACGTTATATCCATTAATAGACGTTTGGTTTTCTAGGTTGAACATATAAAACACAGGTCACATTTCGACACTGATGTGAAATTGAAGGTAGTGTGAATTTCGTGGCATTTCGTTTGAATATAAAGTTGACAGTAAGCTATGGTAAGTCTGCATTATGGAAGATTTCGGTTACCAAAATAACTATTAAGCTTTCTTTGCCTGGCGAGAACAACGACGGAGCTGTTCATGTTAACAGTTTATTTCATCCGATACAATGCGTTGGAAATCATACTCATATCACGAAGAAAAAAAGCAACATATGTGATGAGTTCCATCTAGAATAGCCCTATATTTAGCCCTATAGCCTATTTCTAAAAAACAAGTGAAAGGAATACTATACAGTGACAGAATACATTTCCGTTAAGTTTGCATCATGTGTCTGATTCTTATCGGACTTGTACCCCATTCTGCCCATAGATTCTGCAACTGCAATGCCTTAGCTCACACGCTCGTAACCATATAAATCTATGCTCGCGACTGGTTGTCGCAAAGTATGACGTGTACAGCTAGTTGCAAGCGTGCACGAGGTCTCGGAGCTAGGGAAAAAAAGAGCCACTGTTTAAAGCTAGACCGGAAGACACGGAAGTGGAAAGATGGCCGCGTCCAGTCTCGCGCTCTCGCTTGCCTCACTGCGCCACTGAGCACTTTTCATAGAAATTAATGGGGACGCCATCTTGGAAAACAAAAGTAGCTTACTCTAGTTATATTAACTCTATGGTCTATGGTCGAAACCACTCACTGATGACAGAAACGTTTCAGAATAAAACCCGGAAATTCCATATATTAGCAGGGCTCTCAAGTGTCACGCATTGAGCGTGACAGTCACTCATTTCGGTCTTTTGTTACGCTCTCCCGCCACACATTGTATTTCTCACGCAGAAAAAAAATATTTATAATATATTTAATATGCCGCAGCACCCAACCAAAATTCCTCTGGCCGCGCCACTCTCACTATGGAACCGGCATGAATCAAGCGTCTCCCCTGGAGTTCTTAGTCGAGCCTGCCACTTATCAGCCAATCAAAAAAAAGAAAGGGTCTACACAATAGCCAATCGGAAAATAGCACCATTGTATCTGGGTAAGATTTAATGCAACAACCAATGGAAAAAAAGCATATCCTGTAATTTTTCACGTGATTCTGCTACGTCTTCCGAAAGTTTCGTTCACCTACAGAGCAAACCACTGGAGCTCGAGCAGAGTAGGCTAAGTCATGATCTCCTGTTTTAATGTTACAACAAATTCACAACTTGTTTGACACAAACAATGACAATGTTTGTGTCAAATGTTTCCCAGATAATTAACATCAGTTTTTCATGAGTGTCTGTAACTTAACCAACAGTTTTACAGCCTGTTCACTGACAACACCTGCTCAGAACAAGTAGTTCATAGATGTAGCTGGTGTGTATCGGTGAAACTCACTCCTCAGGTATGTAACAGGCCACCCGCGTCGACGGATTACTAGCTTTCCGTTGGCGTAGTTGGTAGTGGGGGCACTTGGGATGTCAGAGGTGGCAGGTTCGTACCCAGTGCGGGACGAACATAGGCCTGATACCTCTGACGGAGTTTGCAATACCATGTCTGTTACATAAAATTGTCCTAGTCATATTTTCGTTATCACACGATGACTGACATATTGTCACATTATAAACATCTCTTTCCAAATAGGCGTAATCATTTTATTAGCACTAAATACATTTAAGTGTTTTGCATAGTCGATGTTATAGGTCACTTTTAAAATAATGTCATATTTTATAATTATATCCAGGCCATGGATGCATTAATCATTGCTGCCTTTCAAAGATGCCAGGGGGGGGGGGGTGAGTGTCACTCTTGCCTGTCTTCAAAACTTGAGAGCCCTGTATTAGTTGGCAGGTGATTGGATGAACCATCGGTCTATTACCGTCCATTAGCTGCCAGTAGAACGATGATTGGTCCAGAACATAGTTTGAGGCCAAAACTAGCCATTTTAATCTCACGATGCGCGATATCTACGTCCACAATTTTGCTCGCGAAGAACACGAAGTTCCTGAGTGCTAATACAACTTAATCTAATTTAACATCTGTTTTAGTGGTATGGCATTTACACAAATATTACTTCAGAGGACGGATCAAGGTGGTAAAAGCTTAATAAGAAGGCTCCAGAGGGAGAGGCTGCTGGCAAGGAAAAAACGATGCCCAGTGTGTGCAACCACTTCCAAAGAACCATTACGACCACAGCATCCTTGGCTACCACACAGGATACACTCAATGTGCCAATCGATTATTCTGTATTCTAACATATTACTTCAAATAGGTAGAATCTTAGATATTTGTAGACTATGTTTTATGTTACAGGAGCTGTAGAAAGACAAACCATAGGGGCCAAACTCATACTGACATGTGTTCTATGGTACAAAGATTTTAGAATTTTTAGATTTTATATGGAGGTTTGTATAGATTTAACCTTTGTATTTGTTCATGTTATGCCATGGAAACAGTGCTTTAATTTAAAATAATGTTACAATTTACATAGTGAAGTGTCCAGAGCGAATAGTGTCTTACTGAGTGTACTTCGTGACTGCCATCTTGACTGTAAGTAACCAGAGTTTACTTTAGTATATTTAAGGCGGCTAGCACTGCAGAGGCAGCCTCGTCTGGCAGCCTCGGTGCACGAAGACTCGGTCGAACAAAGACAGGGAGTCTACCTGCGGGAGTCCACCGAGGATGGCCGACTAGGCGGTTCACCTCTTCTGATAAGTATCACCCTATTTGTATTCTATTCTACCTAGAACATATTCATAGCTAGCATGTGTTTTTCCAGCATTCCCGCTCACTACACCACTCGCAGACGTAGACGTAGATATGTCACAAAGTATATACGGTCCACTTCTAATCTTAGCTACCTATCCAGATCTTCTCCACCTGCCCTCTCTCTTTCTATTGGGCTCTGGAACTGCCAGTCTGCTGTGAACAAAGCAGACTTCATCCCGGCGTTTGCATCCCATGCTTCTCTTCACGCCCTTGCGCTGACAGAGACATGGATCCGCCCAGAGAACACTGCAACTCCAGCTGCTCTCTCCGTCAATCACTCGTTCTCTCACTCACCCCGCTCAACCGGGCGAGGTGGTGGGACAGGTCTTTCCTCACATATTAAATACACATCCACCCCACTCTCTGTTACTGCCAACTAATTTGAACACCATTATGTGATGCTAGCTGATCCTATCAAAGCATTTTTAGTTGTCCTCTACTGCCCACCAGGGCCGCTAGCTGACTTTGTGGAGGAGCTGGACATGCTCCTCAGCGTCCTCCCGGATGATGGAACACCGCTGATACTCCTTGGGGACTTCAACATCCACCTCGAAGGAACGCAGGCCGTCGACTTCAAGTCTCTTCTGACTTCCTTCGACCTGAAGCTGCTGAACACACCGGCGACCCACAAGGCAGGAAAACAGCTCGACCTCATCCTGACACGTAACTGTATCACTGACTTAACCTCTGTAACCCCACTACACATTTCTGACCACTCCTTCATCCAATTCTCTGTCTCTCTCCCTCCAACTCCTCCTACCTCCCCTCCCCTCGTAACTTTCCGCCGCAACCTCCGCTCCCTATCCCCCTCCCATTTCTCCTCCATTGTAACATCCTCCCTCCCTCCCATTGACGAGTTTATGTGCCACCCCACTGACACTGCCACCAACACCCTGTTATCCTCACTAACTGCATCACTCGACACTCTCTGTCCCCTGTCAACCAGGCCTGCGCGATCTTCTCCAGCCTGCGGCTCACGGATGTGATTCGTGCAAAACGGTCCATCCTTCGGGCAGCTGAGAGGAGATGGCGCAAGTCCAAAGACGGTCTGGACCTCGATAAGTATCACTCCCTCCTCAAATCCTTCTCTGCCCGCATAACTGATGCTAAAACCCACTACTTCCTGAACAAAATTAACTCTGCCTCAAACCCTCACAAACTTTTCTCTACCTTCTCCACCCTTCTTAACCCACCTCCCCCACCCTCCCCCTCCACCCTGACAGCAGACAACTTCTCCTCCTTCTTTGAGAAAAAAGTTGCTGACATTAGCAGTCGGTTCCCTGAACCCACCTTTCCTACCCACTCACCCTCTATGACTGACCCAACTAAATGTCTAAACTCTTTCTCTCCCCTGTCCGAGGCAGAGATCTCTGACCTCATTCTCTCTCATCGCCCCACCTCCTGTCCCCTTGATCCAGTCCCCTCCCCTCTCTTTCAAACCATCTCTCCCTCCATCATAACTTTTCTTCTCCATGTCCTTAACTCTTCTCTTACTTCCGGCACTTTCCCCTCTGCCTTCAAACAGGCCAGAGTTAGCCCTCTACTCAAAAAACCCTCCCTTAACCCAGCCGTCCTCCAGAACTACAGACCGGTATCACTACTACCCTTCTTTTCTAAAACAATTGAACGTGCCGTATCTAACCAACTGTCAAACTTCCTCTCTCAGAACAACCTGCTTGACCCCAACCAATCGGGCTTCAAGACTGGTCACTCCACAGAAACTGCCCTCCTGTCGGTCACCACTGCCCTTCAGTCTGCCAGAGCGACTTCGAGGTCATCCGTCATCATTCTGCTGGACCTTTCTGCAGCGTTTGATACGGTTATCCATCAGATCCTGCTGGCCAGACTTTCTGAGATGGGCATCACTGGCACTGCACTTCAGTGGATCTCATCCTACCTGTCGGGAAGATCCTACCAGGTCTTCTGGGGAGGCAAAGTGTCAGGCCCCCGCCAGCTCTCCACTGGTGTCCCACAGGGCTCTGTCCTTGGACCCCTCCTCTTCTCCCTCTACACCACCTCGCTTGGACCAATCATCACCTCCCATGGCTTCTCCTACCACTGCTATGATGACGACATGCAGCTGTACCTGTCGTTCCCCCCGACTGATCCGGGGATCTCAGCTAGGATCGAGGCCTGCCTCACAGACATCTCCGCCTGGATGACCGAGCACCACCTCCAGCTGAACCTCGCCAAAACAGAACTCCTCATCATCCCGGCCAAACCCTCCATCTCCCACAATCTCTCAATCACCCTGGGATCGGCGACGGTGACCCCTTCATCCTCTGCCAGGAACCTCGGGGTGACCATGGATGACGAGCTCTCCCTCACAGCCCACATTGCTGCGGTCTCCCGGTCGTGTAGATTCACCCTCTACAACATCCGGAAGATCAGGAGATACCTGTCTGAGCATTCCACCCAGCTGCTAGTCCAAGCACTTGTCCTCTCAAAGCTGGACTACTGCAACTCGCTGCTCGCCGGTCTCCCAGCATGCGCAACTCGCCCTCTCCAGAGGATTCAGAACGCGGCAGCCCGTCTGGTCTTCAATCTACCCAGACGCTCCCATGTCACTGGCTTCCCATCACGGCCCGTATCAGATTCAAGACTCTGGTACTGACCTTCCGAGCGGTGAACGGGACTGCACCCGACTACATAAAGTCTCTCCTGCAGCCTTACACCCCCACCCGCCACCTACGGTCTTCTTCTGACAACCGTCTGGTGGTCCCACCGCTCAAGAGCGCCCGGTCCCAACACAAGCTCTTCTCCTGTCTGGCCCCCCAATGGTGGAATCAACTCCCCACCTCCATCAGGGACACTGACTGTCTCCCCACCTTCAAGAAAAGGCTCAAGACGCACTTGTTCCGGGAGTACAACGGCACTTAGGAATGCTTGGCTGGACCTGATGTTAGTTTCCTCCAGGATCACAATGACTCGTATTGAGAGACTTGTTGATCTTGTTGGTTAGTGGTGACGGTTTTAAATTCTTGTACTCGCTGTGAAATATTTTACTGTTGATTGTTGTTTGGTCTTCTTTTCTACAGGTACACTCTTGCACTTTTTGAATTTCATGTTGTTTAATTGTAACTTGTTTAACTGCATGCTCTTATGGTTCTTCCCTTTGGCACTTATTTGGTTTTTCACAATGTATGCTTCATGTTTTGGCTGCTCGCAATGTTTGGGGCTATCTCGTTGTTATGATCAGTGACCTATGCTCTTTTGTAAAGCTCTCTCTTGGAAGTCGCTTTGGATAAAAGCGTCTGCTAAATGCATGTGTACATGCCCATACAATGTATGGACATATATGGTGATATTTACATTTAGTCATTTAGCAGATGATCTTATCCAGAGCGACTTACAGTAAGTACAGGGACATACCCAGAGGCAAGTAGGGTGATTTGCCTTGCCCAAGGACACAGCTTCATTTTCACGCTGCTGGGAATCAAACCGACAACCTTCTGATTAATAGCCTGATTCCCTAACCGCTCAGCCATCTAGAAGGTATTCTAATAAGGTTGTCAACAGCAGTATTTCAAATGGAATCCCGATTCAAACAGTACCATCTGCTAACTGAAAATGTGCCCCCAAAAACGTAAATAAGATTTTATTTTGTATTATTTATTTAGGGAGAAATGGCTAATTCAAAAGAAGTTTGTTTCTTTCCATATAATTAGGATTCCCCCGTCAGGAATAGGCTTTAAGGTGACTTCCCCCTGAAGTACCCTGCAAAGTTTCACCTTGATATGTGAAAATATGACTGAATTAGAGCTGTTTGACCTTGGACCAAATCTGACTATGTTTGCCATAGGAGAAATATCTTATTTTATTATTCAGTTACTGAACATGGTAAAGTCTAGATCTGAGAATGGCTCAATTGGATGAGAGGTTGTGCTGGTAAATGAAGGGTTGCAGGTTTAACTCCAGGCATAGGCATTTTTGTTGTTGTTGGACAAAACAGTTTCTAGTCTTCTAGGTAATCCCGGTGTAACTATCTATGTCAATTTTACAATATTTTGCCATTTTGAAGGAGGAATCCGCCATTGCTGCTTGCAGCTATATTTTTTTACATATATTTAAAATATATTCTACCATATTAAACATACATGTGACACTATATCTTTACATATATTACCAATACATTTTCCAATATAAATCGGAATACATTATGGCGGTATTTATAGATATAAAATTGCATATATTTGGGGATATATAAACACATATTATATATTCAGGTTGAATATGTTGCAATGTATTGTAAAATATAAATATTAAATCCCATATATGGAAATATATTGCCTAATATATCACATGATATTTTCCAATATACTGCAATATATTTTCCTTCCATAAGGGGAGGCTTTGCATAATTTACATTTACATTTAGCAGACGCTCTTATCCAGAGCGACTTACAGTAAGTACAGGGACATTCCCCCGAGGCAAGTAGGGTGAAGTGCCTTGCCCAAGGACACAATGTCATTTTCCACAGCCGGGAATCGAACCGGCAACCTTAACCGCTCAGCCACCTGACTCCCACATAATGATTCTATAAAAATGTGAAGAACTAAAATGTTGTAATTCACATGTGATCTGAATGCCCTGTAAATCAGAAATTATATTTTCAGCAGATTATTGTAAATTATATCCTTTAGGTGAGGCTCATTCAAGAAAATTCAATAACTGAACATTTAGTGGGGTAAAGTGAAATAAGAAAAGTTGTGCCACTCTCTTCAATGCTACCATTACTCTCAAAACTCAGAACAAAGTAGCCTACTTAACAAAGTAAAGGAAAGAGTATAATAAAAGGTTTGCGACTTTCTTTTGGCATGTTCGAATCCATTTGTCGAAAGATCTAGTTGTAAGATGTAGGCTACTGTATTCAGCCTTTATGATCAATTACAGCTTTTCTAAAGCTGGATTTAAAGTGTCATAGATGTCTTGGTTCATGTGGGAAATAATAGTCTTGAACAGGTCTTCAGAGACTCGAAATTCATCGTCGCCTTGCCTCGAGTTCTTTAACCCATCATCTGTTTTCAGCTTAATATAATATTGTTGATTTAACCATGATGTATTAGGAGCTCTAGGCACTCTTCTCTTATTTTGAGATGAATAGATGGTTTTCAAGGGTGTGAACTGGTGTTTCATTATTCTAGCTGACTTGACTGAGAACTATGGCAGGAACATGGTGGTCACTCCATCAATTGGAATTATATTCAATTTCTTGGGAAGGCATTTGTCAGACGGGACAGGAAGTATTAGAGGCAATGAAAGACTCTTAACTCCTGTTAAGGGCAGCACCCTATAGACTTCCCTGTCATAGAGCTATGGAAAAACACACTCTGTCTCCACACGTTTCCTGTGGCAGCACACTTGCAGATCTTCCTAATTTGATGGCAAAAGTTGATTAATTGTACATTTAACTTCACGTACAGCTCTCTTGTCTCTAACAAATTAGGGCCATTAATCAATAAAGAGCATTGTAATTCCAGGTGACAGGGGACATGCTGGTTCATAATAGAAAAGGAAAGAGTATGTGCTCAAGCCTTTCTATCCTAGTGACCACTGTGACTTAGATGTTCAGCTTGAACCTGCCTAAATCCAATTAGGAGACATAATTGATGAACTTTTCGCTCACTAATAATGGGTTTGCCATTCTGCCATTCCATGGTCCCATTCATTTTTAATGACAAGCCATTTGAGATACATCTTCTGACAAGAGAAAGAGCTTTCATTGATTGTTTGTTTCTTTATCCATGTCTGCAAGTTAGCTTTGGTAATCAAATTGTGAACACATTGTACATTTTAATTGGTTGATTGGGTTCTTATTTTAAAAGGACAGTCATTGTAGAAAAAAAGTAAATGACGTGTTTTGAAGAATGAAGGAAAATGTTGCAAGAGCTTAACTGTCTTTTTGGTGCAGTCACAGGGATTTGATGGGTGATGCAGATGGTACCACAGAGAAACACCATAAACCTGTCCAACAGTAGTGGTACTGAAGCTAGTATGGAGATCTGTGAATAGTTTGGATAAAGTCGATTAGATATATGTAAACAGTAGATTTAAATTGACATTTGTTTTAAAGAGCATTACTTTTTTTAAACAGGTGATGCATAAAATAATAAGCAGCATGTCCATCTGATCGGGCCAGCCAAATCTATTGCATGGTATGAGGTATGGGTACGTCTATTGGTTATGTTGCGAAGTTGTGTCAAAATGCCATGTGATTGTGCTGCAAACAAATTTCCTCACAGGGACAAATAAAGTATACTTCAGTAGACGCACATGGATTGCTCAGTATTCCACTACCTTCACATGACACAAACACCAAAATGGGTGTAGTTTCGAGAGAGACACAGGCAACAGTACTCTATACTGTCATACACTACACAAAGGGGAAAAAAGGTGAGAAATAATTAAATAATGATAGGAAGAAAAAAAAACAATTAAGTACTTGAGTTGTGGATAAATGACTTAAAAGCTTTGCCTGGCTACCTGAAAAGCACTTTTCTCATCCTATGCTGTCCGAGGCTGTCACATTGCCTCTGCTTCATTCAGCTTGATTAATGATAAGCTGTGGGGCACAGCTAGGAGCTCTACTCTCAATTATGAAAAAGGCAGTAACTAGTCCAGTGTTGCTGATTCCTTTATTCCACTGACAGGAGTGAAAAATAGCAATATTTCTAATCAGGGTTAAAACATTTATCACTCACTTATTGGCGTTCTGAAGGTGCCCCAGTCCATCCATCCAAGCCTGACCTACCCGTTAAGCCAGAATGTTGTGTAATACGCCCTCTTTAACCTCTATCCCTCACATTCTTTGTGGATAAAGACAAGTTACTTCTTAGACCAGTGGTAATGTTGTATTTCACAGGTTTGGCTTTGCACACTAAGAACTGTTTAAGATTACATTTAAAGATTCAGATAGAGTTAGATGCAATTATGCTTAACATATCTTCAGTGTGTGATTTGTTGCAATGTATCAGAGAATGACATTCTAAGTTGGATACTCCAAATAAACATGATGGCTTGTCATAATCTGTTGATGGTTTAGGTCAAGTATCCAATTCTACGCTGCATGTATTTGAATTTGAGATATGTTAACTCAGCCAAAGAAGTAGAATGTGGGTGTTATAGACATATCTCACATAGGACAAAATGGCATTTTGCCATTTTCTCCATGAACTGAAAGTGACTGCAGGAGACTTCACACAAGAAAAGTGAGTTTAATATGCACTGGAGGGTAAATAAAATATTCTATTACTGCATGCAGAAACTACTTAATAAAGAAACTAATATGGCAATTTGTGGAGCAATTTTTAATATGATTTTTATGATGCAGTTATGCTTATGCTAATGAAGTTGTCATTTTACTTATATTCAGCTGCTTATGCAGATTCCATATTTCAATTTGGGTGGATTAAAGCTAACTGTTACGAATGAATTTCATTAATGTGGGTGGATGGAAGAAAAAAAACATTTACGTGTTCCTCGGTCCCTCTTTGTGTGCTTTCTGTTCTGTTTATAGGATTATAAAGGTTGTCTTTAGTACCAGGCAAGAGGGATGCTCTTGTAGAAATGGGATTCGTCCATAACTCCAAAACAGCAGGCAACTGTTTTCCATACTGGATACTAGGCCCATAGTAGAATTGTTAAATAGGCACAGGAATCTTCTTCAAACGAGGGATTATAATGCAGCTGAATATCATAGATGCACTCAGCAGGCTTATACTGCATGTGGTACTTTTGTACATTTCCCCGGGAAAAAAAGAAAGTAGGTTTGGAAAAAGTATATTCCCGTGAAGATGTAATATTTGTGAGCAGATAGAGTATGGACAGTTGTGTACAATGCCTAGCAGTCGTTTCCATGTCGAGAACAAGATCCACGCAGGCAAATGACCCCACATGTCACATTTTTGCACAACAGGGAAATGCATTCACTGAAAATGAAACAATTAATTTCAGAGTTCTAGGGACACATACACTGACTGTACCTTAGACCAGCAATCACTTTATAATCCTTATGTTCCAGGTTCTAAACCAGCCAAGTGCAATGCATTCTAGTTTGACTAACCCGTGTCCCTGCATTACAGGTTTCTATGCCAACAAAGCATATAAAGATCTCTCTTGTAGTAGCTGTTAAAACATTGACTTCTAAGGATTCAAAGCAAAATAAAGGAAATCATACAGTTTAAAGTCAGACTACAAAATCAATGGTCAGTGTCAATATCAGGTGGCCTAATTTACTGTTGAATGTGCTCATTCATATAACTCAGTTTGGCCCAGTGGTTTCAATCCTTTAATCTTATTCAGTCCCCCACTTTAAAACCTCTGAAAATGCTCTAATATGATCAGACAGATGTTGGGGGATCAGGTTTATTCTTTTAATTGCAATCTACAAGTATTTCCTTTGTTTAATTTCCCTAGAATGGCCTACATAACTGGATTAAATAATAGTCAACCGTGTCTATAACTTTAAACTAAGTCCATCAACATGTTTGGTCCTTTTCTTTCATGAAAATTCTACTAATATTCAATAACTTCAAATATAACAAATACATATATATTTGTTTGTTAAAATGGGGTAGCCCAACTTGCACCTTTGCAGTCACATTCCCCATTTCACATTTCTGAGGGATATGTGTGATTTGAGTGTTGGGGCAGAAAATGAATATACAATCACGGGGATTAGAAGGCAGAAAATGTATTATATCCATCAAAAGACGAATGAGTGACACTGAGCTGTCTTTCAAGCACCCAAATAAAACTCATAAATTTAATGATATCATAAGCCCTGCCAAAATATAATTAAGAACTTTGACATGGAGAATGGTAAGAATGCAAAGTGTCACTCTTAAACGCTAAGATGATCCAGTCAAACTCATGCCACTCAAAATATTTGTTGGTTAAATACTTACTGTGAAGTTATTGGTATATAGCTGTTGGCAGGACCTGTTTGGACAGACTATGATTGATGAATCTATGAAGTATTTGGTTTGTATGAAGATCTCTTATGTCAGCCTTTAATTCCATGTATATTTCTGATCTATGCCTGATCTCGTCATGCAGTTGAAAGTCCACATCTTTCATTCAACTCACATTGCCTCTACATGTCTGAGTGCCATTTTTTGTGGTCGCTTCTTTTCAATGTCAAGAAGGTCTTTATTACTGGACCACTAAACCATGATTTAGTCTTTGATTGGATGAAGGCATTCAGCTCAGAATGACTGACGCTTCAGATTATGAAATATGAGTATTCTAATGTGCCTCATCCATGGTCATTGTTTTTTTAATTTGATGTATATGTTATAGATACATTCAAACATCTTCCAGTTATGGAATGAAATCTCCATGCACAGTAAAAAGGTTGTCCCTACTGTCTCGCTCAGCAGACAATAAAGAATTGTAAATAAACAAAAATTGCAGTTCAGACCACATTTAAATGATTTAAAATAATCCAAGTGTGAATTTGCTGTACAAAAAGATGTGTTTTTAAAATGGCAGGGTGTGCATGTCTTAAACTAGCATTAGGTCTATATTTTGCATAACATTTCAATTTGAGTGGTTTTGAGAGGTCAAATGGGTGATTTACAAGCATGTCTTTCAAAACTATATTATACACTGAATCCTTGCTAACTGCGAACCTGTTTCTTGGTTGAAAAGTGGATCAATATTTCAGTTGATATTTGAAGTATTTAAAATGAAACCTTTTAATGTTAAGCTCACAATAAAAAAATGACTTAGCACATTTTGATCTTTGACTAGTTTTAAAAATTGCTAACAACTGCTAACAAAGGTCTGTCTCTGAGCTTCTATTCTTGGCTGTGGCTCCTCAGTAGTTCCCAGTGCCCAGCAGGCAAGGGTGGTGATAGAGCCTGTTGGCAGGCCAAAGCATGACTGGCTCAGGTTGTGCCATCACCCTGTCGCCTCCTGCCATCTCCACCAGTCCATATGGGATCTCAACCATTAGCTTTTCCTCTAAGACCCGTAGCCCGGGCCGAAGAATCAGAATCAGAACCACCCATCAAGATCTCAGTGAACCCACACTGATTTACATCTATACTATTTTTGCCTTTGTCAATTAACATGGTCAACTTTGATTGTGATAAGGTTCTGTTTATATGTATCTCAAATATATTGTGGTTAGTAGATGCTGTGAATCGTTTTATCATCTGGTGTTGATTAGAATTTAGCAGGGATCAAAGGCATTCAAACTGAAGTCCATCCTTGACTGCAAAGTTATGTTCAGAGATGATTGATTTGAATCCTTGGCAATCGATAAGCCAAATTACTTTCAGTCTTCTCATAGCCACATATGTAGACTTGCAGCTATAAGGCTGTGCACTAAACCTGGCTCTGAATGTTTCCGATTGTCAACGTAAATATTTGTTAATGCACAGAGAAAACAGCATATGGCGTTAGCATCCTTGTTTCCATCTCAAGATTGGTGGACAGAATCGAGCAGTAGGTTTTCTGTGAGGTTAGGTTGCCAAAGAACCTTCTCTTCTTTATTTCTTGGCTTTAACTGATTAATTCTGGATAATAATAGACGCAAGAAGTGGAAAAAAAACACCTCGCCTTGGCAGGCTCTTGCCGGACCTGCGGCCTCTCTCTCTCTCTCTCTTACACTTTCAGGAGCTGTCGCTTTGAATCGGCAGAAAGCAACCAGGCTGAAGATTCCCCACTGACTGGAGAGGAGTCGTTGGCCAGGCTTTCCTTGTCACTGGGAGTTAAGGCAGTCACTGATCCTAATGCTTACACTGTTGTTGCAGCATTCCGATTTTTAATCGCTGCGTGACTTGTCGTATTTAATATGGGAAACCAGGGAAGATTGATCAACATACCAATAATGAGGGTGTCACAAGCTGCCAATTACTTCCTGTGTTTAATTATATGGTTCCGGGATTTTTTTCTTTTGGGATGGGGGGGGGGGAGGGGGGGGCTTGAGATATGTTGTAAACATTTATGCTTTCACCCCTAGTATCAGCCTTGCTGCCTAAGTGAAATAAGTCGGAACATGGTTAGAGCGGTCGCTAAGGTTACCATGAGCTCTCTCTCAGGTCATCTCACGCAATCACAGCGCTATAGAACAATCTCAACCTTACTGGCTACTCAATCTATAATGGGCTTGCCATTTCACCAAAGCGAGGTCAAGTGGGGAAAAAAAAGAAATAAAAAAACAACATAACTATAACAGTAGTTAAGAAAGCCAACCTTTCAAGGGCTGACTCCAGTCATGTGTCCACCAGTGAGATGCATTAAAGCCTGCAAGTAAGATGTGAGATACCTTGGGCAGGATGATACATGAAAATAATTGGCTTTTGTATGCCTTACCTGTCTGCCCAACTTCAACCCTAACATCCAACACCTACAAAATCCAAGCAACCAATCATCAGAATTCTCAAGTTCATTTTCTGTACTAATTGATGTTAAAATGATTGAGGTTAGAATGAATAAGTGTGTGAGTGTGAGAGAGAGATAGAGAGAGAAAGAGTGGGGTTGTGGGGGAGGGGGTGATTTAAAGCAAGAAAAGGTGTGTGGAAAAGAGGTTGGCCTTCAGGCTGGAGTGTGTTCTGTGAGACGGTTCTCTATTCTCTAATCCTTTGTGTATGAGAAGGTCAAGAGGCAGGCAGACTCCTGCTGTCGTGGCTAGGTGGAGTGAGAAGAGGAGAGGAGAGCCTGCCACAGACTATCTGCTAGGGAACCAGCCTCTGTCCAGTCCTATGTTCTACTCATTGAAACCAGCAGGCACTGGCCTTTGCTATGCCCTTGCTGCAATATATATATATATATATACATATATAGTTCATCCATAGCATAATCAAAACATGTTGTCAAGACTTTTTTGTACAGGAAAATTTCAAATGGAAATTAAACAAAAATCGCAAAAATATGTTTGTTCGTGTCTAAAATATATAACAACACACCTATTTCTGTTTACAGAGAAACACACAGTAAACACACAAAGATTCGCAGCTTCATGGATTTCTTTAAAATATTGTTCTTATTACGCTTCTTACATCCTAACTTATTTTTGGCCGTTACAAGTAACATTAAAGTGGGCATTTCAGTAGTATTCCACAGCTTTCTATTAGTAGATTTCCCTTTCTCTGTCTAAAAGACCAGACATTTTTGAACTTGTGCCCAGAAATGGGTTGCACAACAATGGCAAGTTGCTAGCTTCAAAGGGGGTTGGAAATCAATAAGCCATTTTTCTAAGTTTATTTTTCACATTTCATTTCTAAGGAGTGCTAATAAAACCTGTGTTAAAACCTTTTAGGTGTGAAACAGCACAATCATCTCTGTGGCATTTTTGGAGAGACCCTGTGGGGCTCAAAGGTCTTCCAAAGGCGCCAGTGTGTGTCTGTCGGTTTTATTAATAAACAACACTCATTAAGGGAAGGCTGGGAGTACCCTTTGGCTGAATATTGCCATGTCTCTTCCTTCTTTTGTGTGATAAGACGAACCCTGGTGATTCCTTGCATGGGTCCCAAAGCTACAGGGGAATTTCTCTCAGAACCTGCCCCCTTCAGCTCAATTCCTCCCTGCATTTCCGAAAGCTTTTCATTCGTATCCCCTGGAAACCGCTCCGCATTCTTTACACTCTTTCCTTCAAAAAAAAGAGAGAGAAGACGAGGTCGAGAGAAAAAAGGCCCTTATACGTTTGGCTATGCCCTTTGATCACGTTATCTTTAAAACAGATGGCTGACCACTGTGCTGTTTGTGTCAACACATGCTCGTTTTAAAAAGGGTGATCCAGGATCAGCTTTTAGCATCTCTTGAAACCCATGAATCACAAATTGTACAAAGAAAGAGCTGATCCTTATGTATGCTTACAGAGCTTTTATGTCTCACAGACTGCACCCTAGGCTTTTCATCATAATATCCATGTCTACGTTTCTCTTTTTACCATCCCCTTTCCCCCAGAATTTTCAACACCTCACCAAAATACAGTGCAGATAATCTACTAATGTGATTATTGTTCAATTACAAAAGCTCATTGGTTTTCAAATCCCCTGAGATTTTCCATTTATGTTTAACAGTACCAGATATTATATCATTTTGACATTAGTTGGCTTGGTTTTTGCATTGCATATGTGATGAAGTGTGTAATTTTACAGAAATAAAACGGTGTCTTGGGAGTGAAATGGGCCGGGGGGATTTTAAAATGAATGGGTATGTTTAATCTTTCAATCCATATTTGTATGAGGAGACGAGAAGGCTTTGCTAGAAAGCTACATCAAAAGGATGTCAGAAGTCATCAAAGCCATGTGAGTGAATTGGCATGCTCTTTTATGTTCTCTGAAGTGGTCATTTATGTTTTTAAATGTCATTACCTTTTTACACAGTCAACCTCTTCTGACTGGTGTCATTTCAGATTGTCTTGCTATATAATTGGTCAAGAAAGACAAATTAGTTGTACCCAATCAATATCCAGTTGCCCAAGTAGACAACATTAGCATAAAAGCCTCATAAAACCATTGTGTGATGAACTTGATATAATTGAATCTCCATTCCATTCATTCATATCCATTTCACAGTCCTAATAATTATGGTGCAGTACATTGGAGCACTCTTATTTACTACTACATATTTTCATTATAATCGCTGGTTTCTTCGGAAATGACCTTTTTCTTTTAAACTCGCCAACATCAACCTAGCATTCAACATCAACAGCTTAGCCACCTCTTATTACAGGACAAGAGGACACTTTTCTGAGGTCACTTTTGTGGGACAGGGTGTTATGACGATGAATGACAGCGCACCTCTTTAGAAGACAAAACTATTCCCCATTGCCTCCTTGTGGTTGCTATGGTGGAGTTGAGGGCAATTTAAGCGTCACCGTATTCACCAGGGGGGCGCCCTTTTGGGTAAGTGGCTTTGCGCTGGAAAGCTGATGCCTGCCACAGCCATCAAGGTTGTTGTTGCAAGAGGCTCTTTTAGCATCAAATCGTTGCGTTAAGAGATGAAAGTTGGTGGTGGAGAGAAAAAGAGTGACGTGGAGGAGGAGAACTGCAGGGGGATCGACGCATTGAAATGGTCCTTGTGAATGTTGCTTACACGAGAACATGCAGGAATATTTCCTAATCAGTCAAGTCCACCCAAGCTGACACCTCTTGTGAAGGGGCCCTATGACAACTCCACCAATACTAGCCCAGTTCAACCCTAAGGGAGCGACCCCCCCCCATACACACACACCTCCCCGTTTGAGACTCGTTGGTTCTAAGGTTCTTCGTGACAGGCCTCCTCAAAATGACTTGCCTGTGTTATGCATAAAGCGCTGTATCCATTTTACAGGGAGCACCTTACCCTCAATTAAATGTGTACCAGTGAATCTGCGTGTTTTGCATTTCAGAACAATGCACATGTTAAACGGAAGGTGATCTTAATAGGATTTGGTGCGGTTGTGAACCAGAGATTTAGCAGCTTTACATTGCTGCACTATACCCTCATCAAAACAGGAGTGTTTTTTAATCTGGCCCGGATTAGTTACCAAGACAAGGTTGAAAGTAAAATACATACAAAAATTCTTTCCACACCCACTTCGTTTTAAAGGAATGAGGCGACAAATCAGCCTAGCATGTACAGTACCTGATAGGAAATGCTAAGCAATTAACCCATACACTTCTTCATAATTTTTCCAATGGACATGTAATTTGACAATCAATATAATGTTTTGTACTGAGACCAGGAATGTAACTTTTCAGATATGGTATTTGCCAGTTTAAGCATAGTTGACTAGTGCTATCAGTGTCATCATGGGTTCCATAGAAATGCTCCAGAGCTCATGGTAAAGATTCACAGCATGGTAAAGCAAATCACAAAAACCTCAAGTATCAGGATGTGGTCCACCTAAGGCTGATAAATATCTAATCCCTACAGTAATCAAAATTCAGTACATCACATAATGACAGGTAATCAAGAGAGGCCTTTTGCATATCTCACATTTGGACAGGTATAACTATCTACATAAAAAGTTTGCATAAAATGCAAGATATTAATGATAAAGTATGGTATCTTAACTCACTTATACAAATTATCTGCAGGAACCAATTGTTTTTTGTATTTTTGTCTGTTTGATGTAAATTGTTGCCTGGAGCCTTAAATAATTATGACTGGGGTTGGTGACAGAGAGGGGGCAGGGACTGAAAAAAAGTAATTGCATACAGATCCTATAAATTAATTTGTAATGAAATTCAGTAATTTTTGCATGACAGCTGGCCACGCTTGTTCGTGAATGCAATTGAGGGTAAAAGGAGTCCTTGTGAAGGTGGACAAAGAGGAACTATCATCTCCAGCGTGTGGTGTTTCACCAGGGCCAAAAGAGAGAGAGTGCAACTGACACGTCAACAAAACCCGGTGGTCTTCCTGTATGGGACTGTATCAATTACTGACATCCACAAGGCCCCAGACATGTGTTCCATCTCTTCAACCTGAAAGGCCTCTGCCCCTGGCCTTTGTAGAGGGGATTGTTCTAAGTACTTCTCTGTTCTCACTCTTTCTTTGTATGTGTGCATGTGTGTGTATTTGTTTGTGCGTGTGAGAGAGTGTGTGTGGAAGGTAAGTGTGTGAGTGTTGAGTGTGAGTCTGCATGAGTCTGCACTCACTCAGCTTTCCACATGAAAGTCTGTGTCATATCACCATAAAAAAAAGAAAATTATGATATGATTAATATATACAGTATACATACACACAGCCTTGTAATTCATTTAAAATTAACTAAATTAATTTGAATATCCATTAAGATTTCCACTGACCTGACTAAAACCTTTGGTAGCTTTCCTCACTAAATCCGAACAGCCTCTAAGTGGCTGACGAGGTATCAGCTGTATTTATTTATGAATTCCCATTCCTACCTCACAAGCTTCATGGAAGTTGACATCATATTTATTTAGTTTACTCTGTAGATTTTACTCTGACGTGTACAAGGCAGCTTTCCAGACATGTCTCAGAGTTTATACATTTTTCTTTCCATATAGATGTGCCCAGATCAGTGAAAAAGGCGAATGTCACATAAGGTTGAGCAATCTAATTGCATGTGCATGCCATTGTCCCCTCGTTTCAACTCCTTACACCTAATCATGGAGCTGGTTGCGCGTCTGTGCTTTCCACCGTGTCTCCCTTGCTTATCGGGAGGGTCGAGGGTCCCCACCGGTTAGCTGCTTTGACGAGGTGCCCTAGTCTTTCCCCTAGCCCGGGAGAACAGCCCTTCATCTCATCTCAGTGTCAAACTTTAACCTTTCTCAACTTTAATTACGTTAAGTAAGTTTGGAGTGTGCCCTGGTGCTGTCTGCCTGACTCAGCGCTCTGCTTGTGCTGATGGGAAGCCTGCATGTGTGCCACAGCCCCCGCTGCCTCTCTGACACACTGATGCTACGTTGGCCTGACGCCGGGAAAGGACGCCTGCCCTGCTTTTGGACCATGCAGATGCACACACATACAAGCATGCTGACACTGGGTCCAGGAGCACGGAATTACTCACACATGCAAACATGGAATGAGGGTATTTCCATTTAGGTTTGTAAACGTGCAAATGTGGATTAGTGTGCATTGTGTATTTGCTCACGTGCATTGTGTTTGTACTTTATATGTTTGAAGAGCATCATAAAGACAATTGGAAGCAGTCACCAAAGGTTAATAAGCTGAGGTGGAGAGGGATCCTTTCATCATGCTCAAACAGATAAAGATAACCTTCTTTCATCATAGCGAGGATGACCTTTTTATTCAAACCTTGCATCATTGCAAAAGGGATGGTGCACTAGCTGTGTGTGTTTGTATGTCTGTACAGTAGGCAGCATACTGTATGTGTGTGTCTTTACTCATCGTTCTCTAGCAACAGGGAGACAGTTTGCTTTATGTGACATCATAAGCATAATTTTGCTTCTTTCACATAATAAATACCCCTGTATGCTGGTTGGTACAAAAACTGGCAATGTGAAGAAGTCAATGACTCCTACAATCATCCCTCGCATTGACACTTAATACCTCAATCTTAGTTTAAACCTTATGCAGTATTTGTTTCTGTGATTTAAGAATAACAATTCAACTTGAAATAGTTTCCCACAATTTCCCCTCAATGTTGAGACATACATTAATAAATGTAAGACGCCCTACACTTGCAATAGTACTGTAACCTCAATATGCAGCATTCTTTCTGCTTAGGCATCAATTTTAACACACGTATCAAGCTTCTGACTCAGACATGCTCATTGATCCACAGGTTGTCGATTGCGCCCCTCACATTTCAACCCTTGTCATAATGGGCCATTCTAGAACCGTCTCATTTTGACGATGAATTGGATTTCTTAAGAAAGCGAAAAAGGGGTTACTGTGGTAACTGCATGGACTGTCAATCACACGCAATCAGCCTTTTTTCTCTTTGCTCATTGCTTGATGTGTCAAGATTAGGACCATCACCACGGGGGGCTTCAAAACACTCAGAGGAAATGAAGACCCGTGTGGAAGTTCTTACGTCTGCTGTTTGGAAACTTTACAGAGCGTGACCCCTTTGGCTTTGACTTGCTCACAGCTGAGCGCCATTTAAAACATCTTCCTCTCACCCTGCCATTGTAAAGTGCTCTCTATCTTTCCCTGGATTGTCAAAGTTCAAACCAAAGCTTTCACAGATCTACATACTCTATCTTACAGCTGGGCTATTATGGTGAGAATATCTTTAATCGTGAAGGTATGTGGTTCTTAAAGTTCTCTCAGTTTAATTTAGAACACCTCACACCCAGTGCTCATTGCCAATGGCTAATGTGACATAGTGGATTGAGCTGTATCTATGCAATCAAGCAAACAGTACAATCAGATACAGGAGAATGTAATATTAACAGATAGGAATTAATATTTGAATGGCCAAGCAGTCCTTTTATTGTTGTGCAATGGGTATGAGTTATCTTAGTACAAGCACCTCAGTATCAAATGTCATGGACACACTTGCTTTAGTACATTTATTCTTTCATAGTATCAAACCTAAAATAACTTATTTTCAGATCCATCTTGGATGAGACTTGTCACCTGTCCCGAAGACATGAATCTTTCACTTTTGCTCATACTCCATGGCTGAAGTATTTGAATGTCAGGGGTGTACAGCTTATTTGCTGGTTTACATTATAAGATGTGGCATTACTTAAAAAAGGGAAAAGCCATATAAGCACGGTCTCTAAAGATCTTAATTCCCCATTAGTTCCGTATTCTCTTCCACAACAAAGAGAGAACCCTTTCAGCTTTTTGTTCCTTTGCATACCAAAAGTCATTCAACAGGAGAGACCTTTACCCAGAGAGTTATGCTCTATTCAAGCCATTTTAATTACAATGTTAAACCATTATTTGTTTCAACACCTGGTTAACCTATTCAGACCTGGTTAAATCCCTTTTATTATCCCAGGTGTGATGAAAAAGCACTAAGGGATTGAAAAGGTCCTCTGGAACAGGAAAATAATCAAGTCAGAGGTACACACTAGTGAATAATCCTCTGGGATCAGATCAGATGTTACTCACTCGAGTCCTGCAATAAAGAGTGCTAGGTGGATTATGCCTGAAAAGAGGATTTAGTCAAGGATGTGTCCTCAACTTTTCTTTTTCTGCCGGTAAGCATCGTGAATAGCACATTTTGCCTTCAGGAGCTGTATTAGGAAACTCAATTGCTGGCTTAAAAGCAATGTGCTTTGTTGTGCATTTCTGTGCATATATTTGTGTTGCCTTCTGGCTGATTGAAATCCAAGAGGCTTGCTGTGTCATCAGTGTTGATGGCCTTCCTATTAGGAAACCTGTCTTAATAGTGGCCTTCTCATCTTATAAGCTTATTTTCTATCTCTCTTTCTCTGTTTCTTAGTTCTTTCCTACTTTGAAGTTTAGGTTGTAGTCAGGCCATAGGCCTTTTGTCCATGACGATGTCATTAGCTAGGCTATACTGAGGAACTTGACCCCTGGGGAGTCTTTGTGCAGATGACCACTCTTGGCTTACCTGTTTGAGGTACTTGTGTGGGATGATCCTATTTCAATGAGAAACATCAGTAGAGGAGTGGGACAAAAAGATGGTAAATAAGAAAAAAATAGATGAAAAGAGAATATGAGCATCTTATTTTAGTCCTGTCAATCCCTTTTCTAATTTCCTGGTCTAAATGTGCATCTTCAATAGTTGGTGGCTGTTTGTATACACCCCCTGTGGGATGGTTCAAATATAGTTCACTTGAGAAATAATCGAGGAAACCCGTACAAAGTTCTGATTAACGAATTAGCGTCCCTAATAACCCTTCACCATCCTCCCTTAAATGGATTAGAGCTCGTCTATTCACTTTCTTAGTACAACATTTAATTAAGATTTAGATTTGGTTGGAACATGCCAGGACAGATTCACATTCTATTCATGATGAACTTCAATTAAGGACCAAAGCAACTTAAGCTTCTTCACCGATAATTAGACTATATCCCCTTTTAAATGGTATCTAATTATACTTTATCCCCGTGTAATTCAATTTTCATGTAGCCTTCTAGCATGGAAGCTAGCTTGGTCTATTTACATGTTTAAGATCATCTTTTCTTTGTGTGTTCCTTTTAATGATAGAGCATTGAATAAAAGGTGTGGCTTGCAGTGGTCATTTAGTACAACAACACTGTACTCAATAATAAAGGCATGAAATCTTTGACTTATTTGCTTCTATGCCTCACTTTACAGTATACATTGCAGTACAGAGGCAAGGTTTGCAAAATTGAAACTCCTGATCCAGGTCCTTTCTACATGTTGACATAGGCCTCCTGAGCTGTTGTCCATGTATTTGTATAGTGATTTACAAACAACAGTAAAGGGGGTCCTGCCCAGTGTTAATTTGCCTAAAGCAGCAGGGGTAGCTGGGCTGGCCACTGACCATTACACAGTAGGAAGGGGGTGTCCAGCTGACTGTCCTTTTAATCGACAACAGCAGGCCCTTGGAATTTAACAGCATGAGATTCACCGCACTTTTAAAACAAATAACATTTATGGAAGATTTACGACATGATGGAATTGTCGAGGTTTTCCTTCCCCTTTCAGCTCATTCAATTAGGGACTGTGAATGACTCGGTTAAAGGGGATGACGAGACAATTGGAGGCGTCATCTAATTATTTTAGCCGGCGTCAAGCAAAACTGGCTCCCGCGATGGACTCTCTTGTGATATAAGGTAAATGGGTTAAACAGCAGGGGTGGTGCAATATTTTGCTCTCCCGGAGAGGTGACTCCACCAAGTAAATCATGGATCCATGGGGTCACCTTTAGATTTGCTTGCAAAGATAGGCTATGTGAAATAAATCAAATCACTGCTGTAATTTTAGGCAGACAGAACCTTCAAAGGTCAGACAGTGCATAACTGTGTAGAGTCCTTTTTCTCAATGTGCTCCACCAGTGTTCTTGAGAAGCAGCCAAAGCACACAGACCTGCGGTGAAGAAGTAGGTGATCCCTGTATTTGCCCCATCGTCCCACAAGGAAGTATCAAATGCTTTTCTTTATCCTGAGCCAGCCAAAGAAAACTAAGATTGAGAGGTGCTTTACAGAGACATAGCATAGCAAGCTAATCGTTGGTTTCAGAGGAGTCCAATCCTTTCCAGTCGCCAAGGCTTTCCTGGTTTGTAAATTAGCTGTTAGTAATGCATTCTGGGAAGACCCCTGCTGCTAGGCTGCTCTCTCCAGTGCTGGACACAACCCCATGCTCCCCCGTTGATATCACTTTCCCAAATCTGTCCTGAAGCCCCTAGTCTGTCACTGAGAGCCCCAGGGGTGCAACGGGGAACCCCGCTCTGCCTGATCCCCCCCCCAACCCCGCTCTGCCTGATCCCACCCCCCCTCTCCAAACCCGCCCGCTACAGACCCCCTCTCTGGGCCAAGCCAGCTGAACCGTGTAAGTCCCTGCCATTGCAGGGCTGGATGACCCCAAACAAGGATTGACAGATCGCAAACCATGGACACAGAGGCTACCAGTCTACCAACATCAGTTTCTTACTGGTGGTGTGACACTTCTGGCATGAATGGAGCCATGCCCAAATCAGAGATGCTGCAACAGAGAAAAATACATTATAACAAGGGTCGGCTAAAAGAACTTGAAGAAAGACCCACCTCAATAGTTCATTAGTTTAACTTAAACCTTGAAACATTTTAAAGTTTGAAAAATACATTTTCGTGCTGGATATGTACTCATGCATATACAGAGGACCATATAGTTGTATCAGCTTCTCCCTGCAGTGCTCTTGTACTGCAGCAGTTATCAGTGATGAAAAGCCTTGGCTATGACTATAGCCTAGGCCCCAAGGCGCCCATTAGAGAGCCAGGGGGGTCCCTAAGTGTCACCCATGAAATCAGGATGTTAGGGTTTGAAAAACAGGGGAGGGGCCGCTAGTAATTGTCATTATTGTTAAATGTTCGTCCCTGGTGTTGACTTTCCTCAGTTTGTCAAGAGCCGAGCCAAAAAGACAGCAAAAGCTGCACACCAATGTGCATCATTCATTTAAATGTTTTTGCTACAAAGTGAGTATTTTGTCATCTTTGAGAGGATTCATAAAATAAGCCAAATTGAAGTAGATGTGCAGATTTTCCATGATTCCCCTCACAAAATACAAGCTGCTTCATAATTGCTCTTCCAAAAGTTCTCAAATGTAAAGAAATATCAATAATTATGTGAGGGAGAATTGCAAAGCCTCACACTTATTCTCACCAAAGGTCAACGGCAAATTGTTGCAATAAATGTAAAGATGAAAATGTGTGCCAAGCATCCCACCATGCACTGTGGAAATCCATTCTGCTGTCTTGACTTGCAGGCAGGGAGAAAATAACTTCTCAATGGCAGATTTCTGACGTCCATAATGGCTTAATGTCGGGATTTGACAGCAATATTGGGGGGGGGGGGGGGGGGGGGTTGCGAAGTGACTCTTTGCATGTCAGCATGGCCCAGAGGCTTTTGCTGTCATCACTGATGACAGTAACTTTCTCCATGCAGATTAAATTGGTGTTTACAGATTTGCCCTGGGTGTACGTTTTTACCCCTGCTGGGCTTCGGTGACACGGGTTGATGATGAGTCCCAGACGAGGCCAGCTACTGCAGACACTGAATGCTTCTATCAAATTGAGTTTACAGTATGGGCTCTTCTTAGTACCCAGTAGCATGGTACTGTACGCTACATATGAAACAGGGTAGGTCCAGCAGAAATGCTGCTAAGGCAACAGCACTGTTGACTAGAACTGCTTTGAGTAGAACTGCCACCCTAAAAACAGCGCAATATATTATTCATTCAACATAAAATATTGTTTGTTATTTTTTTATTCAACACAGTTGTATTTTCAGTGGTTAAGCCATTCTGTGTACTTCCAAAAGCACTAGTGATCAGAGGTTGTAAATCATGAGATAAACAAGACATTATCATTACCTAACACATCTTTTTAAAAGTATTTGTTTATGTAGTTTGATGTTGACAGTACAAAGACGTCATTAAACCCATATGACTGTTACAGTACATATCAGTGAACCCATGTAAGTGTTGTTGTTAAGAATTAGTTTTTACAGCTGGTCTGTTCAAAGAATGTGTTTGAAAGTTTAAAGACACAGTGGATTGTTTTCACAGATGCCTTTTGCTAAAGGGTCCACTTCAAAAAGAAATGGAATTTCACTCGTTGCAGACCGCAGCTTTGGCTGTGTATGTGATTCAATGAAAATCAGCTGAAAATATATTTTCCTCTCAAACATATCATTAATGGTGTGATTGATGCTATATTTGTGCTGTTCAAGGAATAGAACAGGAAGTAAATATGTTAGTAATTGGACTGTTCTGGGATTACGTAAGAGGTTGAGACTGTTAAACCTTTAGCTATATGATCCCCTTATTGTTCTGTACCTGTTCATGAAGGGCTGTCATGACATATTGACATAAACAAACCAAACCCCTAAACAATTGCTAAGAAATAAACAACATATAGCATAGTATAGGATTCTATCAGATATGAATAAGTCATTGAACATTATTTTCACAACATCCATCCATCCATCACAACATTATTTTCACAACAGATTATTTTAATTTAAACATAGCTGAATAGATATATTTACATAAATAGGTACACTCATGTTTTTATGTGGAAACCCTCCCAGTTTTTTTCAAGAGCAGTTCCTCGATGTCCAAGCTGATTGTGTGAACTTACACACGTATGTATCCCACAGTGCATGTGCTGTCTGATCCATTATTGATGATTTACTCCACTGTGGCTTGCATTAACATGATGACCATGCAATCTATTGTTTTTACAAAACTAAACATAATCACGCATCTGATTAGTTCTTTCATTATGTAAATAATTGATTACAATCAACAGAATCCAGTGCTTGAAGGAGATTATAAGATGTTATAATGCCAATATAGTCTATATTGTAGAAACAGTAGACTTTGTTGCATTGCATTTGCATTGATTAAACTTTGAATTTAAAATTGGAAGGCAGGATATTTTGATTACGAGAAGAGTGCATACTTAGTGTGAAGTGTACTTTGTTAGTGCAAATTCACTGTTTTGATAAATGTATGATCTGAAGAGTTTCTTCACGTAAATGATGTGATCCTCTAGATACTTTATGTACAACACACAAACAGGTATGTATAAATTAAATCAATGTTGCATATAATTAAAACTAAACAATTGGATAATTTTTCAATAACGCAAGCTAGTGTGTATTGCATCAGAATATTCATATTCTTCCAGAATCTGCATGACACCAATGAAACATACAACATACGGTAACATACTGTAAACACATCAACAAAGAGAAGATAAGATGAACTTTGGCTAGCTTTATGACAAAAAAGGGTTAAATAGCATTAGTTGAGCATGAAGAGAACCTACAGAATGTGAGTATTAATTTCAGGTTGTAAACAGTGGTCTCGGTACAGCGGGTTGTTATCGAGTTGTGGCCCCCGGCATAGGATTGATCCACTTCATTCCAGCAGCAGGGGGGCGGGAGCTCTGGAGGGGCCCAGCAGGACTCCAAATCAATAAGGTTAATAGATGTGGGGGCCACGCAGTCAGAGGTGAGGAGCCTGGCATTTTCTGTGCCAATGAGGGAAATTCTTGATGACGAGATGTCACTTTTGGACCCATCGCTAATGTCAGTCTGATTACCTATGAGTCAAGATGTTAGCCATGGTGGCAGAAGCAAGGAGGCTTGTTCACCGCTCCATTAACTGGAATTAGCTTTTGCAAGAAGCCTCCTTCACATTGGGGATTTCAACTTGCCACCTCTTCTTGTCCCTTGGTTGCAAATTGCCCCCAAATCTCCCCCACCTCCTCCTTATTCTATTCTGTCCCTCTGATTTCTAAAATACTAACAGTTTCATAATCACTTGATGAGTAATTTAGTCTCATTTAGGATCTGGAGTGAGTTTTTTTTATACTTCTTTTCGATGGTCTGTCACATCAGAATTTGTTAAGAGCATAATTGAACTATGGAGGGCTGAAGGAGAAAAAGGCTTGTTTAGTGGGCAGAGTTTGTGCTTTTAAAGGATAACATTTCCGGGTAATTGTCCATAAATAACATCAGAACAACAACATAAATAATGAGCTGCATTGTCATTGTTCACTTAGTTAAGCTCATACAGAACATGTTTTACAAGGTCTAATCCTGTACTGTAATACACATACAATTCTTACACCCTTCAATCTTTAGTTCCTGCAGAAAATAGTAACTGACTAAATGTTCCTTTGTGTGGTGGGCTCTGGCAGCTTTTTGTTACCATCCCCACATCATTGTCACTTGCACGGGATAGTATGTCTGAAAGCCCCCTACAGTATTTCTCTATTGTCTTACAAAAGGGTTTGAAAATACATATGCAAATTAGGCAGTTGCTGGTATATTCTCTCTGTACCTAGCGAACGTCTATACAGATTCCAAATGTGTACTTGTGTGTGTGAGTGTGTGAGTTAGTGAGCGTGTGAGTGTGTGAGTGTGTGTTGAGAGAGTAGGCTAGCTAGTGACAAACCTGCAGTTACACATGCACCTGCATTGACTGATTAAGGTGAGAAAGCAGAAGTCATGCTGGCCCTTAGCTCCCTCCCTCCCTCCCCCCTCCAAAACAAAACACTGAAGTCATTAACAATAATGGCATCAATTGTCCCCCCTCCTCTTTCTAAAAAGCCTTCTGCATAGGAAATCATTTGTTATTCTCCCATCACAGACACCATGCAGAGGGGGCTCACATAGAAATGAGTTTTGTCATTGTTGTACTGAGGCCCACCCCTCTAATAAATTGTGGAGGATTATGAGAAAATGTAATAAAGGATAGTCATTTCATTGTGACAGCCAATTTGAGGAGGGTGTTAGGGTAGCGTGAGATTTAAAGGATAATCGTCCTTTGGTGCATTTCCTTAACATGCATTACTATCTGCTTCTTTGAACTTTTCTTCCACTTATGTTGCTTGCTTTGTGGAAAAAGGTAACATTATAAATGTTAGAGTTGAGAATGAGTGACTTATTAAAGACATCTGAGTTATTAACAATGTTACATTTCATGAAGTATATTATGCATTCATCTCTGGCTTTTTGAAGTGCTTATGAAGGAGTTGAAAATGGAAACCTTGATATTTATGTATATATTTTTTAGGGCAATGGAATTACATGGTCCATATGGCCCTCATAATATAATGTAATAGACTTTAACCTGACCAAAGTGAAATGGTTCCTTATTTCCTTTAAGGGTTATTAAATTAAAGGAAGAAATGTCATAAAAAGCCAGAGTATTTTTTTTAAAGCTAATTAGTTTCCATATTGCCCTTACTGATATCATTGTTGTGATATTGCAACACTTACTCTGCCAGGTAATTGGCTTTTTTGTAATTAATATCCTTGCAGGCCTTTAGCCAGGTAATTTTTTTATGTGAGACCTATGTGTAGAATTAGGCCCCATTGATCATAAAGGCAGTCTGACGCCTGCCTCTCCTTACAGTGTTTAGTCTCTGTGAGGGATTGGAAAGACTTCTGAAAGAGTGACCAACAGCAGGTGAAAGCCCTCCAGAGCTTTGAAGTCTTTGCTCCTCATTGATCCTGTGCATATTCTTAAAATCAAACAGAGTTTCAAAGTCATATATAAACTCTTAAAGACTCTGCACGCCCAAAACAAGGCACCAGTGACAGCGTGAACAAGCAAAACAGGTGGTGGTCAGAGCTGTCACCCCCTCCACCCAGGTCCTGAAGTGGGTGGGGGTGGTGGGTGGGGAACTTCCAAATGTGAACTATAAATACAAAAAATGTTATGGTTGTTTATTTACCTCTCAGCTACACAAAACTATGTGAAGACGTTCAAAGTTTGCATTGTGGCTTTGAAACATCTACCACATTTATTGGAACAAGACCCTAGCTCTGTGAAGCCAGACTCTTTGATGTAGCAAGTGGATACAGATGGGTACACAGCTGACAACCCGGAGACTCAACCCATCTTCATGACAGCTAGCCAGATACAGAACCATCAGAACAACAGTCTATAAATCCAACCATTGACAGAATTGATGGCTTCAAAACTAACGGTCTGGAATTTGCAATATGGAACATCTTTCTAACACATCCCTGGATACATATCTCTTTCTTAACCTCCACTTCCCTCTCTCTCTCTGTACTGATGTATGACACTGTCTGTCCTCTGCTCTCCTTGGGTGCTCCTAGGAGTTATTCGAGCCTTTCTGTGAACAGCAGGAATCTTCGCTGCCATACTGGCTCACTGTTGGATTACCCTTCGTTGCGTGAGTTGTTGGCCTTGTTCCTCTTGTGACGACAACGGGTTGAGTTCTTAAGGCCTTGATTTAACTCATTCACCACAGTCCACTGCCACTACTCAACCAGCCTGTCAACTCGATAACTCTGCAGCAATGCTGAGTGCTCATGAAATTAGATGACACCATGCCTCTTTTACTGGATTCACAGAAATTAAATTTCTTGGGATGATGGGATGAATTTTACGCCCTGTGCTTCCCGGGGAGTTAATCCCGATGAATTTTTGCTCAAAGCATTTTTGAAGATTTTTTTTAATTGTATATTAATTCATAAGTATGCATGTTGTGTTTGTAAAGCGAGGGATGGTTTTCTTTAGTATACTTCAAGTGGTGTTTGGATCTACCTTGGCGGATCTATTTAGGGAGTAATGCATCAGTAAGAGGTGTGGGAGGTGTTTAGATGCTGAGATTCAGACGAAGAATCAGCATGCTTAATTCAAATGTCTGGAACAACTTTATAGCTGTAAGCTAGCTCAGAGGGAACAGCCATGTTGATCCTGAACATAATTGTAAGGCAAATGTAGAAGCCTCCTAAAACGGCAGGGGTGCCATTGGTTTTTGGGTAACGTGACGGTATTGCAACCCCAGCAAGCCTCAGCTAAAAAAGGAAAAATTATTGGTCCTGATTCTAATTCCAAGCCTCCCACTCAAGCATGTTTTCTACAAATCCTCCAAACATGCTGTTCTGTGAGTCTCCAACTATTTTGCCTGTTTAAGAACAAAGCAATACATAATTTTTATAAAATAGTCTTATCAAAAAGAAGGACCCTCTGTAGAGCAGAAATATAACTACCTGAAAACAGATAAAAAGTGTATACTTTATTTACTTGGGAAATGTGTCCACGATGAACCTTATGACCATCAAAACCTTTTAGGATTCCAAGTCAGTATGTTGCTTGTAGTGACTTCTTTACTGTGTTTCTTAAGTGTTTGGATTTTGGTAAATGAAACAGCTAGTTCATTGCACTGCCTTGTGAAGGGAAGCATCCAGTCTTCGTCAGAATGTCCCATGAGACATACAGTGAGTAATGTTCTCCCATTAATAGGGCAAACCCAAGCCGAGACTATTAATTCAAGATCCAACCGTGTTCTGGTTCAACTGTGTGCTGTAATGGGTTTAATTTCTAAAGAGAATGTTCTCTGCTGCTAATACAGGCCAATGTAATAGTCACTTAATCATTTGTCCTACAATTCGCGTGCCTCACGATAAATTTGAGAGGTGAAAGATATGCCATTCAAATGGGAATGTAGGTGGATTGGTGGATGGGATAAGAATGAATTAAATCCGATATTTGTTAAACATTTTAATTGACACAAAAAGAAGAAAAGAGGTTTAGAAGTGTTAGTTTAGCAAATGCTGAGGGACAGAGGCCAAAGTGAACAGAGCCAATGGGTGGGGTAAGATGTCTCCCCTGCTTTGGTGTTCTGATCCGTGGCATGTCATTAAAACCCAAACACAGGAAGTACTTTCCAAGACCCGGGAAGATATACGTTTATTGTGACCCCCCAATTGAAACCTTCACAAGTGAGGTATCTAAATTGGCTCATTCAAGAAAAATGTCCCAAATGAGCTGTGAATGTTAACTTTCACTGCCCATAAAAACGTATGTGTTTTTTCTTTACAGACTCACACCACAATTCCTCGCAAAAGGACAATGTGGACATTTAGGAAGAGTGTGAAAAAGTCTTCTGTCTGCTACCAAAAGAATGAACTATGGCAGACTGGAGATTGTGAATAGGCTTTTTACAGGTCACAGATTCCATTCAGCCCATTGACATTGTTATTATCTGACGGTCATAGATGGGCCTAATTAATATTCCAATCATACACCGCGGGAACATTGTAAGCAAAATTATCCTCTGAGTACCATTTGCTTAGATTCAGTCCTCTCATTGACTCAGTAAGAAAGAAATAGGAACTCAGTAGAAAATAAGTAAAGAGAAGCATAGACTGACTTGAAGACAAACATTTGTAAAAAAAAAAATATGTCTTTTAGTCAGCAGATTGTCTCTCTCTCTCCTGCTCTCAATCTTCAACAAAAAAGCACATAAAAAGTAAAAAAGCAGAAATTTGATTAGATTACTTAAACAGCGTATACATTCTTTGCTTAACTTACATGACAGCCGTCAGAACTAATTAGAATAGCAGTTTCACTTTGACAAACAGCATTATAGCAATACTTGCCAAAATTACAGCTTCTGAAATTGTATTTTAATAGCACTGTTGTTTATGAACTGCATATGAAAACATTGCTGCAAATCAGCATCATTATTGTCCCCTGTCAGTATAAGATTGTATTCTCTGTCTCAGTGGGGCTTTGGATTGGAGTTATGGAGTTATCTTGCCGTTATAGACCTGAGTATGACACGCTTTTCTCTCACTAGCTCATGATAGACCTACTTCAAATGGGAAAGTGAACAGACTGAAATGCTAATTTTCCCACCATGATAAATCTGCAGTATGAAATTGTCGGTACAGAACTCTTGCCCCGAGGCTGTGCATTATTGCTTTATTCTATTAGTCAGTTATTACCAGCAATCACAGAAGACCCCCGTTCACCCCCCACACACAAAGCCCTTCATACAGTACATTACATTTATCAGATGTTGTACAAACGTGGAAAACATTTGATGGCAGCTCTCAAAGTCTCACTTCCTCTGGGGCTGGGGGGGTCGATGATGAAGGAGGAGGCCGCCAGCTGGCCCACAATGCATCTGTTAAGCGAGCTGGGTGAGAGTGACACCATGAGGGCTCTGGGCCCTCTTTCTTTTCATGTTTAACTTCAAATAACATTGAAACCGACATCAAGTAAATTTGGCAAAAGATTTATCTATGATAACTACTTTTCTGGAAAATTGGGCTTACTTCGTTCGAAAAGGCCTCAAAGTTAAGTATGAAATGCACTTCCGGAAATGCAGCTGAGATGGCGTCTATATGACATACCTAATAACTTGCATCAAGACTGTGGAGCGTTATGCAACTCTACCCAGATGCTCAGCTTTCTGCCCTCACTCCACCTCCTTTCTTATGGGAGCAGTAGCCCAAGGCTATTTACACCACAATCTGTGGAGTAATTACCATACCATTTAATATAATGCCATGGCAATCAGAGGGTGATAACACGCAATTAAGCAGTGTTCTCAGATTAGACGGTCTGCAGTGTACATAAGCAATTTTACATGTCTGTCTTCAATGATAAAGTGCCGATCTCACAAAGTGTCAAACTGCAGTGACTTAATCTGATTATTTTCTATTAATATGGATGTCTCTTTGCCTTGCTTTCGCCACTGTTATTGACGTTGATAAATTGAGCTAATACTCACAAGCTAATAATCACTTTTTTTCTCTGACTTCTTTTTTTCTCTCTTTCCGCAAGCCATGCTTGGCTGTAAACATGAAATCCCTGCTGTCCAAATCGTCTCCAGGACTAGGGCGATGTGTCAGTCTTGATAGGAACAAATAATCTGAAAGGGCATGGATATAAATAGGGGTGGTGGGGGTATAATTGTTTCTCATGTCATTTCTCCCTTCGCTAAATCCCTGTGAGTCCTGTTGGAGGGAAGCAGGCATCCGTGGATGACAAGTGCCAGGGGGGTAGGTGTTTATAGTGTGGCCAAGGCAGGAGGCTCCTGCTTGGGCCTTCAGAGACTCTGCCGTCTGCCTGTCTTCCCAAAGTGCCCTGGTTCAACCCTGAGACCCGCAAGTCATAGCATCTCAATTCAAACACTGCCTGAGACCTTTAATGCCAAAAATACAAAAATTAAGCCGAGACAGACATGGAATAGTGTATTTGAAACCAAACAAATATGACAGTGTAAAATATGAATGTCAATGTAGACTTTTCCCTCCCAAAAAAATTCTATTTTTTTGAAAGCTTAAACTAGTGTGCAAGCTCTCAGAGCAAGCAGACTGCTCAGTCACATCTGAGCAAACTGCCATTTAGCCTGAGGGAATATGGTGCCCATCGTTTGAAGATTAAAACATCCAGTGTCATTTCCTGCTCCAGTGGTCGCTTTTCCAAGTAGAGGGGAGATATGAATTGTGTTTTACACCCCCTTCAGAGCTGATTATCGAGAGCCAGCCTTTCAGCGGCCTTCGTGTTTCATGGTGGTCTCAGGAACAAGCAACCAAAGAGACGGATTTGAAGGAAAAGCAGATCAGCTGGGTGTTGTACTTGTGTAGTCAAGCCATTGTTCCTAGCAAGTACAAAAGGTGATGCTTGGCTGAATCCTTTCTGGGGCTTCCTCCTGTGTGTGTGTGCGTGTGTGTCTGTGTGTGTGTGTGTGTGTGTGTGTGTGTGTGTGTGTGTGTGTGTGTGTGTGTGTGTGTGTGTGTGTGTGTGTGTGTGTGTGTGTGTGTGTGTGCGTGTGCGTGTGCGTACGTACGTGCATGAGTATTTATGAATGGGCTTTGTTCTGTTGCATGCATTTGCTTGCGTTCATGGACATGTTACCTTGTTACTCACTTAATGTTATTCATGTTAAGTGCTGTCGCCTTCCTCCTCGGCCTTCCTTCAGCCCAACAGTGCTCTGTCAGCATTCAGTACAGGGTAGAACCCATGCCCAGGACAGAAGTAGGTACCGCAAAGCAAGTTTCAAATAGATCCATCCGTCAAGCAGCTGTCCAGCCAACCATTCCGTAGGGTCTTGTCTTGCTCAGACACATGTTGTTAGCTCTGAGAAGGGGAGGCCGTTTGTCAGAGTGCATCCGATGTGAAGGGAGTTGTTAGTTAAGTGTGTTCACCTTGTCACAGTCGAGAAAGGCTACACAGGTATTGAACAGAAATTGTATCTTTGGTGACAAGGTCTCTTTTGTTTCCTTTGCTATTCCTGCCATTGCTGATTGGTTATTACAAAAAACGTTTGTCACAAACAGGTGTGTGCAGAAATAACAAAATACAGTTGATTTGGGAGGAAAGCTGGGGAAGGTTTGTGGACTAGATGACGGGTAAGCATGTGCGTGTGTCTGTGGTGGTGATGGTGGGGGTTGTTATGGTTTGTGGCTCAGTGTGGCTCGCCTTCCACTTTCTGAATGACCCTCAGGAATATGAAGAAAGTCGTAGCTAACACATGCACACAGACACCGCGTGGAGCAGACCTCACACTGATCCACCATATCACCATACCATCATATCACACCTCTGCTGTATCATCCTGTCCTTATACCCCTTTCTCACCACTAACTCTTTCTGTGGCATAGCTTTTATTGTTTTCAGTTTCTTTGTCCTTGTTTTTCACAGTCGTTTGCCACCACCATTCCCCCCAGTTTTGCTCCTGAGTCGGCATCTCTCCAGGGCAGATGACCATCTAGACCTAGGCCACCATTATTGTACAGATATAACCAATGCTGACTCACAGGCCACTGGCATGGCATGGGCAAAGGGAAAATATATCAGATTTGACCACCCTGCCACCTAGAACATGATAAGGCAGTGAATGTCACAGTATCCTAGGACATGTAGGCAATTGTAAGGCCAGAGACGCTTGTGTTTGTCCCCGGCTGTGAAACGATTTGGTTAGATGGCAGAGAGATTGACTCGTAATATCTGACTCCAATTTAGAAATGCTCAAGTACGTTACCTGTAACCTGATCAGGGCACTGACCTTAAAGTATGCATACTCACAAATCAGACGTTTATCTCGACTATGGATATGGATTTAACCACCAACACAGCATGCAAACTGACCCCCAGAGACTACGGTATTAGCTTTCTTAGCATGGAAAGCCTACTGTAAGTGACTCAGAGGCCTTAAGTTAAAACCTACTTCAAAAGTGTATGTCTATAACCAGTGTTAGCCGTATCAACCCAACTAGATCAAGGTTTTCACTGCCTTAGTGTGATAGATACATACAAGGAGAACCAGTAACTTAAAATGCACAATGATAGTTTATTATCTAAATAGTAAGATAATCAATACAATAATAATGAAACATAATCAAATACAAAACATACCTTTGGAGCAATCATTAACGAAGGTAATCACAATGAAACTAGGCGCCTAACGCACCGCAGCTGGTATAGTAAACAAAACTCAAAGTGATTGGTAAATCTTCTATCTCATATATACACCCAACCCTAAATACTAAAACAGGGACACCGGCCATATGAAAGAAAAGTTGTCTAACACATACAAATTCAAATTGGACCATCACCGGTTTACTCAAGGCTGCAGTAGACCAAGTATGATGCCTTTGCAAGACAAGGGAATATGTAAACACATGTTGGACTACTGTATGCACAAACTCTGTAAACCCTGTGTTACAACATGTTACAACATTTATTACAAAAGTATTACTAGATGTTACTAATGTAATACATAAAATAAGAAACAAAATCATATCAAACATGACATTAAAAGCTGTTTAGAACTATATTTACATGAACACAACTTAGTCCTCGGTTCACCTTCCTCTTCAACTGTTGAGACCACCTCTCCAGAGGTGTGATGGTCATTTTACCATTACAGTCCCTTTTTTGCAAATCAACGACTGTCCCAGACGAGTGTCTGAGTGACCAGTGACAAAGGGGCTGTATCATTCAGGTCTCTGCCAATACAGCCCTACACAGTGGCCAGTTCAAGCATCGCGTTGTATTCATTTACCTGCATATTTGTCAAAATCATTGAGCTGCATATTTAACTTAGGTTTATTTGAAACAATGTTATCTGCAAAAATAAAGTTAGAGGGGGCAATAAGTTACTGGATAGCACTTTGCAAATATGAACAGCATTTACACTTAGTAGTATTTATTTGTTTGATCTGCTAATAGGATTCTTGAACATATGTTATAATCATCAGGAAGATACAGGTACAGTACTGTTACCATTAGAAATAACAAACTTAGCTGTCTGTTTCTGTGTCTCGGGATTGTGTATTTCAGAGGGAGATTTTTGTATGAAAAGAACGCAGGAAGATATTTCCACATAAGGCACAGCTCAACACTCCTTTAAGAAGAGAATGTTGCCTTGGGGGGAAATAGAAAATAGTGCAGCTGTTTCCAATGCCATACTCTCTTGGCAAAACAGAAAAATTGAGATGTAAAGACTGGGTTGGAGCGCGTGTTGAAGTGTATAGATCTTCTTTTCCCATAGGGTCATCAGCTTGTGTTGAGAATCTCTGATCAAAGTCGACCCTTCGGGAATCCCTTTATTACATTTTACACATTCTCTCTGGGAGCAAAGGAAACAATACAGAACACGTCATTTATATCAACAAATATTCATTCTACCACTGATCAATTTCATTTAATGTTTGGTATTGCATTGAAGCACATGACTGGTAAACAGACCAGAAAGTGAATATGGTTCCATATGCTAGGCTGTTATGTATTCTTATTGTTTGATATTGTTGGAGTGGATAAATCACACAGTATTCGTATGAGCACACCAATACTCTCTGATGTGAAAAACAAACCCATTCTTTCTTGGTAATCAAGCAGTTGCGAGCTATTCACATTTTAAAGAACGAGGAAGGAGGAGGGCCAGCGTCATCTTTTAATTGGCTGGGACAAAGTTTGCCACAGGAAGAGTTTTTTTTTCCTTTTTTTTTTGAATGAGATCTGGGCATAGTGCCACATGAATAGAAAATGGTGTTCCCTTTCCCTCCGATAGCCACGAATGTCTCTGACTGCCATCGTCATTTAAAGGGAGGGGGGCATGTGAGCCCGTCCAGATTTGATTTTAATAACGCCAAAGTCTTCAATACTCCTCCACTCCGTTCCTTGGGGCGGCCTACTTCCTTCCATGACATCTGGGAAGTTAATGTAGCTAGGCCTTTACCATTGAGGGATCATCAGAAAACACCTCTCCATTTTCTCTTCATGCACTGCTCAAGGGGGATCAGGTGTGCATGGCAGAAGTGTGCAGAGGAATATTCTTGTTATTGAAATGTAGAAGATGGTATTGTGTTTGTTGTATGCCTTCAACAAATTTTGCTTTCAGCAATATAATCTAATAAAAAATGCCAAAATCTATTTGTACTCTGCAGGTCCAGAGAAATGCTTTTCTCGTTTATATTGTAGCAATGAGCTAAACACTCTGAAATCAGAATTTTGAATGAACTGACTGAAGTAGAAACTTCCATAATGCCCATTTTTCAATGATGCAGACTTTGTGTTGATACAAGTTGACCTCTACATTCTCCTTGCACACAATTTGCCTAAAATGTAAATTATGAGTAGGGGAGTGTTCTTTCTTGTATGTTCTGTTATCCCAACAATTATTACTGTACTTGACAGATGACATTGCAAGGTTGTGGTCAGGACTTTTCAGAGAGGGCTTTCATAATCAAACGACAAAGTTAAACAAAAGGGGGTATTTTTTTGGTGTTCTCTAATGAACTCAGCAGTCCTCTCAATGTGGCCTGGGAGCCGGTAGAAGCCAGAGGTTAGCGTTCAATTTTTCCTCCCTTGTCGCTGCGTTGCCATGACGACGGATATAGAAATCCCGCTGACTCCTGGGAAGAAAGCCCTGGGTGACACACAGTAGCACTTTTGTGGTGCATGAAGGGCGATGGGCTTCATTTAGGCGAGCCTGGTCAAGGATGTGTATTCAGTTTACTGAAGAGGACGGATCAGCCAGGACACAGAGGAGAGGAGAGAAGAGAAAGAGTCCATGGTCAAAAAGCAATGATGTGGCTCACACTGTAGAATCCACTAGAGAGAGGAGGTAGGGAGGAACAGGTGACTGACTTGTTTGTTCCCAGGGGAGTCAACAAGTCTGTCAAAAATGGAAAGGTCTTCTGCATGTGCATGTCTAGCTCATTTTCAGATTTATCTTTCATGTCTCTATTTTGGCTTAAGTTAGATTGCCTGTGCTGTTTCGGGACAAGATGGAGAGCTTTAAATGACATTTCATGCATAAAAACCGTGTTAAAACACATTATATATTAAAAGCCACCCATCCCTTCTCCCAATAAATGTCTTTGGCCTGTGCTCATGCATGTCTGCAACATGTATCAAGAGACTGTTCTGGAAGTTATACAAGACATGGGAGGCCTCTACTGGCCAACAAAGTACTCACATCTGTCGCATCAGTGGGGAATGAGGTGCCTCTAAACTCCATCAGAGCCCCTGCAGCAAGTTTGGCTTCTGGTGTGAAGGCTGCAGAAGGGGATTTGGAAGAAAGAAGACAGGAAAATAAGAATAAACGCAACATGGGAAATCCAACAGCAAATTTCAACAGAGAGGTTAAGAAGCTCATTAAAATCCTTTTGACAATCCTCTTTTAGGCATAACATGTTTTTGTTTTTAAGAGCATGCGTCTAAATCAGTTGGTTTTCACAACAGGTTTCAGAGAATAGTATCCATTCAATATATCTGTCAAAGGCTTCACACAGTTCACTGAACAATAAAAATCGATACCATTAAACACTCCTGGGGAAAAAAACGAGCACAAGCAGTTCTCCTGGGGCCTGGCCAAAATCTTTTGTTTTATATATTTCACAGAGTTGTCAATAAAACATCCAGAAGATCTTTAATACTTCATTACATCTTTGAATCCAAGGTACCACAAGCATGTATTTTTGCCATAGACCACTGAAAAGCATTTTGAAAATGTCTTGTAACTGATAGATCAATAGCGCACACTCTAGAAGGAACACAATGCACATTTCCATGCAAACCTGAAACTGGCACGTCTACACATAAGACAGGGTAAGTAGCCAGGGCAAGGGCAAGTAGCCAATCAGATGCTTCCAGGTTAACCAATGACCACTAACTGCAAGCTTGCATGATTAGTGCTTTCTTGTGCGCATTCTAATTCCTTCACAAACGTATTAAAAGCAATTTTAACAGTAGTTAGGCAGAGGTGGAAGTGCTGGACATAATCTCAAGCAGACTCTCAGCCCAATGACAGGTCATGTTAAATCAAGCATACACTGGAGGAATCTCTTTTAGATGTTAAACATGCATGGTGAAAACCAGCACTACTGTAACTTGAACAATGCTTTACCTATTATATTTATTCACATTTTCTATCTTATATAAAACTTAATATTACTTTATCACTGCTTTCCCATTTACTGAAGTCCTGACAGGATAGACTAGATATGTTGACGGAGAGGTTTGTGCTCTGATGCTTGAATCCATTAGTAACATAGAGCTGGGTGTTATGGGGTGAGGCCAGTCCCCAGGGACCAGAGCTGAGAATGGTCTGTCATCACAAGATTAAAGACACTATGGCTTTCTGTTTGTAATTGTTGAGTCGTCATGGACTGAGAGGACTAAGATGGTGTTGTTGTTGACTATCTTTTTGAGAGGATATTACTATTGAATCTTGGGTTGACTCACATTTTTTTTGTAAACAACTTTAGTCCACAACTTTATCTTGTAATCTCACAGGCTTTTTGTGCATCATGCCTTTCACAGCATTGATTGGGTGAGAGTAATTTCCTATTCTAATTGAGGCATGTATGCTTAATGTTTCACAATGAATCCAACCCTCCACACACACTCCTTCATCCACAAAACGACGGTTTCTCCCATCGAGGTTGACTCTTGACGATATTCCACCTGAAGTCTTGAGGCACCTCTCACTATTCCACTGGACCCCCATCCCACTTCAGTGAATCAGTCCTACCCCCCGACCCACACCCCGATAATGTTTTCACTTCATCAAAGAAAAAGAAGCTCAACGTTTGACAATGCCTCAGACGGTAGAGCTAGCCCTAACAACCCAGGGGTTGAGGAATTCTTGGTAGCAGGTTCAGGTTTTTTTACTCTCCAATGTCCCGCATTTCTCTCTTTCTCTCTCTCTCTCTCTCTCTCTCTCTCTCTCTCTCTCTCTCTCTCTCTCTCTCTCTCTCTCTCTCTCCTCCCAAATGCTTTCCTCTATTAATCAGAGCTCATGGCTCAAACTGGTCTTCAACTTCCTCCCCAATCCGCGCTAAGCCTGTCATTTCTGGCTATTATTTACTTTAATGGGCTTTGGCTGATCCCTGGCGAAGCCTTGGATCTGGGAATAATGCGGCTGAGGGTAGCGGGCCCAGACGCAGGCGCGGGGCTGCCTGTAGATTAGCTATGGCAGATGGGCTTTACAGGGGCTTCCTGTGAGCAGGAGTGTTGATTGAGAGGGCATAATGAGAGAGGTGGTGTCTTCACAATGGACCCAGCCACCTCGCTGTACCTCTTGCGTCCAAACAACCCCCCCTTACCCGCCCCCCACCCCTGTGCCCTACCACCCCAATTCTCCCACCCCAGCTTCCTCGGTTGTGAATCTAGCACCCCCCCCCCCCCCCCCCCCCAACACACACAACCCCTCCTGCGCCCCCACTCCTTATTCTGTCTGTCTTGTGCTCGCACTCTCTCTCGTACTCTTTCTTGCACTCTCTATTTCGCTCTCTTTTTTCCACCGTGGAAGTCAGAGCGTAGGAGCAAGCACAAAAGCAACTGTAAATAACCATGAATGTTAATCCTGCAGTAATTGCTTCCCTCTTAAACTGGGTGTGTACTTTCACAGGACTGCCTCCTCGGCAGGTCATTAAAGGGATAGCCTTTCCTTTTCCACTGTTTACTTAACAAGGTCCCTCTATATTTAGGGAAAGATTAACAAAAAAATCAACAATGGGTGACCTTGTATTAGCTGTTACTTGTCTGAGAATAAAATCTAAATGGCAGGCAGCATGCACCATCAAGCATGATTTAATCAATTTGACTTCAGTCATAGATTTTTCTGTTTCCTCTTGGATCTCTTTAAACAGCCCTTGTGCCTATAGTGAGGTGAAGGACTTCTACTCTTGTTACATTGTACACGTGGCATCCTCTTCATCACTACACACTCACCTGTCTCTATATCCTCTGTTGTGTTGGCACCCAAAGTCACACCAAGTATTGTGCTCATACGCAAATCAACTGTGAATACCCTGCGCCCTGAAAGTCCTGGGGTCAAGTTTGTGTACAAGAGTAAAAATGTTGTCGTGATGGACTCTCTCTACGCGCTCCCAAAGTTTCCCCACACAAGGGCTCGCCACACAATTCAGAAGCTTCAATTATCCCCCTCCCCTGAGCGCCTTAAGCAACTTTTTCAAGACTCCTTTCAATTCGCTCTTGTCAAGCGATGAAAGAAAAACTAACCACCATGTCAAGAGAACTCAGCTGCCTAGCAACGGGGCCATAGTTTAATTCTGATTTGCTTCAGGTCTTGAGTAATGGAAATTGACAATGTTAAGCCAGTCACAAGTGTTGTTTGTCACCGCTGAAACGCAAACAAAACTGCATTGTTTTTTGAAAGTATTGAGCATGATTGATGTCTTAGAGTCTACAATGGTATCATTCATTTCTCCCTTGTGTTTTTGCTGGGATTGATGTCATATCTTTTCATGGCATATTAAAGGTTTTGGAGGAGCATGAAAATGCATCACTTTTCATCTCGGGAGCAGACGGCAGTGTCTTGAGTGCATTCCTATAACTGGTGAAGTTTAATGATTCCATTCAGCCTGTGTCTATTTCACCCAGAAATAATTTAATAAGAATCCAGACCCTTTAGAAGCCTCCGTGTCCTGCCACAATGGCTGGAGAACTGACAAAAAGTGACTTGAATACAACAAAGAGGAGGCCTTGAAGATGAAAGTCTTGCACCCTCTTCATTTGTTTGCTCTGCACTGTTTTGTGTTTTTGACACACTTTGTGTTCAAAATGTTTGGATTTCTAGCTTGGTTACTTTGGTAGTGGGACAATTACAAATCTGTCATGAATATGGTAATAGACATTTTGAAAAATTAAAAAAATTGGGGATTACTTGAAATATCTTTCTTGACACCTTCTACCAGGTGAATTTTATTTATTTATTATCAAACACAAAAACACGTTGCGGTAAAGTTATAATGGCCATTTAGTTTATAAAACTTTATGTCCTTTGCTGAAATTCAGTATACTCTTCTTAATAACTTTTAATCTAGGAGTCAGTGCTAATGAACATTGTGCACTATAAAGAGATAATGGCACTCCATATATTTATACCAATGTTTTGCATGTGATGGTTTTTAGTTTAACAAAATAGCGTAAAACCGTATACTTTTCCACTTAGACCGCTGACAAGGTTAGATACCTTTGGACTTTTTTAGGCAACATTCATGACATTTAGATTATTTCTCTCCCTCCTTCCCTCATTTTATGTCCGTGACAGAGGTCATCATGTGATGCTCAGATGAGCGTTGAGATGGATGACAAGGAATAGTTGACAAAAACCTAGGGGACATCAAAGGGACCCAGACAGTGTTGTTGAACTAGCCATCCACAGTGGGCAACCAAGACTAAACAAACGCTGGCCAAGGAAAGTCTACATCACCCACACCCCCACAGGACTATTGCAAGGTTGAGTTTACATACTGTCTGTGTTCCGAATGGTACGATTTTCAAACGTAATCCGTTGAGCAAATACTTTTCTTCCCCTCCCTTGGTTAGCACTGGCCTTGGTGATAAACCACCATCTTATCCACATAGGACACACGAGGGAAGGATACCATGCACAGGAAAAGCTTCAGTTATTAATTGTGAGAGCCCCACTGCTCACTTTGTATGTGTCTCCAAGCAATGCCATCTCAAAGGGTGTTTGAACTTATGGAAAGTCTGACCTCTATAGACACATCCTTTGAACTCCACTAGAAATGTACATCAGTGCATGTTGTATGATGAACAGAGACAAATTGACATGTAAGCCATATCACCAGAGAACTCATGCACTAGCTCTGATAATGTCTGGCCTTAAAATTCTATTCATATTGGTCTCACTGATGTTGGATAATAACGGAGAACAAATCCTACTTATGTGTATGCAGCTCTGTTAGAGCTCTTCAAGGCCTTGTTGTTTTGACTGTTGTAATGGTTGTAATAGCAAATGATGCATAGACCCATATGAACATAACAATCAAGACAAGAATGTACCTTGAACCTCGAAAAATCTTCAAAGCAAGCATGTAGTGTCTTTACTTCTCAGTCTGCCTAAAGTACCTCATTTTGTGAAACAACACCCACACTGAAATAATCAAGAACTACACCACCACAACAAACAGTGTTTTGTGTGAAAAACATATCAGATGTCTCATCAGTTTTGACATTGTCTTAAATGTCTTCCTCTGTCCATAACAAATGGTTTTTAGTACTTCCACCATCTGTCCTTAATGAGTCCTTTTTTCCATCTTCCATCCATTTCCATATTGTATTGTGTATAGCCCCTATTTGCATAATTGTACAAAGATTGTTCCTTTAAAATTGATATCCACCCAGGGTGTATGAGAGGATGAAACAAGAAAAGGAAGATTGAAATAAAGGAAGGAATAAAGAAAGAGTGAAGATGTTTGTGAAATAATGTGTAGAGCAAATCTCTTTTTTTCACGCTCTCTTTTTCTTCAGGGCTCCACAGTAACCTAATCAGGATGGGCTTTATCTGCTAATCCACATTTAAACTTTAACCTGTAGGGGGGCTCTTTGTGTTAGTTAATGTAACCATAAAAGAAGCGGCCAGTCTGAATGACTAATCAGATTCATCATATTTTGCGAGACTAAAAAGCTTCTCTAAAAAGGGAATTGGAATTAGCGTGACTTCCATGAGAGAAAGAGATGGTGGAAAAAACTTTAAATGAAACAATTGCATGTGACGAAATGGTGGCGCAGAATAAATTATTGTTCAAAAGCCAACTTCTTAATCAGCTCAGCTGTCTAAGCTCAGACAGACACAGGGATGTTGGGTAATTTGTTAAATGAAGGCCATGAAGGACAAAACTAAAGATCCAGATAGGCAGCTGCTTACAAAAATCAAGTTAGGGACACAATGTAATGACATGCATATCACAAAAACTAAAACACAACCACTCAAACCCAAAGAGGTTCCCAATCTCTACGATCCCATAGGATGCTCTTTTGCTTTCACGTGACAAACTGTCTTGGACAGGAGACATATTCGAGCATCAATATTTCAGTATTCAAAGATAATTGGAGTGTGGAAGCAAATGAGATTTTCCAACAACAAAGATTAATTAATAAAGTGTGTTGATGAGTGTCATCAACATCTGGCGACTTGGTTTGTCTCGTACAGACATCTGAAAGGAACTGAAAAAAACACCACAACATGCTGGACCTGTTTTGTGGGGAACAGAGGATTAGGGATTACATTTGTTCTCTCTCTGTTTAAAAAGTCGTTCTGACACCCACGACTAGGATTGATCTTGTTAGGGGAAGAGAAACAACCTGACATGTTTAGGTCTGCTTTAGTGTCTTTAAAAAACAGAGTTAACTATGAACATTATGAATATTCATAACGAGGAAATGGAAGCCACTGAAACAAAGCATTATTTTATATGACACCAATATTCTGCCTAGTCTGATGCTGAAGTAAATTACCTGTCACTATGAATAGATGCTAAATGATTCAATTCGCTTGAGAGATCTCTATCAAGAGAAATGCTTGAGACTTAGCTTTCTTTCATAACACTAAACATCTGTTGACATATATTTCATTTTCAGTCCATTGGAGATCATCATTTCCATTTTCCCTTGTTAAACTTCTGCATTATACTGTATCATGTTAAAAAGGAAAACTACTGGCAATGGGAAAGCATTGTCAAATGGGATCCCTGGTCAAATTGATTCTCCTTCAGTTCGTAAAATTGTGTACTGATAAAAAACTACAATGTATAGAGATTTAAAGCTTGTGCAGTATTTCTCATTGTCTATGTGGTAGGGAGGGAGGGGAGGGGGTGTGGTGGTGGGTGAGTGGGTGTAATGGAAGAAAGGGTTTGAATGAATGTTAAACTGCACATGTAGTATTCTCCAACTACAATAATCTTTCTAAAATGTGTGCTTTTAGCCACCATTAACACCAAAGCGTAGCATTTTGAGTCAAGGCAGAGAAGAAAAGAATGGCATGTCACTTTTCTACAATCCGTGAATCAGCTGTATAATTTTCTCACCATTAGAGTGGTACAAGGTGGCCTACAGTATTATCATATTCCACATTAAGGCAAGTCAAGCCATTTCATAATTTATTTGATTACTTAACTCAAACATTAGTTTATCCAACCCAGGGGCGTAGCCAGAATAATCTTTTTGGGTAGGCCTAGAAAAATATGGATAGGCATCTTTTCAGTTTTTTTACTTATTTACTTTGCGTTGTGCACCCGGTGCATAATATTTCAGGGATATTTTCGTTTTTGGGTAGGCCTTAAAACAAATTGGGTAACCGTGGCTACGCCTCTGATCCAACCTCAACATGAATGTGGTATGAATGTATTTATTTAATAGTAAGGAGATATGTTTTGTATGCTGTCATATGTCAACTAAGAACATCTAGTTTGGTTTACAAAAGAATTAAATATGTATTTTAAGTATTTAAAAAATAGTTTCTGAAGATATTGTTTAACTATATGTGTATATTACAGTATATTAGTTGCTGACTAATAATCTACGCATTTAGTACAATATGTTCGGTGTGACCATGGTGCTCTGTGGGTCATGTTGTACAGGTCCTGTGGTGATCCACCAGTGTTATTGTCAGGCTCTATAAAATATTCTAGAATGCTCTTCTGTGGGATCTACCTCCATCTAGTGGTCTCTCTGGCTCCTTTCAGCACGCACACTAACCAGTCAATACTGGCCTACTCACTTCACACAGTTACACGTGCAACTCATGCATTCAGTTTTAAAAACAATGGTCAAAGATAACTACGCATACATTGTTCTCCTCCACTTCATATCTTACAATTACATTTGTTTGGTTGAACCAGCATTTCCTTACTGTCAGCTAGTTCCCGGTCGAAGGAGGAAAGGAGGGACCATTTTTTGGAGGGAAACCCTGACATATAGAAAGAATGAAAGAGGGCTATCTCCTGGGACATGTAATCTTTGCACATCCTTTAAAGCTCATTACGATCATAATACCGGAATAAAGTTGTCTCTGACATATCAATTTTCTCTACTTTTTAGAATTCTAATGAACACGCCCGAGCCATTTTTCATTTAGCAGATTACAGGATGTAAAGAAACAATGAGTGAGGCCAAGGCTTTGTGCCTGTAATCACACAATTTACCACCACTCAAAGGTCTTAAATGACAAGCCAATTTCCACACTTATTAAGCCTTCTGACACACTTCAAATAATCGTATTAGCCATTTTTGGGGGGTTAAGTTAGGCCAGATTTTGAGGAAGAGACCTTCGAATCAACGTAATATAAGTAATAGACTCCTCTCCTCACACAGAACTTGAGATGTCTCTGTTGCTGCTCTGCGCCAGGCAGGGGGTGGACAGCCCTGTCCTCAGTCAGAGTTTGCAGTCAATCATAAAACCACTTGCCACTTATTCTCCAGTCCTACAGGCCAGCGTCCCACTTTCCTTTTTTACTTACTAATCAAAGACTGGGCTAGCTAATAGAGGTAATGAAAGCAGAGGGTATAGGGCTCTGAAGAGATGTGGAAGATTTTAAGGCCGCTTTTGGCTCCCTGTGGGGAGGGTCATCGTGCAAACCTCAAGACCCCACAGTAAGAACCCTAACCTCCAAAACACCACCCCCCTCACACACACATTTGTTTTTTTCCACACACTATGGTTAACAGTCTTGACATTTCACCAGTGAGCCATTGGTAAACATTGTCGAAGGACCAATGTATGAAGTTGTGCTGTCATAATTCACCACCACAAAATGAGGCCGCTTGCTGGGAGAGGCAGAGGAGAAGAAAAAGCCAGGCACTTGGGCTCGCCGCCCCCCTCTGGAGAGGAATGCACACACTGGAAACTGGTTACTAGTTAGGGGTGCACCACATCCTGGTACTTTTATCTTTGACCTATGACACCGGGCACATCTGGAAACATAGTTGGAGCCAAAACACAAGGACATTTTATTTTCTCTTCTCTCAAAGCGTTTATGGAAGTGAAGCTTTAAAGTTTTGTCCCTGCTACTAAGCTGGCATTCTCACTTTCTCAGAGCCGGTTTAATGGCTACAGTGGTAATGACCTCTTGGATATTGACCGTGTGAGCAGGAAGTGAGCATGTATGAGAGGACAGTGGGATGAAGAGAAGGCTGTATTGTTCCACCTTGTTGTATAGATTCCAGATTTGGGGCCCAGATAAACATCTCAGAGAGTGGTAGTATAAAGACCTTTTGGTCTTTGATGTTCAGAGATGGTCTCGCTTAATGGACACCAAGTTTGGAAGCCAACAAAAACATTCCTCGGACCAGGATAATTTCAAGTAACACTGCACCGCTTCGTCTTTGGACCAAACGATTCCATCAGCTGCTTCTTTAGTTGTTTTATTAGATGGACTGAGTTCTGACGCTGTTAACGGGTACAAGATGCTCCTAAGCACCTTAGTTGAGTGTTTATGTTTCAGGAAAAATTGTGTTGTGTTGCTTAGAGTTAGTCCATAGTGCAAACAACAACTTCTGCCATATTTCAATAGCACTTTTTGTCTGAATTGTATGTTAAGGACAGGATTCAATACAATTGCTTAAGATTTGGTTACACCAACAATTTAAATGCATCCAATAATTCTGGCATGGTATCGTATTTGTCTTGGGAAACCACAGAAAAGAATTGGCCACCTTAGGTATAAGCAAAGGCTATATTTTTCCTGTCTGTGTGAAACCTGTCCTCACAGAGGAGAGACAACAGGAGTCAAAAAAGTTAAACTTGCCCAGATAAGACCGCTCTCCTCACATTTAGCTACTCTTTTTGGGTAATGTTGAAACATTTTTGGAACATTACACATAGGAGTTTTCAAGCTGAGATCAAAAACAGGTATATCTAAAAAAAACATTGCTGTCAGATGGCACAACAATTCTCCCTCTCTTGTCTAAGGCAGCTATCAAACGGGCATTCAATATCTTCCATGCCAGCTAAAGGCTATATACTTCACGATAAGTGGGTAGGTGTGTACGCATATGCAGGATGACTGCCACACCTATCCTGCATTCGTTTGGTGTATGATTTGTGCACATCTCCCTAGGCATTGAGGCCCTCATGTACGTACATTTGCAAAGCGCAATTTGCCATTTTCAGTTCCCGCGACAGGCAGTCTGCGCTTTTACCTCAGTGCGGCATGTTTGTACATACCTCGCCATGCTTTTATGCGCACGTTACGAAACAAATACGCCTGAAGTGGGCGCAAAAGCGCATACTGTCTTGATACACTGGGCAGAGTGATAGCAAGCCAAGTACATTGCGAAGGCTTTGTCATCAAGAGGGGCATTAAGATCTCTCTGATATAACCACACAGTGTGGCAAGCAACTCAGAACACTCATGGCTTGCTTAATTGTACAAAGAAATGTATGAGTGACATTACCCTAACGCAGCTGCAGTAAGCTTCAGGGCCCAGCTTCTTATCTCAGTCCTGGAAGCAGTTGCTAGCTGGCATTCGCTGTGTCCAACTTAGTTCATTCAAGTTCCCTAAAAGTTCACAAATATTTTCCAGCCATTTTCCAGTCATTGATTGTGCCACAAGGTTTATCTGTTCAAAGGTATGCCCCCCAACCAAGAATCTCCATTGGTAAATAAGGGATCCACCCACCACTTCCGGGTCACGGGGTCAAACCACTTTGCAACCTACATTGTCACATCATTCAATTGAATATCATGCAAGCCGGAGATGCAAAACTTTGTAGGAGGAGTACATTTAGTCATTTTAGCAGACATTTAGTCATTTAGCAAACCACAAATCCAGAGCGACTTACAGTAAGTACAGGGACATTCTCCCCGAGGCAAGTAGGGTGAAGTGCCTTGCCCAAGGACACAACTTCATTTGGCACAGCCAGGAATCGATCCGGCAACCTTCTGATTGATTTACATTTTTACATTTAGTCATTTAGCAGACGCTCTTATCCAGAGCGACTTACAGTAAGTACAGGGACATTCCCCCCGAAGAAAGTAGGGTGAAGTGTCATTAGGGTGCCCAAGGACACAACGTCATTTGGCACGGCCGGGAATCGGCCGGGAATCGATCCGGCAACCCTCTGATTACTAGGCCTATTCCGTAACCACTCAGCCACCTGACTCCCTTGACTAGCCCGATTTCCTAACCACTCAGCCATCTGACCCCCACAGGAGTAGCAAGCTATGGGTGTGTCGAGAGGATGTGTTGAGGAGGTGCATTAGAGCCATGCTGCTCCTCCTCCCAAATGGCCTATTCATCAGAACATTTCTATGCAAAAACCACAATTCCAATAGAATGTAAATCAACAGGGCACATTAATTTATTGAGAAAAATGCTATCTAAATGTTGTTTAAATCGCAATGGTTTTAATGCACAGATGTTCTTCTTGGGCGTTAGAGGTTGAGTCACTCATGCTTACTGTACACAATTACCATGGCTCAGCATATGATTCTTTTACAAAATGTGTAACTAACCAGCATGAAGCGCTGGACAGGTAATTGTAAGGAGACACTAATTATCTATTAAAGACCTGGCTCATCACGCCATACTGTACATAGTCCCCCTTTAAGACAATACGTAACCAATGCTGTCGATGTCTCGAGTTTGACTACAATATTTGGGAGCATGAAAATGCCTTTCCAATTCCCGAGCACTTATATACAATCATCAATTGTGGAATGTTTTTTGTCACAGTATTGCCATGCGTAATTAATGTCACATTGAAATGATAAAGGAGTCAATGCAGGGCAGTAGGCAATGTCATTGAGAGCTAAATGAGCAAAACAAGGGAACTGCATCCACAGCACAGGTTGGGACCATTTGGTTGAAATGTTGTTTCCACTTGGTAAGTGAATGCTCATTGAAGTCATCATCAGAAAAGCATTAAAGTTATTACTGACAATTTCAATGGGCATTCACTTACCAAGTAGGTGAATAATGAAATTATTAACACAATAACATAATCTTAAAATTACATTTGTCAGCCCTTATGAATGCCTCAGATGAGATTTCGGTGCCATGTGATGGAGGCTCACCAGTGCAGCACTGTCTCTGCTGACGTTCCTGACTCTATCCCTCTAAACTCCTTCTGAGGTCATTGAACCTGGCTTTGCATTGCTCAGGCGTGCTTGAGACCCAAGACTAAATTGTACTGACAGCCACTGTTAAATCCTTGCATGCGGTTCAATATGTAACATTTGTGGAGGATGTTCCATAAGATTCTTCATAATTTTTTTTTTATCTCTACGTTGGTGAACTTCCATCTCAGCCTTGTGAAGTTAGGTTGTCTAAATATCTACGCCACTCACTTCTTTCAGCACAACCCCATTTTGTACAATCAGGCACTTAATTGTTTATAGGCACCAGCCATCCACTCAATCATGCAATTATTCCACCCACATGATGGAGCCGAACTCACCAAGCTTCTGGAGTAATTACGTGAGCAAGATACCAAATTATTTACATTTTGCTAGCATTAGAATATGCACCAGTGCCTTAGCTGGTACCCCAGAGTGTTAGCTGGCACCTTGGAGCCTTTTACGGTTTATTTCGCTGCCTGAGTGTCTCCCAGGAATTTACTTATTTCATTGTTCGTGTTTGGCGCCTCTAAGGAATTCTGGGACATATTGTTTCACTGTCTCTGAAGAACCATTTCGTAGGTCATTTGAGACTCCAGAGTCTCAAAGGAATACTGTCAAAGTTCTCTGCATGTCTGCTAGGAATTCTGCAAAAATTAATCTTTCCACACTTCTGTCACCTTACCAGAACAAACTCACACATTGAACTGCATAATTTAGATAATCATTCATATGAATCTAAAAGGTGACTTTCTTGTGTGTTTCTGTTCCGTTGAACCTGACCTTTAAAACCTATGCTACATTTGACTTCATCATTAAGCTTTGGGATTTCACTCTGTTTCAAAAGGCATTTTCAGAGAGCCAAAACAACCTTTTTTGGAAAATAAATAAATGTATTTAATGAGATATGAAATGCTTATAAATGTTGAGTCTCGCCACGGTTAATTGCAGCTTGTCACCCCAAAGCATTCAATGATATATCGTAGACAGCAGTAGATTTTTCCACTGCATGACTTTTATATATTGCAGTTACACAGGCCGCGTTGGTGTCAAAAGGTATACAATGTTACTACTGCCTGTATTATAAAACTACATAATCATTTACTTAGCAACCAGCCTATTCATCTATTGCAAATTTTATTAGGTTAGCAGAGTTGTAGTTTAACTTATTCACGAAAAATACAGTCTGTAATAAAGAGTGGTTTTAAAGAAATTCACTAAATATATGGTATGAAAATGTTGGTATTGTTTTCCTCACAGAAATGACAGATTGTATGACGATGACAGGGTTTTGTTGAATGCTTTTTTCCCCAAGTATGATTTTTTGTTGTTGTCAGAAATTCCCCCTTGAAGTCAGTGTGGTGTAAAATCAGACCATATTTTTACATCTGTGGCCCTCACTGAGCGGAGGTAGCCCAGAGATGACCATTTTGCACATCTTACTACCCTGTGGTTTCCTGGCAGTCTTAGGGCCCATGTTCCTCACATTTCGTGTATGCTGCCTCGTTAACTCTCATTCAGACCTAACTGCGTGAAAAGACATCTCTCTACAGTTTTTGACTGTTATCCGTCCAACTTTTTCCCAAATATACTTTATAACTTCCCCCCCTCAACACACACACACTCACAAAAGTGGGGGAAATGTGTGTAACTGTTACAGGAGGAGATTGTATACTTGCATCCTTGGCAAGAACAAGAGATTTGCTGTTAACTTATCCACAATCCAGTTGTTTAATAGAATGACTGATATCTCTGAAACTATTTACAAAGCCATTGCAGAGCATTTGATAATGCACACGCAGCCCTCATTTTCCTTGGCTTTTAAGATTGCCTCTGAAAGATCTAGTCAAATCTTGACCCCCCTCTCTCCTCAGATAAGACCAATCCCCGACAAAGTCAATCCCAGACAAAGAGGGAGAGAGTGTGCAATTGAGAGAGGGACAGGAAGGAGAAGCTGGGCTAACTACACAGAAGCAACATCCATGGGAGACCCCCCTGTGTAAGCCTTGCTATCAGAGAAAACATATCAGAGGTGGGTGGGTCTGAAAGAGCGGTCTGCTAGGCCAGACGAGAGGGTGAATCAAGTGTCTGGGAACTCACTGATTAGAGAGGGTCATGCCGTCTTAATGAGAGTCATTACAATCACATGATAGCCAAATAAACTAATTGCCAGCTTATTGACGAGACAGTGCATTCCATATCAAAAGGTTAATTACATCTGAGACAGGGTTCCTCATTGGAGATTGGACGTCTGAATCTTTATTGTCTTGTTTCTTTTTCTATCCAGTTTTCCCTCTCTCTATCTCTTTCTCTATGAGGGAAAATATGTAAAAAGGCAATCTCTAGATAGGGTTTCGCCTGCCTGTTTCTTGATAAGCTTCAGGCAGAGGCTCTTGCCTATTACTTTTGTGTTTCTTGTATGTTTTCCCAGGAAACACTTGGCGGCCTATTTAGCAAACATCATCAGGCAAAAGTTGGTGCCACTGAGAACTTTTTTCGTCACGTTTTCTCCCCCCAAGCTTTCCCCAGCCACCCAAATCTGTTTGTTCTTCCTGAAATTTGATAGGTTTAATTGCTGCAGAACAACAACAAAACAACCCCCAACACATGTAGGCACACACAAATAAAGGCTAAGATAAGACAGGCTAATCATGCTAATGCTCAGTGCATATCAACTGCAGTGATATGTTGACTTTGGGAGTCGAAGTGTTTCCTTTTGCTTTGCCATAAACAGTCAACTGACCTTCCTTGGTGAGAACTCAGCACCTGAAGGCAAAAAGGGCTGCCTCCTCATCCATCCTCTCTAAGCCATTACCCTTGGACAGGAAAAGAAGATAAATATTGTTGCAGATGCCTAACTCAACCACAAATGAGATTTTTCAAGCCAGATCTATCAAGCCTTGGTGGGGTGTTTAAGTCTCCAAAACTTGGCCCTTGGCATGACGTGGGGTGGTGGTGGGGGGTTATAGATTCCCTCCACACTGCTGTTGTTGCCAGGGTTTATGATTACATAGACAAGTCATTGGACTACATGTCTCTTGTACTGTAGCCAGTGTCAACTGTTTAACAACTGTGGAATTTTGTCTTATCAACTGTTCGGTTGAAACCGTAAAAAAAGGTTACGTAGACACCCACAAACGTTTTCAACATTTTGCATATTTACAATTTCCATTATATGGTAATTGGATTATTCTATTTTGATAGTATCAACAGCATTACCGGAGTAGTCGTAACTAAGTTGCAGCCAGAATGCCTATTTTTATTTGAAGAACATAAGATATGATCTTACTCAGATGGTTCAGCTGGTAACTTATTGACTGACGGACACTCCCTGGAACCCACAATGACTGCAATGTTCTGTTGTTAGCGAGAATGCTTGTGCATGACGATGAATCTTAGACCATCAGACATCTGTAATTGCGACTCTCATATCTTAGCATTTGTGGCTATTTCGAACATTTCAGGGAAGTCCAGATCACCTATCAAAATTAATAGATTTTGTGATAGTAGTATGCGCCCTGAATTCCATGCTTAGGAGTCTGGTTCTAGGGTTCTGGACAATAGAGAAAATGGGCCAGTCCAAGGTTGTTGGAAACATCTGCTCTGATGGTGTGAGTTACACAGCTAGGTCTATGAAAATCTTTATCAGTAGAACCATAGGCTTATAGACAGACATAGGCCCCTACAGACAGGAGTGTCACTGGTCTTTGGGTAAGGTCAGATTGTAGGGCGGTGCATTCAGACAAAGTCCACTTTTGAGAATGTAAATCATGGTGGAGTGACCACAGGACTCTATGTTTCTAAACACATTCACAGTAAGCGTCCTCTCCTTGCTTGTCGCCCCCCCAGCACCACCACCACCCCCCCACCCCCAACCCCACAAACACACAAAACACAGCCTGAGAAGGCAACGCTGAGGAAATTCATATGAATTGCAGTAAAAATGTGTGTATCCGAACCTGTTGCCGCTCAGGCCTGCCTTAACGACACTCCATGGAGCGCCCTGCAGTGCAGAGCCATATTTATGTTGGCAATATATGCGAAAGAATTAAGATCATAAAACTCGATGACCACACAAAGCTCTCATTAACTCCAAGGGGCCACTGTTTTGTAAGGCCAGCTTTGTTTATGCACCATGGATTTAAGGGATATCGTCCTCTTTCTCTTTCACTTCCAAACAATATTACAATTTTTGCATGGCTTTGTAAACTAAATCGATAGTAAGGATTTATTACCTCAAAATATTCTCTCTGTTTTGAGAGTGAATGAGTAATGTTACATGAGCATGTTTTGGATATTTTTTTTGTGCAGTGTTTTCTTTCTTTTTTTTGGGACCACCGGTAGAATTCCAGTCTAAGAGCAATGTTTCCTGTGCATAACTGCATGTCTCCTACTGGCCTCAGTACCCACAATAACAGACACTCCAGATTCCATGAGTCCCTGCTATTGGTTAAGACATCATCAAGTGAGTCATATGATATCCCTGTGTTGTTTGTTTGTAACACGTTGTTGTTTGGTTTTTCAGTCATAATACTGTAAATACATAATCCTACAAATTAATGGTATTTTTTTAAACTAATATCAAATGAATAAGTCAATAATAAAATGACCAGTATTTTTTTATTATGGAGGTTGATTCCAAAGGTTTATTTTCCTTCATGTCACTGAAGTACATGGCAGAACAAAAATTAATGGTTATTTTCATATCCTGGTCCATCATTAGGAGATGGAGACTGTGCAAAGATGAGGTCTTGAGTAAGAGTATCTCATGGAGAAAATGAGTGCCTCAACAACATTCACCCTATAGCAAGTAATGACCAGTTCCACCAGTCATTGATGACAGAGAGGTTACATGGCAAATAGCCATTAAGTCATAGACCACGTTCACTGTTTTCAGGAAAGACAGTGGGCCATATCTTGCACGCAGCGCAATTGACTTTGTCAATGATGCAAGTATCATTCCGGTTCAGTGAAAAAAGGAGGCGTGTCCCGGCGCAAACGTTCCCTGAAACAATTCCGCCACAGACCAGGAAAACGTAGTCTAAAGTCAATGGCGCGTTATTCAGATGCTATTTTAAGGGCATGCTTGGCCCATGCGCACTGCTGGCGAGGCCAGGGTCTTCTTCTTGCGAAGCTATATTACATTGTTGTGATTTATTGTATGGCTGTGTTACATTTCTTTCATGTCAATGATTAAAAAGATTTTCATGAGAAATCTCTATGTAGCATATGTGAACTTGATTTGTAACAATTGTGGCAATTTCCTCCCACGCCTGTTTCACCGAAGCTAATTTGGGTGGGTTTCTTCTCCCATCCCAATCAGAATCAGAATTTGGTCACATTTGGTTTATTCGGCCTGACGACGAGAACGTCGGTGAACCGCTCCTGGCGTGCGCCTGGCAAATCCGCCATGGAACAAGCGCGCCTGCTCTTAAAGGGAATGTGAGATGACGCTCTGATTGGTTTATTGCACGTTACGCCCAAACCACACCCATTAGAAATGTTGCTACTTCAGACCAACCTATTTTAGATTTGCGCCAGGCGCAAAGTCATTTATCCCGCCGGTATAATAGCAACAGCGCCGGAGTCCCGCCCACAAAGTTACTTGCGCTTTGCGTTTTGATACTTGCGTTTCAGATCGTTAAAATAGGGCCCAGTATTTTATTGTGCGCTTGAGTGCTCACGTGCATGCATAAAGATTTCAACCCCTATCAGATCTCGAATAGAACAATAGACAATCTGAAAAGGGAATATAAATATGGTTACAGATGGTTCTACATAGCAGCCTAAATTATCTGTATCAAAGTTTTCTCTGCTGACTTGGGACTTTTGCACAGTAGCTGGGGCTGTTAGATTTGGCATGTTCAGATTTGAAGAATCATGCTCAAATGTGTTTGTAATGAGTCTCTTCCCCCTGTGGAACTTTTTCTCATTACACTTCTATGTTAATGAGCTTGATGGTGAATAAACCATAAATCCAGATCATGCCAATTGTCACCACAAAATGTAACATATCTTGCCTTGAACAAGGACAAAAGCTTTAATTTTAAGGATGTCCTCCACCCCAAAAGCAAATTCATGTTGTTTTGGTGGTCTTTGAAAGTTAGAACTTTTAAAGACCACCAAAAGTTTGTGTTGGAACTTCCAATCTTTGGCCACTTTTGATAGCATCTCTATTTTAAAGAGAGAAAGACAGACAACATACAGACATAGAGAAGGTCTATGGACCATTTTACATTAAATCCAGATGAACTGTAACATACAGCAGTTCCAGCTATGTGTTTCTTCAAACTCTAGAGGGCCACGGTCCAAGAATAACTCCTTTTTTCAACCGCTCCCCACCACCATCCCTACCCCCAGGGTGAGATCAGCAGGACGTGAGGTGGGGGAGGGTTCTGCGCTGCTCATAAAATAAACACAGAAGACTTGATGAGAGAGCATGTGGAGAAGAGAAAAAACTATTCTGACATATTTTCTTTGCATGGAACAAAGCATTCAAAGAGAAGAATGTAAAACAAAGTAAAATAGCTAAATAATCAGGCGGAGCTGGTTCATGCAGGAGACTCCGAGACCTAGCGCGTCACTAGCAACTCGTCATATCACGCAGTCCGTGCACATCTTAACAGGGCGGGCTATTTAAACAGGATATCGCTGCACTCTGCATTGCTAGTGCGACACAGGATGCTCTCTGTTTAATCTGCTGTGTCAATCATTGTATCCGATCGATTTGGTTCCGAGGTGGCAGTGAGCAAAAAGTTAAAATTGTTCTGTGTGTGCCTGAATCTTTTGAGAACCGCTTGGTCATTGTGGGGATGTGGCCATAATCCCAGGCTGACCGCGAAGGTTTCCCTGAGAGGCATGTCGAACTGGACATGTATCTGGCTCTCAGGAGCCCAACGTGTTGACGAGTACTCACCAAGGAATCCGGCAAGGGGTATCTGTTGGGGCCGTTTCATTAGTCGCCATTTCCCGTGTTTCCTGTTAGTCTCGTTGGCGTGGCTACCCGTAAACATTCTGGGGAGAACGATTGATCGTGGACCTGTCGCCCTCGGGTCCCTAGCATTACAGTTTTTTTCAAATGCTTACACACAAATTACTTACTTTTCACACATTCATTTCTGAAACCTGACACTCAAACACCAGAACCACACCTCAAATCTGCAAAACCATACGCACATTTTGGGCCTTGGAGTCAGTTTTCAATTTCATAAAACAGTTTTTGCAAAACACAACACACAATTCTCCACGTAACACAAACATTTCTAACAGGAAGCATCTTGATTTCCTTTTTAAAACAACCAATCAAAATGACACACTAATTAATCAGTGCCTTACACTAACTCCATGTGCAAACACTCATTGCTTTACTCAACACCAACCAATCATGGCTTTAGAATAGGCCTATAAATAGCCTAACTTGAGTTGCTTTAGAGTGATGGGTATAATTTGAACCTTTACTGTAGAAAAGATAACAGGTATATAACAATATACTGTAATATACACATGTTCTAATGTACACATAATGGCTGTTTCAGCACAACACACGGTATACTACACACAAACATATATTTTAGCACCCATGCATCCATTGACTGCAGTGCACTGCATGATTGGTCACAGTCTGGTGGATTACTGTATCATACCGTGCAACAGTACAGTGACTGTAAGAAGACATTCTGACAATATTGTAGAAAATAGTAAATATTACTGTATGCTACAGTTCATGGCACACACAGACACACCATACCGTAATCACCTTTTTCAAAATTAGGTTTGGTTTCTGTCCTACTACACTCTTTCTTTTGTACTGTGTAATACTGTATTCACAACCACAAATGCTTATAGTAAAAATTAGTTTGGTTTCAATCTTGTTTTCGTGTTTACCATGAATTTTTCATCATCTCTGCCATTTACTTTCAATCTTGTACAGAAATGTACAAAGGAGCTCAGGTTTTGAATAACTGTGTGTATATGATATATACAAAAATGTAATATAATGGCAAAAGTGTTCGCACACGTGTTTGTGATATTTTGAATGCAGTGCTTCATTTTGCAAGAGAAGCGAGGCATTTTGCATTTTGTGTGTGCAGTTGTTGGATTTGTGTGTTAAGTTAAGTAAAAAAAAAAATTGTGTAAGCATTTGAAAAAAACTGTAATAGCTTGTTTCCGCCCGAACCTTATTCTCAGTTTTATGCAATATCGATCACGCTATTCAGTCAATCGACGGGTAGGCGTGGGCGCCTGGCTCGGGAAGGCTGTTCTCACTGACGCGTCAAAGTGATGCCCCTTCACCAGTCGTGGTGGCACCTGTTCGGAATTAAATGGCGATCGCGGATGTATGTCTATGCTCGTCTGGCTTCGGCTGTCGTAGCAGTCTGCGCATTTTAGACACTCTGTCCGAGTCTCTGTGTTGGGTTCTGCTGAAAAGGTGCAGGTTGCCATTTGTGCTGCACCTGCTGGACGATTTGTAGTGATCGATTTTCCGTCCTAGCCACCGGCTCGGTGCATTTCAGTTGAAGGCGACGTTTTGGCATTTGGGCGCTGTCCTCTCTTCGGCGGCTGTGTCGGGCGCTGCGTTGACGAAACGTGATCTTTTGTCATTGCTCGGGCATTTAATTTTGCATGCGCTTTATTCCTCACAGTCGGTCCTGGTTGCCATCTGTTGGACGTGGCTAAATCGGTTCCAGCGCTGCACGATCTCGTTCATCGTTTCTGAGCCATGCTCTGCGAGCGTTGGAACGGTTTGTTGTTTTCTATAATGACGAGGTGGAAACTCTAGCTCCCTGGCTTTGTACATTGGGTTTGGGGGTTTACGTAAACGAAAATGAAGGGGTAGTGCGACGCAAATGAGGGGGTAGTGAGTCGTGGCCCGTTGGACTCAAGCTTCTGGCGGGCGATTGCAAATCCACAGCACTGTTCGAACTGTATCCTATCATTGTAGCCTGTCTGTCGTGGGGTAAATATTGGTGCAGGAAGAGGATTGTTGTGTCTTGTGATAATGAGGCCACAGTGAATATAATCAACAATGGTAGATCCTCTGTGGCATTGATTAACAAGTAGTGAGATGTCTGACCTGGACATGCATCACGGGCAACCGTTTGCGGGTCGCATTTATTCCCTGGTAGTTTAAAAACATAGCTGATGCTTTATCCCGTTCAAATTCCAGGAGCCTTCTGTCCGGAAGCGCGGCCGGACAGCTTGGTTTGCCCAGCCCTTCAGGAGACTGTTAGATTAAACAGGACGCTTGAGGTCTACATTAAGGTCATCGCTCAATACATGTGAGCAGGCATGGGCAGAGCTACATTAAAATCCTATGATTGTGCTTAGGTGTATTATTGTTCTGTCTGCCGCACGGCTCCGTACGCCCATCATCAGTGAACGTCCCTGTCATGTGCGCAAACATCATTCACTTCCCGGAGCTCCAGCCATCGACAATCAAGGAAGCTATAGCAGGATCAGTTCATCTTCGGTGTCTGGACCCGTATGTGAAGACCCTAGTGGGGAATCGGTCAGTTTGCATGCTATTCAACGGCCTGCGGGATGAGTGACCACAAGGCAATGACAGGCGACTCCCTATTACCCTTCCTATATTAAACTCTTGGTGTCGGTTTTGCGGGCAGGATGCGCTAATACCCACACGGTGGTAATGGTAAAAGCTGTGTGTCTCATGGCTTTTATGGGTTTCTGCTGTGCGACAAATACACGTGTCGGTCAAGCACATTCCAACCTTTGCACAATCTCACCCTGGGCGACTTAACCATAGACACACGTACCTGGTGGTACTTAAACATAGTAAGAGTGTGAAAACTGGTGTGGGTACTCCTGTTACATGGCAGATTAACTCAGCTTTCTGTCCCCTCTCTTCCATGGTGCAATACCTCCGCTGCATGCCCTTCATCGACTGCAATGAGCGAGCCCCTGTTGTCACCGATGCCGGGAAAGCCATGACTAGATACTGATTCATCGGGAGTCTCGGAATCCTGTGCAGGCGCAGTGGTCTGGACCCTAAACAACGCTGAAAATGTTGTGACGTTGGTCATCTGCAACGGTTCAACGTTACATTAGACCGAAGGCCAGTGATGTTCTGGAAGGCCAGAGGAGGATGGCTTCTACCCTCCCTACCTCCTAATAACCTAACATTCACTCTTTCATGTTTCATGTATTGCATGCTTGATATTCACTAATTCATGTTTCGTCAGGTGGCTGGCTGGGCGCGGATTACAGCAGCACGTGGAGCGTCAGGTGACGCAGTCACCGTCAGTGTGGGATGTCAAGGCCGTGCCTCAGTCGGGATGTCGAGGCTGTTTCTCAGTCGGGATGTCGAGGCCGTGCCTCAGTTGGGGGTGTCGAGGCCGTGCCTCAGTTGGGGGTGTCGAGGCCGTGCCTCAGTTTGGGATGTCGAGGCCGTGCCTCAGTTGGGGGTGTCGAGGCCGTGTCTCAGTTTGGGATGTCGAGGCCGTGCCTCAGTTGGGGATGTCGAGGCCATGCCTCAGTTGGGATGTCGAGTCTGTGCCTCAGTTGGCATTATATTTCTCTAATGTTCTGGAAGACCAGAGGAGGATGGCTTCTATGAATGCAGGAGGTTGTAGTTTTTAATGGATGTCCATCGGCAAAACAAGAACAGCAAACAAACTTAGGTGTTCTTAGTAACAAAACAATAAACAGAAACAAAAAATCATGCTGGAATCCAGCGAAGCTCAAAAGAGACGATACTGATGCCCGACATGTTCTGACATAGTATGAACATAAAAACGTGACAATACCCGACAAATGACAAACACAAACCCACACCTTAAATACAAAAAAACATAATTGACGACAGCTGAGGACATAGGCGTGACAGTGTGTAATAAAGTATCAAGTAATCACTACTACTGAGTCCTCCTGCCTGAACCATTCATAACGGGAATGGGCACTCCTTTAATGAATAATTAAGGGACTCCCGGATTGTGACCCTTGACCTTGCGCACCCATTCCAAATCAACACTCTCCTTACACGCTCTCCATCGAGTCAACAGGGAGTCTGTAGTTGCAGTAAATGAGCGATCTGTCAGGAGGCTGTTTATATCCCTTGTCTCTCCTTTACTTAACGCTCTGATATTAAAAGAGAGAAGCATTTTAATTAGATATGGACTCTTCTATTTTAATCAACTCAGAAATGGAGTCAAGCTGTGACAGCCTTGACAGGCAAAGAATGTCAACGCTCCTACATCTGACTTTTTCTCTACACCCCCCTCCGAAAAAAAAGATAAGCAATACATTTGCAATTAGGAGTGGAAAACACAGTTTACCAAGATAGATGGGTTTTTAAATTAAAACAAAACAGACTGTCCATTTTCGGCACGGCATGACAGCAAGAAGATTGCTTTTACTGCTCTTGATAGTGGGGTTTTTTTCTCTCCATTTTAGCTATTTAATATATTATGTTGTCATAGTCATTTGGAATAATATTCCATTACTGTTATTTCATTATATAACTTGGCAGAAACACTATAATCTAACACTTCATTCTCACTCAAGTTATCTTTGACTGATTCGACATCCACTTATGGTGACACAAGGAGAATCCACAACACCCTCTAATAACATTATTTCAAAATAACCAACAAAATTCAATTCACCAACGCCAGCAAGGATTTGTGTTTCAGCCTCACTAATGTCAAATGTTGTAGTTTTATAGTTTTCCTCAGTCACATCTGCCATGGGCTGGGATCCCAAGTTGCCAATTTCAAAGTTATAGAGAGCAAATAGTAATGTTGGTGTATCAAAAACATTCTAGCCACTCTACTGCCAGACTGTCAGTGGGACGCCTTCATTTTAATTTACTTCATTCTTGTGGCAGCTGTTATCTTCATGAAAAGGCAGAACATATTTCAGTTGACCTTGAAAAACAAAAAGGGAAACTAAGATGAAGGGAGGAAATGCTGCAAAGCCATCAATACATACTTCAAATGCAAAATACATCATATAGTATGTATCCACAGTCCAAATTCTAATTTGGCCAGTCCATTTAGGATTAAAATTAAGAGTCAAATAATAAAGTTGTAGTGTACTACAAATCATCTTCAAAAATGCTGATGGTAGTAGCAATGGTAGTGGTACGTACTTTATTGATCCCCAATGGGAAATTGTGGCATTGCAGCAGGTAAGAAGAGGAATTAGGATTAGGAAATAAAAAACGTGTTAGCAATAAAAAATAAGCAATATACAAATGCAATCAGTATAAAACTGCAATCAGTATAAAACTGTTTCCAAGTTCACGTTCTTGGAACTTTGAGTTCCCAGGATTACTTTTCAAGGAAGTAGAATGTCCAAATCTAAATATCTCAAACTATCTCCCACCCCTCAAAAAGGCCAAAGTGCCCTTTCATGCATGTAAGAAAGGTGGACAGTATTTTATGTGTTTTGTATGTTTGTGTGTGCAAGTTTGTATTAGCAAGTTTGTATTACCTTTTCAACTCTCTCTGTACTCCATGAAACATTATAAAAAATAGGAATTAATTTACTGCTGCAATAAAACAAAGCTAATAAATTACCACTGCAGATTTTATTACACCTCACACTGAGGAAACTGTATCCCTCTTGCTCTGGCAACATTGTTTGTAATATGCTTTATTTCATTGCAAGCTTTCTAATTCACTGGTTTTCAGCCTCACAGCTTCTCTGTATGTTCTTTTTCCTGTCCTCCTATTTCACTCAGCTCACTCCCAAGCCGTGTGTGTGTGTGTTTGCGAGGATGTCGCTGGAAGTTTTCCATGCATCATAATCGTTTGGCTAATTCACTATGCTAATTGAGTAATTAATTCAGGAACAGGAGATTAGAATGGGGGCAAAAAATAAAGATATAAATGAACTAAAGCGTTGAGTGTTACCGCCGGGCAACTATTTTGCTCTGACATTATAAATGCAAACTGACTCATGTACTCAAGTACTTGCTTCCTTAGCCCAAGGCAAGCAGGGTGATGATGAGCTTAGCATGCAGTCGGTGTTAGCACCACAACCTCCCGCCCAGGCACTTACAAACACTCAGCAGCTAGCTTGTGGCAAAATACAGCATGTAACACTGAACTCCAGTGGTGTGGTCAGATTTGTTACTAAACACTGACTGGGTCTTTTACAAGCACAATGCAAAAATATATGCAAATGTTGATTAACTTTATACTTGGCCTTGACAACTTGGTTGGTCCAAAAAGTAGGCTAATAATAAAGAGCTTCAGTACTACATTTTAAGATTGTATGTGTCATTACACACCCTAGCTATGTGCTGCTTTATAATTTCAAGCACAATAAAGTTAGATAAAGAAAACACAAGGTTTCTTAAAAGATTTACGTTTAGCAGTGGGCCTATATGTGGCACCGGTAATGCATACAGTATTTGTTTTTAGTTACTGTACTGTGTGTCACCTTTGTTAAATAGTTTTGTCTTAGCTGCGTCACCTGTGTGTTTCCCTCTGTGTCACTTGCACAAAATTGTTTTGTACATAATTAACCCTGTGTATTACCCAATGTACAGCTCTGTGTATTTTTTGTCGTTTTACAGTTTGCCTGTTGTAACGAGGCAATTTCTCATTCGGGACATTTTATAAAGATGAATAAAGCACCTTTCAACTCTACCTACCTTAACTATTGTGCAGTAGGCTGCTGCATATATGAAAAAACAAACACCTAACCCTAAAGAAATTCTAACAAAAGGTTTCTCAGCTGTTTTTTGTAGTATTAGGTGTCCTTAATAACATACTAAAAGTTTATCAAAGTTTGACCACTACAAAGGTGTGATTTTCAAGATGGCGTCCAAGATGGGCTGGAAGCCCTTAAAATATCCTAACTCCTGACCTAGCCAAGTAATTTTGGTGTCTAACCCCATGTTTTCTGGGTCTATGAATCCATTGGACTTGTCTAAATTGCTCTGACATGATTACATACTTATGGAATACATGATTTTGTGAGATTACTTTAAGGTTTTATCTTTGTTTGGGGTGAACCAGAGGTGTAAACGATTAAGCCTATGTCATGTAACTCCTACTCAGTACGTGTTTTTGGACACATACCCTTTTTTTGCTAAAACATAGACATTCAATGTAAAAGTTCATTCTGAATTTGCCTGAACAGAGGCCTGTGTGTGAACCCTCTAAAATGGTCACTCATTTCAATTTGAATAAGGTAATACATATGTAATGCATCCTAGATGTTTTTGAGTATATAGGTGACATTATACTAAACCCAACAAAACTAAATTCACAATTTCAGCAATTCAGAAGATGATGGAAGAGAATACTGACATTTGATATTGCTTGCCTCATTGAAATGTTGTTGGCAGCACAGTGTATACCATTTTGCTCAAACAAAATTCATCCTTGACTCCGTAAACCACCCACCCCCCACCCCTCCTCCCTGGGAACAGTCATTTTTCCGCAGGCTTGCAACAGGAGGGGCTCCACCATCAAAGTTGCCCAAGATCGAATCATTGAACCTGCTTTGCTGTTCCAACAGTTCCTGATCATGTCAAAAACTGAACAGTTTTCACTGGAAGATGTAATGAGCTATGAGCTCATTTCCTGCAGCCCTGTTTGAAGGAAAGGGAATCTTTCCGTATAGCCAACAAGCCCCAACTAGCGCAGGCAGTCACTGAGTTCTCAAGCAAGAAATCTAACAAGACTGTCCTGGATTCCATCCCACCAACTGAGTCTAATGTCCTTGACGGTGGCTCCCTGGTTCACCGCTTGGCATGGAAAAAGGGTGACAGTTAGAGTGCCATTGCACAGTCATATAGACTTTACCATACACCATTATAGTAAAGCAACAGTTGTTTTTAAAGTTATAGCGAAGGTCCTTCCATCAAAGACAATACGCATCAGAGACGTAGTGAAAACACTCACCCCATCGTTAACTTCAATGCAGAGACTGAGTTTGTGGGAAGAAAGGATGATTTCCTTTCCAGATCTTGCAACAAACAAGGACTTATCAATCTTATGACCGAGGAGCTGGAGAAGAAGGGCTGCACTGTTATCAATGCATCAGGTGATGCTGATGTGGACATTGTCAAAGCTGCAGTCAAGGCCTCAGAACATCAGCCCACAACCTTGATAGGGGAGGATACAGACTTATTCTCCTCTCCCCTCCTCTACTACCTCTACAAAGCTACTAAAGTGTACAGCATCAGTGAGATGAAACACGTCCTGGGTAGTGACTTGTGTTCCCAGTTGCTGTTTATTCACGCCTGATACAACTTCACGTATTTTCTGTGTTGGCAAACAGACAGCATTCCAGAAACTTGTGAATGGTGAATCAACCATCCAGTCCTGTGCGTGCAAATGTATTTCTCATTTCTCTATTTGTCATAGAGGACCATGGGACCAAGGCAATGGCAGTGTTGTTTGGCGGAAAGCATACCGATTCACTTGCCTCTTTGCGCTACAACCTTTTTAGCAAGAAAATCCTTACTGCCAAATAATTTGTTACCCCAGAACATCTGCCTCCAACTGAGTCCTCAAACCAAATACCACTGCCAAAGAGTTTACTTCCAGATCATGGTGTGGATTGGAAAGGTGGCACCCCTGTTTTGACTAATTTTACAGTACCACACAGTTCTAATGAATTTATTCTTTATTGGAATCAAAAGAATGGTTATGAACCACAGAAACCACCAACACTAGGCAAAACGATATCAGAAAGGAGAAATATGCAATTACTTAAGGGAAATTGTACTTTCGCATAAATATGCTTGTAACCAATTGCTTTAATATATAATTGTACTTGTAATCACTTATCTATCATGCAAATATGCTCATTAGAATATTACATGGACAAAACATGTATCAGGCACCAGTATTCCTGGTTTAGGAGGAATACAAAGGAGTAATGGTCATTTTAAGGACCTGGCGGCCGCCATTTTGAAAATGGGGCCTTTCTTGGAGTCAAACTTTGGTAAACTTTTAGGATGTTTTTAAGTACATCTGATACTACTGTAAACCACTGAGAAACCTTTTGTTAAAAATGTTTTGGGGTCAATCCATATTTGCAGCTGACTACAGAGGCAGGGACACCACAAGAAATGTTGCCCCCCTCCCTCCCTATTTTGGTTATGTCAGTTTTTTTACAAGCTTTTTATTCAACACATTTTCATTTGTTTCATCCACCGACCATTGGGGCCCTGGGCAGTCACACCCACTTTTACGCCCCTGTGCAAAGTTGAGTGTATCTACATGCAATTTCCTTTTGAATCCATAAGATGGCACTAACTACTTCCATAGGCATTGTCCTTACCCATTTTTACATATGATTAAATAAAGTCCCTCTTTTGCAGAACAAAGTTTCAACCTGGATAACAATTCTTCCATATAACTCACTCATTGAAACAAGATTACTGTGACTAGTAATTATTTGTTTGCCACAAACGTGCACTTTATGATAACAAAGAAGATACTGATAATGGTGATGATTATGATGTGGTTGTCTTCTTTCCAGGCTTACTGTCAGATATCCTCCAAGATAAGAACCATTAGAGCTGAGATGGAAATACTGAGAAAATAGAAGACAGATTCAGAAACTATGAATAAACAACATTACTGAAGCTCTGTTGCTGTTTTGGTTGGTCCACCTCATCAATTGTCCACTAGGTGGCAGAGTTGAAACAGCAGGGCACAACTGAAAACTAGGCCACATTTTTTATACGATAAATATAATAATCTTTCGTTGGATTTGAGGAGGGCAGGCTTGAAAAGTAATAAATAGTGAAACAGAAGTTACTGGTTTATATTGATGTCACAAAGAGGGGACAATACACTGTGGAAGAGTACCAGTGCTTTACGCAATCGTTGTATGCATAATAACATTTTACAATCACTGTATTTGGTCAGTACGTCATTGGTTGGTCTAAAAACTCTTTGTCACACGGAAGTCAACAACCAAAGAGTTCTCAGCATGTCTTCCATATATGCTCCAGCACATTTACATGTACATATACATTGGCACTTACACGCACACACATTATTTTAGACCAAGATGACAATCTGCTTACGGATGACTTCATTACAGTTTGACCAACAAATACACAAAAACATACTGCTATTAAAACAGTGCAAACCTATGATGTGTATAGCATTAGAGAACTTTTAACTGTGAGGTTCAGTCCAGTTTCCAGACATGTTTGTGTGTGTTGGTACCATAGTGATATTGTTCCATTGCAAATACAATTATGTTTTGCATGTATGGTGTAGAAATAATTGTCCAGATCAATGATGAAAAGATAACTTAATATCAGAGGATGTGCTGTAATCATCATCTTTTTCCAAGGTTAGATTACATTTAATTTCATAATCTCTTCTCCCCCCATCCCCACCCACCCACCTCCAGGCCAAAGAAATGTTTTCTTACTCCTAATGATGGAAGTACCTGGGTCTAACTCACATTGTTATCACTTGATATATGTATTTTTAGACTTGTTGCTTAGAATTGAACAGGTAAATACATTGTGGATTTATGCAATAAAGAAATCAGTAGTAGTAGTTCATGAGCTTGCAACAACAGTCAACTGATATAGCGACAAGAGAGTGTACAGCAACAAAATGTCAAGATTTACACAGTAATCGAGGACTTGGACTGGTTTCATTTGCCTTTTAAATGGGACAGAGTCATATAAAAGGTTAACATTAGAACCGTCTTTCTTCTTTTGATGATGTGATTAAGAAAGGACTGGAACATTAGCCTAATGATTGGTACGTGCGCTAAGACAACGAGGCACAAAATGTCAGACAAGACCTCATCTGGGCAGACACCAGAAATCTCTGTCCTGCATGACCCAACACTGAGGCAGATGTAGTTCGTTTTAATGAACCACTGTGCATCATGTCCAAATCTATATGCCCTCCTCCCCTTTTAATCAGATGAAAAACGAGAAGTGTACGGTAACTCTGTTAGGGATGTGCCTAATGCAGCCATGAGAAAAAAGAATGAGAAAGGGAAGAATCACAGGCCCTCTCTTCTCTACGCATGGGGGTGAAGCTAACTTGATTTTCACTCCTGTTACCACTGGGAGCAATATCTCCCAGCACTATAGCAGAGCCTGATTCAATAAAGATGTCAGACGCTGATGTCTGTGTGAGCCTGTTGGCTGTGATGTTCACACACGTGTACTGTATTTGTACAAAACGCAACAGCAATAAATATCCTGGTATTGAGGAATACAATATTGAATGTCCTGAACCTTTTTTTTATTACTTTGTGTTACTTTATGTTTAGCTTTTTTGTCCTTTAGGCTTAGACTATAACCAGGAATTGTTGCAGAAACTCAGTATAAAGTTATTTTATTTGTAAATTATTGCTTTTTTCCCTCTTGGTACCAGTTTTATGTCAAAAGATAATTTCAGAAAAACTACTTCTAGTCATTTTCCCAGATCATATACCAGTCTAGATAGACATAGAGCAAATGTTAGAGTGGACAAATAGTGATGAGTGTTTCTTGACATTCTCATCTTTCCCACTGGCTCACATGATTAATATTCTGTATTTGCTTAAAGGTCCCATGACATGAAATGTTCACTTTAGGATGTTATTTAACATTAATATGAGTTCCCCTAGCCTGCCTTTGGTCCCACAGTGGCTAGAAATTTCGATAGGTGTAAAACAATCCCTGGGTATTCTTCTCCGCCTTTGAGAAAATGAAAGCTGAAATGCTCGGTTTTGAAAATGTTCCTATTGTGACGTCACAATAGGGAAGGTTACCTCCCCTTTCTCTGCTTTGCCCGCGCAGAGAATTTGGCCCACCAATGAGAAAATGAGCTACGACCGTGCGAGAGCGATATTGGTTTTTCCTTAAGACATCATGGCTTGCAATGGCAGTTAGCCCCACCTCTTTCTTACGGTAGCCCTGAAGTGCGAATCACACCCACTAATATGAGTGCATCCCCCAAATGAAAACACTCCCCCCAAATACGAGTCAACTCCCCCCAAATAGGATGACGTGCTCACCTCCCCCCAATACAAAGACACGCTCCCCCAAATGGGAAACAACATTACATTAACTCAAAAACACGTTACATTAACTCAAAACGGAAAGGGTTGGTACTACACTTTGTTGCTGAATGGATGCAGTAACAATAAATTGATCGACAGAAGTACAAAATGCAATAGCCTGACAGAGTTACGTGCACCAGGACATTGTTTGGCTATCGAAGCATGTAGCAAGTAGTAGGCTAGGCCTACTTATGCAAAAGTATAAATTGCGTGTTAAACGTCAAAATCGATAGCGAAACAACCATCCTGGTCCACGTAACTCTGTCATTACCATGAAGTTGATCGTTATGGTTGGAATAAAAAAAGAAACATTGTGTTAACAATTCAGAGTCATGACTTGCACTACACTTTATTTTAATCAGGGACATTCCTATAAAAGAATCTTAGATATGCTGTTAACGTTTCACAACATTAAAATAAGTAGCCTATGCGCACGCTAAAAACACAGTTGAAGGAAGCAGGACTTTTCAGGAAAAAAAAACTAGCCTAATAGTCCACAACAGAAGAACGAAGTGCCACAATGACAGAGTTACGTGGACCAGGATAATTGTTTGGCTATCGATTTTTACGTATAACACGCAATATATAGGCCTACTTTTGCATAAGTAGCCTACTATTTGCTACATGCTTCGATAACCAAACAAATGTCCTGCACGTAACTGTCAGGCTATTGCATTTTGTACTTCTGTCGATCAATTCCTTGTTAGTTACTGCATCCATTCAGCGACGAAGTGTTGTACCTACCCTTTCCGTTTTGAGTTAATGTAATGTGTTTTTGAGTTAATGTAATGTCGTTTCCCATTTGGAGGAGCGTGTCTTTGTATTGGGGGGAGGTGAGCACATCATCCTATTTGGGGGAAGTTGATTCGTATTTGGGGGGAGTGTTTTCATTTGGGGGATGCACTCATATTAGTGGGTGTGATTTGCACTTCAGGGCCACCGTACTTTCTTCCTCATAGCATTTAAAGCTACAGACACAGAAACGACACATCTTGAGGAAAGCTCATTGTGGGACTGCTCGTAGTGGCTGCAATTCTGCACCAAGGCTGAATTTCGGGAAAGAAACTTACAGTTTCTGTAAGAAACTTAACAGATACAGTATTAGGGGACCACTAAGGCCTTTATAAAAGCATCCAAAAACAGCATGTCATGGGATCTTTATGATTACTTTATGTACTTGACCTTCAGTAACAAAGCTGGATATAACGTAACAAGCCTCACCTTTCCAGTCAGACCTTCTAAATCAAATCAAATCTAAATGTATTTGTTTAGCCATTTTTACAAGCAATGTCACAGAGGGCTTCACATACACCCATAGAACTGCCCCTCAACCAACCTAAACCCTCTAGAAAGACAAGGAAAAACTCACAAGAGGAGAAAAAATGGAAGAAACCTTGGGAGGAGCAATTCAGTGAGGGATCCACTCCTCCAGAGACGGTTTTTCTAGTCTTAACCAATTAAAGCTGGGGACACGATTCAAACTAAAATATCCCACACCCTCCCACAAAACTACAGTAACACGCATTGAGTGCCAAGTTAATTAAGGCTAATATGACAAAACAGTGCTTCCCAACAACATTGCCTACCCTGCCTTTAATTTCCTCATAACAACATGGCCATGACATAACAACCGAATGTAGCCTTGCCAAGCGAAAGTAAATTGTCTCTAGTGTGTTTTTCGGACAACTGGTGGTTTGTACTGTCAGTAGCTTAAGTCATTGCAGGTGTTGATATTGATGTTTCCCAACAGCACATACCCCTGTGTCCATTTCTAAACTAGAAAATGCATTTCCTGCTGAAAATGTGTTGGAATGCTAAAAGCTGAAATTAATTTCAGAAAATTGCTGAAAATACAGAAATAATAAGATGAAAATACAGAAATAATAAGCTGAATTTTTTTTTTTTTTATGCAAAAAATACAGAATGCCGAAAATAATTAAAAAAATTGCTGAAATTACAGAAATCGAAAATGTACCAGCAAGCCAAAAACTGGATTGAATATAAGCAAGCGCAAAGATGAAATTAAGTTAAATTGCTGAAAATATTGAATATTCCAATGGCTTTGCTGAAAAAGTGTTAATGCCAAAAAGTCAAGACCAGCACAGCAGGAAAACATAAAAGTGGCAGTGTGGAAGATGAACTGCAGCATTTAACAAAGCTAAGAGCTGAAATACAATGGAAAAGAAGCCAAAAGCTGCACTGTTAAACTGTAGAAGTACTTGAAGAAGCAGTAAACATATTATAATACATCATATAATATTAGTTTTAGTAGCTGAAATTATAGCTGGGATAGTAATAGCAGTAGCAGATACAGTATCAGTGGCATACTAGAATAAAACAGTTCCATTAGCAATAGTAGTAAAAGAGATATTAGCAGCATCTGCAGAATTAGTAGTTGTAGTAGTGGCATAAGATAGCCTGACGTTGTCATACTCATAATTCTAGTCAGAATATGAGTCTGATACCGCTCCGTTGGGCTGTGAGTATGGGGCATATTTCAACTGAACCCAGACAAAAAATGCCTCTTCGCTCAATCAGAGCAACGTACTATGTGACGAGTCCCGTAGGAAGGACGGCAAAAACATATTTTCAATCGACAAATGCCTTGATCGCGTTTCTCTGTTACTCTTTCAAAATGAATGCGCTGTCGATGTCTTCTAAAACAGACTCGATGGCAGAATCTACACTTCTCAGCTCTCCAGCGGCAGCCATGTTTGTTGAAAACGAATTCAACCCAAGCGCTCTTTGGTGACGTGGTTGATTACGTTACTGTTGATCATCTGTCCATCATCGTATAAAGCCCGCCCTGACAATTTGATTGGTCCGAACAGCTCTTTTTCGGGCATAGTTTTTCCCCAACCGAGCGACTCCAGACCGAACTTCCCGACCAAAACAATTTCTGTGCGGGTTAAGTTCGGCTGGCACCCAGGCTAGGCATAAGATATAGCTGGACAACTGGTCCAGAATTCAGCTGCCCGCATTATAACTCGCACCCCCTCTATCCACCACATCCCTCCTGTCTTGCAACAGCTCCACTGGCTCCCGGTTCAGTTCCGTATACAATTCAAAATCCTCCTGTTCACATTCAAGGTCATCCACAACCTCGCCCCCCCCCGTACTTGTCTAATCTCCTCCAGGGTCCCACTACCTCCCGCTCCCTCAGATCCTCTTCTTCCATACACCTGTCTGTCCCCTGTCCCCCTCCCCCATTCCCTGCATTCACCCATTTCAAATCGGAACTCAAAACCCATCTGTTTAAAACTGCATATTCCATTTAAATGTCAATTACTCTGCCTATTTCTGCTGTTTTTAATGTTGTATTCTTTATTTTTGCTGTTTTTAAATGTAATTTGTACGGTGTCCTTGAGTGTCGAGAAAGGCGCCTTTAAATAAAATGTATTATTATTAGTAGCAAGTGCAGTAGTAATAGCAGCACTAGTAGTGGTAGTAGTTGTGTAGTAGTGCTCTTACAGTGCGGTTCACACTGCAGCGACGCCATGCGAGCGACAACATGTTTTCCATTCGTTTTCTATGGAGCCAGGCGAATTGCTTGCGTGGTGCATTGTGGGTAGCGACGCGACCGAGTTGAGATTTTCTCAACTCTATGCAAATGAGGAGCGATTTTCGCTAGCGATAGCCAATCGATTTTCGCTAGCGAAAACGAATGGAAAACATGTTGTCGCTCGCATCGCGTCGCTGCAGTGTGAACGTTAACCTACGTGAATGAGTGTGGTGGTGCTGAAACAACACAGAACATAGACACTAACATCACACTCCCGACACAGAATATTACAGCATATACAACAAATAATGTTACCAATGCCATCATAATTAAACAAATATTATACGGTCTATTAAGTTAACATTATATGAATAAAATCCGACCACTGTCGAAAACGAAACTAAACATTCCACAGCGCTGGTCCGGCCACTACATAGACTATTTATAAACTTTACAGAATTAAATAAGGTTAAACAATATATATATATATAAAGGACCTGCTAAATGCATAAATGTAATGTAATGTAAATGTAATATATATTCATAAATGTACAGGTATCTGTATCAGCGAGTACCAGAAAAAAAATATCTGTACTCTACTCGGTCCTTAAAAAATGGTATTGGTGCATCCTTACTTTTGGGGTAATCAAAACTTTATTGACAAACGTTACGGTGATGAAATCTGTGTACACAGACACACAGTTTTGGCCTGTAATATAAATAATATAACTATATAATTAATGTAAATTATTATTGGATGCTAATATCTGATTCTATATATATTCTACTATAGACTGTAAATGTTTTTATATGTATTTATAGAATATTTATTTTGTTTAAGTAAGCTTAATGCAATTTTTTTGTCCTGACGTGTTCAAATAAATATTTAAAAGAATATTTTTAAAATGTATGACTAAGTGAGTCGTGTAGTAAAAACTGGATTTACATTTATACATTTAGCAGATGCTTTTATCCAAAGCGACTTCCAAAAGAGAGAGCTTTACAAAAGTTAATAGGTCACTGATCATAACAACGAGATAGCCCCAATCATTGCGGGTAGCCAAAACATGAGCATACATTGTGAAAAAAACAAACAAGTGCCAAAGGGAAGAACCATAAGAGCATGTAGTTAAACAAGTTACAATTGAACAACATGAACCTCAAAAAGTGCAAGAGTGTACCTGTAGAAAAGCAATCAACAGTAAGATATTTCACAGCGAGTACAATCATTTAAAATCAGTTACAACTAACCAACAAGAGCAACAAGTCTCTCAATAAGAGTCATTGTGATCCTGGAGGAAACTAGCATCAGGTCCAGCAAATCATTCCTAAGTACCATTGTACTCCCGGAACAAGTGTGTCTTGAGCCTTTTCTTGAAGGTGGGGAGACAGTCAGTGTCTCTGATGGAGGTGGGGAGTTGATTCCACCATTGGGGGGCCAGACAGGAGAAGAGCTTGTGTTGGGACCGGGCCCTCTTGAGCGGTGGGACCACCAGACACTTGTCAGAAGAAGACCGTAGGTGGCGGGTGGGGGTGTAAGGCTGGAGGAGAGACTTGATGTAGTCGGGTGCAGTCCCGTTCACCGCTCGGAAGGTCAGTACCAGGGTCTTGAATCTGATACGGGCCATGATGGGTAGCCAGTGAAGGGAGATGAGGAGCGGGGTAACATAGGAGTGTCTGGGTAGGTTGAAGACCAGGCGGGCCGCTGCGTTTTGAATCCTCTGGTTGCGCATGCTGGGAGACCGGCGAGCAGCGAGTTGCAGTAGTCCAACTTTGAGAGGACAAGTGCTTGGACTAGCAGCTGGGTGGAACGCTCAGACAGGCATCTCCTGATCTTCCGGGTGTTGTAGAGGGTGTAGACTGTCAGACTGGAGGGCAGTGGTGACTGAGAGGAGGGCAGTTTCTGTGGAGTGGCCAGTCTTGAAGCCCGATTGGTAGGGGTCAAGCAGCTTCTTCTGAGAGAGAAAGTTTGACAGTTGCTTGAATATTAAAATGTATTTGTTTACATTTGCTGTGATTGTCTTCAGTTGGTTTCATGAGAATCACCCAATTACCACAATAGGTGGAATCCATGGGTTTCAACTTTCAGACAACTGCAACCGGACTGAGCCACTGTAGTACTGCCAGATGAACTGCCTGGGAACTATAGCGTTGAAGGGGAACACTGAGAACAAGCGGACAGATAACGCTATTTCGGGCGGCCTTTTCCGCAATTTTTCTGTTTGGCGCCCTCTGCTGGCATAAGAAAGGTATTGCGATTGTGTTCGTGCCATTCGTTCCGTATACTTGGTAGGGGCGGCGGGCGGGAAGGAAAAAACTTGCCCGGGGCGCCAAATGTGCTAGGACCGCCACTGCTGAAAACTGCCAGATACTCATGACAACATAAGCTAAAAGCACATCTAATTTGGTTAAGGGGTTAATGGGCGTGAATTAATAAATGTATCTTGTACCATTTGTATTTTTTGTAAATATTTGTATTATTTGTATATATTTTTTTTAAATATATTGTAAATTACGGCAACTTATATTTTATTTGATATTCTATTGTATATTTTACTTTAATTCCACTTAGTATTGCTAGTTATGCACCCTTAGTATAGTTAGTCCTCATATTGAAATTTAAGATTCCTATATGTTTCATGAATGCACCTTCCTGCCAAAGCAAATTCCTTGTCTGTGCAAACTTTCATGGCGAATAAAACCCATTCTGATTCTGAGCCATATTTTGCTTATGCAAAAGATGGATAACGATTAATTTATTAATTCATTAATGATACATTGGCTAGAGATCTAGCTAGCTAACCTTCACCCTCAGTGTGAACAATCGAACTAAGCAAACTAACATCCAACACTACACATATCAAAATAAACACAAGAGTTCAACAATAGAAACTTAAACATTGCTTCCGTGAACAAAATTAAACCCCCAACTAAGTCCCCTTCTGTCTGCCGCAGGGCATGCTGAAAACCAAGAGCGCCGACCGTTGCGAATACAACATAAAAACTACATTTTCCATTAACAATTAGTTTGAACCATTGTAAAAACAAGGTTTGAACCAATCCACCACCGATGACCTCATTCGGATCAGTACAGAGGGGCCCTCCCTGGAAATGTTTGATGCCTCTAAATGTGCTGATCAAGACGCCCACTGATGTATGTTGTATGTCCGTTGACCTCCGGCGTGACGTCAACTTCACATTCTCTATACCCAATAACCATAACCTCAGAGACGGTACTTAATCATTTGTTAATAGTCATTTTTCTCACCAGGTAAAGTAATAACATAATGATACATTCACAAATCATTTGCTAATTATTAATTTAAACTGATACTTAGGCTATTATATTTTCAGATAGACAACATTTTAATAAACTATGAGTTAGAATCCTACATTACACTCAAAATAACTTTTTGACAAATTGATGACTGCCATGCCGTTTGTGAAAGCTTTTTATTTAACTCGAACCAGACAGGCAAGGCCTCCTAGACAATGAAGTCCACTCAGAGTTTCGATCAAATCTTCCATAGGTCATGCCCGCCACACACCCTGGACCAATTTATGACGGTTAACTTCCCTCTTCGAATGTTAACTTTCCACTATCCCCTAAGCTCAGTATCAACTGGAAAGGATTGAAAGCTTACGGAGAAGAATTTAGCCGATTTCACTACACAACACTATCCTATTTAATAAATAAATAATTATATGAATTAATAATGCAAATGATATGCAGTGTTGAGTTCAGTGCAGTTCTGTATTGTACAACAGTGTAGTTTGTAGTACCTATTCTATGCTAGTGTAATGTCGAGTTGTTTAGTCCTGTCTATTCAAATCTAACTTAGCACTGATTGCGGACTGTTGCAGTATAAAGTATGTTTATACTGTCTGAATATAACTTATTTGGAAATGTTGAAAAAAAAAAGAATGAAACTATGCTTTTTAAGAGATTTGGAAAGTAGCCTGACGGCCTGCAGGGATGAGATGAACTCATAGCCCTTGAACAGGAGGAAAGAACTATGGAACATCATGACGAGGCAACGGATGTCAGTAACAAAAGTGAGGGAAGATAAAGTGGCTTTGGTTTTCAGGTTTATGGAAACTTACTGTTTGCACTAAGTCTTTGAGAGGCCCAAGGTTTAGACAAGCGCACCATTCTCCTCCCAGACCTCATAGTTTTCAAATACATTGAGTTGTGTTCTCAATAATCCACAGGAGATTAGATTTCAAAGGAAAACATTGCTAAACAATAACAAAAGGCATAAGCGCCAACGTTCCCATGAACACTTCAGTACTTAACTAAGTTAAGTAGACTCGAACAACCCAGAAAAAAATATGTTGAAAATGTACAGTATTGTGTTGTTGTTTGCAGGAAATGTATCCAAAGGGATCAAATAGACGCTGTTCATATTGTTTCAGTGTTCCCATATAGGCCTACACTAAACTATAGTGTGCATTGAACTATTTCTATCTGACTAAGACAATCATTCTTAGTGTCTACCCAGACATTATATTCAATGTATTTTCATAGTTGTGACTTCTTTCTGAGAAGTGTGAAGATACTTGATCCCCTTATGCCAAATCAATGCTCTTGTTAAAGTGCTCTGATCTTATGTGAAACCAGAGCAAATAATGTCACTATTTTTTATGCATTTATTGGCTCAACAGTTCAACAGTTCATTTTCAAAACTTATAGCAGCATGAACTCTTGTTTATTTGTGACCAGCAGGTAGCCAGCCCCATCAACACTTAAAAATATCTGTGAAAGAGACACCGATTTGTTTGTTATCACAGAGGAAATTACAAAACAACGGAAGCATGGCACGACTCAACTTTTTTCCTTTGAGAATATGGCGCAGTGTGTTTAGATGGTTCTGGAGAAGGAGGCTGTTGAGTCAGAATTCCCTAAGGAACCAATACTAAGGGGTTAAGACAAGGGTTATGCGTGTATTCGCGCATGTTTGTGTGTGTGTCTGTCAGTCTGTCAACCTGTTTTTCTTTCTTTATTACATAGTTATTAAATTCCCTTAAAAACAATGTACTAATATCTGCTGTTGTTAAGAATGTTTGGGAGGTGATTGGATTGTCTTTAAAAGTGAGATGGTAATGGGTCAGAGAGAAAGCTCAATGCTTTCCATATGCTGTTTACACAGGTAGAGTCTGGCAGGGACCAAGAGAAGAACAGGTTCCAGGCCTGTCTGATAATCCAACACAAACACAAACACACTCACAGAGTGTGATGGATTTCACAATAACTAATAACAATATAATATTCAATACATATAAAGCAAAAACCAATTACTCTGGTTCTGAAAGCTTTGATCAGATTTACCCCTTTAAAGGTTTGTTTATCAATAACGGAAACATTTTATTAAGCACACTTAATAACAACAGACACCCTTGAAAAAAAACACATCATGGCCTGTGCCTTGCGGGCAACATTAACTTTAACCCATCATCAAATTGTATCTGTTCTTTAAGTTGTTCCCTGGGCATAATGAAAAAGTAGAGAAGCCCAGAAAATGTGTTTGCAGACTTTTTATGTTTCAGAAAACTACTCTAATCTAAAAGTGATCTAGTTTATTAAATATTTCAATATTTTATGAAGCAGTCTCATTTCATTATTTCAGTTTCAAATACTGTTAATGTTAAAAACATGATACGTTACACAAATCCAACACTGAGACCTCAGATTACACTAGGGAACATATAACCTACATCCCTCACAACCATTCAAATTTGTTTCCATCCCTCCTTTTATGTGAATCTTATGTCCAACCTTGGGGGAGCCCAAACCTAAACAATGTGACACTCAGAGGTTGCTTGTGTCCTTCCCAGCGCTTATCTCTAAAACCGGGCAGCATTTCCTGTTTGTGTAAAAGATTTGTTGACTTAGACATATCAGTTCATTCACCCTGATTAACGGGAGTGTGGTGGTTGCAAAGTTCTATGCCCTTGAGGTCAACGGTTTCCTTGACGTTCAAGAGTATGGTCCATTAGGAAAGGTCAAACCCCTTTCCTCTCCCCCGCCTCTGCCTGCTCACTTCCTACTTTGCTCTGCCAACATATTGCCCCATAGCCTCACTTTACTGTAAGTCATTGCCGTTCTAATATACACCATGATCAAAGAATAGCTCTTAGCATGGTAAAGCCTGTTAAATGGGATGAAATCCATTTGATCCATGATTATTAGAATGTTATCTACCAATGGATCAACATGTTACCTTCGAATTTTTTTTTACAAAAGCCTTGCAAAACTTGAGTCCCTAATGCAACAACAGTTAAGCAACAAACATTGTCTCTCATTCTGTGTGTGAGGGATGCAAGAAATATTTTCAGAGCCTTGATTACGCCAGAGGGATGATGTCCTGATGTCCTTGACACTTACCAGCACACAGAGAAAATAAAAGCCCAGTCAAAGTCATAGTACAGGACTCCCCCATGGACCATTATCAGGCTGATATATGATGCTCTATAAGGTTAAGACTTTTACAATTGGTGAGGGAACTGTGTAGGTAGATATGTTGATACAAATGAGAGGAGAGTGAAAAGCTGTCATCTATGGCTTCGCGTAAGATAGTTGATTATTGATGTTCATTTAATTAATAATAAAGCATGAATATTCTAGATTCAGATATGCCTCTAGTCCAGAAGTTAAAGGTCCTTCTGGTGCATTATAGAATTAACTATATGTCTGGGTAATTGGGGTACAGCAAAACTGTCCTTTGTTAATGATCATTTGTTTTGATGATGACAGATTCAAACACTGAAACAGGCTTGGATTTATAAATGTGCTATCAAATATTACAAGATAGGTGTTCAACATACCCATGCGCGCAGATGGCACTGGGGACGGGGGGGACATGTCCCCCCCAGATTCCTAGTGACCCCGAACCGTCCCCACCACTCTCGCTACGTAAGGCGACAAGCATCAGTTAATAACTGCACAGCTGATTAGGCGATGTTAGCGTTGTTAGCGTGTATTAGTGTGTGTAACGTTGGCCACAAAAAAGTTCTAGGCCTACAAAACTAAACTAAAAAGTGTATTATGCTTATTTAAAGTATTTTTGGAGCCGGCGTATTTACTGAAGCTGCAATAAACATTGCATATATATACATACACATATATTATACAAAATAACTAATTGAGTTGGAATCATTTGCTGACAGCTTGGTCCCCCCCAGTTCAAAAATTCCATCTGCACCCCTGAACATACCCCTCTTTCCCTTTTCTCTACTTACCAATAAACCCAGCACTGCTAATCCCTCCCCAAGCCTAACAGTATCATCTTTACCAACCAGGTGGATGGTTTTGCCAACATTTTAAGTCTGTATGTAAAGTATTAGCTCTACAGTACCTCTCAGCTTTTCTACGAAGTGCTCTATTGTGATGGACATTATTAAGTATGATCATCTTGTTGTGCTAGTGCTAATACAGGACTACTAATTGTATAAGAGTGATTTTGTTTGTGGTGGCTCTGCTCACCATTTTCAAGGGGTGTGAAAGTCCTGATAAAAAAAGCATCATTAAAGGCAGGATAGGTAAGTTTTGCAAACCTAGTAAATTTAGCTCAAATTTGGAAGGATTCATACAAAATATCCCACCCCCTCCCTTAAAAGCCACTCCTCCAAAACACATGAATGCGTTGCCTGACTATTGCCGGTAGGAAGGTAGACAGACAAGTAGCCTGTCCAATCATTGCATTCGGTCCACATGCCATCCAATCATTAATGCCGGTCCGACCTTTGATGATTGGTCGTGTTTATTACAATCCTGCAACGCCCACAGATAACGGATTGCTTTCATTTTACTGTCAAACCTTTAGATGTAGTGGTTGCTATCAGGATGTGATAGTCTATTTCAGCAAATATGACAAAAAGGCTTCTCAACAACATTACCCGCCCTGCCTTTAAGTTAAAATGCACAATTACAAAAGAGATGTCACCTGAATACATATGAAAACAGAATGCATGTTTTGTACTGTTGTTTAGGGTGAATCTCTAACAACTTGAGAGTGAACCACACCTGTCTAAACCTAGTAGTCACCATGTTGGATAGCATGGAACATACCATGTTTCAGAAAATGTGTTGGCCTTGAATGAGGAGAGGCAGATATCTTTAACCAACACTAACTTTTATGCCATAAAGCTATCAAGCCCATTTAATGAAAAGCTTACACAGTAATCATTTACCAAGTCTCATGCTACAAATGGTAGCATCATTAGCTGAGATAGGATCAACCATCTGTGATTCATTTCTTCCTGGATGGATTTACATTTAGTCATTTAGCAGACGCTCTTATCCAGAGCGACTTACAGTAAGTACAGGGACATTCTCCCCGAGGCAAGTAGGGTGAAGTGCCTTGCCCAAGGATACAACGTCATTTTGCACGACCGGGAATCAAACCGGCAACTTTTTAGTGACTAGTAAGCTAGTGCATTAATGCAATGTGCTGGCCCTGGCTTAGATGTTCATCAAAATGTGATTATCACAGGACAACATTTAATCCCAAAACACTTCTTTCTCACAGCACTCGATTGGAAACCAGGACATTTGTTTTGGTTCCATGTTTGTGGAAAGCTCCAGAATAAATCAACGTCTTTGTATTGGGTATGGAAATAACATCCTGTATCCATTATGAGGTTTGTTTTTAAGGAAACGGATAGATCTGTTGCAGATTGAGTTTTTTTCACCTCCATTGGTATTTTAGATTGTCGGTATGTATTGTTGGTGAAGTTAAAAAGATTGTCTCAGTTATTGATGGGTAAAATTTCCTTTGAACATTGAGAGGGGCAAGCACCTTAGTAGGCTGGTCCAAACAATCTTTTTAAGGTAACTGAAGTATTTAGTGAACCATATCAAGAACTCTGTCCAGAGGTGTGAATGGCATCCTTGTTACAATCCCTTTTTGTATCTGATGCCCTCCTTTCTCTGCACTCTCCTTTTGGTGATGATCAAAAGGGGGTATGCGTTAGGGCGGACATGGAAAGGAATATACATGTTGGAACCAAGATAGTGACTCAGCACCAGTGACCTCTGCAGTCTCCAAGCTAGGTGGATGTGACCAGGGCTTTGTAAAAAGTGACAGTCCTTCAATGAAACATCACACCCAACTGGGGCAAAACCTAACAAACTTGGCTGTCCACTTAGTGCTCTGGTTATTTTTCATTTTCGTTTCTCACTTGCTTTGGGTGTCAGGTGACGGATCTCTCTTGGCTGTGGACATTGTGGACACTGAGTTCAAGGGACGACAGTCTGTCAGGCTCATCTGTCATCATCTAACTCAAAGGTCGATCAGATAAGCAGTGTTAGTCTGAAGATTTTCTGTTGTAATTTGTCCCTATCAAGATTAAATAGAAAAATAGTTTAGCGTTAGCAATGAGGACAATTAAATTTTTTATCAAGCACGGTCAGATTGAATTGATTTTGGTTCCTTTCTTTTTTATATCCAATAACTTTAATCATACTGGTCTGATTGAATTACAGCATTGACTGAATTCTTCTTGACTTAGTTGTGGCTCATGGAAGAATAATCTTTCCACTGAAAATTATCTGACATGGGCCTCCCTCGTGTGCATTTTAATGAAAATTGTGTGTTTCCTTAACACTTCTGTTTAAATAATATTAAAACTTATTATCACTAAGTACTAGTTGGTAAAATCGAACACTGTGAGAAGTTTAGTGTTGGGAAGAGGTGGCAAGCGCACATATGTAATAACCCCTTCAGCTTCCACTGTCAGCCCCATCCAAGCCAAGAACATGACAAAGGCATAGCTATAAATAGTGTTTCAGCTTGTTTGAATATGAGCCTGGTTATTTTTCTCACAGTCAAGAGGAAGGTTTAGGACAAGGGAGTTACCACACCCCAGTCCACTGCCAGAGAGAGAAAGGGGGGGGGGGGGGGTTGAGGAATAGAGAATGATAGAGGGGAGGGCTGGTTGTTTGACCAGTATGGGATGGGGGGAGGGGGGGGCGGGGGGTCTGTGTCCTGTGTATGCGTCTGTTTACAACTGTTTCTATTGTGTGTGTGTGTGTGTGTGTGTGTGTTTGTTTTTGTGGGTGAGTTCTGGGTTTGTGTGTCAGCAAGTATCACTGCTCATCTTACTCCCCCAGCACAGTCGTATCAGGGGCAGTCATCACTGGCACACTGAGGTGGTCTCTGTCCTCTCACTCCCTCCTATTCCAACATAGTTTCTGCCTTCTGAATCATAACCACAGGTAAGAACTGACTTTTGTTGAAGTATTCTATGTGCTACTATATGATATTGTATGTATATATTTGGCTTCATGAATGAAATAATTTTTATGTACATGCTTTTTTGTTCTTGAAGTTTAGATGTACTGTGTTTAGCTTTAAACAAAAATGCTAAACTGTCACTTGTACTCAAGTAATAACAGGTCAGACTATCATCTTAAGTTAAATAAATTCATGGCAGAATTTCCTGCATATGTTTCATGTAAAAAAAACTAGCATATTTGTTTTGTTTCTTTTGTTTCTTTTACGCCACCTGTTGGTATGGAGGTCATGTGAAAGTCTTGCATGGTCAGGGAGGGTGTTTCCTGAAGAAATAATCCTGCTGTGTGTCTATGAATGGGAACATCCTGCAGTATGTGAACTATATTACCAGGGGGAAAGAATTGTATACAGTTACATACATGGAAGAAGACATGGCAGAATCCCAGATCTGCTAAATGACAAGGGTTCACTTCTTGGTGAACTCATGCATTTCTTGACAATCTTCCCTCATGAATAAATTAATCCCCTTAAGGGACAGTGGGGGGGAGTATGAAGATTATGGTTTGGTAAAGGTGATACAGATAATTTCATATAAATATAAAGACAAATAGCCAACATGCTGCTAATGCTGATAGATTAATGTAAGGTGGTCTGTCCTTCAACTCTCTAAGTGATGTAGATACAAGTATGTAGATGTAAAGATATAGAAGCCATGGGGGATAGGAAAAAGGAAATAATAGGTGGAGGGATGTGGGAGGTGGAGGGTTCGGGGAGGTATATTGAGACAATTAGAGGTTGCTGACAGTGATTGGTCACAGTCTTCAGAGTGTGGGATGCTTTTGCATTCCACAGTCAGGACTTTTATGCTCACTTTTCAGTCACCATTATTTATTTACCAATTTCACACCCATTCAGTTCATTGTACATTCTCACATTGAGAAAGTAAGTCTAGAAAAAACTATTTTTTAATGTTATTTTACAAACATTTAAAAAACTTGTTAATTTAAAAGGCACTTTTTTTTATGTGTATCTAACATGTTGGGGTGTGGTATGGGACATGCATAGGGTAAAGTGTGATGAAATTACCTTCATAACAGACATTGTACTATTGGAAAATGTGAAATTGATCCATGTCTTCATAATGATAATGCCTGTCTGGTTTTACCGAGCCGGAAATAACAGTGCACTTTCTAGGCGAAAACATTTTTGTCACAAGCTACATAAGCTTTGTTCTCTAAACAGAAATACATATTGTCATACCAATATAATTCTGCCAGAGTTTCTCTCAGACAAATGAGCTATCCAATTGAGCTATAAGTCATAAATATTGTCGATGTTCAAAAGTAGGGGAACATTTGAGAAAAAGGGAAAGCATAATGGTTGAAGGTTTACAGAGGGACACTGCTGAGGTACTTTGTCAGTGTTTAAGCAAGATGAATTGTATACAATGGGATATGAATCATTCACTTCATTAGGTGCACAATTTAGCTGCTCTACTCTACAGTCTACCAGATGGTGGTGCTAATGGCAGACACTTCAGAAGCTCTGGGAAGACTAGTTTTGCTGATGGGAACCTGTTAGTTTAGCTTAGTAAAGACCTTCAATATATTTTGAGAATGGGATTTCAGAAGACAAGTTGATAGTCATTCATGTTGTTCAGGCTTTTGGGGAGTTAGGGACTTATGTCCTTTTTGTGTAATTTACTCTTTCTATCCTTCTTTCTCTCTTGCTCCTAATACTCCCTTATGGTAAGGCTGTGTGGGAGGGCTGACAAGCACTGTCAAGTGGTTGTTTGCCTTCCTGTCTGCGGTCACCTAGGCTTTACGACCACCGTTCTGTAATGTGCCTTCCCAACCTCGGCTCATTGGGCAAGGGTGACACAAAGTCATCTGCTGCTTTTGAGTGGCTTCCTGTCTTTGGTCAGCTACGTTTATTACCAGCTTTCCCTAGCATATAGTAGGATAGCCACTGTTTCTTGTATCTATACAGTATAGAAACCAACTACTTTAGGGAACATAAGATCAGTCCTGCATCAAATGTTTTGTCATGTGTTGCTCATGGAAATACAGTGGATGTGACCACAGCCAGTCCCTGTGTTGACTTTTCTGAATGTTTTACAACCTGTGAATTTCTAAGTACTTTACTCTAGAATGAGTGCAGAATTCAAAAATGTTGAATATCATTTTTTAATATTGTATTATTTTAACTGTTCTCATACTTAATATGAAACTGAAATGCATGAATGCACTGTCATGCACCTACAGTCATTTACTGTTCATTAACCATTAATTAATCATTAACGAATGAAAAATGTTCTGAAAAGTGGTGACATCTGTGTCTGTGCTTTATCACGCTGGGTCTCTATAGGGCTCTCACAGATATTTTATTATTCTGTTGCCCTTGGCACTCTGACATCCTCTGTTCACAACAAAACCCACATCTGTAACTGATATTGTTTCTTGCTTTTATGCAGGACTGTTTTCTAAAGATTGCAACCACCGTAAAGCAAGAGAAAATGTAAGAAGCTTGATGTATAGATAAGATATTTAAAGGAGCTTTAATTGCATGTACAAATAAAATGGCATAAAGACAGATCTTTTAATGATGGGTTGAAAACCCAAAATGTATGTCACTACTTGTGAATTTTACTTTCTATATGAAGTTATAACTTATTAACCTTCAACTTAGTTGTCAATATGTATGTATTTCAGAGAAAGAAAATAGAATGATAAAAATAAGTTTACAATGTGATTTTGTGGCATGTACTGTAGACATCATCTCAATGGTGTCTCAATGGTTCACACAATACAGCTGTATTGCATGCAATGTTTAGAAATCTAAGGCATTTGAGGATTTGTTTTAATGTTGTTTTCAAATATTAAATCACGCCCTATCATAAAAAAGTCAGCATTTTCTATTTCTTCTCAGTTAAGTAAGATACTTTCATTCAAATATAAGTGGTTTAGACCTTTTAGTAGCAGAGTTATAGCATTCCTCAAGCTTTTACTCATTACTACATCATCACATGCTAATGATGCACATTTCAAGCTCCGCCATTAAAAATAAACACTTTCAAGGAAGGGATTGAATTCATTTTATCTCCATTTTACGTTCTGAACTTAATAACAAAGCCTCTGGCAAATTTTCCACAGAGCACAGGTTTGACTTTGTCACAGAGAAGTTTCCACAGAGCTGGTACCCTGCTGTCCTGTTTGTTTAGGTGTGTGCTGATTAGAAATTCCCATGCTGGGTATTTCGGCACAGAGTGTGCTTTGAAACGTGACATGTCTTCACAGTAACTCAAGCAACTCTAGCTCTCTCTATCTCTCTCTTTTTTTTCTACCCTCCCTCCTTCTCTCTACACTACATCCCCGACCATAGTATCTCGGTGTTTAATGGCGTTGTTATCCAGAGCACACACTTTGGCATGCAGTCTTCATTAACACAGGTTGTAACACACAACATAAACACACTCCTTCCGGGTACCGATTGTCCATCCAGATGGACGGGCCATTCGATTGAACATTGTACACTTTAACTGTTGCCTTTCATTAGCCAAGAGACGTCTTAAAATCCAGACTGTCTGTGTAATGATGTTTCAAAAGGAGCGTTTATGGAATATTGAATAACATACAACATCTGTTTTTTGATGGCCTCTTGTTTTATTGAAAAAACATAAAGCTTTGGGACGAGCTTAATGTGCAGGTCTTTAATGAGCTGGTGTAGTGTAGAGCGCTTTCATGGACGCTCATCTAGATTAGTGTTTATGGGCCATGTCTGTGGTAATGACTGCCCTTCTACTAGACTGTCTGTGACACTTTTTTGTGTGTATCTTTTATAGGAGTTGCCACAGAGGCCCCCTCGCTCCAAGGCCCAGTAATAGACACCTAGACGCATCCTTTTGACGGGGCCCACCAACCCATTTGAGCATCCCAAGACCAGTAAAAAACAAAAAGGGAAAATGGAGAACATAACATGTGGAGCGATGGAAGACATTCAGTTGAACTGCAGCATGTCCGGGAGGCATAATTTTATCTTCACCCTCATCCCTGTTGTCTACGGCTGTAACTTCGTCATTGGTGTTGTGGGAAACAGCATGGTGGTGGCAGTTATCTACCGCTACATGAAGTTGAAGACTGTTGCTAATGTTTTTGTACTCAACCTGGCAATATCTGACCTCACTTTCCTCATGACACTGCCTATGTGGGCCACCTTTACTGCCACAGGCTACCACTGGCCCTTCGGAGGCTTCCTGTGTCAGGCTAGTGCTGGCTTGGTCATATTTAATCTCTACACTAGTATTTTCTTCCTCACTGCCCTCAGTATTGACCGCTACCTCGCCATCGTACACCCAGTGGGCTCTCGTCAACACCGTACAGTAGTCTATGCCCGTATTACCTGTGTGCTGATCTGGCTCTTTGCCTTCCTGCTCAGTGTTCCCACGGCTTTGACCCGTGACATCATTCAGATCTCCAACACTACGGCGTGTGGCCGGCGTCTCCCAAACGGCCCCACAGCCTCACAAGGACTCAGCCACCTCCTATTGGCCATCAGCCTGATGAAGAGCCTGCTGGGCTTCCTTATCCCCTTCATCATCATCATTACCTGCTACTGCCTGATTGGACGAGCACTGCGTGGGGCAAGGAGCATCCAGAGGAGCACACGCTCACGAGATGACGAAGTGTTGCGGATGCTAGCGGCGGCGGTGCTGGCTTTCTTCCTGTGCTGGGCTCCCCATCAAGTGTTCCACTTGATGGATGTCCTGGCCCAGCTGAAGGTGCTGGAGAACTGCACCACACTAGACATCATCGACACAGCCATGCCCTTCACCATCTGTGTAGCCTACTTGAACAGCTGCGTCAACCCCATCCTCTACAGCTTTGTGGGGAACAACTTCCGGAAGAGTTTGTTACGTTTGCTGCGCTGCACCGCACCCACCACCGGAGCCCACCCCAGCATCACGTCCAAGATGAGTGCCCTCTCTTACCATGCTTCTGAGACACTAAACCTCACAGCCAAGACCAATAAGACCAATATGGCAAATGTGAAATAAGAAAGTTCAGGGAGAGTGTCAGCTGTCCTTTTTCATTCTGCTCATCTACGTTTGTTTTCAGAGAATCATAGAGAGGAGACACTGTTGTTTTTAAAGCCCCAAATGTATGACCAAGCACTGGAAGAAACTAGCTGTACATTTCTTGAGTTTATGTTTTAACAGTAAGTAATTGACGGAAATACATAACTTTGGCAGTCTCAGTCCAGACGTCCTACATTACATTATAGTACTTGACTTCAATACAGTTCAATGTCATTTCTGTCTGTATTTATAAACAACCTGGAACTTGCACGTAAACAACCTGGAACATACTGCCTGGGAGAAATATTCAATATTTGAGTTATTTTAAGGATACTCAAATATTTAGATGATTATTATGGCTTATTTTACCTACCAAACCAACTTGTTAGAGGATACCTTGTTTGACTTGTCTTCTGTAGAAGTGTGATGTATGTAAAGGCACATTTTTCTGTCTTGTCTGTGAAAATAATGCACTCCACATAATCCCAATGACAAATGAAGTTTGATTGTCCCAACACCAACTGTCTATATGTTTTGCTGCTTGTGATTTCATTATTGCATTGTGGAAAATGTCTTTGTAATTAATTAGCAAAAATGGTCAGAGTTGACCTTTAAATAAATCTTATTTACTAATGAACTGAAGGGCAGTGAATTTCATGACATTTAATTATGATAAAAATGTATCTAATTACAGCTGTAAAGGTTATTATGGGTAAGTCACCAACGGGTAAAAGTGTATTTGAAAGGTGTTACAAGGTATGGGTGGAAATGTGGCAAAAGGGCAACTTATGTTTTGACTTTTTGCTTACACACACCCCCACATAACGTGTGGACCTCAGCTTTATAGCAACAGAGTTACATAACTATGTAATTCATACATTGTTGCAGGTATTGATTTTTGTTACATAGTAATTAAACAAATGGTAACAAAGTGTGATTGAAAATACTGCTAATTATATGAGGTGCACATACTTTTCCCTAGTTTGATGACATATGGAACACTGTAAATATTTGAACCGGCATAAAGATAGGTTCAAGGCCTAGACAGCATGTAACGCAAACACTTGACAATTTTCTGTGTCCGTTTGTCAATATGGTGTTTAAAAAAATATTTGGGGATGGTGATGTAAAGTGTTGTTAATATTCCTATTCCATGTACAGTTAATGTTTGAAATAAAATATGAGCATGAATAAATAAAAATATAAAATACCAAAATACATATGCTTAGTTTAGTAATGTCATTATCATTTCCTCCATCATTGGGTCACAGAGAATCTGACTAACTTATTGTCAGAGGTAGTGAGTGTAAGATTAGACCCAGAGACCTGTGACTAAGACTGAAGATACACCCAAGCACTATATTAATGTTAATTATTATTAAAAGCTACACAAATAAAAAACAGAAGTTGTGAAACACCTAAATTTAGCAGGTGTAGATATCACTTGGGACACTGATAACACTGCTAAACGTAACATGTAGACCACAATCATTGGATTGGTGGAGAAGGAGAGAGTCAAAGGGTTATAAGAGCAGTCCATTGCTAAGGTCTGTCACACAGTCACCATGAAGGTCCTTCTGCTTTTAGGCTTGGTGGCCGTTGCCTTGGCTGACGTGAGTCGCTTCTATGGGTAAAAAAAATAATCTTTGCTTCAATTAGTCCTTACTTAATAAGTAGCTTCAACTTGACACATTATATCCAAAACATATATAATGACAAATCATGTTAAATGGTTGGTTAATGTTAAATTGGTGATTTTGTCTTATCTAAAATATTCTACATATTCTAATACTGATCATACAGCAATACGAAATTAGGGAGATTTTGTCTTTGTTTTTCCCTCACCAGGGAAAAAGTCTTCCGTCTGAAGCCTGTGCTTGACGAACATGTGATTCTCATTAAGGAGCTGGCCAGCAGTATAGAGGTATGAGACCTTGTCTATTCAGTCTGCGCTTAGCTCAGAGGTGCAATTCTCAACCTCTACAGGACTTCAAATTGTTCATTAAAGGTGATGGAATTGGACTGGCTTTCCCTGGTCATTATAGTAATTTGTTCCATATTCACCTGTGTCTGTGTAAGTGTGCCATCAGGTGGCACCTCTTCCCAAGCCATGTGTTACCCGATTCACAAAAATGTAATAAGGGTCTCTGACTGAAAAGCTTCATCCGCTAATATTTAAACTTTTTTTACTGTCAAAAACTACACATTTATAGAGCTTTCCCAGAAGCCATTCCTCAGATCTGTATTTCACTACCAGTAGCTGCTAATTAGTGTTTGAAAACAGTTTTGCTGTTTAAATCTTTGTGTGTGGCGCCATCTGCAGGTTGATTTCTGGAGGCCCGAAAGTGTTGAGTTGGTGACCATTGATATCAATGTGGACATCCATGTCCCTGCTGCTCACACTGACATGGTGTTCACCATGCTGCAGCAGAGTGGCATGGAGCACGAGTATGGCTTATTCATTTACTTACATATATCTTGATAATAATATAAACATACTTCCCATTTAATGAAGAACTCACATGACTTTGTCATGTGAACATTTTATACAATTATCTCTTATTTTACTTATTCATCAACTACATTAGTATTGTAATTCTCAAGGAAATAACAAATAATGATGTTATAAAAGTTCAGTCAGACTAAAGTGATCGGGATGCCCCATGCATGCTCTCAGGGTCATGATTGAGGATCTGCAGGCCACCATTGATGCCCAGATGGATAATAAGGACATTTCTCCCAGGAGCCATAGTTACACCAAATATAATACCTTGGACAATGTAAGAAACACAACCACATGCCATGCTATTTCTCATTGCTTTCTCTCTAACATCCACTGTCCCTTTTTGATATGTAATTCTCCTTGCTTGGTTATTCAGGTTGAGGCTTGGATTTCCTCCATCTCCTCTTCCAATCCTGACCTGGTTAGTAAGCAGGTGATTGGAAACAGCTACGAGGGACGTCCCATGACCCTCCTTAAGGTAACCATTACAAGTTGCTCAGGTTTCAGCATTCTGCATTTATTCATATTGATCTACATGATTTTTGAGACTGCAAAAAAACATGCTCACAAAGGAAACAAAAACTATATTGTGTGTTCACAATATAGTTCAATGCATCTTTTATCTAGTGAGATAAAATAAAATAATATATAATATTGGATGCACCAACAACAATCAACAAACAATGAATCTCCCCCAAACCAGATTGGTAAAAAGTCCAGCTCCAGCAAGCCCTCTATCTTCCTTGACTGTGGTATCCACGCAAGGGAGTGGATTTCCCCTGCTTTCTGCCAATGGTTTGTTAAGGAGGTGAGATTTGTACGAGTATAATACAAACTATAAATTAAATGATTTTAACAGTTGAACAAAGTGGCAGGTAAGTATTCAAATTTTCCTGTGATTTGCAGGCTTTGTCCACCTATGGCAGTGACACTCAAATGACGAGCCTGCTCAACCAGATGGATGTCTTTGTTCTTCCCGTATTCAACATTGATGGATATGACTACACTCACAAGAGAGTATGTTTCTATCACATTATCTACATTTTCTTGTAAGTGGAGTGTTGAGAAGGTGCAGTCTGTCTGTTCAGAAAGTGGTAGTTTCTGAACAGAAAAGCCCTGTCCCAATGTTTGATTTTATAGAACAGCTGAAAACCTGGAGTCCAAATTTTTTACAAATTACGTGGGAAAATGACTCATCTTTGTCGTGAGTTTTTATTGAGAAGATGTGTGTGTTTGAACCAACAGGACAGGATGTGGAGGAAGACCCGGTCCAGGTCATCTGGATCCAGCTGTTATGGCGCTGACCCCAACAGGAACTGGAACGCTGGCTGGTGTAGTAAGTAGAAAGAGAAAAAACTCATTTGTCAAAACTCTATGTCTGAGACACAAAAGTAGGTACTTTACAAATAACTGTCAAAGCATGTAACATGAACCAATGACTCCTGACAACAAAAATTATGTTTTTCTTTAAATCAGTCCAATAATTTTGTTTTTCCATATTTTCTGGATTATGCTCAGATCACTTTTTTAGATTACCCAAGATGTTTAATTTAAGGTCTCACATAAAATGTCAAATTAGCTACTGGAGCGTCCAGCAACCCCTGCAGCGATACCTTCTGCGGTTCCAAGCCCGAGTCTGAGATTGAGGTCAAGAACGTGGCTGATTTCATCCGCAAAAACAAGTCCATCATCAAGGCCTATCTCACCATCCACTCCTACTCTCAATTGCTGCTCTTCCCATACTCCTACACCTTCCAGCTGGCCGAGCACCACAGCGAGCTGGTCAGTAACCTCACGTCATGAACTTTGAGGGAAACTGGGGAGGCAAAGTAACAGAGGGCAAACTTAACCATACATACATAAAACACACAGGAAAGAAAGTTCACCGATCCTCAACATATTCTAATTGAAGTTCTCCCTCTACCTTGATAAGGATATGTGCATTCCTTTTAATGATCTACATTCTGAGACATATTTATGAATGCAGGTTCAAGCCTTTATTTAAGTCACTGATCAAGGTAAACTTGAAAAAAGTCAATAACAAGCAATGACAAAGGCCTTTTATTTCTAGATTCAGGGAGTCAGTTGGCTGAGCGGTTAGAGAATCGCTGGTTCGATTCCTGGCCGTGTCAAATGACGTTGTGTCCTTGGGCAAGGCACTTCACCCTACTTGCCTCAGGGGGAATGTCCCTGTACTTACTGTAAGTCGCTCTGGATAAGAGCGTCTGCTAAATGACTAAATGTAGATTTATTTTTTCTTAATAAACAATTAAATATAATTGATGTAAAGGCACACATATAAATGCTGGCATATGCTTATCATGCATGACCATCTGAATACAAAACAACAAACTGGCTGATGAAACTGGAAACTGCAATCAATGAGTACAGCTATAGTTTAGGTAATAATAGTAGATAGTATAGGTATTCAGTAGCCCCCACATACAGTTACAATTGCCCTCTTGCCCATAGACAAATGTAACATCTGACTTCCTGTAGTCAAACTAACAATGTAGACTATACTGTAAACGTTTGTTGACATTTAAAGGCACCTCGTACACTGTCTATTGTTGCTAATGCTAATGGTGTTTAAAAGAACTGTGACATATTTTGAAGGAATCTAAGAAACCCTAGAGCAAGGGTTCTTAAACTTTTTGGGGCCAGGAACACCCATTCAGCATACCCTTTGTGCTCTTGGACACAATATGCTTGTTTTATTGGTGCAAATGGTCCCCATCTGTAGATTATAATATATGTTTAACTTTTTAATGATACAGAACAATTTTCCAATGTTATAATTTATGGCAAATTATTTAGCGGACCCCTTGGCTATGGTTTGCTGACCCCACTTTGAGAACCACTGCCCTAGAGGCACTGCTTTAAAGAAATTATTTTGAATTGCATAGATTATTCTTATCGATACTGTGAAAATCAAAACGTGCTAAACAGAACTCTTTTTAAATTATGTGGTCACTCCTTAGTCAAGAATCTATTTCACTTATGAGTCATTTCCAAACTACTCTCTTTCTCTCTCACTCTCTCTCTCTCTCTTTCTCTCTCTCTACCTCTCTTTCACTCTCCCCCTCCCCCTCTAGATGAGCGTGGCTGAGGGAGCCTCCGAGGCCCTGCGTAGTTTACATGGTACCCGCTACACCAGTGGCCCTGGTGCTGCCACCATCTGTAAGTGTCAACGTTTTCTACCCTGGATTCTGACAGTTTACAAGCACATCATGAATCCTTTAACAGAGTAGATAGTACTGTATGCTGTAAGCAGCAACACTATTCTTTAGTCATTATACAGTATATAGTATGCAATGTTATGTGAAGTTCATGATATGAAATATGTTCAAGTTTCAAGTTTGTAACAAGTACAAGAATGGGTAGGCTACAATTATATTCTTGGTCCTGTTCCTTTCGTAGCGCAAATAAATAACTTTCAATCCAATGTGAACTAAACATTCATATAAACAATATAGTAAGAGCAAAACATTTCCATAAAGAGTCTGTGTAGTCCTGCAGACCTGTTCTGGCACAATCATTTGAATAAGTCTGAGTCTGTCAGTATTTTCTGAAATGTCATGCCCTACTGTCTCTGTTCGAAGATCCTGCTGCTGGAGGTTCAGATGACTGGGCCTATGACCTGGGAGTGAAGTATTCCTTTACTTTTGAGCTGCGTGACACTGGCCGTTACGGCTTCCTGCTACCTGCGTCTCAGATTGCTCCCACCTGTGAGGAGACCATGCTGGCTGTCAAGTACATCACTTCCTACGTGCAGAAGAACCTTTACTAAAGAGGGGGTGTAGTCACCCCTCACCTCCTCTCTACCCTCACTCTCTGCCCATGCACCTGGCATGATATCAACGGATACAATGTGCCAACTGTTTTGTAACTAACTATGAATTTCAGAAGGAGTACAAACAATAAAGGTGTTTTCAATCTCAGAATGTGCTCAGTCTAACAATGCTTTATTTACATACTTATGACCACTTATTACATTTAGTAAAGTGCAGAATGAATGAAAGTTATAGACGGGATTAGTGATGCATTCAACTATGTTGATGCGTACACCAAATGTGGGGGTTTTGGCCAAAATGTATGTAATCTTAATTAACATCATGGGGAATATATTACATATAATATATAATATATTAAACATCACAAACAAATATATCAAGTCTGGATGTTTTTGCATTCTACATTTAATCTATGAAATTGAAATATAACGAAACTGAACTAGAGAGGGTACAATTTCTGGGGATATTGTAGGGTGTGTTTGCTTGCGTCGGTTGCACAGGGTCCGTTTTTTAATGAAATTTTTACAACTGATATTTCTGTATATTTTACATAAAAATGCATACTTATTATTTATAAAGATTACATAGATTTAAAAGCATCTTTTTTTTGCTGCTCATTTACAAAGCAAAATACGAGTGAAGTGTAGAATGAAATAGATGTCTTCTCATTTCCCCTGCAAGAGGCAGCCTCATAGCTGAATCAAAACGAATACATTTGGCAGACCGGTGTAAAAATTGACCTAATCTCTATTACTTAAACGTCCTTTTAAGTTTTTCCCTTCTCGTGATATTTTCCGGCATTTAGCCTACTCATATTGCATTCTTTCATTAAAGGTCACATGACATGCTGTTTTTGGATGCTTTTATATAGGCCTTAGTGGTCCCCTAATACTGTATCAGAAGTCTCTTTCCCGAAATTCAGCCTTGGTGCAGAATTACAGCCACTACTAGCAGTCCCACAAGGAGCTTTCCTCAGAACGCGCTGTTTTGGTGTCTGTAGCTTTAAATGCTAATGAGGAGCGGAGGGGCGGCACCATGCGCTAATGTTTACAACGGATGTATCGCAATGGCTGTAACCCCGTTGCTGTAAAATACCTCGAATTTGCCCATTCTCATCTGATAACCCTGGTTTGCAGAGGTACACACTCAGTCATTTCAATGAGGGGAAAGGTGGATATCGCGCGCGCCATAACACCAACAGCAGAACGTTTATCCAAATAACAAAGAAGTGTACAACACTCAAGTACAGCATATGTATTCACACTTATACTTGATGCTATCTACCTTTCCATAGCGACAGTAACTCAGCTGTTAGCTGCAGAGCTAATGTTACAGCCACATTCTAAGGGTAGCAAGCTAGGTAACCATATACAGTAAAGCTACAAAATGATATAGCGTTAGTTAACTTACTTGTCCGAGGTTAGTAGCTGGACGAAGGAGAGTTAGTACTGATCCTGAATTTAATTTCAGCAAGGCCAGTTTTGTATTAGCTCAAGTTGAGGAAACAGTCGTGGCTGAAGTGTTTGGCGCAGACATACAAAACAAATGCGCCTACAACAGAAGTTGTGTAGGCGCATTTTCAGCGAAAATAAAATTAAGATACTGATTGTTTAGAGGCTCGGATGACGGAACTACAAAAAGACTTGTGTGTTGATTTGTACATCCAAGCACTGAGCAACTGTTATGCTTCGTTCGTTTGCTAGCCATGGCATGATGTCTCTGCAGGAAAACACGATATTGCACTCGCCCTTGCACAATCGTAGCTCAATTCCTCATTGGCGGGCCAGATTATCTGGGCGGGCACAGCAGAGAGAAGGGCGGTAGCCTGGCTCCTTGTTACGTCAATAAAAGGAGATTTTCAAACCAAGCGTTTGAGCCTTCATTTTCTCAAAGGCGGAGAAGAACACCCAGGGCTTGGTTTACACCTATCGAAAATTCTAGCCACTGGGGGACCAAAGGCAGGCTAGGGGAACTCATATTAATGTTAAATAACCTCCTAAAGTGAAGTTTTCATGTCATGTGACCTTTAATAAAGTACCCCCTTTGAAGATTATTCTACGACGTTACCGGCAGTAGAATATGGAATCGCGATTCAAACAGTACCATCTGCTAACTGAAAATATGCCCCCAAAAACCAAAATAAGCTTGACATTTATTTAGTGGAAAATCGCTCGTTAAAAAGCTCACAGGTAGCGATCATTGTCAGTAACAACGCAAAATGCGATATAGCCCTGTGTGGAGAAGCTGCCCCGGTAAATTGTACTACTACAGTACAGTACTAGACTGGCAGTGCTCGTCTTGGTAGCGATTGCGTTGGTTGAATTGGATGTAACGTTCCGTTGTACGGTTTAGGCTGAAATTAATTATTTTCATGAACAGATGAACAGAACAAAGTTTAGGCTGTGGCAATGAAGTTCAGGTTAGTAGTTAGACGTTTGACTTCCTAAACAGCTGTGTAGTGCTAGATGTTTTTGCAGTGTGTCTCGCGTAGGCTACAGCGTTGCAGTGAGCAACACTGGTTTGTAACCACAGGTAATGATAATTTCACCAACAAATCGTTTACTTGTAATGTAATGTCATAATAAATCCTACAACGAAAATGTATTTGTGAGGAATGTTTATTTTAACGACTGAAAACAGATGCATCATAGACCAATGTAGTATGTGTTGCCCGGGCAACAGAGGCTAATGTCATTATGCTAATGCTTCAGTGAAATAGTAGACTACCGTTTCCGAAAGTAGACGTGGGCCTACTTCCTTAATAATATCAGCTAATATTGTACATTACATTTCACAATTGTGTTTCACATCACAAAGTAAAATGAGTAAATAGTTATCACCCTGGCCTCTTTGCTTGTGGCGTTTCTGCAGCTGCCTTGCAGTAAAGCTATAGTTAGCCTAGCTATCCCCCAAGTTAACAGATGCGAAACGAATGTTCTGCTAAAGGTAGTCACGCGTGTTTTCGTGACGTTAGTGACGTAGTGACGTTAGTAACGTCAGTGACAGTGGCTAGCAAATTAGCCACCGTTAGCTTCACTTTTCGCCACAAAACTTTACTTGAGCCTAAAACCATGCAACGGAACGTAAATCCCAATACAAGCAACGCAATCGCTACCAAGACGAAACTTTTGACACCTAGGTTGTCTATGTAGGCCAAATATTGACTGAGTTTTAGGGGGGCGAAAATAAACATTAATAATAATAATATATATGTGAGAGAACAAAGGTTGTGCTCTCGCCGAAGGCTTGAGCACACCCAACTAATCGGCTGTTTATTTGAAGGGGTGACTGTACATCTCCCGTCAGGTATCTCATAGTTTCTTTGCATCTTTGCTTTCCACCAAAGGGAGCTAGTTCGTGCAAATCGTGACCGAAATGTAAATTAAAATGCATTTGCAGAAATGCTTCATTTTAAGAATGTGGCTGCATTATTTGACTTAAATTAGTAATCAATCATCCTATTTGCATTTTAATTTTCTTCTTCAAGAGTGCTCAATCTTTCACTTAATTAAAATGAAAAAGAAATAGACATTTGAGATTTAATTTTCAAAATATGCCCCAGTAAATAGATACCAAAATTCAATTTGAAATGCAAAATTTTAAAATGTAAATGCATTTGCAGACATGCCTTTTCATTTTAAGAATGTGCACCATAGCGGCTACGATGGTGCCAGTCGGCGCAGGGCCATTCGCCTGGGCTGGCCAAACAACGCAGCAAGGTAAGCTGGTATATATGGCGTGCGGAATATGGCTTGCGGAAAGGGACATGGAGAACCTATGGCGTGCGGAAAGGGACATTCCTAGGCTTACCAGTATGGCGTGCGGAAAGGGACATTCCTAGGTTTACCAGGAGAAGGATAAGGAGCAGCCTAACCATACGTTGCCGCCAGACCGTGTGGATTTTTGAATGGGACTAATGGGACTGCAAACGAGAGACTGGCGGCGACTTGACGGCGACGCCATATAAGGAACGTCTACCGGCGGCGACGTCGCGGCGACGCATGTTCGAAAGTATAAAAAAAACTTACGCCTACTAAGTACGTCTGAGATAAGTACGTCGCCAATAAGCCGTGTGAGACAGACGTCGTCGCCAAACAACACACCTACTAAGTAGCTACGTCGCCAAAGTCACTGACTTGTTTTGTCAAACCTTATTGAGTGAAATCAAGTCGTGCATAAGGCTACATGTTTCATATGTTCAAATGTCTTTATTGAGAACTATAGTAGCCAACTGTGCACAGCCTGTAGCATAGAGGATTTTACCGCAGGTGCAGGGAGTGCTTTTGCACCCCCTACTGTTGGGATGAAAACATTACATTTTCAAATTAATGTAAAAAAAAACGAAGAAATGTTTTTAGAACACGTTAAAGTGATGTCAGAGTTGTATGTTCTATCATGGTTTGTTGTACTCTAATGATTAATTATATATTTTAAGATCTAGTATTCATTTTGAGCATGTTTTTGCACCCAGTTTTAAAACCTAGAATCGCCTGGTTTGCTTGACCCGATGTTAGTTTCCTCAAGGATCACAATGACTCTTGCTTAGAGACTTGTTGCTCTTGTGGTTAGTGGTAACTGATTTAAATTGTTGTACTCGCTGTGAATTTTTTTAAATTTTTTATTGTTGCTTGCTTTTCTACAGGTACACTTGCACTTATAGCGGTTCATGTTGTTTAATTGTAACTTGCTTAACTACATGCTCTTATGGTTCTTCCCTTTGGCACTTTGGTTGTTCACAATATGTGCTTCATGTTTTGGCTACTCGCAATGTTTTTGGGGCTATCTTGTTGTTATCAGTGACCTATGCACTTTGTAAAGCTCTCTCTTGGAAGTCGCTTTGGATAAAAGCGTCTGCTAAATGAATAAATGTAATGTAAATGTAAACAATCTAACATGGTTTATGCCATCATCAGAACAGGCATAACCTCCCAATCACTACAAGTCATTCAGGTAATGGTAATTTCCTATTGACAGCTGTGAACAGTATCCTTTCTCAAGTAGGATTTAACAATTATAGCCTACCGAAGAAGCCGTGCTTTCACTGAACCACAACCTAGAATAGTCTAGGTGACCACAATACAGTTTGTTTCATGCTTGTAAAGTTTGCATTCATGAAATGTGTTATATTGCTTGTATTTGGTTATTTCCCAACATGTGGCAACAGTGCAGTTTAATTGTATTGAGTTTATTTGATGTGTTTCCTAACTTGGTGGTGCTAATGAGTTAATGAATGTAGCCTTGCTAATGGGAGTTTTAATTTATAATTTTGCCTTCTGACTACACTTCTCTGTTTAGCATTGGTGTAGAAATGCAAGACAGCAAATTAAACATCTTCAGACCATCAGTAAAGGTAAAAAAAATGTTTGTGTGGACCAACACTAACAAAACCAGCAGGCTGTTATAACCTGATACAAAAGTGTATTTGACACTAGCCTATTGATATTGCTCATAATATTAAGCTTTAACACATGATTCTATACCATATACGACTGCAGACAAACTTACAGGGTTAAGACTGAAGACATATTAGATGGTACTTTCACAGCAATTGGGTACTAAGTCAATGAAGTGAATCACCAAGTACAAGTTCAAGACAAAATCAACTTATTTATTATAGAGCTATAAAGTGCAGGTGTCTGATACAAGGTTGAGCAACTCAGAAGACTGGACAAAGAATACAGGAGTCAGGGCAGTTAAATAGTATCACAATATGGGGAGTTTTACTCTCACAAGAAACATCAGGGGGTGATAATCAACATAGTCTTTGCAAGCACAGAAAGAGGATGCTGTATGCTAGATAGCTTTTGTTAGCTTACAAAGAACTAACTTATGGCTATGCAGGCATAAGCAAACAGCAAAATGTCAGTTTATCAATGATACAAGGAAAATAATTCATAGATTCTCTATATTTCTCTCCTGGACATGACCAAGGGTTATGTTCTCATTAGCTTGATATAGCAGGGTATAGATCAAACATTGTTTATTATATTCAGAGTATTCCAAACAGTATAAAAGTAATACAATAATCATTATATTTAATTATTGTTAACTGATCAGTGGTTAAGGACAACCCTCTTCAATACACAGTAGTCTAGGGGTGTATAGGGTCAGAGGCTACACCTCCAAAACAAAATGTAAGGCTTTATCGAAAATGGCAAAAAGATCTAAGTTAATAACATGTAGACTACATATTAATCTAATTAGTCTTTAAAAAAGCAGTGTTTTGGCTACACAAATGATAGAATGAAAGTGGCATAGGCTACAAAAAAAAGATATTAAGATATTATCCACTGCCTTGTCCTTCTGAAAGTTGTTAAATTGAATAGGCTGAACATCAACATGTAACATAACAAGTATAGCCTATAATTTGTATGCCTACTTGGACCATGTCCTGTCAATACATAAAAAACATTAGGCTACATGTTTTGCCAGGATAACTGCCGCTAGACTATTGAATGTTTATGATGTTCCTGTGTGTTAATTCCTTTGACCGGGTACAACAACGCGATCAGTCAACCGACTATAAAATATTTTTAATGTCGGGCTACGCATTTATAGCACAACTTCTGTCTGATACGCAACGTGTGTGGCATCCTATAGCGGCCAAATAATTAGCCTACATTTTGCTGAGAGATTGAAGGGCTAGACAACAAATGTTGTAATGAATCACTGACTAACACGGAAATGAATGACACATTGAGAAGGCAAGTCATCTTCTGACATTGCCTTAATTTGCTCCGTGTTAAAAGCTCCAAAATGATGAACTGGCAAAAACTTTATAACTATAAATTTACTCTAAAATGTAGGCTACTTCAAAGTATGGCAACGACGTACTTATCCAGAAGTAGTGGCGACGACGTATGCAATTTATCCAGAAGTAGACGTCACACGACAGTCTCCCTAGGCAGGTTCTCCATTATGGGTATGGCGTGCGGAAAGGGACATTCCTAGGCTTACCAGGAGAAGGATAAGTATGTATGGTATGGCAAGCCGTTTTATCATTTAACCAATGAATTGTTGATATCCAAAATTCGAATTGTTGATATCAACAATTGCATTTTGGATATCAACAATTCGAATTTTGGATATCAACAATTGCATTTTGGATATCAACAATTCGAATTTTGGATATCAACAATTGCATTTTGGATATCAACAATTCGCATTTTGGATATCAACAATTGCATTTTGGATATCAACAATTCGAATTTTGGATATCAACAATTCGAATTTTGGATATCAACAATTCGAATTTTGGATATCCAGAATTCAATTCTGGATATCAACAATTCGAATTCTTGATATCAACAATTCATTGGTTAAATGATAAAACGGCCTGGCATACTTAGTAAAAAAGCTTAGAATTGTATTTTTGATATCAAAAATTCGAATTGTTGATATCCAGAATTGCATTTTGGATATCAAAAATTCGAATTTTGGATATCAAGAATTGCATTTTGGATATCAAGAATTCGAATTGTTGATATCCAGAATTGAATTGTTGATATCAAGAATTCGAATTTTGGATATCAAGAATTGCATTTTGGATATCAACAATTCGCATTTTTGATATCAAAAATACAATTCTGGATATCCAAAATTCGAATTCTTGATATCCAAAATTATTTTGGATATCAACAATTCATTACTGATATCAATAATTCGAATTGTTGATATCCAAAATGCAATTCTTGATATCCAAAATTCGAATTCTTGATATCCAAAATGCAATTCTTGATATCAAAAATTCGAATTGTTGATATCCAAAATGCAATTCTTGATATCCAAAATTCGAATTGTTGATATCCAGAATTCAATTCTGGATATCCAAAATGCGAATTCTTGATATCCAAAATGCAATTCTTGATATCCAAAATTCGAATTCTTGATATCCAAAATGCAATTCTGGATATCAACAATTCGAATTCTTGATATCCAAAATGCAATTCTGGATATCAAGTTAAGATATATTTGCATAATTAAAGCTGTAAACCAATGGGTAGGGGAGTGGGGGGAGTTAAAAAAAAAGTTGCGTCCACTACGCAAGAGTTGGGATTCTGTTGGGTTTATTCTCCTCGTAGCAGACGGGTTGGTAGATGTCTGTACAAGTGTTTGTAATGAAAAAGTATCATAATCTCATAAGAAACCTAAGTGGACCACCCAACAAAAGAGGTACTGTACTAGTTTTGGCTTTTATATTTTGTTTTGTTTTGATCGATAACTAGCACTACAGTCGATCAAGCACACGTTAATGCTACTGTACTGTAGCTAGCTATGCTAGCTAGTCAGGCAGTTCTCCAAGAACAGGTTTGGAGACCTGGACTACATCTGGTAGGTAGCGAAATGTATAGGCTACTGTGGTGACACAACGTCCTATTTTCCCCAGATCTCTTCTTGATGTGTGGGATGTGGAACTAGGGTCAGTCAGAATTCTATTGATGGTATTGTTTTTAATCTAAGTCCCTTAAAACTTAACTCTGGACATGAAGCTAGTTTTTTATTCATTTGAAGGCTCTAAACAGGGCATACATTTGACCTGGGACACTGCTGGGTGGGTGAGTGACAGTGATGAGGTAGAACAGGAAAATTGCAGACTCTGGACCGCATAGAAGTTGAATACCCCTGATCTAAAAAAAAAATCCCTCTTATTTCTCTGGTTTCCTATTGAATTGTAGGTGGACCAGAGTCCTTGGATCATGACTACCTGGCCTGACAACACCAAGCTGACCTTGTCCAAAGCCGCTGTCCACAGCCTACATGGTGGACTTGTCTACCTGGTGTCCAACCCGGATTCAGTCTGAAGAAAGGACACAGTTCACCTATGTTTATTGAGCTGCTGGTCTTCTGAACATGCAAAAATATGAATGTGACTTTAAAGGTAATCCAATCTGATCTCACCAGCAGAAGACAACACCTCGTTGTCCGACTACTATTTGATTGATATTTGATATGTCAGCAACGTTAGATCAGAGGAATGTGCCCATATTGTGTACAAGCTTTTACCTTTACATGTCATGTGTTAGGGATAAGTAGTTATTAGAGGGGGCAGGTATCAATGTAATGTTTTATGTGCAGCTATTAAATGAATCCAAAGTCACATTTATATTGTATGAATTATATAATTGCTTTCTTTTAATAAAGTTTGTTTGCAATACACCATCTCCATCGTGTTTATTTCTTTGTATTCATAAAATTGATCATATCTTCATTTATCTTACTAGCTAATGGATTGTACTGTGGCCTGTAATTATTTTGGTTGTCTATTCTGTTGCTGCGGGTTCTCCATTGCATCATCACTGTGGGGATGAAATGGGTTGTCCATAATGGCCATCAGCTACTCTCAGCCTCCTCTTCCAAGCTGTCCAGGATGATCCCCAGCAGAGAACTCGCCTTTGATGAAGTTTCTTGTTCGTCTTCATTAACAGAGACTAAGTTCAGTTCTGTTTTTTTATGTGACTAAAGTATTATTGATCTGCAGATTGGGAGAGAAAACAGACCTCGGACAATAAATGACGGCACAACACCAGGCTTAGGTCTCAATCATGTTTCCCATCTTCAAAGGTCGGGGGAACGTGTTTTATAGGGTCAAATAAAGTCAACATGGATATAGATAGTCAGGTATTAATGATGTTACAACAGTCACAGAGAAAGCTTCACAGCTCCCAGCCCATGACCACTCAGGGCAGAGAGAGATCATAGGTGGCGCTCTCCCCGTCATCACAAGGGACATTTATCCAGTAATTTCTCGTGACCCTCAACATCTATTCAACCTGACTACACACAATCTACTCTTATCAATAACAAACTCACATGAGAACATACTAAGTATCCAATGACTAGTTCTATTGATTTGTGAAAGTTCTATTGATTAGTGAATAACTTAAGTACATGGGAAATCCCATATGCATGTACAGTGAGACAGACACAGTGATGCAACATGTCTCCAAGTTGGAGACATGTAATTGGAATGCTTAATAACACCCATTGGAAATGCCCTACGAATTAATGACTGCATCTTTTGTTATGAACCGCATCATTTCAACATATTTGTGAAATAATAAAACACAATGCCTGCCTTTTCCCTCCCACGTGAACAACATAGGCCTACTTATGTAAAATGAGTTGGTTTTGGATTGTGTTGGACAGTTTAGCATCTATTAATAGCTCCAAGAGGAAAGTTTAGTAGTTTTATAATTTAAAGCTTAATGTATACCAGTAGGCCTAGTGCTTCAATGTATTGGGTGGTATAGTCTCATACATTTTCGTGCGTATGTGACCTATGTGAGATGTCTTCTAAATCACTCGGAGCCGGTCAGTTGTTAACATCCAGTTTTACTTCTGCATTTACAATTGGAAAAACGTGTGAATGTAGACGGACTACAGCAGGCACGCTCCGTCTTGTAGAAAATCCTCCGTTGCTATGAGGAATTCCCTACAATGCCACGCTATAGCTACTCGGAGCAGGTACACATTTGAACAGTAGATGGCGTAGTTCTGCCAATTTAGTGGAATTTACTCTGAACCCGGCCAGATAACTACACGTAGGCTACAATACATTCATAAAAATTAGGACAATGATTACGTTTTTTGGGGTCTCAAAACATCCAACTTAATCCATTTTCAAAATCAATGTTGACCTAAACCGAACGCCAACGGATTGCAAAGTCTACAATGGCCGCAGTGGGCAACGCTCTTAGCGTAGAAAATGTTACGCCTTTGCAAACAGAATTTACGTAGCCTGCCTACTCCCGCCCACATGCTAGTCATTAGCATACATTGTTGATATCCAGAATTCAATTCTGGATATCAAGAATTCGAATTGTTGATATCCAAAATGCAATTCTGGATATCAAGAATTCGAATTGTTGATATCCAGAATTGAATTGTTGATATCCAAAATTCGAATTGTTGATATCCAAAATGCAATTGTTGATATCCAAAATTCGAATTGTTGATATCCAAAATGCAATTCTTGATATCCAAAATTCGAATTGTTGATATCCAAAATGCAATTGTTGATATCCAAAATTCGAATTGTTGATATCCAAAATGCAATTGTTGATATCCAAAATTCGAATTTTGGATATCAAGAATTCATTGGTTAAATGATAAAACGGCTTGCCATAGTATGGGGGGTGATTAGTGCCCTCACACACACAGACAACATACACTGCGTAATAGATTTTCCCACAATGTGCGTGTCGTCTCAGCCTTTTTATCATTGGTTCTCAATGGGGGTGATGGCGGCGACGTAGTACGTGAGGGAACTTTGATAGCGGCGACGTATATGGTGACGTTATCTTTGTAAACGTCATACTAGTGCGTGTGACGTGTAGCCTGTCTGCAATGATGGAAGTCGCTACGCCAAGCGTCTGACAATGATGGAAGTCGCTACGCCAAGCGTCTGACAATGATGGAAGTCGCTACGCCAAGCGTCTGACAATGGTGGAAGTCGCTACGCCAAGCGTCTGACAATGATGGAAGTCGCTACGCCAAGAGTCTGACAATGATGGAAGTCGCTACGCCAAGCGTCTGACATTATGTGGATAGCTAGGAAGATAAGCAGCTAGCTCACCATTATGCCATGCCGGTATTATCATCTCGTGAGACCGGAAGTGACCATGTGAGGCGATCCTTCGATTAAAGTCAAGTTTTTTTAACATCTGTTGTCAATTTTGTCAATTGAAAGTTGTAACTAACAAAGAAGTTTCACCCATTCGTTTTTACAAACTGTGCAACTGGCTGCCTAGGCAGGCTACAGTAGCTGTCATTGGTTTTTGCCTTTCCTCACAGCCCAGTCCCCAATCGAAGCTGTCAGTTTGCCTGTGTTATCGATATGTTGAGTAAGAATATGATAGTTTGGAGAAAAGTACAAATGTGTTTCGATATCCTTCTCAATTACACTAAATTGTTAGTTTACTTGCTGTGCCAACTAGCACTAAACCCCATAATTGTATGTCACTTTGTATAAAAGTGTCTGCTAATATCAATGAATACAATGTCTAAGAGTCTTATGACTCATGAATTTTCCATTAAAATATGACCATTCTGTGAATGTATATCTATACCTCCTGGGGACCCAGACCAGATCAAGACGCATCTAACACGGCACACAATACCCAAACCCAAATATTCTAATTCATGTAATTCTTCAATATTGAATCAAACCACTATAACCACTCCTGACTTGTTTCTGTTTTTTGTATTCAAATAATGATGCCTACACATTTAAGTAATTGTAGGCCTATAAATGCTATTATTGTATGTTCTAAAAGTAACAACAAATAAATCAACAATAACAATGATAGTCTGATTTTAACCTTTTTATATTTAGCTGAGACATCTTTAACCTCTCCCTCAGCCTGTCTGTACTCCCCACTTGCTTCAAGAGGACCACCATCGTCCCTGTGCCCAAAAACACCAAGGTCACCTGCATGAACGACTATCGCCCGATATCACTGAGCTCTCTCATCATGAAGTGCTTCAAGCGGCTAGTCAAAATATTAATTTGCTCACCCCTGTTTCCCACCCTGGACCCTATGCAGTTTGTACACCGTTCCAACAGGTCTACAGACGATGCCATCACCCTGACTATGCACACCGCTCTCTCCCACCTGGACAAAGGAATATGTATGTGAGGATGCTGTTCATTGACTACAGCTCAGCATTCAATACCATCATCCCCTCCAGACTCGTCTCCAAGCTGCAAGCAGGTCAGCTGCTTCAGGTTCCTCGGGGTGAACATCAGCAATGATCTCACCTGGTCTGCTCACAAGGTAGTTAAAGCTGCCTGGAAACGCCTGTTCTTCCTGAGGAGACTGAAGAAGTTTGGCATGGACTGAGTCATCCTCACTAACTTCTATAGATGCACAATAGAGAGCATACTGACTGGTTGCATCACAGTGTGGTATGGGAGCTGCACAGACAGGGACCGCAAGGTCCTACATAGTGTGGTCAGGTCTGCTGAGTTCATCATCGGCAGGAAGCTCCCAGCCCTACAGGACACCTATCACACACAATGCCTCAGGAAAGCTGGCTGGATTCGAAGACACTGTTACCACCCATCCTTCAGTCTTTTTACCCCGCTGCTTTCTGGCGGGCAATACTGAAGCATTTGGTCTCGCACACGCAGACTGGAGAATAGTTTCTTTCCAAGGGCCATCAGGCTTCTGAATGGACACATTCTCACCACTTTCTCACTAACCACTTTACACACTGTCACTTTCAGCTACTGGTTGTACTATCAGCAATATTGCACTAATTGTTACCCCACTTGTCTTTAGGTTAGTATAGGTTTATACGGTTAGTATAGGTTAATATGTGTATTACAGGTTTAGTATACTGTATTGTATATTATTTTGTATATTTAGGAGTTTTTATTTTATTTTCTTATCATAGATGTAATCTATGTTCAGAGTACTTATATGTTATGCCAGGTTGCTTTGCGTTGTCTTGTCCTAAGAATTTCAGTGCCCAGTCTGACCTTGAGTTGTTCTGTGCATCTGACAATAAAAGACTTGAACTGGAACTCAGCTAACAATCAGACTAAATGGTAGAACAGTGGTGAAAACCAATCCTCCTGTGGACACAAAACAACTTAGAATACATGAAATGGTATTACATTTTAAAACCAGCACATACAACTCATCAATACATTATGACAATGTAACAAAATCAATACAGAAATTGATTTTGTTACATTGTCATAATGTATTGATTATCTTACGATTTTGATAATAAACAATGTTTTTGCATTTAAAGTTACTTGTCCTTGTGCCTGCTTTCAATGTTTGGACAATTTGCTGGAGTCCTAAGTCACTATCAAGAGAGAGCCTTTTTATGTGTCCCTGACAAAGAAGAGGTGAATATGAGTTGTATGTGCTGGTTTTAAAATGTAATACCATTTCATGTATTTTAAGTTGTTTTGTGTCCACAGGATTGGTTTTCACCACTGTTCTACCATTTAGTCTAATTGTTAGCTGAGTTCCTTTTCAAGTCTTTTATTATCAGATGCACAGAACAACACAAGGTCAGACTGGGCACTGAAATTCTTAGGACACGACAACGCAAAACAACCTGGCATAACATAACATATAAGTACCCTGAACATAGATTACATCTATGATAAGAAAATAACAACTCCTAAATATACAAAATAATATACAATACAGTATACTAAACCTGTAATAATACACATATTTACCATATTGTAAATGTAAATGGAAGTCGCTTTGGATAAAAGCGTCTGCTAAATGCATAAATGTAAATGTAATGTAACCTACACTAACTGTATAAACCTATACTAACCTAAAGACAAGTGGGGTAACAATTAGTGCAATATTGCTGATAGTACAACCAGTAGCTGAAAGTGACAGTGTGTAAAGTGGTTAGTGAGAAAGTGGTGAGAATGTGTCCATTCAGAAGCCTGATGGCCCTTGGAAAGAAACTATTCTCCAGTCTGCGTGTGCGAGACCGAATGCTTCAGTAGTATGCAGACCTGACCACACTACGTAGGACCTTGTGGAGAGCTCAGTGATATCGGGCGATAGTCGTTCATGCAGGTGACCTTGGTGTTTTTGGGCACAGGGACGATGGTGGTCCTCTTGAAGCAAGTGGGGAGTACAGACAGGCTGAGGGAGAGGTTAAAGATGTCTCAGCTAAATATAAAAAGGTTAAAATCAGACTATCATTGTTATTGTTGATTTATTTGTTGTTACTTTTAGAACATACAATAATAGCATTTATAGGCCTACAATTACTTAAATGTGTAGGCATCATTATTTGAATACAAAAAACTGAAACAAGTCAGGAGTGGTTATAGTGGTTTGATTCAATATTGAAGAATTACATGAATTAGAATATTTGGGTTTGGGTATTGTGTGCCGTGTTAGATGCGTCTTGATCTGGTCTGGGTCCCCAGGAGGTATAGATATACATTCACAGAATGGTCATATTTTAATGGAAAATTCATGAGTCATAAGACTCTTAGACATTGTATTCATTGATATTAGCAGACACTTTTATACAAAGTCACATACAAATATGGGGTTTAGTGCTAGTTGGCACAGCAAGTAAACTAACAATTTAGTGTAATTGAGAAGGATATCGAAACACATTTGTACTTTTCTCCAAACTATCATATTCTTACTCAACATATCGATAACACAGGCAAACTGACAACTTCGATTGGGGACTGGGCTGTGAGGAAAGGCAAAAACCAATGACAGCTACTGTAGCCTGCCAGTTGCACAGTTTGCTGAAGGCTTTTAAAACTATAGTTACAAAGTAAAAACGAATGGGTGAAACTTCTTTGTTAGTTACAACTTTCAATTGACAAAATTGACAACAGATGTTAAAAAAACTTGACTTTAATCTAAGGATCGCCTCACATGGTCACTTCCGGTCTCACGAGATGATAATACCGGCATGGCATAATGGTGAGCTAGCTGCTTATCTTCCTAGCTATCCACATAATGTCAGACGCTTGGCGTAGCGACTTCCATCATTGTCAGACTCTTGGCGTAGCGACTTCCACCATTGGCAGACGCTTGGCGTAGCGACTTCCACCATTGGCAGACGCTTGGCGTAGCGACTTCCATCATTGTCAGACGCTTGGCATAGCGACTTCCACCATTGTCAGACGCTTGGCGTAGCGACTTCCATCATTGTCAGACGCTTGGCGTAGCGACTTCCATCATTGTCAGACTCTTGGCGTACAAGCGTCTGACAATGATGGAATGCCCCATTACAAAGATAACGTCACCATATACGTCGCCGCTATCAAAGTTCCCTCACGTACTACGTCGCCGCCATCACCTCCATTGAGAACCAATGATAAAAAGGCTGAGACGACACGCACATTGTGGGAAAATCTATTACGCAGTGTATGTTGTCTGTGTGTGTGAGGGCACTAATCACCCCCCATATAGAATACCGTATTTCTTTGATTAAACGTCGCCCTCAAATAAACGCCGCCCTCGAATAAACGGCGCACCAAAAATGAACAATGTGTAATAAATTGAAGTTTAATCGAAGAAATACAGTAATTAAGAAAAAAATTACAATTGGTGACGCCGAGGGGCCCCCAAATAAATTCTGCTTAAGGCCCCATAAAGGCTTGGGCCGGCCCTGCTGCAGGATGATGAAATACACTATATTAGTTGATATATTTGAATAAAAAAACATGTTTTACATGGTTTACAAGATTTTACTCCATTAATTGTAGACTGCGGTGAACCATTTGTAAAGTTGTAGACTTTATAATTACACAATGTTGGTAACGAACAGCCTTTACATGTGGTTACCCTGATGAAAACAAATGAAAATAAACGGATTGATCTGTTGAGCTAGCATGCCCGTAGTTGTTTTGTTTGTTTGAGAGAAACGAGTTGTCACACGTTGCACACAACACACACGCGTGCAGACATAGCCTACCGAGAGAGAACCCCCAAGTCGATTTCTAAAATCAGCATCAAATGAAGTTAAAAAGCACAGGGAGTTGTATGACCCCCAGCAACAATTTTACAAGGACAACGTAGATAAGTACCATATCAGCGTAAAGGAAAGCTCAGAGTAACTGAAAGGCTTGGTGACCGGCGCGGAGAAATGCGCATCTGGTGTGAACAGCTTTTGCTCAGTCGTAGCCGATCGTAGCCGATCGTGGCGCTGCGGGGCGCGTCCAGGCGCTTCGCAGCCAGTGTGTCCCAGGCGTTACAGTGTTGCCAGATTAGATTAGACAGTTTTCCGCCCAATAACAATTTAAAACCCGCCCACTTCTATAAAAAAACGCCCAAATCCTTACTTTTCCAGAAAGCCTTGTAAAACCATTACATGTTCAATAGAAAACCCTAAACCTAAACCCTAACCCTTTTTTCAACAAGCACAGAAACACTACTAAGCCTACTGTATTTGCACCGATTGTTCTCTCCACTTCGCGATTGTGTATAAGGGATAGAGAGGAACAATGAAGGAGTTAAATTTTTTGTGTCTATTCCAATATGTAATGATGGTATTCAATGACACTGTGTTCTAGAAAGAGTGGTCTGGAGTCGCAGAGGTCCAATCATATCAGCTTTAATACAGCAGTTGGAAATCAACAAATACAGAGCTCTGGGGTTGTCTACGTTTCCCTACCCGCAACAGAGTTTGGGTTGGTTCACAAAGTCCAACTGACTATCTGTCCCTGCCCCAGCATATATTATACATTTACATTTATGCATTTAGCAGACGCTTTTATCCAAAGCGACTTCCAAGAGAGAGCTTTACAAAAGAGCATAGGTCACTGATCATAACAACGAAATAGCCCCAAACATTGCGAGCAGCCAAAACATGCGAAGCATACATTGTGAAAAACCAAATAAGTGCCAAAGGGAAGAACCATAAGAGCATGCAGTTAAACAAGTTACAATTAAACAACATGAAACTCAAAAAGTGCAAGAGTGTACCTGTAGAAAAAAACAAAACAATCAACAGTAAAATATTTCACAGCGAGTACAAGAATTTAAAACCGTTACAACTGAGCAACAAGTCTCTCAATACGAGTCATTGTGATCCTGGAGGAAACTAACATCAGGTCCAGCCAAGCATTCCTAAGTGCCGTTGTACTCCCGGAACAAGTGCGTCTTGAGCCTTTTCTTGAAGGTGGGGAGACAGTCAGTGTCCCTGATGGAGGTGGGGAGTTGATTCCACCATTGGGGGGCCAGACAGGAGAAGAGCTTGTGTTGGGACCGGGCGCTCTTGAGCGGTGGGACCACCAGACGGTTGTCAGAAGAAGACCGTAGGTGGCGGGGGGGGGGGGGGGGGGGGGGGGGTGTAAGGCTGGAGGAGAGACTTGATGTAGTCGAGTGCAGTCCCGTTCACCGCTTATACAGTGCAGTAAAACAAAAAACACAAGAAGAGGGTTGAGCTTGTTCTCCTGTGCAGCAGGGAGTTGTTCTTGCCTACGCGTCCCACCTGCTCTGGTGCCGTCTCCACCCGGTTTCAAGGTTGTTTCTGAAAATGAAGAGAGAGACACAAAATACAGCCTTTTTCCCACACTCTGTGGTCGAAACTCGTCTGGATTGTTCCTCTTTCTCCGCCTGCACTGATATCAAACGAAATTCGCTGCTAATGGAGTTTAGTTAAAACTGTAGACATGCTAGTCAAAGAAATGCAGGACTGTTGTGCAAATCAGCAATGTAACGTTACCGTATAACTAGCGATTTAAAAAAACGTTTCAATTAAGAACATGGTTGCAAATATATGTACAGGACTGTGTATAGCACAAAACAAGACTGTCATAATTTGTTTTATTATTAAAGCCGAAAATATTACAGGACTCTGGATGATCTGGCCGCCATTGTTGCCGGTCCCGCAGGATTCACATACCCCTAGGTTTCAAGTAAGCTCCCGTTTTCACTTGGTTTTAAGGGGTGTATAGCCTACCCCTTCATTTTAGCCCTACCCCTCGCTCAAAAAGAGTATTGGGACACCACTTACTCTCATGTGAACGCGCAAAATTAAGGCCTAGGGGTAAGGGGTAAGAGGTAGGGGTACGACAGAGTATTGGGATTCGGCCTATAGTTGGCATGGTGATAAGTGGAGCCCTGTCACCCTTCCTACCTGGTGCTGTTAACTGGTATTGTGGACATGATCTCCAAAACTGAACTGTGTCAGCAAATTTCTGTGTTATCATACTGGAGAAGGTTTTAAGTTTCCGTAAATGAATGTCTTTGAAGTTGGGCTTCATTACTAGCTATGACCATTAGCTCATCACGCTCTGGCTCAACACTTTTTGAGCAACACACTCTTTCCTCAAGAAAAACACAAGTGGTCAGTTATTGATCCATTGGTTGGTACTAGCTCATCAACTCATCAAGCTCATGTATTTGTTATTTGCTCTTTAATTTTCTCTTTCTGTGCTGTCCTCGGTACATGTCCAGTATATAGCTTGACAGCCAGATAAACTCTTCCTAACATCAAGACTCTGAAGACAGTTAACTCCTTGTCCACAGGTTTATTGAAGTTGCAAGGAAAGAGTGAAACTGAAACATACAAGGATGCACAATTGTAAGGGCATGACCAAGAAGGCACACGACAACTGAGTAGGGTGCAAAATATTCAGGGGTTTATTACTTACATTTGAACGGATGGAACACATGGACAAAATAAATAAAACCGAGTAGTGAAGATAAAAACAATACATGAGAACTAACCAATGCCTCATACGCACAGAGGTCTTCCTTCTAGGTTGGTTTTCCTTTCTCCCCTCTGCTTGCTCCTCTTACAGTTATATAAGCCTGGGCTGCCACAATAAACATAGGGAGGGGACGCCATACATCCTCCCACTTAATAATTGGAGCACAATTGGAGCAAACACCCCTACAGCCCAGACAGGGATGGGAGCTTCCCATCCACTCTGGAACTCCATTTAAGCATCATGTTTTCCCGTCGGACACCCTTTACTGGGACACGGCAGCCATGCTGCCCTCATGACGATCAAAGAAAGAGGTAACAAAAAGGCTGAAACTAAACTAACAAAGATATGGTAAACCAAAGGCAATAAAGTTGATATGAGAACTAAGGAACAAAGCTATGTGACGTGTGTTATTTATGTGAAGACAGTTGTATGGTGTTGCTGAATGTTAACATGTACATAAAGAAAATAAGGATGTTTAAGTCCCTGTGTGGGCCGCTGTTAAGCGTCCATCACAACAATTAGCACTGATCCCGCGCCTAGACCCAAACATGCGTTAGCGCATAACGCCATTACTAGCAACATAGATCGTAAAAGCAGATAGCAAGTGACAGACTTATAACAACAAACGTAACAACGAAACATCGTTACAAATAAAGCTCAGTAAGTAACAGTAAGTATTGTCAAACCATTAATACATACCTACGATGCTACAACAGACGTAAAGGCCGAATTATACTTCTCCGACTCCGTTACGGAAAGACGGCCGGACGGAGTCCGTCCGTCTTTCCGAAGGCTGTGGGTGCTGAAAACAATTCACTGCCAGAAGAGTAGGTGGCGCTGCACTGCGATGCTAGCTAGGTTATCGAAAAGTCGGAGCAAATTTACAAATTAGCCGTTTCATCAATAAAATAAGCACATTTTCAGCAACTACACTGCCCATTTCTCGTCACATTTTAATTCAGATGCTGATTTACATGTACTGTTTAGCTGAAATATGAATTGTAAACTTACAGCAATGGCGGTCAAAGGATTCTGTTCATCTTGTTGGTCACGGCAACCCCGCCCCTGACGCAAGCGGTTCTTAATACGGACAAATCACAGCCAAGGGATATCCGTAAAATGACGGACGGATAGTCAGGAAAATCAGGAGGTGCACGTAGAGCTCTCCGAGGGGCTCGGAGAGGGTGTTTCACGTTGGAGAGGGCGTTCCCTGTGTCCGTGTCCGTGAAAACGGAGTAGTATAAATCGGCCTTAAGACGAATACAAAAGATGCAGGGTTAAAGGCCGAATTATACTACTCCGACTCCGTTACAGACGGACGGAGTCGGACGGATTCGTTGAATTTATAGTACTCCGAAGGCTGTGGGTGCTGAAAACAATTCACTGCCAGAAGAGTAGGTGGCGCTGCACTGCGATGCTAGCTAGGTTATCGAAAAGTTGGAGCAAATTTACAAATTAGCCGTTTCATCAATAAAATAAGCACATTTTCAGCAACTACACTGCCCATTTCTCGTCACATTTTAATTCAGATGCTGATTTACATGTACTGTTTAGCTGAAAAATAGTAAAAACTTACAGCAATGGCGCAGGGGCAGATCTAGAAAAATATTCATGGGGTGGCAAGAGGGTGGCAGGAGATTTTGAGGGGTGGCATCCCGTGGCAAATGTGTGTGAGATCAAAATGAAAAACCTAAAGGCTGTGCAACATGTATGCATAGGAGGAGGAGAGAGGGCTGTTGAGGCCTGGCATGCCACTCTTTGTCATCGTCTGGGACAATGTGGCATTCCACCACTCGCCTTGTCAATGAGTGGTTTGCAGTACACCCTCGGATGATGATGCAGTTCCTTCCAGCATATACCCCATTTTTGAATCCCATAGAGGAGTTCTTCAGTGCTTGGAGGTGGAAGGTTTATGATTACCGTCCCTATGAGCAGATGCCCTTGCTGAATGCAATGACTGCTGCTGCCCAAGAAATAGGTGCAGAGAAATGTCAAGGTTGGATAAGGCATGCAAGAAGATTTTTCCCTCGGTGCATTGCAAGAGAGGATATTGAATGTGATGTGGATGAGGCCATGTGGCCCCATCTTCAAGACAGAAGAGACTGAGTATCAGTAGTGGCTATTTCTTATACTCTACAGTAATACATATTTATACTTTATTCTAATAGATTTTATTTTGTGTAATATTTACAGTATTTCAGTTTTCAGCCACAGTTTGAAAATAAGAATCAATGGAATCAATCAAATTAGCATCAAAGCATTTCTGATTCTGTATCCAATTCTTTGCAAGAAGGCAAATTTGACAACAAATGGCACTGGCATGAAAGCTATGTACAGTAATGGGCTACAATGACAAGCAATGGTGCACTGATTCGCACTGAGTGCTGTATTTTATATTTTGTTGTTCACTGTGTAATGGTTGATTGGAAGAGCTCATACACTTGTTTGCAAGTTGTGGTGTTTGAAGGCAACATTTTCTTTTGTTGCATATTTTAAACCTTTTGGCACGGTTAGAGCCCTTTGCAAACATAATGTGACATTTTGACCATGATTGCTACTGTTTCGGCCAGTGTGTTAACGGTTTTGAAAATGTGGAGTTTGAGTTGACTGCTGCATCAAAGCAATCAAGAAAAACTAACATTATTTTGACGCTCCTAGTTCATGTTGTTGAAAAGCTATTGACTTTTGAAATGTGTAATTTGTTGACGGTCCCTAAACGTACGCGTTGTTTAGGCAGCCAAAAGCATTGGCTAAGCGGCCGGTCGTAGCAGTGCTAAACACCGGTTAAAATAACACAATACTGGGCGTCCGAATATCTGTTGAATATCGAACTTCAAACTAACTTTACCACAGTCATCTTTGTTGTTGCTTTGTTGCCCAAAGAATTCACGAGTTAATGTTATTAACCTCAATTCAACATGAAAAGTAACATTGCAACTCCGTATAGCCCTGCACTTTTGTAATTATTCTTAGTCATTAATAGATAATTGCTTAACACCTCATTCCTCCGGTGTGGTCTGCTGTCCGTGCCAACGATTTCTTCCTTGAGTTGAAGCCTTCTATGGTCAGTTTGCGCCTTCCTTGTGTTGAAATGAAAGCAACTTCGGTGGCGGTGTGGGGAGGGTGGATGGAGTCGTTTTCGTGCTGCATTCACTTGCATTCGCATATTAGAAATTCGCTCTCGCAAATGTCCGATGAGCCACAACTTTTCTTTGTTTTCAAAGCTGCCAACTGGGGTGGCAGCTGGGGTGGCAAGGCTATTTTTAGGGTGGCATTTGCCACCCCATGCCACCCCGGTAGATCCGCCCCTGCAATGGCGGTCAAAGGATTCTGTTCGTCTTGTTGGTCACGGGAACCCCGCCCCTGACGCAAGCGGTTCTTAATACAGACCGATCACAGCCAAGGAGTATCCGTAAAATGACGGACGGACAGACGGATAGTCAGGAAAATCAGGAGGTGCACGTAGAGCTCTCCGAGGGGCTCGTAGAGGGCGTTCCATGTCGGAGAGGGCGTTCCCTGTGTCCGTGTCCGTGAAAACGGAGTAGTATAAATCGGCCTTAACACGGACATCAAAGCGCGCTGCTCTCTGCAGGGCTTTCTAACTTTTTAACCTACATTAACGTGATTACGTCCTGTTAATCACATGACATACTTTTCCTCTCAAAGCTTAAAGGCACAACGCCCAAATAAAAGCACAAAGAATACATTAAGAAAAGAAACAAGTATAATGCATTCAGTGGTAACAGAACACTTTCGGTACTATCCTGTGTCATATGTAGAGGAACTTCGCCAAACTGGAAGAATTTGCCACCTTCACAGAAAGTGAAGAGTCGACTATCAAACCAACACACTTTGGTTTGTAGTCTATGACAAAAAAAGTGAAGCTCGCGAAAGCCCGCCTAAGGAGGGGGGGGGGGGGGGGGTGAAGCTTCCAAAGGTTTTTGGAAAGGTTGGCAGCCCTGTATAATATTATAGCTAAAGCAATGATAATTTTATTGGTGAAAATGTATAGGGGTCTACGTTTAGTAGGCAATAACTAGCAAACACTAAAATGATACGCATCTGTCGGAGAAATTTAGAATGTCAGGTTATATTCTGAAAATACTGGTGCTAGCATTCCTTTACCAGCAGAGAACCCTCTCCCCACATGACCTATATATGACACTAGGCTTACATAAACAAAATGACCTAGGTTGACCATTATCATACTAGAGGTGCAATAAACCTTATCTGTGTTGATTGAATCATATGGTCAAGCCTAGGGTCAGAGAACTATAAGTTTACACGTGCACGCGCACTCTGTTTCTGGGATCGATCATATTGACAGCTGATATGCAGGGGAGGAGACTTCTCACCAATAAATGGTCTTACCTGAAGACTTGTGAACCAGACAAACTTTGTAGCACAATGGCGTGTGATGTTTTTGTCTCCTTGTGGGCCGGCCGCCACTTGTTCACCAACTGACTGTGCAATGCTTGATAGATTAATATTTCTGACAACATCTAGTTTGTATCTTTCTAGTTATATACTAAAATGTCAAATCTATTTAATCAAACCACTACAAACTATTTAGGCTATGTCTGCATGTGACATGGAAAATACATTACAGTATGTTAAAATTCCTATTTAAGAAATGTTAATTCCTGATGGAAAGTGTCCACGTCTGAATATTTCATACATTTTGCAATCTTAAATGCAGCACACTTAAATCCAAAGCACCCAACAAAAGTTAAGAGCCAACAGATATATTCTAGAAGACTCACCATTACTAATCATCTAGAACAGTAAATAAAAACCTCAATTTAACAGTTACTGTAAGATGAAGAATTATGACATATTTTAAGCGGAAGACATAATAATAATAATAATCCCCTCTAGAAACAACAATTTAGTTGTTTTTTGGTTGCCATGGAGAAAATCGTAAACCTCAAGCCTGTGCTTGGCAAGCATGGGATTCTCCTTAAGAAACTGGCCAGCAGCATGGCAATATGAGTCTTCCCAGTCAGGCACACATTTGGTGTGCAATTCTCACTCTCTACAGGGCTTCAATTCGACATTCAAAGTTAGGTAAATTTTGTTGTTGTTTGGTCAGTTCTACGACTGTACGTATATTCTACGATGCATCATATATAACTTTTAAATTACAAATAAAGCTTCTATATGTCCCTGGAGGCCCGACTTGAATTTGCAAATAAAGTAAACCTGTTACTGTATATTGTTCTTCTCTCTCAGAAGGTTGCGGTCCATCAGGACCAAAACCTCATGCCATAAGAACAGTTTCTTTCCATCTGCTACTGGCCTCTTCAACAAGGCCAAGGACTCCCACTGACATTCATTCATTTATTTAACTATTATAAGTCCATCTAATGGCAATTACAGTATGCATAAGCCACCTTATATTAGTATCTGGTTGCACTATGTTGACCACTCATGCTGCTCATTCTTATTTTTATATATATTTTATTTTATATTTAAATGTTTTATTCTTAGATTGTTTAGTTCTTAGAAATAGTAAACTTTTGTACTTTTACTTAATTTAAGATTTGTATATGTTTAGTGTTTTGCACCTCCCTGCCACAGTAAATTCTGTTTGTATAACATACATGGCGAATAAACTGAATTCTGATTCTGATAAACCAAATTCTGATTCTCTGTTGTAGATTGGTCTGTTTCTGTAATATTTCGGTATGATTTAAATAAGTATGCATAGTTATTATTTATGAAGATTGCATAAATTAGAAAGCTTACATTTGTTGCTGCTCATTTACACTCAAATAATAAGAGTGAAGTGTAGAATGAAACTGAGATTCTTCTCATACCCTGCAAGAGGGAATGGTAATAGGCTATGTGGCAGCCTCACATAGTTGAAACATGAAACATATAGCCTGCATGAAAATGAAGAAATTGGCCAATCCTGTGTAAAAAATTGTCCTAACCTATATGACTTAAATTTTCCCTTAAGTTTTTCCCTTCTAGTGATATTTTTAAGCATAAATATTGCATTCATTCATTAATAAAGAACCCACTTTGAAACAAGCTGATTCTAACAATGTTGTCACTGGCAGTATCTCAGCTGGAATCCCCATTCCAACATTACTATCTGCAAACTGAAAATATGCCTCCAAAAACGTCAATAAGCTTGAAATGTATTTTTGGAAAACTGGCTAATATAACAAGTTTACTCGAAGCAATCCTTGCCAGTAACAACATTCCTGGTCTGAAGACTCCCCTTACGAAAAAAGTATATTAAAATATACTATAAGTATACTACAAAATGGATAATACACTTTTAGTTCACTTTTGATATACTTTTAAGTAGTATGCTTAGAATTATTTTTTTTATACATTTCTTCTGGAGTAGGATGTACGTTTTCTTTTATTATACAGCACAAACAGTCAAAATACTTTAAAAGTACATTACAAGTAAAAACATTTTGATCCATCTTGTATATTATAATTATTCATGTCTAGGGAAATCTATTATGCATTGCACATTGAATCTTTGTTACTGAAGCTGTAACCTTAATTACTGCCAAAACATTTTGAAGCCCTATACTCTTATACTAATAATAATCAATTGGAGTATTAATGGATGTTACGTACGCCACCCCGGAGGGTGGGGACCGACAGCCCGCTGCTCAGCGACAACCAGTGGACAGTGAAAAGGGCATGGAGTCATGGGTGCGAGCAAGGACACAGAGGCGAGGTGTCCAGTGAAACAAAGGGTTTTATTTACCCGGTCAATGCTGGACGGAACCAAATCAAAGAACAGAAAAGAAGACACTCCTTCCGCCTACCCGCCCTAAGCTGGCACACGATCAAGGCGCCCTGTCCAAAACACAGAGGGTGGTCCGCCCAGATCTCGCCTAACGCGTCTAACAGTGTTTGTCCTACGGGAGTAAAAAGAGAAACAGTTAGACACCAAAACAGGACTGACAAATGTCCAACCCACCAAATGAGAGAGAGAGCGCAAACTGAACATTGGACGGCTTTTATGTCGTCCCAAACCAGCCTCAGCTGGAAGCGCGCTGATGAGGGTGGGGCTTGACAAGCACCAGATCGGAGACACTGGCTGGAATCAAGGCGTCCTCTCCGACCCGAATGGTTCCTGCTTGGTGATTTAAGCGTGATACAAAACACACAACAGCAACAAGCAGAACAAATAGTAATCGTAACCTGGGGGACGTAACACGCCCACCACAAAACGAGCAAACCACCACGGTTTGCGATTCGCAATAACCATACACAATAGTCCTCAACAAAAGAGAATCACGAACCCCAGGGTTACGCTCGGGACAAAGCATCCGCAACCACGTTCGCAGATCCCTTGAGGTGCTGTATATTTAGGTTGTACTCCTGTGCCACCAGAGCCCACCGCATAAGCCGGCGGTTCTGATTGTACATTCTATTTAAGAAAATGAGTGGGTTGTGGTCAGTAAAGACCTGTACTGGCTGAGAGCTGCAACCCACGTAAACCTCGAAATGTTGTAGTGCCCACAACAAGGCTAGGGTTTCCTGCTCTATCGTGGAATACCTCGACTGACAGGGGTTGAACTTCCGGGAGAAGAAGCTGATAGGCCTATTTTACCCCCTGCAATAGGGCAGCCCCCACGCCCACAGCACTGGCATCCACCTCCAGCTTGAAGGGTTTACTGAAGTCGGGGGCAGCTAAAACAGGTGCACTACAGAGCAGTGCTTTTGCTTCCTCAAAGGAAGCGTTACACTCGGGGGACCATACAAAAGGTACTTTCGGGCTTAGCAGAGACGTAAGTGGCGCCACAACGGTGGAAAAGTTCTTAGCAAACGTGCGATAGTACCCAACCATCCCCAGGAACCTACGCAACTCTCTGTGAGTGGTGGGAGCAGGGAACACAAGCATCGCCTCCACCTTACTAGCTAAGGGATGTACCTGACCCCGTCCCACCTGTTTACCAAGGTACGTTACAGTTGCCTTGCCGAACTCACATTTAGCGAGGTTGAGGGTTAGAGATGCCTCCTCCAACCGCTGTAACACCGTTCTCAAGGTGGATAGGTGGTCATGCCAAGTAGGTGAATGGATGACTACGTCATCCAAGTACACGGTACAGTTCTCCACTCCTGCGAACACAATATTAACGAGCCTTTGGAAAGTAGCCGGCGCATTGCGCATCCCAAACGGCATGACAGTATACTGTGCAAAACTGTCAGGCGTCACAAAGGCAGATATCTCCGAGGCACGAGATGTAAGAGGGACCTGCCAGTACCCCTTTAACAGATCTAGTTTACTCACAAAGGCCGCAGACCCAATGGTGTCCACACGGTCATCGATCCTTGGCATAGGAAAAGAGTCAGGCACAGTTACAGAATTCACACGCCGGTAGTCCATACAAAACCTAGAAGTACCGTCTGGTTTAGGTACGAGGATACACGGCGAACTCCAGGCGCTGCTGCTGGTTTTGGCTTTGTCATTCTCCAGGAGGTAAGCTACCTCCTTTCTCATCACCTCCCTCTTCGCAGCGTTAGCCCGATAGGGGTGTTGGCGTATCGGGGCAGCACCTGCAACATTCACATCATGCTCCAAGACGGTTGTCACGCTTGGGACATCGTTAAACACATTGGGGAAGCATTCGATAAGGGCCACAAGGTCCTTAGTTTGACCGTCGTCTAAGTGCTCGGTAAGAGACCCCAACTGTGTAAGCATACTGGAATTACTCAACCTCTCAGACTGCGGGAGTGAATTGCGGAGCTGTAACCCGTCCTCGTCTTTTTCCTCCAGGTCGGAAGAGCACAGCACCACCGTGGCCACACTGGACTTGGTAGACTGGCTCAGAGCACCTGGACATGGAGAAGGTTTACGGACATGATATGGCTTCAGCATGTTGACGTGGCACAGTTGAGTCGTTCGCCTCCGCTCTGGAGTCCTAACTACGTAGTTGGTTTCACTGACTTTTCTGTCAACGGTCAGTGGTCCAGTGTAACGAGCCGACAGAGACGAGCCCTGAACTGGCAACAGCACTAGAACCTGGTCACCTGCTTTGAAACTGCGGCTCACTGCCGATTTGTCATAGCGCTGCTTCATGCGTTTCTGAGCGGACGAAAGAGACCCCTGTGCTATGGCACACGCGTCATGAAGCCGGTTACGCATGTGGTGAACATACTCAAACACATTCTTCGGAACACCGGTAGGTGTGTCCGCTGAAAGGATATTCTCCTTCATTACTTGTAACGGACCCCGCGGGGTGTGACCAAAAACTAAGTCAGCAGGGCTGAAACCCAGTGACTCCTGTACGGTTTCCCTTACGGCAAACAACACGAACGGCACCCCCTCGTCCCAGTCTGCCTGGGTGTCCCTGCAATACTTGCGTAGCATGACCTTTAGCGTCTGGTGCCACCGTTCCAGCGCCCCTTGGCTTTCCGGGTGGTACAGACTGGAGACCTGATGTTCGATAGACAGATTCCGCAAGACGTGTCTAAAGAGTTTGGACATAAAGTTACTACCCTGGTCCGACTGAAGGACTCTTGGAAGGCCAAACGTGGTAAAGAACTTTATGAGTGCCTTTGTCACTGCCTAAGCGGTGATGGTGCGCAATAGTATTGCTTCTGGGTAACGAGTAGCGCAACACATAATCGTTAGGAGAAACTGGTTTCCTGACCTGGTTTTGGGTAACGGGCCTACGCAGTCAATGATCACCCGCTCAAACGGTTCCCCCATCACTGGAACCGGACACAGAGGAGCGCGGGGAATGACCTGGTTTGCTTTACCCATCACCTGACACACATGATATGTCTTACAAAACTGCACAACATCCGACTTTAGCCCTGGCCAAAAGAAGTGCTGGAGAATGCGGTTGTACGTTTTAGTTATGCCAAGGTGGCCAGACCAAGCCTGGTCATGGGCCACAGACAGCACCTGCTGCCGAAACGAAGTGGGCACCACAACCTGGGAAACGACTCCCCAATCACCATCCGCCTCATGCGCTGTCCATTTTCGCATGAGAACCCCGTTCTCTGAGTAGTAGGTGTTTCTCTTTGTCTTAGCCTCCTCTGGGGAAAACACTGCTTTAAAGCACTTAGTCAGACTGTCATCCGCTTTCTGGGCCTCACATACCTTGTCATAGGTAGCAGACAACAGTACTTCGCTCAATTCGGCCTTGTCACGAGATGCGACATCACATGGCACCTCGGTGCGCTCGAACACAGAGCCAGCCAAATCCACGACCTCACCCAGCTTACGAGCTTGTGCTCTGGTGACCACACAAGCGGGGAATACATGGGGAAAAGCGTTGGACAGCTCATCACCCTCAGCCCCTGTGGGTGGTCCATATATGACCTCTAGCACGGGGATCACTTTTCCACCGGCAATGTCGTTTCCGAGCAGTAGAGCAACACCACTGACCGGCAACTCGGGGACCACCCCCACACGGAAACAGCCAGAGACAAGGTCGGTTTGTAAGTTAACCCAATGTAACGGCGCAGAGGTTATACCTTTTCCTAACCCCTGTAGGAGGACTTGGGTCCCCACAGAAGTACTGTCGGACCACGGCAGCACGCTGGCAAGAATGAGAGATTGCGCAGCCCCAGTATCGCGTAACACATTAACAGCCCTGGTTTCAGCCACACCGGTGGCTAAAGACACCCAGCCCTTCGAAACGAAGGGTGAATAACTCGGATCGGGCACAGAGGTGGGTTTACATGACCGTGCTACTGACAGAACCAACCCAACCTCTTTGGACTGACGTTGGGGTGACTTAGGCTTACTCTTTAAGGTAGGACAGTCAGCAATCATATGGCCTACCCTGTGACAATAATAACACTCCCTTTGTTCAGGTCTCTGGCCTGCCTCGCTAGGCAGAGGACGAGTACCACTGGTTGGTGTTGTAGGCTTTCCCTCATAACGGGACGCTGGCGCCGCCGAAAACACGGTTTTATGCGTCAAGCCAGAAGACAGTTTCACTGGTACCAGATTATATTCAAATGTATCTACTCTGACTATCCTCCTTACCTGAAGGAATATTTAATTCCATATAGACCTATCTACAGACTGAGACACACTGAATACCCCTTCTTTACTGTACCAAACATCTCAAAAGAGAGTGGCAGGCGTACCTTTAAATTTAAAGCCCCTTCAGACTGGAATAGCCTACCAGGGTCTCTAAAATCTATCACTTCTTTGCACTCCTTTAAAATATCCCTTTATAATCACTTACAAGCAAATTGTTGCTGTAAATGTTTTGCTCATGTTTGACTGGACTTTTCTTAATTTTTTCTTTCTTTTTTCTTTATGAATAAATACTGTACGTGTGTATGGGTGAAGGTTTGTGTATATGTGTGCATATATATGTATGTATATATGTATGTATATGTGTATGTATGTATATATGCCTCTCAATATTACGATATGTATTCAATAGGGAGTCGGTGGGGTGGGAGAGGTTTGGGAGTGGGGGAACTTGAGCGAGTTTGAATGTGCATGTATTTGTCTTGTGTCTTGAGGACCCCCTCGAAAACGAGATGCTGCATCTCAAGGGGTTATCCTCCAAACAATACATTTCAAATACTCATCGGCTAGAACAGCTGCCTGGGATAAGGACTCCACCTTTTTCTCATTGAGATGCACTACAATACGGTCAGGCAAGTGGTTCTTAAAATCCTCTAATATGAGTAACTCCCTGACTTTTGCCAACGTGTGGGCCTTGCTAGCAGCGCACCACTTGTCAAACAACGTTTCCTTGTCCCTAGCAAACTCAACATATGTCCTCGTCTGCACTTTCTTATGGTTCCTGAAGCGCTGCCTGTACGCTTCAGGCACCAACTCATATGCCAGTAACACCGTGGCCTTCACTGTGTCATAGCTCAGACTCTCCTCCAGGGAGAGCGAAGCCACGACTTCTTGGGCTTTACCTGACAACCGACATTGGAGTAAGAGTGGCCAAACCTCGTTAGGCCATTTGAGAGCCGTTGCCACTCGCTCAAAAATAGCTATCCACCTCAGCCTCACGGAACGGTGGAACAAGAGCAATGTTCTTGCTCACTTCGAAGTGACCCTGCACACCGCCAGGCGGAGGTACCGTGTTTAAACCAGCGTCCAGCTCCATCTTTCTAATGCGTACCGCCTGATCTGCCTTTATCCTTTGTCTCTCCAGTTTGAACTCATGTTGCCTGGCCTGTAACTCAACCTTTCTAGCGTGTTCTCGGTCCTGTTGCTCTGCCTGCAAACGGGCCAAGCGCAGAGCGAGATGCGCTCTGTCAACCGGAGTACCCGTAAGGCTGGTAGGAGAGGCCGGATCGAACCTGGGGAGGGTAACAGGAACTTGATCCTCAGTTAGGCTGTCCCTCGACGGCACTGGCCTGAGGTAGTGTCACCTTCTCCTCCTCGTCCTCTACAGTGAGAACCCCCTGTTCTATCAAAGCAGCCTTCACGGTCTCGAACAATTCTGATTTACGGGCCTGCTTCCTAACCGCTATCTGGTAGTGGTCCGCAAGCACGTACAAGTCCGCCTTGCGCAACCCCACCAGCAACTCCAGAGAAGGGGCCTCAATGAAAGCAGCGACCGCCGACTCAGCCATCCTGAACGTCACAGCACAACCGAACTACCAGACAAAACGCAACCACTGACCACACACGGACACACTAGCACCAAAACAGTCCAAATCGAGACCACGTAGCCAGTCCCTACTCACTCCACATCAAACACCACACCTAAGACACCAGCCACTGATTCGCCGCTAGAGCATTGGGAACGGATCCCAGACGAGCCCCCACCTGTTACGTACGCCACCCCGGAGGGTGGGGACTGACAGCCCGCTGCTCAGCGACAACCAGTGGACAGTGAAAAGGGCATGGAGTCGTGGGTGCGAGCAAGGACACAGAGGCGAGGTGTCCAGTGAAACAAAGGGTTTTATTTACCCGGTCAATGCTGGACGGAACCAAATCAAAGAACAGAAAAGAAGACGCTCCTGCCGCCTACCCGCCCTAAGCTGGCACACGATCAAGGCGCCCTGTCCAAAACACAGAGGATGGTCCGCCCAGATCTCGCCTTACGCGTCTAACAGTGTTTGTCCTACGGGAGTAAAAAGAGAAACAGTTAGACACCAAAACAGGACTGACAAATGTCCAACCCACCAAATGAGAGAGAGAGCGCAAACTGAACATTGGACGGCTTTTATATCGTCCCAAACCAGCCTCAGCTGGAAGCGCGCTGATGAGAGGGTGGGGCTTGACGAGCACCAGATCGGAGACACTGGCTGGAATCAAGGCGTCCTCTCCGACCCGAATGGTTCCTGCTTGGTGATTTAAGCGTGATACAAAACACACAACAGCAACAAGCAGAACAAACAGTAATCGTAACCTGGAGGACGTAACAATGGAAAAAACAAAAAAGCTATTTGAGAAAGAAGCAGACAGAAGAAGCAGACAGAACCTTCAAATTGCATTATGCATTTTAAGGTTATTAAAGAATATATTGTGTTTATTAAAGTTATGCATTGTGCTTATTAAAGGTATGTCTTATGAAACTTAGAAGTGTGCTCAGGCTTAAAACATTGGGTCTCACACTGGGTGTGGGAAGCAGGCTGTTCTTTGTGTCTCTATCTCTTCATTTTCAGAAACAACCTTGAAACCGGGTGGAGATGGCACCCGAGCAGGTGGGACGCGTAGGCAAGAATAACTCCCTGCTGCACAAGACAACAAGCTCAACCCTTTTTTCCTCTTTGTGTTTTAATTGCGCTGAATATTATATGCTGGGGCAGGGACAGATAGCCAGTTGGACTTCGTGAACCAACCCAAACTCTGTTGCGGGTAGGGAAACGTAGACAACCCCAGAGCTCTGGACGTGTTGATTTCCAACTGCTGCATTAAAGCTGATATTATCGGACCTCTGCGACTCCAGACCACTCTTTCTAGAACACAGACTTGTGTCATTGAATACCATCATTACATATTGGAATAGACACAAAATATTTCAGTCCTTCATTATACTGTCAAACTGCCGAAGAACGAAAGAACAAGGTGAAAAAATGAAGATAGCGTGGCTCATTGGCTGGTAAATTCCCATGATGCAAGGCGGTAAATAGAGTGTTAAAATTTGCTGATAAATTTGCCGTTTGTTCGAAAAACAAATATAACTTCATGAATTTCGTTTTGTTGATGTGTCTGCTTAGAATGTAGTGTTTTGTTGCGTGGTAATTGTCATTGTTGTGCTGGTTTAACATTGTAACCATGAGTTAAATGACTGTTACGTATGATAAGAAGAGCTGGATTATTAAACATGAATTCATACACAGAAATTAGCTTCTTTCTAGTGATGGGCATTTTGGCTCTTTTTCGTGAGCCAGCTCGTTTGACTCAGCTCACTTAAAAATCATCTATCAACTTTGACTATGATAGGATGAAAACAATTCTAATTAAATTATTAAATTAAATCATACTCTACCTTAACCACAATGTTTTAAAAAATGCATTGATTTGTTATGGCTCTCCTCCGAGTTTGACTACTCGTCTGACTGTGTGTGTGTGAGTTGGCTCGGTCCTCCCTCATGCAGTATAATTGGTTGACATTGCGTGTATGATTGACAGGAACAGAATGTGAAGCTGATCAGACAGTCAAAACAAATGTGTGTGCGCCTTTAGGCCTATATAATTATTTTGTTGTTGTACTTTAAAGTGTACTAAATGAACTAAAACGTGGGCCAGTTTAGTTTACTTAGTATAAAAAATTAGATGGCTGAGCGGTTAGGGAATCGGGCTATTACTCAGAATGTTGCCAGTTCGATTCCCGGCCGTGACAAATGGTGTTGTGTCCTTGGACAAGGCACTTCACCCTACTTACCTTGGGGGGAATGTCCCTGTACTTACTGTAAGTCGCTCTGGATAAGAGCGTCTGCTAAATGTAAAAATAGTATATAAATAAGTACACTGCGAGTATACTTTAAGTACCATGAGAATAGTATACTTTTTATACTTAAGGATACTTACAAATAAAACTTGAAGTATACATTTTTTTCATAAGGGTCGGCGCTCATGTGATCGGCTACCCGCTCTGTAAGTAGGGAAAAGTGCATTGAACTTCGTCAGCTTCTCTGATACTCCCTCTATATCAGCCTCTCTCAATCCTGGTCATTGATCCTGGTCCTTGGGCCTACTGTAGTCCTACATGTTTTAGATGTTTATCTGCTTCAAATGACTGGGTTGTCAAAACAAAAGTTGGAAGCAAGATACCACTAATACGTGTGTCCTTTGTGCACCTCCCCCCAACTGTCACTGAAGGTCAGTCACTGCTGCTGTCACTTGCAAGCCAACCTTCACTGAGGGGACTGTTGAATGTGCTGGAGTTTCTGAGATGGGTATGGCTGCAGCCTGGAGCCTCCCGCCTCATGCCCTCCCGCCTCATGCCCTCCCGTCTCATGCCCCTCCCGTCTCATGCCCTCCCGTCTCATGCCCTCCCGTCTCATGCCCCTCCCGTCTCATGCCGTCCCCGAGCTTCTACTTTTCAAAATAAAAGCTTGCGTCTGGTCCGCTATGTCTCCTTCCTACTTTGGTGTTTTCTTCCGTGTTTTTTAACTGAACAGTAACAGCAATCATACAAATGAATAAAATACTTATATACAAAATATCTGTCTATAACATAATTGCAGACTATCATACTAATGACTAAAATACTTAAAATATATGTCCGTCTATAAAATAAAAGCAGACTATAATCAAACAAAAAATCCATTCTACGGCTGCAGCCTGGAGCCTCCCGTCTCATGCCCTCTCGCCTCACATTTACATTTATTCATTTAGTAGATGCTTTTTTAGTAGATGCTTTTATCTAAAGCTGACAGAGACATGGATTCGCCCAGAGAACACTGCAACTCCAGCTGCTCTCTCCGTCAACCACTCGTTCTCTCACTCACCCCGCTCAACTGGGCGAGGTGGTGGGACAGGTTTGCTTCTTTCCCCACATATTAAATACACATCCACCCCACTCTCTGTTACTGCCAAATCATTTGAACACCATTATGTGATGCTAACTGATCCTATCAAAGCATTGTTAGTTGTCCTCTACCGCCCACCAGGGCCGCTAGCCGACTTTGTGGAAGAGCTGGACATGCTCCTCAGCGTCCTCCCGGATGATGGAACACCGCTGATACTCCTTGGGGACTTCAACATCCACCTCGAAGGAACGCAGGCCGTCGACTTCAAGTCTCTTCTGACATCCTTCGACCTGAAGCTGCTGAACACACCGGCGACCCACAAGGCAGAAAAACAGCTCAACCTCATCCTGACACGTAACTGTATCACTGACTTAACCTCTGTAACCCCACTACACATTTCTGATCACTCCTTCATCCAATTCTCTGTCCCTCCAACTCCTCCTACCTCCCCTCCCCTCGTAACTTTCCGCCGCAACCTCCGCTCCCTATCCCCCTCCCATTTCTCCTCCATTGTAACATCCTCCCTCCCTCCCATTGACGAGTTTATGTGCCACCCCACTGACACTGCCTCCAACACCCTGTTATCCACACTAACTGCATCACTTGACACTCTCTGTCCCCTGTCAACCAGGCCTGCGCGATCCTCTCCCTCCTGCCCATGGCTCACGGATGTGATTCGTGCAGAACGGTCCATCCTTCGGGCAGCTGAGAGGAGATGGCGCAAGTCCAAAGACGGTCTGGACCTCGATAAGTATCACTCCCTCCTCAAATCCTTCTCTGCCTGCGTAACTGTTGCTAAAACCCACTACTTCCTTAACAAAATTAACTCTGCCTCAAACCCTCACAAACTTTTCTCTACCTTCTCCACCCTTCTTAACCCACCTCCCCCACCCTCCCCCTCCACCCTGACAGCAGACGACTTCTCCTCCTTCTTTGAGAAAAAAGTTGCTGACATTAGCAGTCGGTTCCCTGAACCCACCTTTCCTACCCACTCGCCCTCTATGACTGACCCAACTAAATGTCTAAACTCTTTCTCTCCCCTGTCCGAGGCAGAGATCTCTGACCTCATTCTCTCTCATCGCCCCACCTCCTGTCCCCTTGATCCAGTCCCATCCCCTCTCTTTCAAACCATCTCTCCCTCCATCATAACTTTTCTTCTCCCTGTCCTTAACTCTTCTCTTACTTCCGGCACTTTCCCCTCTGCCTTCAAACAGGCCAGAGTTAGCCCTCTACTCAAAAAACCCTCCCTTAACCCTGCCGTCCTCCAGAACTACAGACCGGTATCACTACTACCCTTCTTTTCTAAAACAATTGAACGCGCTGTATCTAACCAACTGTCAAACTTCCTCTCTCAGAACAACCTGCTTGACCCCAACCAATCGGGCTTCAAGACTGGTCACTCCACTGAAACTGCCCTCCTGTCAGTCACCTCTGCCCTTCAGTCTGCCAGAGCGGCGTCGAGGTCATCCGTCATCATTCTGCTGGACCTTTCTGCAGCATTTGATATGGTTAACCATCAGATCCTGCTGGCCAGACTTTCTGAGATGGGCATCACTGGCACTGCACTTCAGTGGATCTCATCCTACCTGTCGGGAAGATCCTACCAGGTCTCCTGGGGAGGCAAAGTGTCAGGCCCCCGCCAGCTCTCCACTGGTGTCCCACAGGGCTCTGTCCTTGGACCGCTCCTCTTCTCCCTCTACACCACCTCGCTTGGACCAATCATCACCTCCCATGGCTTCTCCTACCACTGCTATGCTGACGACACGCAGCTGTACCTGTCGTTCCCCCCGACTGATCCGGGGATCTCAGCTAGGATCGAGGCCTGCCTCACAGACATCTCCGCCTGGATGACCGAGCACCACCTCCAGCTGAACCTCGCCAAAACAGAACTCCTCATCATCCCGGCCAAACCCTCCATCTCCCACGATCTCTCAATCACCCTGGGATCGGCGACGGTGACCCCTTCATCCTCTGCCAGGAACCTCGGGGTGACCATGGATGACGAGCTCTCCCTCACAGCCCACATTGCTGCGGTCTCCCGGTCGTGTAGATTCACCCTCTACAACATCCGGAAGATCAGGAGATACCTGTCTGAGCATTCCACCCAGCTGCTAGTCCAAGCACTTGTCCTCTCAAAGCTGGACTACTGCAACTCGCTGCTCGCCGGTCTCCCAGCATGCGCAACCCGCCCTCTCCAGAGGATTCAGAATGCGGCAGCCCGTCTGGTCTTCAATCTACCCAGACGCTCCCATGTTACCCCGCTCCTCATCTCCCTCCACTGGCTTCCCGTCACGGCCCGTATCAGATTCAAGACTCTGGTACTGACCTTCCGAGCGGTGAACGGGACTGCACCCGACTACATCAAGTCTCTCCTGCAGCCGTACACCCCCACCCGCCACCTACGGTCTTCTTCTGACAACCGTCTGGTGGTCCCACCGCTCAAGAGCGCCCGGTCACAACACAAGCTCTTCTCCTGTCTGGCCCCCCAATGGTGGAATCAACTCCCCACCTCCATCAGGGACACTGACTGTCTCCCCACCTTCAAGAAAAGGCTCAAGACACACTTGTTCCGGGAGTACAACGGCACTTAGAAATGCTTGGCTGGACCTGATGTTAATTTCCTCCAGGATCACAATGACTCGTATTGAGAGACTTGTTGCTCCTGTTGGTTAGTTGTGACGGTTTTAAATTCTTGTACTCGCTGTGAAATATTTTACTGTTGACTGTTGTTTTTGTCTTCTTCTTTACAGGTACACTCTTGCACTTTTTTGAGTTTCATGTTGTTTAATTGTAACTTGTTTAACTGCATGCTCTTATGGTTCTTCCCCTTGGCACTTATTTGGTTTTTCACAATGTATACTTCATGTTTTGGCTGCTTGCAATGTTTGGGGCTATCTCATTGTTATGATCAGTGACCTATGCTCTTTTGTAATGCTCTCTCTTGGAAGTCGCTTTGGATAAAAGCGTCTGCTAAATGCATAAATGTAAATGTAAAGCAACCTCCAAGAGAGAGCTTTACAAAAAGTGTATAGGTCAACGAGATAGCCCCAAAACATTGCCAAAACATAGCCAAAACATTAAGCATACATTGTGAAAAACATATAAGTGCCAATGGGTACAACCAGGGCCCCGTTCGTCGTAAGGGTTGAAGCTAAGTTAATCAATTGTCCCTTTAGCCCGTTAACATTAGCGAGCTAATTGAGAACCGCAAATATCGGTTCGTCGACGGCTGATCCGCATCCAAATCATCTGGTTTATTTCAATCAGGCTAAACTTATCAGGGTAAGTGCACGCCCACGTCCTACTTCAAAAGGCAGGAAAGGTCGATCACCAAAACCGTGATTTTCTAACGGTATGATGGTGGAAAAGACGAAAGAGAGAGCGGTGATAGGCTATTCTCGCCATCCGAGCAAACTATTATAATGAGTCTCTACGAAGACAATAAGCATATTATCATGGCTAAGTCAAACACCGCCACCGCTGCCAGAGCAAGACAAGCGGCTTGGCAAAAAATTGCCGATAAGCTAAATGCGAAAGTTGTGGGGAAATGTATAGGCTCATTTTAAGTGCCTCATTACCCCAATCAATCAGATCACATTTCTTTAAATGTGCCTGCTGGCAGTAGGCTTAATGGAAATTAATAATCGAATGAGATCTTGCTAGCGAAAATAATGGTCTCAACTCTTTCAGAATAAGTAGGCTAGATAAAAACAAGGCCAAAGAGTATCTAATTGATACGAATTCATAGACACTTATGAGGATATATGTAGGCTACTGCGCTTATATCATGATACTATATATGTGTAGGCTATATGCATGTAGGCCTATGTGTAAATCCCTCTTTGATTTTATTGACTGGGACATGGCCAGGGAATATGATGAATTGATTCATCAGCTGGTTAAGCGCCAAGTACACTTTTCTTACAGCAACGCATGCTGCGGCTTTGCCAATGTTTTCTGCATTGCCTATACCTTATAAAAATGTAGCCTATACCTGACGCAAAAAACCTCAAGGCTATTAGTCCAGGCAAAGTAACTCACTTTGGAGCCAAAAATAGAAGTAATTATAAAATATTTTCAGCATAGATCATTTCTATGAGGTGTCCAGAACAACATACTAAAAGTCCTAAGAAATCCTAGTTGTGGAAATATGTTTAATTCTCATCAATCCGAGATGTGTGCCAATAAGGCCAGGCAACATTACACCCCAATGGGGCTATTTTTTTCCTTTACTCCTATCAAAATGAAACTTAACACAATGAAACTACCCATGAAAAGTACCTTTTTTTGTATTACAAGTTTAAATACTTCCCGTCAGAGTCACCAGCAAGTCTCCATGTGGGAAAATGTGGGAAAAGGCATCATCATTGCAGCAGGTTAAAAAGCTCTAGTATCACTGTATGCAAAAAAGATGAATCACTGGATATGCTGAGATACAGGAGATTCTGTGATAAAGTAACTCAGAACTCATCTCCAGTGGAACCTCAAACTCTCCCTCCAACATCAACAGCTGCAAAGTTCCATAGTCTAAGGGTCTTTTTCCAAATGATGGAGTGGAAAGGGGCAAGTGAACGTATGGACCCAAAAGACTGGGGGTGGCATGTTTTGGATGGGAGATTTATGCCAATAATGACCGATCAGCCTGCAGCACCACCAGATATACTAGATACATCTAGTATATCTGGTGGTGCTGGTGGTAGTTGCAAGAAAGACTGCAGCACAAAGAGATGCACATGCAAAAAACATGGACTCCCTTGCACTGCCATTTGCGGAGAATGTCGTGGTACTAGATGCACAAACTCACAGTTGCCTGATTTATCAGATGAATATGACCCAGAGGTGAAGAACTAAGAAAAGAACAAACCAGGAACTGATATAGGGGGTGCCAGAACCAAGAGCCACAGAGAAGGGGTCAAGGATCCAGGCTGGATTAAAAATAAAAAAAATTTAAAAAAAAAAACACCAAAAAAAGTCCTCCCCTGTTGTTGCTACCTTGTCGTGGTGGGGAGGCTTGTGTGCCTCCGTGACCCTGAAGACTACTGGCGGGGGTTATACCCCTGGCAGGTACTACCAAGCCAGGCAGTTTTCAGGTTAGAGGCCAGTCTAAAAGCAGCATAGCCATCACCCATTGGCAGCAGGATGATTGGTTGGAGATTGGGCCGATGTATTGGTCCTACATATGAATGGTGTTTCTGCCTATACAAATTAAGACATATTCAATAAGCTCGTGTGCATATTCAAATACATTTCAAAAGAAACTTGTAATTCAAAAACTTTACTTTTTAAGTATACTTTTACTATGTAAAGTTTTATTGTGGTAGGAGTAAAGGAAAAAATTAAGCCTATTTGGGTGTATTTTGGGCATATTCGACTAGTGTATAGCTCATGTGCATATTACAATTCATTTTCAAAGAAACTTGTAATACAAAACATTTTACTTTTCATGGGTAGTTTCATTGTGTTAAGTTTCATTTTGATAGGAGTAAAGGAAACAAATTGCCCCATTGGGGTGTCAATGTTGCCTGGCCTTATTGGCACATATCTCGGATTGATGAGAATTAAACATATTTCCACAACTAGGATTTCTTAGGACTTTTAGTATGTTGTTCTGGACACCTCATAGAAATGATCTATGCAAAAAAATAAAATAAAAAAAATAGTCTGTCGTAAAACGTTACTTTGCCTGGACTATATGCAGAGTCTGAAGCACAGTTAAAGTTTCAAGTAGCTTTATTGTCAATTTCTTCACATGTCAAGACATAAAAAGGAATCGATATGACGTTTCCCACTCTCCCACAGTGAAACATAAAAAGCACAGGCACAACAGATAAGACAAGACATTTCCTAAAACATAGCGTTACATATTCACATACAGGAGCATAAGCTCATAATAAAGCATAAAGCTTGCTGCGGCGTGTGATATTTGCAATGTACGGCCCGAGAAGGTCTTGCAAATAAACTAGAAAGGCATTTCCTGCTGAAAATGCGTTGGAATGCTGAAAGATGAAATTATTTTTCTTAAATTGCAGAAAATACAGAAATGAGAAAATACCCGCAAGCTGAAATGAATTTCAAAAATGTGTGAGTCACACAAAAGAGGCAGTGTGGAAACTGAACTGCATCATCTAACAACGCTAAGAGCTGAAATACAATGCGGGAGAAGCTGAAAGCTGAACTGTTAAACAGAAGAAGAAGTAGGCCTAGGCTAGCTAGTCATAAAAAGAATATTATAGTCTTAACAGCTGACATTATAGTTGGGATAGTAGCTAATAGCAGTAGCAGATGTGTGTATTGAGTGCGTTTACTCGGCTTTCTTAGTAGGATTCAATGTGTTGATTGAATGAAACATACAGCAGTAGGGCCGATACAGGAAGACACGGCGACACTTTGTTGCAGAAGGATGATGGTGCAAGTTTTGTCCGTGGAACATACAACGATTAATAAAAAGAATCATGTAGACGTGCTTATTGAGTAATCGCATAACTAATTACACATGTAAATGGAGTAATTGTATGGCATAAACCGACAATTGCTAGTAATCGGGTTTCTCATGGTCAAGTAAACGCACTCAGTGGCGTAGTAGAACAAAACAGTTCCATTAGCGAAGTAGTTAGTAAAAGAGATATTAGCAGCATCTGCAGAATTAGTAGTTGTATAAAATATAGCAGTAGTAGTTTGTTTTGTGTTGTGGTGCTCTTAGTCTTTTAATGAGACGAGTTGACTGAATAGCTTGTCCTGTGTCTCCACTAATCAGCTAATAACAATCACCTGTGTAATAGACTGAGTGGCGCTTGTTTGTGTGGTTGCCACGGTGATGGTGCAGCTATGAATGCTAACGCGCTGAGGGCAAAGAATAACAGAAATTTCGCTAGAATCCACACCTCAAACAAGTTAACCTAGACGCAAAACTATACTTCCAATCCAAAAAATAAGCATATTTTCCGAGACCCAAGACTCCGAAACCAGAGATGTCCTTTAAATTTCTGTGCGGTCAGAAATACGACTCTACCGGCAGTTTCAAAATCTTGTTCTTTTTGCTTTCTCTGACGATTTTGTCACCAGATTTGCATTGGTCTCTATGGGGCGAGAGTTGGACTTTGTCTCGCTTTCGTGGGGCTCTGAACAAATGTGTACGTCTGTTGGATTCAACAGACAACTGTCTACGACCAGCACAACATTAGCTATCTATTGATCCAAAAATGAAGCATGAAGAGCGAAAATTGTGGCAATGCTGGCAAACTAGAAATATTTTTTCAACGACATCCGAAGCTCCCCTCCACTCTAAGCGTTTCAGTCTGCACTCTAGGCTTTCACGTAGGCCTACACACCCATGTAAATCTCAGAAACGGCTTGAAAAAGTCATGAAACATAATCAGTGATATTGAAAAAAGTTGAATAGATATCAAAAAGCAGAATTTAAAAAAAATAGTTTAGGGTTTTGTCAACATTTTAAAGTTTAAATGGTGGCTGTAGCTGAAGGATTGAGGAAGAAGAAGGATTTGAAAGTTGAAGACGTTTAAGAGGATTGAGAGGATTTGAAAAAAAAACTCCATTGGAAAACCATGTTAAAAATATTATGAATATTGATTTATATCAATTCAAGCATAAGAGGTACAAAGCTGAAAATATATAGCAGTCATGGCCTGAAACGGCTGAATTTTTTGATAGCTGAACGGTTTTAATAGCTGAAGATTTGAAGGCGCTGAAAGGTGTCGCGGAAGAAATAGAAGAAGAAGAAGAAGAAGATGCTTGAATAAAGATTCAAAGAACAATACTTGGAATGCTGAAGCAGCATTCCAACAATGTGTACTTGTCGGCTGAATCGATATCGCTCAAACAAGAACTCATCCGTGTGAACTAAAGGATCTTGGCAATCGCGAAGAACTCTATTGGTATGGAAAGGTAATCGAACTAAAATATAGCTCCTTGGTCAACTGGGTCTCTCAAAGAGGGTGCTGCCATGTTATTTTCCGGGGGTGTGGCAAGCTTATCCAGCTACACTTACGTTAGCCTGCTCTGGAGCAGGTTAGTGCTAATTGATATGTTACTATGGTGATTTATCGAAAGTTGCTTCCACGAACCAAAAAGAGGGGCGTTTTTTATCTTAGCCTGAAAATTAGCTCGCTAAACCGCTTAGCGAGCTACGACGAATAACCCCCAGAAGAGCATGAACAGATACAATTAAACAACATGATCCTCAAAAGTGCTATAATGTACCTGGAGGAAAGCAAGGGACAATAATATAAATCACAATGAGTACAAGTAGTTAAATCAGTTACAACTAACCAACAAGTAAGTAAGTAAGACTTAATTTATATAGCACATTTCATACAAGAATTGTAGCTCAAGGTGCTTTACATAAAATCAATAAAAACAATAATACAAGTGATAAACAATTCAAACAAAAATAAAAATCCCAATAAGATCTCTGTTCAAGAGAGAAAACAACTTTAAACATGCATCTTAAAAGTAACATACATTTGGTTCACCCCTGGTCTGTATATAAAACCATACACTCTGTTAACAGATCCTTTCTCCAGGTCAAGAGTATGGGCCGTATTCTCTGTTAACAGATCCTTTGCCTCAGATCAAGAATACAGATTGTTTTACATATTTGTTTAAATACTTCACGCGACCAGAGTTCTTGTACGCTATCAGAGTTTGCCAACTCTGACCTAGACAAAGTAAAAATAGCAAGTCAAATAATGACCCAAATTTACTAAACCAAGATTCTACAATAATATAACTAATAAAAGTAGGATTACAAGTAACACACATACATTTGGTTCACCCCTGGTCTGTATATATAAAACCATACACTCTGTTAACAGATCCTTTCCCCAGGTCAAGAGTATGGGCCGTATTCTCTGTTAACAGATCCTTTGCCTCAGATCAAGAATACAGATTGTTTTACATATTTGTTTAAATACTTCACGCGACCAGAGTTCTTGTATGCTATCAGAGTTCGCCAACTCTGACCTAGACAAAGTAAAAATAGCAAGTCAAATAATGACCCAAATTTACTAAACCAAGATTCTACAATAATATAACTAATAAAAGTAGGAAAACCCTTTTGAGATCAAATTACTTAAATGCTTCGGTAAAAAGGTAGGTTTTAAGCTGTCTTTTAAAAATGTCTAGAGTGTTTGCTTCCCTAATATTTATGGGTAATTTGTTCCATAGTTTTGGGGCGTAATTGACAAAGGCCGAATCACCAATCTTCTTATGACTGCTTCTGGTGACCTCTAATAGGCCTGCATTTGATGATCGCAGTGTTCTAGCTGGTGTGTAGTTTATAAGGGAGTTAGCAATGTAGCTAGGTCCTTGTCCGTGTAGAGCTTTGTATGAGGAAAAGGACCTTAAAGTCAATTCTGAAGGTAACAGGGAGCCACTGTAAAGTAGCTAGGACAGGACTAATGTGTTCTCTCCTTTTAGTTTTGGTTAATAATCTAGCTGCAGAATTTTGAATGAGCTGTAGTCTTTCAGTGGTTTTCTTGGGAAGACCAGTGAAAAGTGCGTTACAGTAGTCCAGCCGGCTGGATATAAAAGCATGAATTAACTTCTCTGCATCATTTTGGTTTATGAATGGTCGTACCTTTGCTATATTCCTCAGGTGAAAGAAAGCAGTTTTGGTCACTTTATTAATGTGAGAGTTGAAATTCAAATCTGAGTCCAGGATTACACCGAGACTCGTCACCTCTGGTTTAAGACAGGGGGTTAAGCCTCCAAGATTCTTAATAAGCATCTCTCTTTTGGATTTGGGGCCACATAGTAGGACTTCGGTTTTGTCTTCATTTAATTTAAGAAAGTTATAATTCATCCATTTGTTTATTGCCAACAGGCAGTTGGTAATGGAATTGATGGCCGTTGCATCGTTGGGTTCAGTGGATATATATAGTTGTGTGTCATCCGCATAGCTATGGAAATCTATGTTATGTTCTCTGATTATGTCGCAGAGTGGTAACATATAAAAAGAAAAAAGTAATGGACCTAAGCAGCTTCCTTGAGCAACCCCGTAGCAGTTCTCATGTTTCTTGGACCTATGGTCACCCAAACTAACATAAAACTTTCTTCCTGTGATATATGATTTCATCCAGTTCAATACACTATCCGTGAGCCCAATAAGCTTTTCCAGTCTATTGATTAGGATGTCGTGATCAATGGTATCAAATGCTGCACAGATCTAACAGGATAAGGATAGAGACTTTATTTGCATTAGAGTTTAGTCTGAGGTCGCTAATTATTTTGGTCAGAGCAGTTTCAGTACTGTGATATTTCCTGAAACTTGACTGCGAGACTTCCAGGATGTTATTTTCTTCAAGAAAATAATTTAATTGGACTAAAACTATCTCCAGTACTTTACTAATAAATGGAAGGTTTGATATTGGTCTGTAATTTGCAAGTAGACTGTTATCCAATTTGGGTTTCTTTAATAGGGGCTTTACAACAGCTGTTTTGAAGGCATCTGGGAAGACACCAGTTCTAAGGGATGTGTTTATAATCTCTAGCACCGGACCTGAGACACTATCAAACACTCGCTTAAAGAATGTTGTGGGTATAGGATCAATATCTGAGGTTGTGGAGTTAGATTCGTTGACAATTTTGGAAAGTTCACTAAGTGTGATACAGGTAAATGTGCTCATGGTTATGTTGCAGAATCTACTGATGTCAGTTTCAACCCCACTATTAATAATACTAGCTCTGATCAAAGTTATTTTGTTCTTGAAGAACAAAGCAAGCTCTTCGCATTTAACTGCTGAGGATGGAGGTGGGGCAGGGACAGTGTTTAGCAGCTGGTCAATGGTGGAGAAAAGAACTCTGGAATTTATGGCATTTTCTGTAATAATGTTGGAGAAATATTCTCTCCTTGCTAGACGGATGGTTTTGTTATAGGTGGTTAGTGTATCTTTGTAGATATTGTAGTGGATAGTGATCTTTGTTTTCCTCCATTTTCTCTCTGTTGCACAGCATTTTCTTTTCGTTTCACTAACATTTTTATTTCTCAGCCATGGGGAGGTTCTGCTTGTGTACTTCTTTTTGGTTTTCAGTGGCGCAACAGAGTCTAACACAGATAATAGTGCATCATTGAGGTTCTCTACCATTTCATTCAGAGAGCAATCATGATTAGTCGACTCATATAGAGCAAATTGTTCAGAAAATGTCATCACAGCTGTATCGTCTAAATAAAAGTGAAGCAAGTCCCTCAATAAGTCTCATTGTGTTCCTGGAGGAAATAAACTAACATTAGATACAACAAATCTTTCCTAAGTGCCGTTATACTCCCGGAACAAGTGAGTCTTTAGCCTTGTCTTGAAGGTGGAGAGACAGTCAGTATCTCTGATGGAGATGGGGAGATGATTCCACCATTGGGGGGCCAGACAGGAGAAGAGCTTGGGTTGGGAGCGGGCACTCTTGAGAAGTGGGACCACCAGACGGTTGTCAGAAGAAGACCGTAGGTGGCAGGTGGGGGTTGAGGGTTGGTGAGGGTTTTACTGTGTGTGCAGATCATCGTAGAAATGGCTGCAGAATCCATGGTGGGGATCTTCAGAATATATCCCCCGCAGCTCACCCCGCCTTCCTCTTCCAACATAACCTGTGGGTATAGAACAAAAGCATACTCGCGTTTTGCTATCATACAGTGTTTAGATTTGTGGCATGGCTGTCTTTCTGTTCCCCTCCCCTTGTGGGTGTGTCTGTGTTTGTCTGTCAGATCCAATGTCAGCTCGTTTGTCTTCGGTCATTATCACCACCATTATCAAGACGCTTTTATCCAAAGAGACTTCCAAGAGAGAGCTTTACAAAGTGCATAGGTCATTGATAAGAACAACAAGATAGCCCCAAAAACATTGCGGGTAGCCAAAACATGAAGGACATATTGTGCTTCAATGCGGGAGACTCACGGAACTTCCGGGAGACTTGGGATGTCTGTGTACATTACATTTCACAATTGTGTTTTTTATCATTATGTTAAATGAGCAGATAGTTATCAACCTGGCCTTTGCCTGTGGCGTTTCTGCAGCTGTCTTTCAGTTTTAGGTTGCTAGTTATCTCCCAGAAGTTAAGAGCGCACAGGTTTGTGACGTTAGTGACTGTGGCTAGCTAGTTAACCACCGTTAGCTTTACTTTTCACTACAAAAAATAAGCCTTAACCGTGCAATGGAACATAAACTCCAATACAAGCAAAGCAACATTTTAATACCGACATTGTCTATATAGTGCAAAAATTGAGGGACGAGTTAGAGTGGGAAAATAAATAATAAGAATAAATATTTATGAGAGAGAATATAGGTTTGGCCTTGCCAAGCAAGCACACCCAATTATCCTCCATTTCTATTCCCAATTACTGTCCTTCCCCTACTCCCCACCTCCTTCAGCTTCCAACTGTCCGAGCACCATAACTTGAACTGAAGTAATTCCAACCCTGGCACACTGATAACGTGGATGTTTGAATATCATTCAGAGCAGCACATAGTATAAAATTGAGTTGCTGCATATTCTAACTGGGCCTAGACATTGTTACTTTTGAATATAATGATGTTAAGTACCACAAATAACATGAAAAGACAAAAGGGCCACTAAGGGGTGGCAAAATGCATTAACTTAGAGAAAAGGTGCTGAAATAATTGAGATAAGGGAGTCAGGTGGCTGAGTGGTTAGGGAATCGGGCTAGTAATCGGAAGGTTGCCCGTTCAATTCCCGGCAGTGCCAAATGACGTTGTGTCCTTGGGCAAGGCACTTCACCCTACTTGCCTCGGTGGGAATGTCCCTGTACTCTGGATAAGAGCGTCTGCTAAATGATTAAATGTAAATGTAGATAGTTTAGATCATATGTTGTTCGTCTTTCTCTCTATGCCAACTCAGATCCACACCCTACCCATGGAGAAAGCTGTCTTTGCACTTGTTCTTTCATCGCTCTTATCTGAAGACTTTATTTAGCTTTAGCAATCATTTGCTCCCTGTCTCCTTGCAATGATCGCTCATTCTCATATTAGAGCCAACCAGCCCTTTCGTCACTTGTCTGCATTCACACTGGAATGTCCCAGAGATGAGCTCACATTCACGCCCCTGCTCCATCTTTCAAACTGGCAATCACACCCACTGGGGGACTTTCTCACACCTTGCTGCAATGCTAATCAGAGACCTTTATTCGTAATGCGATTATATTATGCTATCTGTAGCACATTCTCTTTAGAGATGGACAGTTGATGAGCTTCTTTATGTGTTGTTGTACAGTAGATGTCTGATTTATTGTGGGTAAGGTCATAAACTGTACACCAAAGTGTTAGTGTGATCATTCTCTGAATATCACACTCTCTCTGACTATACATCTTCTGTACTTTCTTTACGCTCTCTCACTCTTTCTATAGTACACATATATCTTGACAGAATGTCAAGAACTGTTCAATCAACCATCCTTTTAATCTCAGAATGTGCATGATTGAACAATGCTTTATCTATACAATGCTTGATGGATTTTTATGTTGTAATGTAATGTGCAAAGGGAATGCACGTAATAAGCAGGAAACAAGCAGGAAAATGCAGCTTTACATATGAACAGAAAATACAACACATAATTTACGTGCATTAATGTCCAGTAGAAATCTGTTAAAGAAGTAGATTATTATTTTTATATTCAACTTCCAATTCAAATCAAGGCAGAGCAATAAATTGAGCATGTTTACTATTAAGGCTTTCCAGTAGCCTATATTGAAATATATTTATATAGGCAGCCTATTAACTGAAAGAAGAATGCAGAGACTCAGAGAGAAACATATTCAACTGTGCCGGCCACACAGAAGGTCCTAGCTCCCTTCCAAAAAGACTGGGGCAGACGTCCAGTAAGGATTCTGGTGTGGCCGCAGTTTGTGACAACCATAGAGTACAGACGACCATTGCAGTGTCTTAACCCTTCCAAACGTGTTTGATTTCTGTTTCTACATCCACTCTAGATGTTTTTGTTTACAACCTTGGGCTAGCAAGAATACATTTATTGATTTTGTAGTGAGCTAATCTTGTTGGATGTTGTCTTTGCCACTAAATGGAGACTGTGAATAACAGGAATTTAATAGGAAAATAAGAACATGATGTTCCCTCTTCCGTGTCTGTTGTGATTTTTCAGAAGATGGACTTTGAATCTTATTAAACCTTCTAAATAAATATTTGTTGGCAAGAAAGAGTCTGGTCAGAAAGAAAGAACAACTTGTAAAGCCAATGTTGGTGTTGGTCCAGTTGATTAGCCTACTTATTCGGGACTGAGGAAAGGTAACGTATAGAAAAAGTAGGAGGTCATAGCATATGCTAAACCATATGATCAGTGTTGCCACAGTTACTTTGAAAAAGTAATCTGATTACTCCTTTAAAAAGTAATTTAGTTATTTTACAGATTACTTGATTTAAAAAATAACTAAATTAGATTACAAGTTACTTTATTAGTTACATTCAGCAGCTGCCGATGTGACGGTCCTCTATGTGTCAGTCTCACTAGGTTGTGTATTATGGAGTTGCATCTGCACACAGGGAAACCAGACCGAGTCAGGACAGGCACATCAACGTTGCAGAGAGAAACATAAAATAGCCCACGGCAGTTATCGGAAATTCTGCTGTCTTTATTAATTCGTTAACTGTGATCGTATAGTGGAAGTGGTTGTTTTTACAAAATCAATTTCACATAACAAAAGTACAGTACACATTCAATGACAAGTTACCTGCACACAGGGAAACCAGACCGAGTCAGGACAGGCACATCAACGTTGCAGAGAGAAACATAAAATAGCCCTACACCACGCACAGTCAGACGGAGAAGTAGCATTAGTAGCTAGCTAGCAACAACGGAAAATTAGCTACATTTAGCATTTAACTTTGAACCCACATTTAGCATCTCACTCGACGCCAAACAAACATTCATCTCTAAACTTTATTAAAACAAAAATACAGTAGCGTTTAATATTGTGTGTTGGCTTTAAAGCATCTTGGCTCATTTTATGTCTGCAGCGTCTAACATGCGACTCACCACGGCAGTTATCGGAAATTCTGCTGTGGATTAACCATAATACATTGCTTTTAGCGCGGCGCAATGTGAAGGTGACGCAATCAAACGGCGCTGTCCCTATTTATGCAGGAATTTAACAGAACCTATATACAACCGTTACACCGACAACACCCCTGCCGCCTCAACATAAAAATGACAACCGGTTTGCCAACACTCACTTTATTAGTGTGCATTTTTAACAGTAATGTACACAACAACAATGAATGTGTACAACGAACCTTGATATTTCCTAGCCTGGCTCTGCCCTCCAACGTACTTCCGCTCAATTTGGATTTTGCTTCTGTACTAGGTCTGGTTTAGCCTGTTTATCCAATTTATCCCCGCCCACAAAATAATTTGGTCGGGAAGTTGGGTCTGGGGAGTCCATAGAGTTAATATAACTAGAGTAAGCTACTTTTGTCTTCCAAGATGGCGTCCCCATTAATTTCTATGAAAAGTGCTCAGTGGCGCAGTGAGGCAAGCGAGAGCGCGATACGGACGCGGCCATCTTTCCACTTCCGTGTCTTCCGGTCTAGCTTTAAACAGTGGCTCTTTTTTTCCCTAGCTCCGAGACCTCGTGCACGCTTGCAACTAGCTGTACACGTCATACTTTGCGACAACCAGTCGCGAGCATAGATTTATATGGTTACGAGCATAGATATATATAAACACTAGATGTCTCGTCCGCGTTGTCGGACAACGGAGTCGAACGTCCGCATATGGCGGCCATCTTGCTACAGGCACCTCGCTCACCCATAACATTGTGTTGATGCTACATGTACTTTTTAAATGACCATAACTTGCTCAATTTTCAATCGATTTTGAAACGGTTTGGTTTGTTATCAACGTCAGAGATGTCGGTATGCCACTGCATACTTATGAATAATTATGTTTTTTTTTTTTAAACAGAATAGAAGTATGCAGTGGCATAACGACATCTCTGACGTTGATAACAAACCAAACCGTTTCAAAATCGGTTGAAAATTGAGCAAGTTATGGTCATTTAAAAAGTACATGTAGCATCAACACAATGTTATGGGTGAGCGAGTTGCCTGTAGCAAGATGGCCGCCATGTGCGGACGTTCTAGACTCCGCCGTAAAACATCTAGTGTTTATATATATCTATGGTTACGAGCGTGTGCGCTAAGGCATTGCAGTTGCAGAATCTATGGGCAGAAAATAGGCTATAGGGCTAAATATAGGGCTATTCTAGATGGAACTCATCACATAGGCTATGTTGCTTTTTTTCTTCGTGATATGAGTATGATTTCCAACGCATTGTATCGGATGAAATAAACTGTTAACATGAACAACCGTCGTTGTTCTCGCCAGGCAAAGAAAGCTTAATAGTTATTTTGGTAACCGACATCTTCCATAATGCAGACTTACCATTGCTTACTGTCAACTTTATATTCAAACGAAATGCCACGAAATTCACACTGCCTTCAATTTCACATCAGTGTCGAAATGTGACCTGTGTTTTATAGCCTATGTTCAACCTAGAAAACCAAACGTCTATTAATGGATATAACGTGATCTAACAAGACGTGTTAATAATGTAATAAATAAAAGCTCGAGAAGTGTGTCTAAAATATATTTTATTGAACGTCTTTGCTCCAGATAGACATGTCAACAATATGCTCACGCTTAACATAATATAATATTTGCCATCAAAAATCTGTTTATCTGTTTTAAAATAACGGGAATAAACTAGGCTATATTAACCACATTTAATGTATGTGTGACAACCATTTGCTAAACTTGCTAGAACAGGGCAGGCAACTCAAGCCATTTCTCCCTGTGCCCATTCAATATAAGTCTATGGCTCATTCAGCTCCATGTAAATCGGCTATCGGCCAATGTGAACTTTTGTGCTCGTGCCCTGTTAGTATCCGCGAGCACATTTGCAGGCAACTTTTATTGACGTAAGCAAATAAATGGGGTGCTAGTTTACCCATTTCAGATTGGTTTCAAACTTAGCAAAAATCGGGAAAAATTATTCTATGAAAAAGCTAGTAGTATGAGCCAGGTTCGAGAATCGAACAAAAATTATTGGGGGAGATAGTTTTGTAAATGTTGACTGGAGTTAATAGAATAAAAACGACCGGAAAAGTCGGAAACCTAACCGTAAATGCAATACCACCTACATCCACCGGGGCCGTTGCTTCAAGCCGAGGGGCGAGGGGTGGGGGCTTGGGGGAGTCTCGGTTGGGGAACAACTATGTCCGAACAGAAGCTGTTCGGACCAATGAAATTGTCAGGGTGGGCTTTATACGATGATGGACAGATGATCAACAGTAACGTAATCAACCACGTCACCAAAGAGCGCTTTGGTTGAATTCGTTTTCAACAAACATGGCGACCGCTGGAGAGCTGGGATGTTATGATTCTGCCATCGAGTCTGTTTTAGAAGACATCGACAGCGCATTAATTTTGAAAGAGGAACAGAGAAACGCAATTAAGGCATTTGTCGATGGAAAATATGTTTTTGCCGTCCTTCCTACGGGGTTTGGTAAAAGTTAACATACTATGTTGCTCTGATTGGTTGTAGGTCTATCCAATTGAGCGAAGAGGCATTTGTTTTCCGGGTTCGGTTGAAACACGCCCCATAGTCACAGCCCAATGGAGAGTTCTCAGACTCATATTCTGACAAGAATTATGAGTATGACAACGTCAGGCTAAGGTCTGGCCATTCGGTACGTAAATCAGATTTTTCAGGTTGATTTTCTACCGGCGAATCAGCGAACAGAGGGAGTGGCTGAGAACATTTACATTTACATTTAGTCATTTAGCAGACGCTCTTATCCAGAGCGACTTACAGTAAGTACAGGGACATTCCCCCCGAAGCAAGTAGGGTGAAGTGCCTTGCCCAAGGACACAACGTCATTTGGCACAGCCGGGAATCGAACTGGCAACCTTCAGATTACTAGCCCGACTCCCTCACCGCTCAGCCACCTGACTCCACTGAACGATGAAGGCGGCGGAGAAAGATGCGAGCGAAGCCACTCGGTCCGTTGTGGCAACACTGCCGAATATCTATAAACTAAAGCCGGAGCAAGAACAAGTTTTGCTGAGTTTTGTTGGTGGCCATGATGTTGTGGCCCTCCTCCCCACGGGGTTCGGGAACAGTTTGATTTTCCAGCTACGGCAGCTAGCTCTGTTACAGTAGTGGTGAAGGAATTGGCTAAGGCGAATGCTAGCGATTGGTTATGGCAGATCAGAGTGGCTCTGGACAGATCCAATAGTTTTAAACTTCAACAGAGTACCCGCCTACAAGGAAGTCAACGCTTGTCAATGGAGCGAGGCCAGACCGACTCTCTGTACAAATGAAATGTACGAGAGTCTGGTTAGGACCAGGCTAGATATTTCCATCTTTAGCTGACAAATACTGTGATTGTATTTCCAACTCGAAAATGCGCATCTCTCTAGCTCCTCCATTGTTGTTTGTGTCGCTGCGTGGTACTTCAATTGTCTCCAAACATCTCCAATGTAATTTAGCTGATGAGAGGCAAGACACAAGTGTAATGTTGATTTATAGAAAATAGAGTTTTTTTTAAATGTTGACCTAAGAAAGCACTTGGAAAAACGTGTCAAGTCGTAGGCCTACTTGGGGGGAAAAAACAAAACATAAAAAACGCCCCGAGTACAGTAAATCTGAGATTATTTGCGAACCATTACTTTTAGAAAAAACATGGATTTAGTTGCGGTTCGTTGCATTTGTTCATGTAATAGTTTATTAATCTTATTTGTATTTCTTATTTGTCACATATAATCAAATCGAGATGGCACCGGAGCAAAGGGGCTTGAGGAAAGTGGCGACTCAGAGTCACTGGGAGGGAGTGGTAGGTCTATGTATATACACGACCCTCATGCTGAAAACCTGACTTAATTGTCGCATAGGCTACATGACTTACTCCCAGAGACGCAAGAACAAATCAAATATATATTTTACTATTAATGACAAAATAGTAACGCACAGTGACTTGGACAAGTAACTTTAATCTGATTACTGGTTTGGTAAATATAGTAATAGTATATATAATATAATAGTAAAAATAGTAACGCGTTAGATTACTCGTTACTGAAAAAAGTGGTCAGATTAGAGTAACGCGTTACTGGCATCACTGATATGATCGCCATGGGCTTTATCAAAACATTATTTAATATGCAGTGAATTACACTAACAAAGGTAGGCTCTATTCCTTAATATAAGCATACTGCTGTTAGTGGGGTTGCAAGAGCAGAGCTCTGCTTAATGGCGCATGCTGCTGAAGTATGGAACGCCGACTGAAGTGGGTGTGTGCGTTAAACTCTGTCACGTGACCTTGTCCATTGAAAGTGTTATGCTCGGACAGTATAAATTCACCTCTGTGTAAATTATCAGTCTCTTCCTCAAGTAAAGCTGCCGTGCTCGCGAGTCTAGGCTACAAAGTAGCTTCAACGTCTTCTCACATCATGGCAGGTAGGCCTATGTACATTACAGAAGTCGCATGCACAACCGATAGTTCTTGTTTTTTTAGATGGAGGAAATAACGTTTAGGTAGCCTATCGCGACCTTTTTTAAATGCATCTGTCGACTATAATCTGTTGCAATGAAAGTCACAATATTTTTGTTTTGCATGTTGATTCTTTTGAGCTCTGCAGGTGTTAAGGTGTTGCAGGTGTTAGATAACTTAGTCATTTGACTACATGGATATTTAATTCTGTCAGACTATCAGTCTGGACTTTTTAAAATGTTGACCCAATGTTACGCATTGTCTCGTCAATGTAATATCCTTGACTGTTTCCCTATACGGAAGTAATGAAGCCCAAAGCTTGTTGCTGTTTTTGTAACCTCCCCGAAGAACTCCAATTCTGCACGTAGTTCTTGAACACTGCGTGCCTAGCTGTAGAATGCTGTTATGTCATAGAACCAACTGAGAGAGAGGGGGGGGGGCGGCGTTTGCTGAAACCTTTTTCCTTTTAACTTTTATTTGGGTTCTAATGATGCCACCAGACTAGTTACCCAATATGTCTGCTAATACCAAGTTATTAACTGACATACACATGTGTGTGTGTGTATTTGTGTGTTTATGAGGCAAGCTTTTGGTGCCCCACCTCTTCATAGCAACTACTGAGTAGGGGAATATGCGAAATGCTTATGAAACTTGCTTTAATGTCTCAGTGCAAATTGACTGAGCAGCAGGGATTCAAAAATAATTCTCTTTACTATTGTCATTTTGTCAGATTATTGTAACCAATTAAAACAAGGGGAGGAGGAGCTTTAAGTTCTCACAACTACAGTTTGTCTGATTTGTTTTAAACATGAGTGCAATGGTCCCAATATTCTATATAGCATGTATAATAACAAAATGTTATTATTTTAATGACCATGTGTGCTGATTTGCCTCTGTCCTCATATTAATTAACCAGTTGTCATTAGGACTGGCAATTAATAGCTTTTCATTTATGGAAAGTAAGTCTCTCGAGCACAACTTGGCAGTTTACAGCATACAACCCAGTTAACTTGAAAAAGGTCCGAAATGGTAGACATGGTTTAGAGAGAGCTTCAGTCAGAGCAACATTTGTCAGACTATTTTGGCATAATTTACTCATTTATTTGATTTGGAATTAGCTGTTGCCTCTGAGGTTCTTATGTCTTACATTATCGTTCTGCATTTATAACCCGTCTTCCCCCTGTTTTAATGTAATACAATCACAGCAATAACTTGCATTATCTCACATAGAAACTTAATTGAAATAATTTTTTTGATTCTCATCCAGACCAGGCCTTTGTGACATTGGCTACCAATGACAACTATGCCAGAGGAGCCATGGTGTTGGGCAAGTCCCTGCACAACCACAAGACAGCCAAGAAATTGGTGGCACTCATCGGTCCTCAAGTGTCAGGGCCCTACCAGTAAGAACCCGTTCCTCCCTCTTCTGATGCAACAAGTAGTATGATGCGACCTTCTGCAACTGATCTGTGGTCCTGTTTGAATACTTGATTTATAATTGAAATGTTTTCTTTCATCCTCCTTTCCTTTGAGAAATCACTGATCTGCCATGACTCCAGGGATTAGAACTCAGTGGAAGCATACAGGACCAAACTATTTGACCTATCCTATGATGTTGGACTGTCTCAAGGAATTAATTCAGTGTGCATTTTTACAGTAGTAAAGCAATAAGTTAAATTACTTTTAAAGGTTATTACAGAATTATAGATAAAAACAAGTCGTGACAGTTGATGGTCTTGGTCAACGACTATGCAACCAGTGAAGTTCCAAGACTCAACATGCTTTGTTGCATACCAGATGCTGATTGTGTGCTCCAAGTACTACTGCAACAATGATCCCCACAATTGGTTCAATGTTCTTGATGTGCATGAAGGCACATTTTTTACGTGTTTATAAATTACACACAAGGCTTTTCTTCTGTGTGTGGCATCAAGCCAGCTTCTAAAAAAATGTTATTGCTACATCATTTTACTAACATGCATTACAAACTTTGTAAATGTCCCATCTGTATATTGTCTCATCAGGGCAGTGCTGAAAAGGATCTTTGATGAGGTGAGGCTGGTGAATGTGTTGGATAGTGGTGACACTGCCCATCTGGCCATGATGAAAAGACCAGACCTGGGCATCACCTTTACCAAACTCCACTGCTGGGCACTCACACACTACTCCAAATGTGTTTTCATGGATGCAGATACACTGGTGAGGACCTAATAGAGGAGCGAGAGACTTTATGAGGTGGCATCTCCTTAGGTTTGTGCAAGTGATCTTTGTCAATCAGCTAGTCTAAACAAGTACAGCAGTGCTGGTGATGTATTTTGGTCGTGGCATTTGTTGTGGTCTTGGCATTGTTTAATAGTTACGACCAGATATTTTAATCAGGTTTCTAATTGGAGTCTAAGATGCTACAAGAGACTTCTTTGTATATGTTGGTACAGTAATGATTGTCATAGTAACAACAGTTGTGTGTTTATCCCTGTGTGTGTTTGGCTGACAGGTGGTCTCAAACATAGATGAGCTGTTTGACAGAGAGGAGCTGTCAGCTGCTCCAGATCCCGGTTGGCCAGACTGTTTCAACTCTGGTGTGTTTGTGTTCTGTCCATCTCTTGAGACCTACTGCAAACTTCTTCAGTATTGCACAGAGCATGGCAGCTTTGACGGTAAGTCACGTTTTTGTCTGTTGGCATACATCTGTTTAATACTGTACTTATGATACAGCCATATGCATTGGGAAGTTTTTACTTGATGTTGACTGTAGCTAACCAGTGGGTTTGTATCACAAATTCATAATGCTCACTAACTGAACCTAAATTCCTATCAAAATAAAGTTTTCACTGTGAAATGTGTATTCATCGAGTTCCAAATGTTGGTGTTTATCTGTGTCCTTTTAAAGCATTGGGAGGTTTCAACTGTGGCCTTCAAGTGCATTATGTGAACTTCCATGTTTACTTTTGCCTTCAGCAAGGGGTTTAGAGACAAGGCTCTCCAGTCTCAGCTCTCAAGTTATTCTTAGGTGGGGCGTAATTTACATTTGAGGATCCATTTTAAATTGGGAACTAGTTGACATAAAACTATCCCGGGAACTGGTTGATAATAAACTATCCCATCTAGGGTCACCACTAACTTGTGGTCTTCATTCTGGCCTCAGTGTAGTCACAAAACATTTAGTTTTTTCTTTCATGAGGTAAATCAAGAACTATCTTCATTTTGACATACCTCAAGCTAAACTAACAACTCTCTTTTGGGGTATTGCATAATAGAGTTGGCACTCTAACACTTACTTGCAGCCCTCTACAATTTTACCCAACAGCTACATGAGGGAACTTGGCACAATTTATCCTAGTAACAAGAAGGCCATTCATGATAGGCTTGTTTTATTGTCTGTATGCTCACAGATTGTAAACTCCCAATATTTTAGCTAACTGTAACTTTGAGAGCTGTGGTGAAGTGGTAAAGGCACCTCTATGAGAATGTACTGATTGTATTGTTATTACATTTGTAGCTTTGCAAATGTGAAGAATGAACAACATGCACATAGATAGTTTGTTACTTTTTATAACTTATGTGCAATGTACAGTACAATATGGAAACCTCTTTGCAATCATCAAAAGTTTATTTAAAAACCAATTAGTGTGCTTAATAGTGGCACATGCTTTGAAGTACAGTCATTTTGGCTGCCACTAGAGAGTGTTGGCAGGAATAAGACTGGCATCATAGAAATTGCTCAGTTCAGATCGATGTTGCACATTGTCTTTTGCTTCTGTATGAAGCTCTCTCAGTAGACAAATAAAGGCCCTATTGGAACGTTATCCAGTTGCAACTCTATCCACTGTAGGACTCTCACATTAGTGATGAGATCTGTTACACAAAATGTATCTATTATTTTTTTCAAAACTTTTTGTCCAATGTAAACCATTTTGATTATATGTGTAGTTGGTAGACAGTGATAGCCCCTCTTTATGCTAATTTGAAAATGTGTATATTTATAGCCTGCACTGGTCGTTCCGTTTGGGCACTGGCTCGAAGTTCCGCTGACCTTTAGCATTTCTTCTGAGTGCTGCCCTACTACAAGCAATACATAATGTTCCCATACTAGCACATTTAGCTCACTATCTCCTAGCCAATGGGAGTAATGTTAAAATGGCTTGAGGCACCAGAGGCTGGTCACAGGGCTTCTCTATTCAATTTCACTTTTTATTGTACGGTCGGATCTGCCTTAAGGCGGCATCTTTGCGCTCTGTCGTTCCAGCATCATCTGGTGCCAAAGTCAACATGCAATGGAAGATGGGAATTCTGTCTCAGCCTCCTTATCCTTTTGAAATGAGGATGCTACAGGCTCATATTTTTTGGGAAGCTTGCTCGCATAAGAAGATTGTTCTGCAACCGATGTAGTGATTTGGTTGGCTAGTTTAAACTACAGTGACCTGCAGTCTTTATGGCAGCATAGGTCTCTGCTTAGGAGAATGTTCATGATTTAGTTTAGGAACTTCAATGTAGACTTGATGAACTGTTGCACCGTTTTCTGGGGGTACAACTTTCAATGGCAAAGGCCTATGCAGTAGGATAGGGCCAAAGTACAGAAAACCATAGTATACATAGTGAGCTGTCTGAACTTCGGTATGAGTTTAGCATGCAGCATACAAAATCATGGTTGCTCAGATACCTTAGGCTTACCATGCATTACTGTCTGCAACGTGAACTAGTATTTGACCTCACCAATGCACCTTTTCTGCAACAGATAAAGTACCACTGTACCAAGTCCACTATTTTTACCCCTGGGGGCGCCTGCTACAATACACCCTTCCCTTCGACTAATGGAATGCAGCGGTCTTCGAGGCATGCATCCAAGTCGTACATGTTCTGTACATTGTGTCTTTTTCACACTCACTGGCACAAGGATTGCTCCCTGTTGCCAAATCTATACAATACGTAAATGTATAGTAGTGGCTGAATCAGATCACTGTTGAGGAGGCGAAGGATTGGTTTCATTCCCAATGTGAATTACGTGCATGTGTGTGTGAAAAAGAGAGAGATGGGGGGGGGGGGGGGGGGCGGGGTTCATGAAGGTGCCTCATGCAGTTTCCATGGTGTTCTTGATCTGGCTGGTTGGGCAACATGCTCTTTAGAAGAATTATCGTATGTTACTTACAATTTTTGTACTGTAACCTCTACTGTACTGAGTTCATGTACACTTGCTAGATAAGTAAAAGAGGGGACTGTATCTTACATATTGTATTCAAAGGCTCGCTGACTAATGTGAACATGCATCAGCTTAATAGGTTTGTTAGAGGTGTATAGATCAGTTGACTGTCACTATCAATTTCATCTTATTTATCCATCTAACCTTTCAGGAAAGCAATACCTAAGTCATTTCTTTACTTCTTGCCTTTCACATTGTACAAAATCCACAGTTCCGAGAATAATTTTTTCTAGTTAAAATAATACATGACAAAACTATTGGAATTGGAAAACAATACTGAAGTGTATCTACTGTATGTCAGGGTAACAATGTAAGCAATGTTATTTTTCAACATTGAGTATTCACATATTGTTTTTCTTCTTGCAGGAGGGGACCAAGGGGTATTGAATGGCTACTTCAACACTTGGGCAACATCAGACATATCAAAGCACCTCCCCTTCATCTACAATCTCAGCAGCATAGCCATCTACACGTACCTTCCAGCATTCAAGCAGTATGTGTACTCCATAAGTATAAGTGACTCTTACCATTGTTTCCTTCATCTTTGATTGGTTGCCAGAAGTGTTAATGTCATTGTGTGTGGCTTCGTCACAAAAGAAAAACACTTCATACATGTACTTTGTTTAGAAACAGGAAGGCCTACGTAACGGCGCATGCCTCACGTTGTTTAATGCACCGTACTCAATTCTAATTGATGTTAGAAACATTTAGCATTCCTGCTAGCAAGGACTTGCCTACTTAAGGAGTAGGCTAGAAGTTAGCTTGGCCCACACTAGCTTGATCTTGTGCAACACTATTTTACTGCATTGCATAGCACAAAGGAAAAAATAAAAATGTTAATGTAAACATACCAAACACCCCTTAAGCAGAACTGTACATGCAAGTGCTGTAAGGTGAATTAGGCCTACAATTATGACAACTGGCTCAACCATTGTGCATGTAATTGTGACAGACGTGGTCTTGCAAACTCCGTCAGAGGTATCGGGCAAATCGTCCAGCACTGAGTTCGAACTTACCACCTCTGGCTTCCCAAGCGCCACCACTACCAACTACGCCAACGAAAAACTTGCAATTCGTTGACGCGGGTGGCCTGTTACATACCTGAGGAGTGAGTTTCACCGATACACACCGGCTACATAATGACTTCTATTATGAACTAAATGTCTAGATGTTTGTAATGGTAGGAAAATATAACAGAAAACCAATATAATAAATTGTCATCAATATAACAAACAATTGATAATGTAGGAAACAGAAAATGAGGGCTACATAATTCATTTGCATGAATGTACCACAGCATTGGCAATTAGCTTAAAATAATGAGAAATTGCTTTTATGACTAAAAGTGAGTAGAATAGATGATGTGGAGGTTGAACAAGTACTTCAGATATGACAAAGAATTTCAATTTGGGATCTGAGAAATATAGGTACCAAATTCCTCTGCAGCAAGTTTGGTCATGAAAGTCATTTTTGGCACTATTAAACTTGGCAGGAAAGGTTTTCTACAGACAATGGCATTAGGCAGGCTGCTGCCGCATGGAGTCTTTGTGATTACAAAACATTGCTGTCAGTAACTTGTTGCTAACCAATGTAGAGGTATAGAAATGAGTAAGTATAATCTTGCAATATTGTTTTAATGTCCTTCCATGCCCACTTCAAATGAGCTGTGACACACACAACTAGTGAAACCCAAAAAATACTTTGGGCACTGTGGTACTGCGTGGGCAGAAGAGTATACAGGGAAAGTAAGCAGATACACAGTCACATGGAAGTATAGTCGAGCCATGACATCAGGTTACCAATGAGGAGAGAGAAAGGGGCCAGTAACAGCAGCAGTTGTCTCTCTTAAGCTCCCATAGGTGCCCCTCCTATCCGTCGCCTTTGGTTGGGTTAAATATACACCAGGGTCATAACGCGGTTGAACCCCAATCCCAGAATAGACCCATTTCATTTAAAGTCCTAAATCCTTATTGAGCACATGGTAATTCTCTCTCACTCTCTCTTTATTAATCACTGTCTCTCACCATCTTGTTTTTTTTCTCTCCCTATGAAAAGCAGCACTCATTAGAAGCTGCTTGTTCCGCCCAAGGTTAACATGGGTTAATGGCATCCCCTGGCAATCTTTTTGTCCCTCTTCTCTTTGCTTTTTGCTCTTTGTATTTACTAGCTGAAAAGTTATGTTTGTTTGACAGAACTTCAAGTTCTGCCCACACTGTCCCAGAGTGCCAGACACTGGCATGTGATTGTTCATGTGGAAATTAAATTGACAGAGCCGGTCGTAAACCTGCTTAGGTTACAGAATGTTTCTCATAAAATACATTGGAAATGTGATTGAAATCAAACCTGTTAACACTAGTGGGGGGAGACATTTTGAGAAGTTAACTGTCATTTGTTCTGACAACTGGACGAATTTGTTGTTTTGTTGTGGCCTGTGTTACCTAACCAGGGGGGTGTTGCATCAACGTCGCTAACGCAAGTCGCGCTTACACGAATAAGTCTCACTTGGGTAAACGTCAATTTAGACTTAAGCCTCAAGCCGTTCCACTAACGTTCCGTTCCACTAACAGGCAACACTAATTCAAGCTAGACCTCAATAAGCTTAGACTGTGCAGCCCAGATCAGAGGCCTGTTCCATAAAGCGAGTTTACCGAATAGGCCAGACTTATGTCAGTTAGTCGGACTAATTTCTAGTTCATTCGGTTCCATAAAGCTAGCTCAACGTAGTTCGAACTCGGTTACTATGGCAACTTAGGCTGCGAAACTAGTCTGGTCCGGGGCAGGCTAACTGTCAGGCTTAGCGTGACTTGGTGCTTAACCAGACCTTCCTGTAACACTTACCCAACGGGAAAACAATGATTTACCACGGATATTCTCATTTTCTTATTCTCATCAGTTCAATATGTTCAACATTGATAGAAAATCAACTTAAATAGCCTACATAGGCTACAACATTTAGCCTAATGCATTAAACGATGATGAACAATTTGATACACGGCACGTTAAACGTAGCCTATTGGTTAGCCTAGTTTATGATTTCAAATGTTTAGGCATAGGCCTATCTCAATCTAAAATATTTATCAGAGTATAATTATCATAGCTATATAGTTGTTAACAGCAGTCTACAATTGCAAAACAAACCTAAATCCATAGGCTACATCTATATCCTCCATTTTCCCGACACATAGGCTATGTTAAAATGTTAGGCTGGGTAATGTATTGATTAATAGTAGGCTATTTATTTAAAACAATGACAAAAAAAGTAAATTTTGGCTACATGTGTTTAGAGGGTGTCTGTTTTTTAATCAACGAAGTAAAGGTCTAAAAAAGGACCTCGACCTACGTAGCCTACCGTTCACGTCAATCATGGCGTGTCGTTTCATTTTGATGAAGCGGTGGATGAGGGAGCTGTCATAGTACAAGGCTTAAAGGGAACGTTCTTTCTGGAAGAAGTCACGTGGCCGTGTGCATTGCTTTTGCCGTGGTGGATTGTATGATCCATGTTTTAACCAAGCCCTCGCCCCTCGGCTTGAAGCAACGGCCCCGGTGGATGTAGGTGGTATCTTTAGGTGCGTTCGACAAACCCTTTCTTCAACAATTTTTTTATTCAATTAAACTGTTTGGTCCGGATTTGAGCGTTGGCGAAACTGAAGGTGTCAAAACACGGGTCAAAGTTGTCGTGTGTGAGTCTGACCAATCATGAAATAGCTGTGTCGTCATTAGAACCCGTGCAGTTGCTCTTGAGAAAATGCGCTCGGCTACACAGCCGGCGGTTCTCGAATCGATCTCACGGTACTTTGATGGCTACGTCACAGTGACCTAGCCTCGGCGCCGTCTCAAGTCGGACAAAAAGTCTAACCAGAATTCACTGTTTCAAGTCAGCCGCCTGAAGCCGGCTGCAGCGCTGCATGAAGTCAGTTCATGTCGAATGCACCTATAGATATATATCTATGGGTGGTATTGCATTTCTTGTTAGACTTCCGGCTCTTCCGGTCGTTTTTATTCTATTAAAGATCCTGTAAAGTAAATTGCATGTTTTGCTTCTAAGTACATTATGTAGGCCTACGTGTGGAATGAGTTCCTGAAAGCATGTGCAAAGCGCTAAAACGTTGTCACACTGAAATGTGGAGTTAAACCGAAGAACAGTTTCTCTTCCGTTTTCAGATCAGGTTTTAATGGGCGGAGCCAAAAAATTCCCTATCTACGTAATTTTGCCCTATCTATGTCAGATCACTGAATGGCTCCTCCTGCTGTAGGCCTACTGTTATTGTAGCCTACATCAGCTAGCTAGCTAGCTTCAGGATGTCTCCCACCACCCGCAACTGCATCTTCCCTGGATGCAAAAACTTCAGCTGCGCTGCTGCAACACTATTTAATTTCCCTATTGATGAGGAAAGGAAAAATAGGTGGATTGATTTTGTGATGAGCCACGCTGATGGAAAGCTTCGGATAAACTCCAACAGCCGCCTCTGCAGTGAATAAGAGTCTGCCAAATGACTAAATGCAGTGACCATTTCACAGCGGATAGTTTTAACATGGACCAGAGACAGACGGGGTTCGCGGACACACGGCTTCTCTTGCAGCGCGGAGCCGTACCGAGCATCGCCCTCCCGGCCGTTCCTCCTCCGGTCGCATCTGGACAATCCACCGCTTTGGCTCTTTGGTTCCGGTAGCTAATGTGTTAGAAGTAGCCTAGTTGGAGAGCTCACTGTCTGCTGTCTCTGGTGTCCATTTTTACTGTTACAGCTCAGGGGAACATTTCATTTATAAGCATCTGTATGTTTCACTCATTGAACAAATACATTCTAATTCTTTAGAATTTTTGTTCTTTAGAAGGTTTTGTTCGGCTTGACCTAGCGTCCATTATCTGGGTCGGAGGTAGGCACTAGGCAGCGAGGGGCGGAGCTTCAGCTCCTTCAGGCGACCCGCCCCCCCAGTCTCAAGCAGAGAAGACTGATCATTTTTTCACGATTTCAAAGCCTAATTTAACATACTTGTCGGTGTTATTTTTTCATTCGAATTTGGATGGGTAGTTAAGTAAGGGATAATGCCCGACGAGGTGTCCAATATCACCTGATAATGGACGATGCGGAAGCGGAACCGTCCTCCGCTGCGCGTCGGACGGTTCACGCCTCCGCATCGTCCATTATCAGGTGATATTGGACACCTCGAAGGGCATTATCCCGCTTATACCATGGTCACTTGCCAACGATTTTTTTTCCAAACATAAATTAATGTTTTCATGCGTTTTGCAAAAGAAAATCTAACGTTTTTTAACGTTAGCCAACTCTGATATTTCTAGTCCGCTCAACTCATAGAACCAACACCGGCTTTCCTTTGGATGAGCTATTAGCCCGAAAGCTAACGTTATTGCTAGCAAGATTAAAAGGCAATAACATTGTGTACGGTTGACAAACAGTAAATATAATTGTACAGTATGTTTGACAAGAAGATTTGCTAGCTAACCAGCCATGTCACTGTCCCAAAATCAATATCAAGATTTTCACGAACAATATCGGCCATATACTAGTACTAGGCTACAGTACGGCGGCAGCCTGTGGAGCGAGTTGAATCGAAAATGGATGTCAGATGACCGCATCAAAGTTGACATATTCTCCAAACAGTAATTATAATTTTACAGTATGTTTAACAACATGACTAGCTAGCTATCGAGCCATGTCATTGTCCCCAAATAAAATCAAGATTTTTAAGAAGAAAATAATGGGCCATGTGTAGAGTTGCTGCTACTGTCGTGTTGGCTGCAGCCTGTCTGCAGTAGATTGACTAGCGAGGTGAATAGCGAATGGGATGTGAGATGAGCGGTTACGTGACACTGACACATTCAGAAAAGTAACATTTTTCAAATAGGTTAAAATAAATATTCAAGTTACTCTTGTTGTAAATACAAGTTAGCTTGTTAAAGTCTTTCAAAATTGTAAATGGAGGCTTTGACTCCGTCCCCGTTGTTATGGTTACTTATTTCAGACACTTTGTACAGGCTCATATACTATGTAGCCAGCGGAATAATTTAGAACGGTGAAAAGACAGTTTTGCTGCAATGACGCAGTAGGTGTCCGTATATCACCGGATAATGTACACCCCTGCAGCCAATCAGAATCGAGTATTCACCCAGACCATGGTATAATAACACATTATTCTGTGGTGTGGCGAACTTAAAACTCGTTTCCAGGTCCACTTTACAGGATCTTTAACTCCAGTCAACATTTACAAAACTATCTCCCCCAATAATTTTTGTTCGATTCTCGAACCTGGCTCATACTACTAGCTTTTTCATAGAATAATTTTTCCTGATTTTTGCATGGGTAAACTAGCACCCCATTTATTTGCTTACGTCAATAAAAGTTGCCTGCAAATGTGCTCGCGGATACTAACAGGGCAAGAGCACAAAAGTTCACATTGGCCGATAGCCGATTTACCTGGAGCTGAAAGAAATGGCTTGAGTTGCCTGCCCTGTTGTAGAAAGTTTAGCAAATGGTTGTCACACATACATGAAATGTTGTTAATATAGTTTATTCCTGTTATTTTGAAACAGATTTGATTTTTCGTAAAAACGTTCATGACATGATGGCAAATATTATATTATGTTAAGCGTGAGCATAGATTGTTGACATGTCTATCTGGAGCAAAGACGAAGATTAATACTTTAACTGATAACTACAATAGGAAATAATATATTTTTAAATAATATTAGTCTTGCCTTCAGAAGCTTTTGTTAAACACACTCATTATTCTTTTTTTGATCGTGTCATCAAGCCAGACTGCTTTTGTGGGACAATGAAGGTCGTCAGTGACTCTATGTTTCACCCCCACTTATATCTGATAGAAACGTTGTATAGTTCTGTTAATATGCCCCTTTCAAAGGCACGTTCAATAAAGTAGACTATATTTTAGACACACTTCTCAATTCATTACATTATTACCAAGTCTTGTTAGATCACGTTATATCCATTAATAGGCGTTTGGTTTTGTAGGTTGAACATATAAAACACAGGCCACATTTCTACACTGATGTTAAATTGAAGGCAGTGTGAATTTCGTGGCATTTCGTTTGAATATAAAGTTGACAGTAAGCTATGGTAAGTCTGCATTATGGAAGATTTCTGTTATAAAAATAACTATTAAGCTTTCTTTGCCTGGCTAGAACAACGACGGAGCTAAGTGTTCATGTTATTTAATCCGATACAATGCGTTGGAAATCATACTCATATCACAAAGAAAATAAGCAACATATGTGATGAGTTCCATCTAGAATAGCCCTATATTTAGCCCTATAGCCTATTTCTAAAAACCAAGTGAAAGGAATACTATACAGTGACAGCATACATTTCCGTAAAGTTTGCATCATGTCTCTGATTCTTATCAGACTTATACCCCATTCTGCCACTGCAATGCCTTAGCTCACACGCTCGCAACCATATAAATCTATGCTCGCGACTGGTTGTCGCAAAGTATGACGTGTACAGCTAGTTGCAAGCGTGCACAAGGTCTCGGAGCTAGGGAAAAAAAGAGCCACTGTTTAAAGCTAGACCGGAAGAGTCGGAAGTGGAAAGATGGCGCGGACCAGTTTCGTGCTCTCGCTTGCCTCACTGCGCCACTGAGCACTTTTCATAGAAATGAATGGGGACGCCATCTTTGGAAGACAAAAGTTGCTTCCTCTAGTCATATTAACTCTATGGTTTTACCTCTCGGGCTGCTTAAGAATAGGGTGCACGCGCAATTAGCTTGACAACTTAAATCTGACTTGAATTAGTAGGACTGCGTGAGCTGAAATTGGCCTTTATGGAACCGCTTTAGCCCCGCTTGACTTGTTAAGCTAATTCAAGTCTGGTTTGGGACTTAAAGTCCAACTTATTTGAGCGGCTTTTATGGAACAGGTGATCATCGAAAAGAGGAGTTATGTCGCAAAAAGCAAAACCAGCAGAGTGGTGTTATTTTCAGCAGCGTAAATAGATTTTTTGATTTTTTTGGAGAGTTGTCCCCAAAAAGGGCAATGTTGCCGCAATTAACACGGCAAGGGAGATTTTTGTCAAACCATTATGACCGTTAAAATGTGTAAATTGTAGGCCTACTAAATCTACTTAACATAACTATATGCAGTTAGGCCTATTGATAATTAGTGTAATTTGATGAGCTGTCTGAAACCGTTCTGACAGTAGCCCATATGGCTCAATATTCTCAACAGGAGATTGAGAATAATAGCCCCAAAAAGAATGTGGCAGCAATTGAAAATTGTAGGATAACATTCAAAACACTGAAGAAGGCCATCGTTAATTGGGTGTGCTTTGCCTTCGGCAAGGGCACAACCTTTGTTCTCTCACATATATATTATTATTATTATTTATTTTCCCACCCCTAAGGATCAGTCAATATTTGGACTACATGTAGGTGTCAAAAGTTTCGTCTTGCTAGCGATTGAGTTGCTTGTATTTGTATTTACGTTCCGTTGCACAGTTTAGGAGGTTTACATTTACATTACATTTACATTTATGCATTTAGCATATTTAAATTCAGGCTCGTCACATTAGTAACTTTGTTCTGAACAGAACTGGGTGTGCAGACACATACGAAAAGTTTCTCCTCCATCTTGAAATTGTGAAACCTAGAAATGTTTATCATGACCAACGGTTGCTAAGTTACAAGAAACAAGAAACCAATCCGATTGGCCAACGCTAGCGTTTTCACGCTCCTCATTTACATAAAGTTGAGAAAATCCAACTTGCAACGCTCCGCTCCGCTCGCCTTCCCACAATGCCCTACGCGAGCGTCAACGCCTGGTTTCATTGAAAATGAATTGGAAGCCGACGCCCCTCGCCGCCAGCTTCGCTGCAGTGTGAACGCACTGTTAGCCATGTCCCCCTAAATTAATGTCAAAATTATTTACGTTTTGGGGGGCATATTTTCAGTTGGCAGACGGTACTGTTTGAATCGCAATTCCATCTGAAATACTACCAGTGACAACATTACAGTAGCTTGTTTCAAAGGGGGTTCGCTTGTTTCAAAGGGTGTTCTTAATGAATTATGCAATATGAGTAGGCTAAATGCTTGAAAATATCACTAGAAGGGAAAACGGACCCACCTGCAACCGACGCAAGCAAGCACACCCAACAATTTCCCCAGAAATTGTACACTCTCTAGTTATTATTGGGTGTGCTCACGCCTTCGGCGAGCACAACCATTGTTCCCTCACATATATATTATTATTATTATTTATTTTCCCACCCCTAAGGATCTGTCAATATTTTGACTAACGTCACTGTGTCCAATCCCGACCGCCGTAAACTCCTATTGTCCAAACCCGAACGGGGTTTGGACACTCAGTTTCCGGTCTTTTTGCCAGCATTTTCTTTTGCTATCGCCAGCAAAGTGTAAGTAGTATTATTTTAGGCATACCAAACAATCTACGTGTCAAATTTCATGAACATATATGGACGTTTACATGTCTAAATAATATAGGAAAGTTACTTTGGACTTTCCTATATTACCACTCGGCGACACTCAGGCGACGCTTGGGCGACGATCTTTACTCTGACAAGTGTGTCTGTGTTGTCATCGTACTGCTACTATATGGGTTAGCATATGAGGGTATTTCAACGCTAGCTTAACACTTCTTTGTCTAGCCAATGAAAATACACGATCATGTGTGATGTGATCTGTAGTCGAGGGGAGGAAGGGATGGGGGCTAGCAAACTTTGAGAATAGTTCAACAAAACATCCAGCAGGTGGTGGTATACAGTCAAATTGAGATTTTATCGCATAGTTTGTTGTTGAAGCGTGATATCTTATTGTGGAGGACATAACTACGTCCCCGGATATGTTGACAGCATTGATGGTCAGTTTGGTGACCCTGGATCAAGTTAATATCCCCGTAAAAACAGCAGCGACGAGTGTTTACTACGAGGATAAAAGTGCGGTCGGGTTTGGACAAGGGTAGCGCACGGCTAATTTACCGGCGCCAGCGTCTTTTGACCGGCTCTAGTAAAGGCTAAGCTAACTCTAAATTTTATTACAATATTTAGCTCGAAAGGTAAGAAGTTAAAGCTTGACGTGAAATCAGTAAATCAGCTGAAGACGTGATACGATTATTTTTATCAATATTTGAAGTGGCATTTTATCAGAATGTTAGAATGTTAAATACTGCCAGTGACAACGTTGTTACAGTAGCTTGTTTCAAAGGGGGTTCGCTTGTTTCAAAGGGTGTTCTTAATGAATTATGCAATATGAGTAGGCTAAATGCTTGAAAATATCACTAGAAGGGAAAACGGACCCACCTGCAACCAACGCAAGCAAGCACACCCTACAATTTCCCCAGAAATTGTACCCTCTCTAGTTGGGTGTGCTTTGCCTTCGGCAAGGGCACAACCTTTGTTCTCTCACATATATATTTGGGTGTGCTTTGCCTTCGGCAAGGGCACAACCTTTGTTCTCTCACATATATATTTATTAGTGTGCTTGCTGCAAGCAAAAACACTATTGTTATTCTGGGTACTTATTATTAGTGTGTTTGCTGCAAGCAAAAACACTATTGTTATTCTGCATACTTATTATTTATTTTTTTCCTCCCACTTTTTTCCGTCGCCTACTCCTTTCACACCGTTTAAGCTAGAAACACTGTTCAAACTTCATTTGATAAAGTCTGAACTGCTCTAGTGTGCTATTACTTTTCTCATTGATAACTTTTAAAGTTTTTAAGGTATTAAAGTTTAAAGTGCTAAATGAATGGGTTTCAATGGTTCAGAATGTTCAAGTCAAATTCCATTGTGACGTCATGCACTGACAGAACTGTTTCTCACCGCGTCAATTTTTGACACTGTTTAACACTATCCTGGCTGAATATGCAGACTTTTTCAAATAATAGACCTGAACTGTTTATACCATTTTGAAGACAAGACGTAGGGCTTTCTAATGATATAAATATGTGTATGATTATGTTAGGCAAATCATCCTTTATCAAGACGATTTCACGGAGCCATTCTGACAAAAATCTTCTCCGTCGTCAATACTTTTTTAGAAAACCTCATTTTTAACCACTTTAAATACAAGCTAGAGGGTTAGATTAGATTAGAGTGTATGAAAGGTGCGTAAATTTGTCGTGAATTCAGAACAGCAGACAGATTTAAGATAGACTATTTTGTTTAAAAGATATGACCACTGAAGTGATGAGTGGGATAACGCAATTCCAATCTAGCGCGATGGCTCTCCATAACCGTCACAAACAGCCACACCGAGGTCACGAAAGGTTTACTGCAGCTGGCGTTACTACGAACAAAGGCTTCGTAACTGAAAAGTTTTTACTTTTAGTTGACGATATTGAACACATATGTTAAGAAACTTGTCTTTACTCTAAATATCTTCTCCGTTTTCAATTTGAAGCAGTAAATCTAACACAGTAGGAATTCTCCCACGACATTTGCTCGCTCCGCATTGACAAATATGTTTTCTCAGTCCACCATACATTAGACAAGCTAATTTTCGAGCACTTTCAATACAAGATACAGGCCATGTTAGAGTTGATATATATACAATTGTGTGGGCAATGTAGAACAGCAGACAGATTAGAAATATGATCTTTTGCTTTAAAGTTATGGCCATTCTAGTGACGAGTGCTTACAACGCTGTCATCATAGCTGCCATAGAACGGCGAAACAAGGTCACATAGCTAGCTATGTCTATCGTTCGTTACCTACAAACAAATGCTTCGTAACAGTATTTACTTTTTATCGGCGATATTGACAACAGAGGTTAAGGAACTTGTCTGTAATCAAAATATCGTCTCCGTTTTCAATTTGAAGCAGTAGATCTAGCTTACTGTAGGAAATCTCCCATTGAATCCTGATACTGAAACCTAGATTCTAGGTTAGAAATGTTGACAATGACCAATGGTTGCTACGTTACAAGAAACACAGAACCAATCCGATTGGCCAACGCTCTTTCGCTGTTCCACTGTTCAAACTTTTTTCTGTTTCTACATCTTTCAATTATTAATACTTTTCAGAATGGGTTTTATTCGCCAAGAAACATCACACAGACAAGGAATTTACTGTGGCAGGAAGGTGCACACATTAAACATATAAGAATCTTAAATAAGAAGTGTACAAGTCTAACTAATATTAAGGGGCTAAAAATGTAAAAGGGTTAGAATGAAATAAAATATAAAATGGCTCTAACATAACGCTTTAACATTTATTAAATTAAATAAGATACCCTTTTCATCACTCTTTTTTCTCCTTTTTCAACCGTGAGAAAATATTGCAATGCATAACAATGACAGATATACTTTTAAAACTGTCTCACCATTTTGGTTTCAAAGCAACACTTTTTTTCACCTTCATACTGCTGACATACTTTTGTCTGCTATGATATTGATAACTGTTATGCAATATACTCTTCATCACTATATTTGCTAATTTTTCTTCAAACTTTTTTCTGTTTCTCAGTCTTTCATTCTTTAATACTTTTAACGCTTAAAAATGTATGAAAGTCAATAAGATACTCTTTTCATCACAGTTTTTTCTCAATTTTCAACAGTAAGAAAATATTGCAATGCATAACAGTGAAAGATATACTTTTAACACTTTCTCACCATTTTGTTTTTAAAGCACATACCTCTTTAAAAAAAATTGTAAAACCTTCTTCACTATTCAAGCCATCAAAACAATCGTTTCAACAGCAGCTAGCTTGCCTCTAGCAAACTTAGTTTGAATTAGCCATTTCCCCCTACATTAATGTCAAACTTATTTACGTTTTGGGGGGGAATATTTTCATTTAGCAGACGGTACTGTTTGAATCGCGATTCCATACTGCCAGTGACAACGTTGTTACAGTAGCTTGTTTCAAAGGGGGTTCGCAGCTGTTTCAAAGGGTGTTCTTAATGAAATATGCAATATGAGTAGCTCAGAGTTTGTGTTAGCAGAGTGACAGAAGAACCAAATGTGACTGTAAATAGCATTCTGTAATGAAATGAATTAATTGAAATAAATCATTTCATTTAGTTACTGTAAATCAAGTGGCAGACTTGGTTTGCTAGGCTAAATGCTTGAAAATATCACTAGAAGGGAAAAACTTAGAGGACGGACCCACCTGCAACCGACGCAAGCCAGCACACCCTACAATTTCCCCAGAAATTGTACCCTCTCTAGTTGGGTGTGCTTTGCCTTGGGCATGGGCACAACCTTTGTTCTCTCACATATATATTATTGGGTGTGCTTGCCTTCGGCAAGGGCACAACCTTTGTTCTCTCACATATATATTATTGGGTGTGCTTTGCCTTCGGCAAGGGCACAACCTTTGTTCTCTCACATATATATTATTATTGGGTGTGCTTTGCCTTCGGCAAGGGCACAACCTTTGTTCTCTATCATATATAGTTATTCTTGTTTCTTTTTGCCCCCCTAAAACTCAGTCAATATTTGGACTACATAGACAACCTAGGTGTCAAAAGTTTCGTCTTGGTAGCGATTGAGTTGCTTGTATTTTTATTTACGTTCCGTTGCACGGTTTAAGTAGAAATTGTGTCTCTGTGACAAAAAGTGCCTTCTGTCAACGAAGGGTACTCAGTGTTAGCCTACGTCACTACGTCAGCACAGATTAGCAACGACGCATGCATACAACGTGATAGAGACGTTCTAGCACGCAAGTTGGAGCTTGGATTATGAGTGAAAAATGCCAACCCCCAAAATTACAAACCATTGGGCTTTGTTGAGAAAGCAAGTTCGAGTGGAACTGCCATCTCGGATTTTTTATTGAGGTCGTGAAAGTCTTTGTAATTTGAGCGAGTGCGGGTCGCCCGTGAGACTGCCTAGGCGGCAGCCATGCAAGCGTCATAGTAGTCTAGTATTTTTGTAATTTTATAGTTCGGTCAATTCTACACCAAAAACAGAAGGAGGGCAATGTTATGACGATATGACTATTGTGAAGAAAGATTTTAATGTAGGTTGGTGTAAAAACGTTGGTTTGCTACGTGAGAGCCCCGTCAGCCTCCGTTGACGATTGCGTCAGCTGTTGTCGATCTCTGATGAGTATTTTCTTAATTTCGTACCAGGGTCAATTCTACATAAAAAAATCAGAAGGAGGGCAGTGTTTTAAAGATATGGCGATTGCAAAGACAGCCAGCGGGTCAGCATATTTTTGTGATTTGTGTCAAACTTGGAATTTGAGTGACACCGCGGCTTGTTTTGATGTTAGCCTCAGTCAGACTCGGCTCGCCCACTGGTCGTGTGTAGTATTAGACATTCTCTGGTAGTACTGTCTTCAATGCCACAGCTAAACTTTATGTCAACAGAAACGTTCTCATTTCCGGCACTTTCAAACAATCAGTGAAATGTGGAGCAACAGCAGCTAGCTTGCCTCTAGCAAACTTATTTTGAATTAGCCATTTCCCCCTACATTAATGTCAAACTTATTTACGTTTTGGGGGGCATATTTTCAGTAGCAGACGGTACTGTTTGAATTGCGATTCCATCTGAAATATACTGCCAGTGACAACGTTGTTACAGTAGCTTGTTTCAAAGGGGGTTCGGAGCTGTTTCAAAGGGTGTTGAAACATGAAACATGCAATGGGCTAAATGCTTGAAAATATCACTAGAAGGGAAAAACTTAGAGGACGGAACCACCTGCAACTGACGCAAGCAAGCACACCCTACAATTTCCCCTGAAATTGTAGGATGTGCTTGCTTGCGTATTAAGTGTCTGAACAGGACTGGGTGTGGAGGCACACATGATTAGTTTCTCCTCCGTCTTGAACCTGAAACCTAGATTCTAGGTTAGAAATGTTGCCAGTCTGTTGCCAATGACCAACCAATGATCACATTTTCCTGCAGCTCATCTTTCTGAATTTTTGCCCTTATTGTTTTGCATTTTTCTTCTTCTTTTCTTCTCTTTTCTTCTGTTTTCTTCCTTCATCTTGCTCCAGGGGTCTCATTTATAAAACTGTGCGTAGGATTCTTACAAAAATTGTACGTGCGCCCAAAAGCCTAAAATGGCGTACGCCCCAAAAAAGTCTGATTTATAAAACCGTGCGTACGCACACCTGTAAGCAATGTTCCCTTTATAAATCACAGACTACCCACAAGTGTGCGTACGTGTATCTGCATTTTACCCCGCCCTTAACACGCCCATTTTAGACCATAAATGGTCAATGCAAAGCACCTCATGAATGACCCTGGCATGCGATTCTTCTTTACGGTGAATCATGGCGCATGACAACTTCTCAGACAACCACAAAAAAAAAAACACATTATTTGGTGGCCGGTGGATCACCAATAAAAAAAACAGTGCGAGTGGCGTCAACTGTGCCAGTGATACCGCGAGTCGAGATACAATTTTGAAAACAAAAGCGTTTTGTTATTGAACAGTAGTCTATTGAAGTCTGGACTGATAACGAGGACGTAGAGTGTAGCGATTGCGCGGGAGCTTAGCGACTGTATTTCCAGTTTTTGACATATGATGATATATGCACAGTATTAAAGAAATATATTTAGTTATACAATGTGTTCTGCAGTTATCTAAAGGTAGGATATGTGATGTTATCCTGTATTCCATGCAGTCGGGCTCGGGCATCTCCCCCTCCTACATCCCGTAGTGGACAATCTGATGGTGAGACATACAGCGCTGATTTTTTTGTTGGATTTTGGAGTTGGATTGTACAAGGTGTTTATGGAACAATTATCACTCAGTACAAGCGCAAATAACTCTGCTGGATTTAATCTTCATGATAATGATGAAATCGAGTGAAAAAAACGTGTGTGAGGAAAACAAAATATATAAATATTACGAGTAATGTTGTTCCCACATTCACTTTCTGCAGTCTGACTACAGTACGGTCATCTGCGTCGCCAATTCCAACTGTTTCCAAAATGTGCGTAGGCCTACGGGAGGGTCAGAGTTTGCGTGGAGGACCGCACATTCTCCCGTCAAGTTTTGTTTTTTATAAATCACAACCTTTGCGTGGAAAGTGGCGTACGCACATTTTCAGCCCTGTTTTGTGCGTACGCAAGCTTTATAAATGAGACCCCTGGTCCTTTCAAAAATACCTTTCACAGCAGTACCTTCCAACTGCCAGTACTTTAGCATTTTTCTTCTCTTTTCTGTACTTTTCTGCCTTCATCTTGCTGCAGGTCCTTTCTAACATACATTTCAGGCCTTTTGAAACTCCAGCAAATCATTTTCTGCTAAATTTTCAAATTCTTCATAATTATTTCTCATTTATCTTCTTTTTTCTGTAGTTTTATACCTTCGTCCAGCTCCAGCCCCTTTCAAAAATACCTTTCAGGAATTTACTTGACGGAACTGTCTTTTGAGATTCTGTTTCTGCCTGTTTGAAATGATTTGCAACACATCTTAGTTTTGCCAGAGCCCGTCTGTTTAGCTCGACTTTTAGCCTGACATGGAGCAGGCTAGTTCCGAAGTATAAGTTACCTTGGTTACGTGTCTAGAACTACAATAAGCCACTTTAATGGAACGGAACTCTCGCTGAAGTAAGCGAGACTTGGCGAAATAAGTCTCGCTTTTCCTTAATCGACGTTGATGGAACACCCCCCAGGTAGTTGGGGGGTGTTCCCCCCAATGGTGGAATCAACTCCCCACCTCCATCAGGGACACTGACTGTCTCCCCACCTTCAAGAAAAGGCTCAAGACACACTTGTTCCGGGAGTACAACGGCACTTAGGAATGCTTGGCTGGACCTGATGTTAGTTTCCTCCAGTATCACAATGACTCTTATTGAGAGACGTGTTGCTCTTGTTGGTTAGTTGTACCGGTTTTTAATTATTGTACTCGCTGTGAACAATTTTACTGTTGATTGTTTTCTACAGGTACACTCTTGCACTTTTTGAGTTTCATGTTGTTTAATTGTAACTTGTTTAACTGCATTCTCTTATGGTTCTTCCCTTTGGCACTTATTTGGTTTTTCACAATGTATGCTTCATGTTTTGGCTGCTTGCAATGTTTGGGGCTATCTCGCTGTTATGATCAGTGACCTATGGTCTTTTGTAAAGCTCTCTCTTGGAAGTCGCTTTGGATAAAAGCGTCTGCTAAATGCATAAATGTAAATGTAGTTCCATTGAGGTGAGCACACTCAAGGCACCTGGCCAAGAAGGATAACTCAGTAACTAGTTTTCGTTTTTTACATCATTTTCAGATACGGTAGCAATGCCAAGGTAGTCCATTTCCTAGGCCAGACCAAGCCATGGAGCTACACGTTTGACCCCAAAGAAAGGAAGATCCAGGGGAACATGCAGGAAGCCTCCTCACACCCCACCTTTCTACTGGAGTGGTGGACCCTCTACTCCAGCACCGTGGTGCCCATGCTCCATGAGCAATATGGTGATCAGCCCTTCAACTCTGGATGTGTGGAGGTCAGTCAACAACACTTTTAATGTGGTGGTGCAGGAGGTGGACCCAAATGCAAGGAAAGGCAGGCAGGATCTAAACTAAAAGTGTTAATTTACCAAGATACGGAACTCAGAGGGAATACTTGTACATTTTATTAGTCCAGAAAATGCACGGCCCATAGTTTCCAAAAATAATTTACATTTGTCTGACCATGGATCAGTTTTCCACTTTGCCTCAGTCCATTTTAAATTACATTTAGCCCAGAAGTCCAGAGATGATGAATCATTTCTGAATCATGTTCACATACGGCTTCTTCTTTGCATCATAGAGCTTTAACCTGCATTTCTGGATGGCAAGGCAAACTGTGTTCACAGACAATGAGTTCTGGAGGTGTTTCTGAGCCCATGCAATGATTTCCATTACAGAATCATGCCTGAAGGCATGCAGTATTTTAACCCTTGTCCCTTACACATAGAGATTTATCCAGATTCTCAGATTTTTTGTATTAGATTTTACTGTAGATGATGATATATTCAAAGTCATCACAATTTTACGTTGAGGAACATTATTCTGAAATGTTTCCACAATATTTAGATGCAGGTTTTCCCAGATTGGTGAACCTTTGCCCATCTTTACGTCTGAGAGACTCTGCCTCTTTAAGCTGTTTATTTTTTAGTAATACTTACTTTTTCCAGACTTTTATTGCCCCCGTCCTAACTTTTTTGAGACGTGTTGCGGCCATAAAATTCCAAATGTTCTTATTTTTTCCATAAAATGGTACATTTCCTCAGTTTAAACATTTGATATGTTTTCAATTATCTATTGTGAATTACATGAGTTTATGAGATTTGCAAATCATTGCATTCTGTTTTTATTTCAATTTTACATAGTCCCAACTTTTTTGGAATTGGGGTTGTGTGTGGGTGTCACACACACACAGGGGGACAGACAGAAAACACTTGGCAGGGAGAACAAACTAAACAGTGCTACGGCCATGTCAGTGACATTTAGGGCCCTATCTTGCACCCAGCGCAATTAACTTTCTCAACGACGCAAGTATCATTCCTAGTTTGCACTCGACGCAAAGCGGACTTTTCCCTCTACAGACGCACGTCGATAAATTAGGGAATGACCTTGCGCTCCCGTGGGCGATTAAGCGAAAAAAGGAGGCGTGTTCCGGCGAACGTTCCCTGGTGCTATTTTGCAGTTTCAGAAAAACAATTCCACCACAAACCAGGAAAAACGTAGTCTAAAGTCAATGGCACGTTTTTCAGATGCTATTTTAAGGGCGCATGCTTGGCCTGTGCGTACTGCTGGCGAGGCCAGGGTCTTCTTCCTGCGAAGCTACGTTACATAGCATTTTTTTCATGTCAATGATTTAAAAGATTTTCATGAGAAATCTCTATGCATGTGAACTTGATTTGTAACAATTGTGGCAATTTAAACTATTTAAAAATATAACAATTTAAAAAATAAAATATATATAAAAATAAGACTAAGAATTTGAATGAGCAGCATGAGTGGGCAACTTAGTGCAATGAGAAAACTGCTCTGCCTTTCCCATATAATGTCACTTCTCTATCTTTTACGGCCCTGACGACAACGTCGGTCTCCTCGGCTGTGAACCACTCCGGCGTGCGCCTGGCAAATCCGCCGTTATAATAGCAATCCGCCATGGAACAAGCGCCTGCTCTTAAAGGGAATGTGAGATGACGCTCTGATTGGTTTATTGCACGCCCAAACCACACCCATTAGTAATGTAGCTACTTCAGACCAACCCATTTTAGATTTGCGCCAGGAGCAAAGTCATTTATCTCGCTGATATAATAGCAACAGGGCACACACACAAAGTTACTTGCGCTTTGCGTTTTGATACTTGCGTTTCAGCTCGTTAAAATAGGGCCCTTAGTCTTTCATTATATCATTTTAGAGTTGAGTCAGATTTATTGTCTTGTATATAATTGCACAATAACTGTTAATTGTATAAACTGTTGTTTTCATTATGAATTTAGTTTTATTTGAATTGATTAGCTGTGATAAGTATTCTGTATATCGTATACATGTAAATGATACACCGGGGGGCAAAAGTTGAGTCATTACTACATTGTGATGAGTTGATTGCCAATTGGTGAACAAAAGTTCACATTTCTTTCTATAAGAGCAAAATCTTTACATTATTCCCAATTACCCCCCAGTGTATATAAATATAATTTTATAAATCTGGTAACATTCCAGTTCAAGGATTTTTTAAAATTACAATTAAAGGTTAAACATATAAAATATATCTGACAGACTTCTTTAAAATGATTTCAGAATGACAGGAGTGTGTTTTGGTGTCAATCCAGACAACTGCATTAACAGCAAAGTAATCTTTAATTGGTGTAACCATTGATGGATTCTGACTTTCTGGCATGCATTTCTCTGTGGCTAGATGAAAACGGACTATGCAGCCCAAGAAGCCTTGTCCTCAGAAGAACGCAAGAAGAAATGGGAGCAGGGTCAGGCAGATTACATGGGAATGGACTCTTTTGAGAATATCCAGAAAAAGCTAGATGCTTTTCTCAAATAAATTTGTAATGGAAATAGATGATGAGTGCACATGCAGTTTAATAGATTGATTCCATAGTTGGCTGAAATCCAGTTCTAAATTTCTTCTTCACTTCAACTGCATACCACGTCCACCCATACTTGACCCCTGTCACCTTCAAAGACAACTTAATACTGTTACAATGGAAAATGAATTTTATAACAATCATTGCAGGCCCCCAATGCAGTATTTTAGTGTTGTCATTTTGTTCTGATATACTATCTATGTATCTACACTGTGAAGTTACTATTCATCAACAAACATACAGTACTGTATACTGGTGTACAGATTTTTTTATTTGGGATGATTTTCTCACACAATGTGATATGAAATAAATCCTATCCAAGAAAAATAAAGGCAGTCTACAACATGATGTCAGAAAGTTTGCCAAATTAGCGAATAGGATTTTATTGCACTTAAATTAACCCTTTCTGTAGGAACATGGATGGCAACACATCCTCATGTTCTCTATACTTCTAAGAAGCATTTATTGCATTGTCTTGCCGTCTTATGTGAGTGAATTTCACAACATAGCCAGAGACTACATGTAAATTCACATCAATTTATTTTTCTTTTTTACCATTCAGTCAGTCAAATCTATGAAGTAGCATCTTTATTAAATCTCTGAAATTTACAGTGCTTTTGTAACGTGTGCTTTACCTACTGCCTTAGTTTTTATACTGTTTAAAAAACCTTTGCCAAGGCTGAGAGTCAACTTTTTTATTTTAACTCCGTAGGTTTTCAGTTGGCCTTTAGTCTGACAGCTGGACCCTGAATGCCTGTTACACTCCAGCCTCTGGTGACAGCTCTCTCTGCACCTCCTCATGGCGTTGCACCTCCTGGCTTGTCTCTTAGCTTGCTACTGTTTTACTTGATCCAAATGTTGTCTGTACCACAGCGCCTTTATCTGAAAAATAAAGAATAGTCAGACCAGAACCATGAGTTGTATTTTTATGTCTGAGATTTTCATTAACATAATGAAATAATCTAATGTTGCATTATAAGTCTTGGAGGCACAATATTTTCCACAGGAAATTACCTTTTGTGGTGTATTTTGGTTGACAGAAAGTTATCACAATTCTTGCTTTGGTTTAGTGTAACTAGACATGGTGGAAGTAACATAACAAGGCATATCTCTAAAACGGTATCAAACCTCATGATGTTAAGTCAATGTATGCAGTAGTCACTAGTGTACAACTGTACAGAATACACTTGAAAAATGTCATTGAATTTAAATATTTCAACATTTCTCTATGCATAGTGTCAATAGCATTGCAGTCTGCCTCAATTCAGCAGGTTTCATGTTAACGTAACATTTAAATGGTGTAGTCAACCATGCAAATGCATGGTTGGGAACAATTACATATTAAAACATCACAAGGTGTGAATATAATTCCATACAGTGAACATTAATTGGTGTAGATGGCATTTATGGATGACAGTGTGTTGAGGCATCTATTTAGGTCCTTAGGACTTGCAAGCATGATAACTATTCTCTGTTGATGGGCAGCCTTGATCAGAAGTTATGTATCACATTGCCATCAAGTGGTAATATAGAATATTACTGGATAGTAAAAAAAGATACTGTATGGCCAAAAGTATGTGGACACCTGACCGTCACACCTATATGAGCTTCTTCTACATCCCCTTCCAAAACTATGGGCAAATAATATGGAGTTGCCTCCCCATACCAGCTGCCTCTCTTGTGCACAATACTTTGGAGTGTATCTATCGTAATGTGTGCCCATTCAGCCACAAGAGCATTAGGGAGTTTGAACACACGGTTGAGTGACAACCTGGCTTGAAGATGGTGTTAGAATTTGCCAACTAGTGCATAGTGCCCATTATGTAGTATGAAGTATGCCTATCCACTTTATATTGTCGTTCTGGTCGCAAGCCAGCCCCTTTGAAAGCAGCTGATTATCGGTTGTAAAAGCAAATTCGCTTCAAAATAACTAACGCTGCATGTCCACTACAGCATTTAACGCTCTGCATCGCTTGCCTTCCCACAGTTCACCACGCTCGGGGGCATGTCCGACAGGTTAATACAGAGTTGTAGTTCTCTAAGGTCACTGTTGTAGTCATGACCAAGCGTGCAGACTTCATGTAGCCTACTCACAATATCGATCAAAATACCACTTTTACTCAACTGATGCAAGAAATGACCTACTACCCACAATAGTTCCGCTTTTTTTGCAGCAGTATTTTAATCCGAGTTAAATGTTAAATGTTACGCGACTAGACGTGAACGCCACTACAGTGTGTTATGCAGTCTCACAATATTGATCAAAATTCTATTTTTACACACAACGCAAGAAATGATCCGCTGGCTAGAGGTAGCATGACTTTATAGGTGCTAACAGACTCCGACACATACGGAGTCATCTTTTGACTGCACACTGCGAGTGTGCAGAGATGGCTAACCACCTGGTTCTGAACACTGGTAGGGGTGTTCCTGGCTCCCATATGGCTCTCAGTCTGCATCTACTGGACCCCAAAACTGCTACGTGGAACCTCCTCATGACAGGGACCACCAATGAAGATGGTCTCAGCAAAAACAGGTAAAAATAAGTCCATATCTTATTTTTACCTGTTTTTGCTCTCGCGCAATCCATATTGAGATGTTGGACGACATGTCTACAGATTGCTTCATAAATGGTCTACACTGCTTTATTGCCCTGCGTGGAGCAGTTCGTCAGATAAAATCTGATCAGGGAACCTTTCGTGCTTGCTTAGCAAAAAAGGGGCCAAAGCAATCCATTCCACAGTATGTGAATGGTGCAGTTTGTTCTACCCGTTCTTGAGGGAGATTGGCCATTTTCTGTTCTTCTGTAGGCCTCCGAAGCTTTCTACAGGTCACACATTGGTGTATATGAGATGCTACGGCTAGATTTATCCCAAGGATCCAATAACCATGTGATCGTATCTTGTTAATAGTGATACCTTTACCTTGATGTTTTACTTCTTCATGGTAATGAGCAATTATCAGTTTGGTGATATTTCTTTAGGAATTATTGCAGGGTGTTTAACTGAGTCTGGAAGAGATGAGTTGATAAGTCTTCCTCCCACCTTGAGCACACCATAGGAATGCGTTGAGCTGATGCAGTCGATTATGTAGTGGTAGCTGACTGCCCTTGCTTAGTATCTTCCACTCTTCTTTATACACCTGTTCCTGCAAGTCTTTAACTATCAGGTGCTCTGCATTTTCACGTTCTTGTACAGTAGAGAGACTGTCTGTTTTGTCACCTTTGGTCCGTCGAAGAACACGTGCTACTGCTCGAATGGCCCGAATTCAAGAGGAGAAGACAGACAGACGATCTACAAGGCTAAGTTGTTCTTTGGTCGTTGTGTTGAATGTCTGTACACCTTTAACTTCTGGATCTCCCAAGGCAAGTTCCGGGACAGCATCTTCAGTAAGTAACAGTTCCTCCTTCCATAGAAACTTGGGGCCTGAGATCAGATGCTAGTAGTTCTTTAACCGTTAGGCCTCTGGACGCATAGTCTGCTGGATTTTCATTAGTTGAGATGTATCTCCATTGCTGCGGAGTTGTGGTAAGATGAATTTTCTGCACACGATTGGACACAAACGTATGGAACCGCCGTGCCTCATTGTTTATGTATCCTAAAACAACTTTGGAGTCCGTCCAGAAGAACTCTTTGACGACAGAATAGTCCAGCTCCTCTTTAAGTATGTTGCTTGTTTTGACTGAAACAACTGCAGCAGTGAGTTCTAATCTAGGTATTGTGGTGACCTTTGTAGGAGATACGCGTGATTTAGCCATGACAAGAGTACAATGAATATCTCCTTCTTCATTTTTCATTCTCAGATAGGAACATTGGCCATATCCATGTGTGCTTGCATCTGAGAAGTGATGCAGTTCTGTTTGAAAAAACTCTTCCAAAGTTAGCAGGTGCGTAACTCCGAGGTATTTCCACCATTTCCAGATTTAAGAGATCAGATTTCCACTGCTCCCACCGTGGTTGAAGTTCGATGGTCAAGGGTTCATCCCATCCTGTGCCATGCCTACACATCTCTTGTAGTATGCTTTTCCCATTGAGCAGAAAGGGAGCTACAAAGCCTAAAGGATCCTACAAGGAAGCAACTGTTGACAGTATTCCACGCCGGGTTGCAGGTTGGTCCTTAAGGTTGATATCAAACTTAAAGCAGTCTGAAACAATGTGCCACCTAATTCCTAACACTCTTTCAGAAGACAGGTCGTCAAACGGCAAGGTATGGGTTGTGTCGGATGCACGTTCAGATGGTGGGATGCTTTCTAGAACATCTTTATCATTGGATACAAACTTGTGCAGTCGAAGACCACCCATGGCACAAAGTTCTCGTGTTTCTTGTGCCAGTCGGATGGCACCCTCCTTGCTGTCGATGCTTGTGATTCCGTCCTCAACATGAAGTCTCTCATGATGAACTTTGATCCAAGAGGGTATAAGTCACTGTTTTCCTTGGCTAGATGTTTAAGTCCATAATTGGCACACCCAGGAGACGAGACAGCACCGAACAGATGCACATTCATTCGAAACGTCTGGGGCTGGCCACTAAGGTCTCCGTTCTTCCACCAAAGAAAGCGTAGATAGTCTTGGTCACTTTCACTCACATGGAATTGGTGAAACATCTTTTCTACATCGCACATTAGTGCAATAGGATGCCGTCGGAAGCGTATCAAAATCCCGTTCAGTTTGTTCATCAAATCAGGGCCTGGAAGCAAATGATCGTTTAGATTTGTTCCTTGGTATCTTGCGGAACAATCGAATACCACCCGCAGTTTACCAGGCTTCTTAGGGTGGTAAACCCCGTGATGAGGGATGTACCATTTTTCACCCTCCTGACCATTTTCCTTAGCCTCTTGAGCATCACCCTTTTTGATGATTTCATCCATGTACTTGACGTAACTGTCTTTGTAGGTTTGATCCTTTAACAGCTTCCTTTTAAGATGGTTGAGTCGTACTACGGACAGTTGTTTGTTGTCCGGTAGACTGGGTCTGTTCTTGAAAGGCAAGCGCATTTCGTAGTGATCTTGACTGTTTTTCTTTATTTCGTCAGTAAGCACGTTCAAGAATGAAATGTCATCTTGAGATACTGTATTTCCATCTCCACTGGCTTCCTTGAAGTCCGATTCTAGAATGCGAACAGTAGGCCAACTTCACGGTCTTTCAGGAGGGGAATTTTATCCGCTATACTGGAGAGATGATTCCAGCGCCGTGCTGTTTCACAGGTCGGGATGTGGGTGCGTTCTGCAGGTATGCCATCCTTAGTGTAGGCCGGAGGAAGATCTACATAGGTGGAAGAGCAATAGCCTCTCACTCAAAGCCCTGAAACTTTTTCACTCTTCATAACTGTGTCACAACCAATCATTGTGGTTAATTTTAGCTTCACCGGATATGTATCTACTTGTAGAGAGTTGCTCACTTCCCTGTCTATGAATGTGGTGTCACTCTGGCTGTCTATCAAGGCATAAACGAGCCTTTCAGCACTTGGGTCGTTCTGCGAGGACACCCATACTGGCACAATCATGGTGGTATAAGTAGGTCGTCCTTCTCCTGCCACATTAAGCTTCAGTGTCCTCGCTGACTCATCCCTGTTTTCTTCAGATGAAACTGCAGTGGGTGTTTGTCTTTGTTTGTTTGAGAACTTGTTATCGTGGAGACATGTGGGATGTTTTCTTTTGCAGGTGTCACAAGAGTGACGGTGGCGGCAGTCCTTAACACTGTGACCAGGTTTCATGCACCCGTAGCAAAGCTTGGCTTCCTTAACATAGCTTCGTCTCTCCTCTAAGGACTTTTCCATGAACTTAGGACAGACATGGATTTGGTGCTTGCTGTCCTGGCAAACTATACATGGTGGCCTCAGACGCCCATTTGACTTTGTATTTTCTGTATCTGCGGCTGTTTGGGTGTTGAGGACACTTGCTTTGTTTCTTTTAGTTTCCCTGGGCCTTTGTTTATCAGTGATGGATTCACCAGGTCGGAGAGCAGAAAAGGAGGTTATTGGATTGCAGGCAATCTCTGCCTCCATTAACATGAAGGTAGTGAAGTTCTTAAAGCTAGGGAACTCGTGGGTCTCGTTTAGGGTTTGAGTAACCTTTCGATTCCAGCTTGAGGCTAGCCAATCAGGTAGCTCTTTGACAAGCTTCTGGTTCTCCTCACAGTCATTGAGTATTTGGAGACTCTGAACATGTGGCATAGCATCTTGACAAGCGTTCAGGAAATCAGAAAATTCTCTAAGTCCTTCAGCATCTCTGGGTTGGATCCTTGGCCAATTTGCTAGCTTCTCTCTAAAGGCCCTCTGTATGGTAAATGGTTGACCGTATCCAGGGATGTAGTGGGGGCTAAACGTATGTAAACGCCGTTTACGCACCTCCCGAAATTCGGAAATAGCGTTTATCCACCTCTAAATTGCAGAAATTGCGTTTATCCACCTCTAAATAGCGTTTATGCGCGTTTACGCACATCTAAATTCCCTGCACCTCGTATTCTGCCGTTGGAATAATCCGAAATAAATTTGGTGTCAAAAAACCCCACCAAAGACTAAATTTCATATTGTTTAACATATAAACGCTGTAGTCTGAATCATTTCATCTGCGCTGTATGGTCTGTGACCCTCCAATCAATGCGTTGCGGCTGCGGCGGCGACACCAATCAGGATCCACGAAGTATGTACACACATACACGTTGTGGATTAGTCTACCTGTTCAGAATGGATTAATTAGCCATGGATATCAGGCGATTTTTGGGGGGGTGGAGCCTTACGACCCTGTAAATAAATTATAAAATTCATAGTTTACCCACCTCTATTTTTACCACTACACCACTGACCGTATCGATGGTTCAATTTGTTCCAAGCGTCTTTATAGGCTTCTTCATCATTTCTGAAGAACGTACCTTCTAAGATCTTGCAAGCTTGGCCACCTACATATCTTTTAAGATAATAAAGCGTGTCAGCTGATGAGATTCCCTTTCGATCAATCAGTGACACAAACAAGGATTTCCACTCGAGATATTGAATTGAATCGCCATTAAATACAAAAGGTTCAGGCATTGGCAGTCTATTTAGAGATATGCTGTCCTGAAATGCTTGAGCTAGCTGAGACACATCTACTTGAGGGGATGTTGGTTGAAAGCTGAAACGTTGGTTGGTGGCAGTTTGAGTTAAGTCTGTATGTCTATTTTCAGTGCTGTATTCAGGTGAGGAGATACTTTCTCAAGCTGCCTCCTGTTTGTAAACATCCAGCCTAGCCTTAGCTACTCTTAGTTCTTTCTCTGCCTGTAGTTGTTCCAACTCCCGTTGTTGAGCTTCAAGATCTCTTTGCTGCTGTTGTATTTTTTCCTTTTGAATTTTCTCTTTCTGTAACACATTATATTCTACCTCCTTTACTGCCAATTCTACAGCTGCATCGACACGTTTGGCTATTATACATGAGGTTATGGAGGGATTACTGGAGTGAATGCTAGACCTTTGGCTCGTTTGTGAGGCAGTAGACCCATAAATGGAGCGGGCATGATCACAATGGAGTAAGTCTCGTAGACGATGTTTTACGTTTGCCGCGTCATATTCTCCGTCAATGCCTGATATCCTTTCATAGATTATCTTGATAATGTCTGATGTAATTGCCTCGCACGAGTGAACACGACGCCTTAGCTCGGTTGAAGGTGTGATGTGATCTCGGATTTCAAGATACGTGTCCATTACCTGTTGTTTTGCTTTCTCTAAAGAGTCAATTAAGAGCCCAAGTTGAGTCTCTGTAATGTCTGATTTAAGCTGCTCTCTGGCTTCGCGGGCTTGGATTTTCCATTGGTTGTACAATACTGCAAACTTTCTTTCTCCCTTTTGTGCCTCCTCTATTTGTAAAACTAGCATTTTTGGTGTTGGGTTTTTATTACGGGTAGAGCGTCTAGGGCCTTGAAGTTCTCCGCAAGCCTATTCCTTGAATTCACTTTGTTGCACATATTCTTGCTCGTAACCTTCCGTTTGTGAACTATTGACCGGGTAATCTAGATCTCCTACATTTGTGGTAGTAGGCCTACTTGGCTCCATTTTTTACCTTACTAGCAATAACGCTGGCACATGTAATCATAAATAGATCGAAGCTCTCCCGGAGGTGGGAGTTGAAGCTCCTTCTGACAGGGGATTCTGCCAGCCGTTCCCAGCAGACCCTCACATTACGTTTGGGCCTGCCAGGCCTGACCGGCGTCTTCCCCCACCATCGTAGCCAAATCACCACCAGGTGGTGATCAGTTGACAGCTCCGCCCCTCTCCTCACCCGAGTGTCCAAGACATTCGGCCTCAGATCCGACGACACGACTACAAAGTCTATCATCGAACTGAGACCTCGGGTGTCCTGGTGCCAAGTGCACATATAGACACCCTTATGCTTAAACATGGTGTTCGTTATGGACAAACCGTGTCTAGCACAGAAGTCCAACAACAAAACACCGCTTGGGTTCAGATCGGGGGAGCCGTTCCTCCCAATCACGCCCGTCCAGGTCTCACTGTCATTGCCCACATGAGCATTGAAGTCCCCCATGAGGACGAGGGCATCTCTGGGAGGAGCGCTTTCCAGCACCCCCCCCAGAGACTCCAAAAAGGGTGGGTACTCTGCGCTGCCATTTGGTGCGTAAGCACAAACAACAGTGAGGACCCGTCCCCCCACCCGAAGGCGGAGGGAGGCTACCCTCTCGTCCACCGGGGTGAACCCCAACGTACAGGCGCCGAACCGAGGGGAAACAAGTATTCCCCCCCAGCTCGACGCCTCTCACCGAGGGCAACTCCAGAGTGGAAGAGAGTCCAGCCCCTCTCAAGGAGACTGGTTCCGGAGCCGATGCTGTGCGTTGAGGCCAACTATATCTAGCCGGAACGTCTCTACCTCAGGCACCAGCTCCGGCTCCTTTCCCGCCAGCGAGGTGACGTTCCACGTCCCTAGAGCTAGCTTCTGCAGCCGAGGATCGGACCGCCAAGACCCCCGCCTTCGGCCGCCGCCCGTCTCACACTGCACCCAACCCCCATGACCCCTCCTGCGGGTGGTGAGCCCACTGGAAGGGGGTCCCACGTTGTCTCTTCGGGCTGGTGCCCGGCCGGGCCCCATGGGAAAAGGCCCGGCCACCAGGCACTCGCCATCGAGCCCCACCCCCGGGCCTGGCTCCAGGGGGGGGCCCGCTTCCGGGCAGGGGCAACTGGGAACCATTGTTTGTTTTCTTCATGGTAGTTTTTTGAGTCACTCTTTGTCTGGTCCTTCGCCTGGAACCTGTTTGCCTTGGGTGACCCTACCAGGGGCATAAAGCCCCCGACAACATAGCTTCCAGGATCACTAGGACACGCAAACCCCTCCACCGCGGTAAGGTGGTGACTCAGGGAGGGGATTATCAAAATATTATTATTGAAAAAATACCATAAATATCTCTCTCAGGTCACCCAGACTTCCCGTATCTAGACTTCACGTCTCCTAGTTAAGTGTCATAAAACTGCAAATGGCATCTCTACCAAATGGACCGGAATTAACATTCACTGTATCAAGCTTTTTAACCAACTGTAAACTTCTCTTCAGACACATTCTACATATGACCAAAATTTCTATCACATTCCAATTTTTTAAATTTTTTTATACCATAAACCCAAACATTAACATTTTACATTTAGCAGACGCTCTTATGCAGAGCGACTTACAGTAAGTACAGGGACATTCTCCCCAAGGCAAGTAGGGTGAAGTGCATTTGGCACAGCCAGTAATCGAACCAACAACCTTCTGATTAATAGCCCGACTCCCTAATCACTCGGTCAGATGGCACCCGAACAGTCAATAAAGAAAAACAAGAATCATACATCAACATAAGCATGCAATAAACTCAATACAAAACATCCACACTGAACACGTGCAGATAAGGAAATAAATGTAACTCCTTTAATCAAAATAACCTCCAAAACAACATTAGAATCATACATTGTTCACATTAACCTCTTCTTCCTGAAATGGCGGAAACCAGTCAGAATCCTAAAGGACTATAGTTCAGAATCAGAATTCGGTTTATTCGCCATGTATGTTATACAAACACAGAATTTACTGTGGCAGGGAGGTGCACACACTAAACATATACAAATCTTAAATTAAGTAAAGGTACAGAAGTTTAACTATTCCTAAGAACTAAACAATCTAAGAATAAAACAATATAAAATAAAATATATATACAAATAAGAATAAGAAATATAGCTGCAAGCAGCGATGCGGGTTCCTCCGCAAAATGGCAAAATATTACAAAAATGTACATTGTAGAAGGTCAAGAGTTGGACAACAAGAGAGCAAGACTACTTCATGTTTGGCCAACAACAATAGGCTGAATGGGGATTTGAACTCATGAGCATAAGGTTACAAGTCAGTCTCTCTATCCTCTCTGCTACACACCAACTGTTGAGATTTTATGAATAGAAAGGGCAGAGTATTAGCTTTGGTCAGCTTTGGGACAAAGGTTAAGAAACGGTTGAGATTTCAAGGTAAAATTGCATGAAATTGAGCATGGTACATCAGAATGATGTTACCTTGAAGCCAATAAGGTTTGAAAAACCATCAGTCAAAATGATATTTGATGTATTGACACAAAGATATTGAGGCAATGTGGACATTTACATAAATACACCCCTTTCAGATTTTGTATTGCATTTCACCCTATATAAAGACACATCTGCCCGGCCCGCACACTATGCCCATCCATGCTGTTTCTCTCTCTCCCAGCGCAGCGCAGGGGCGCAAAAAGTGGGTATGCGCTATATGCGGCGCATAGGGGCTCCATGGGGGCGCCAAAGCGATGGTGAAAAATAATAAATGTAAACAATTCTTTTTTTTTTAATTAAAAATATTTTCAATATTTAGCTTCTGTTGTGCGTTTCTGCATTTCCTCAATGTTATATAACATTTTAGAGGACTAACAGGCTAGAGTAGGCGCCCTATCTCATAAGACTCCGTCATAGAATTTTGAAATAGAAGAGGGAGAGGGGGCGCCGTGAGCGCTGAGCGAAGATGGATAAAGCCAAAAAGCTGTCGGGGGCGAAAAATAGAAAAAGAAAGAGGGAAAGGGAGATGACATGTCGAGGGATGCAACAGCAATTGAATACGTGGATGGTGAAAGCCAAAAGGTAGGATTTTAAGTGTCACGTCTGTGCTTGAAGGCTTGCAAATATTCATGTTAACAGCTAGCGTTTGCTAACACTGGGAATGTAGCAGCCAAATTGGGGTTTAAGGCTAGTTTAGAATATGCAAAAACGAGGTTGCTGAGCTGAAAACTGGAAAATAAAAAGTAGCATCATGTACAATAAATGACAAGAATCTGGAAAACATAACTAATGCAATAACTTTGGTTTACCATCATGCATCAAGCTAGATACCAAACTTGGAGGCTTGCAAATATTCATGTTAACAGACTGTTCTCAGATTAGCTAACGCTAGTGTTTTCTAACACTAGCAGCTGAAGTGGGGTTTACGGCTATCTTAATGCAAACCAATGTTTATGATAGCAAGATTTAGATTTTGGTTAAACCCTATGGTACCAATCCCATGCATGACATATCTCAATTGTATTAAGATAAAATAACAACTGGTAAATATAAGGTAGCCTGCACAATAAATGACAAGAAGCTGGAAAACATAACTTGTGCAAAAACTCTGGTTTACCATGGAATCAATAATATATTAAGTTTTACCATTAGCTGTTCATATTAGCTGTGCTTTCAGACATACAGGCTATAGCGTTAGTTACATCTGTTGGGTGACATGGAAGCTGTAATTACAGGGTCACATATCTCTCTTTCTGTCTGTGCTAAGTGGCTCTCCATATTTGTACTTTTTAAAACAGCAGCACCACCTTACTGCATAATAGTTGTCTTATCTGATGCTAACACTAGGCTGATTTAAGAAATGAATGTAAGCTGCTATATTTAACAGTGAGTTCATTTGATTCAGGTGTGAGGATGGTGGATCAGGAAAGACAGGGGAGGACAACAGTTAGGTCTAACATTAGGTGGAAGTGTAGGGGGAGCCACTTGATACCAACAGATGAATTTCTTAATATTATTAATATGGAAAAACTCATGGAAAATCTATTACATAATGTTTTTTTGACAATGTGTGTTTGTGGAGAAGAACACAGGCAAGTGAATGAGACAGACATGATGTCGGCGATGGCAAGTGGAGATGAGGCCAGTGATGGCATCAGGTAGGAGTTCTGTTAGTTAGACCACACAAAACTAAATGTCCAGTATGGTTTGAAGTTCTGTTGACCAACCTATTCACTGTGTCCTTTTTGGGGGTAAAATAGTGCAGACAGAGATGGAAAGCCACTCACCACTGAGGAGGAATTGGGGGAGAATGTGGAACAGATAGGTGAAGATGAGGTGGAAGAGAATGTGGAACAGAGAGGTGAAGATGAGGTGGAAGAGAATGTGGAACAGATAGGTGAAGATGTTACATGTAGTCATTTAGCAGACGCTCTTATCCAGAGCGACTTACAGTAAGTACAGGGACATTCCCCCCGAGTACAGGGACATTCCCCCCGAAGATGAGGTGGAAGAGAATGTGGAACAGAGGATCCATCGACTGGCCACCACCACACCAGATTGAGGACTCGTTTAGGCAGTGTATGGTTGAGAATGGCCCACAGAAATGTCCTGATGGGCCGTATCCAAGATCAGACAAGAGTAGAAGGTGTTTTTCCAAAGCATACTGTTTTCGTTCAATGTCCAATGGAAAAAAAGTGCAGCGGGATTGGTTACTGTACTCCAAAAGTACGAATAAAGTTTATTGTTTTGTATGTAAGCTTTTTGGTGGAGCTAGAGTTGTTGACACACGCTTTGTGGTGGGGTACAATAACTGGCAGTGTCTTTCAAAAACGCTGCAGCACCATGAAACCAGTGGTTATCACATAAATGCTTATCTGTTGGTTGTGGAACGAATTAGCATCCCGCTTACGCCTTGATAAAACCATTGACAGAACATTGCAAAGAGCCATAGATGCTGAAAAGGCACACTGGAGAAGTGTGTTAATGAGAGTGATCGACTGCATACTCTTCCTTGCAGAAAGGAACTTGCCACTGAGGGGGAAGAATGCTAAGTTAGGAGATCCTAAAAATGGAAATTTCCTGGGTGTCCTTGAGGTCATAGCACGATATGATGTCACACTAGCAGAGCATCTCAGAAAGGTAGCCTCTAAAGAAACCACAGGATATCTTTCCTGGTGCACTCAAAATGAATTTTTAGATTCAATTTCAGCGTGTGTACTTGTTAAAATTTGTGCCCAGGTCAAAGCCTCCAAGTACTTTGCAGTGGAGTTGGATTGCACACCTGACATTTCAAAGCAGGAGCAGGCCTCAGTAATAATCCGGTATGTTCATACAGACGACAACAAGAATGCCACCATCAATGAGTCTTTTGTTGGCTTCACAGTCGTGAAGGACACAATTGGTAAAGGCCTCACAGAAACACTGACTGGGGTGCTGGATAATCTGGGTTTGGAGTTGGCTAACTGTAGGGGGCAGAGCTATGACAATGGCTCAAATATGAGGGGTATACACAAGGGTGTGCAAGCATTGGTGCAGCAGAAGTGTCCAGAGGCACTATTCATCCCCTGCTGTAGCCACAGTCTGAACCTCCTGTTATGCGATGCTGCATCATCAAACAGAGTGTGTCTAACCTTTTTTGGCACTCTCCAAAGACTGTACACCATGTTTTCGGCTTCAGTGAAGAGGTGGGATATTTTAAAATAATTTGTGGACATTACACTGAAGCCTCTGAGTGATACCAGGTGGGAGGCAAAACTAGACTCTGTCAAAGCTGTACGTTTCCAGTTAGGGGGGATTCTTGATGCTTTGGAAAAGCTTGAGGAAGTGGAAAAAGATGGCAAAACTGTCTCAGAAGCAAAGTCACTGTCTGGCGAGATTGTCAGCATGGAGTTTCTCATGTGCCTCTTGGTTTGGTATGATCTATTGTCAGAGATCACCTATGTCAGCAAGGCAATGCAAGCAGTGAACATCTCAATGGACACTGCCATTAGAATGATAGATTCTCTTAAAGAATTCTTGCTTAAGTATAGAGTGGAGGGCTTTCAAAAATCCCTTGACATTGCACGCCAAATAGTCATTGAGATGGATGCTTCCCCTGAGTTTAGAGAGAGACATTTCAGAAAGCAAAAGAGATTTCATGGTGATGATTCCAGCACTGGCCATTATGAGCAGGAACCCGAGACCCATTTTAGGTGCATGGTTTTCAATGTAATTGTTGACACAGTAATTCAGGAGTTGTCTGACAGATTTAGCAATCTTCAGCTAATGTCCGAAAAGTTTAAGTTCATCTTTAAAATGGAACACATGACAAAAGCTGAGTTGGAGGAATCAGTGACAAGATATGCCCTGGCTACCAATGATGTTTCAAGGGATATCATTCAGGAAATGTAAAGCCGTCTACTTAGGGGTCATGAAAAGGCTCTGGATAAATTAAATGTCCTCCTACAGGAGAACCTTGATTTGTTTTTTCCAAATCTAACGGTAGCCCTGAGAGTTTTCCTGACAATGCCTATGACAGTTGCCTCTGCGGAGAGATCGTTCAGCAAGCTAAACCTGATAAAGACATACCTTCGTTCCAACATGAGTAATGATCGCTTAACCCAATTAGCAGTCATTTCAATAGAAAACAGTGTGGCACGAAGTATTTCATTTGATGCAATACTAGATAAATGGGCAAGTGCAAAGGCACGCCATGTTACAATTTAGTAGGAACTAAAGAGCGCTCTAGAATCTTTGGTAGCAACACTGTTACATAAGCTACATTATAGGAGGGTTCTAAAGGATCTTTGTTTGTAGGCTTACTTTTGCATTTTAAGGCATTATGTTGCATTGGTTATATGTTATATAGGTTATAATGATAATGTTAATGTTTGTCAATTTGCAACTGTTTATTATTTGCTAACATTGTTAATAATACCATATAATTATGTATCATTATGGTAGGCCTACAGTGGCTGAAAATAAACCTTTATTATTTAAAGCCCATACATGATGATGTCCGGCACACTTATTTATTTATTTGGGGGGGGGGGGGGGGGGGGGCGCCAAAATTGTTGCTGCATACCCCTCCGACACTGGGTAGTTGCGCCCCTGCACAACGCAACCAGCCAAGCTCCCTCAAATCGGCCCCGCTGTCTCCGTCAATTTTGGATGGAAGTAAAGGCAGCTGTATGCCGGATTGCTCAAATCAGAGTCGTCTGTTGTTGAACGCTGAGCAAACGAGGATCCCCTTACGGGCCACCAAAACTGTGAAAGAAAATTCTAATGGCACTTTGTAGATCTGAACAGTCAAGAATGGCGGTTTCAAAACAATTTATTTAGCTTGTACAATAACATAAGATTAACAAAGTACTTTGTGACCAGTCATAACGGGGGACCTAAAGTTTGTTCGTAAGAGTGGTAGCGAACATCCATAAACACTGCCTTATATAAACTTAGAACAAATGGTATTCTATATGGTCAATCAATCAATGTAGCAATCTCTGTGATTGGCTAACTCTACTCAGTGACAGTTTGAAACAATACATCTCCATACCAATTGTCCCACAGTTCTTAGATGTGGCATCTCTCCCCAAACCAGTAGATAATAAAGCCACAGGAGTTGACCAGTCAAATGGTCAACTGTCCTTTGTGTGGTCATCTTCAAACAAGAATTTAATTAACACCAACCATGAAACAGGAAAGGTCAGAGCAGCTGGATCAATTGATCTATGTAAACCTACTCCCTCAGGTCACGAGAACAATTCAGTTGAATCCACATTGTCTTCAGACCAACTGTCTCTTCCCCCCCCAGGTGACAAGAACTCTCTCAGGTCACCCAGACTTCCCGTCTCTAGACTTCACGTCTCCTAGTTAGGTGTCATAAAACTGCAAATGGAATCTCTACCAAATGGAGCGGAATTAACATTCACTGTATCAAGCTTCTTAACCAACTGTAAACTTCTCTTAAGACACATTCATTGTACATATGACCAACATTTCTATCACACTCCCCCTCCTGCATTCCGGTTGTGGACAATCTGATGGTGAGACAGACAGCGCTGAATTTTGATTTAACATTTGAGTTGGATTGTACAAGGTGTTTATGGAACAATTATCACTCAGTACAAGCGCAAATAACACTGCTGGATTAAATCTTCATGATAATGATGACATTTAGTGAAAAAAACGTGTGTGAGGAAAACAAAATATATAAATATAACGAGTTCTTCCCACATTTACTTTCTGCAGTCTGACTACAGTACGGTCATCTGCGTCGCCAATTCCCACTGTCTCCAAAATGTGCGTAGACCTACGAATGGGTCAGAGTTTGCGTGGAGGACTGCACATACTCCCGTCAAGTTTGTTTTTTTATAAATCACAACCTTTGCGTGGGAAGTGGCATACGCACATTTTCAGCCCCGTTTTGTGCGTACACAACCTTTATAAATGAGACCCCTGATCACTACAAACAACAGGAGTGAAAGAACATGGGTGAACAAAGTTGACCCTCTCACTGGACATATAATAAAATGTTTTATTGAATGCAATTGGTTGCCTTGTATATTCTGTTCTATTGACAAAACTCCTTTCTTGTCTTGAAGATCCTGTAAAGCAAATTCCATGATTTGTTTCTCAGTACATTATATACTCTTATCTCTGGATAAGAGCGTCTGCTAAATGACTAAAAATGACTAAATATACGTGTGAAATGAGTTCCTGAAAGCATGTGCAAAGCGCGAAAACTTTGTCGCACTGAAATGTGGAGTTAGACCGTAGAACAGTTTCTCTTCCGTTTGCAGCTCAGTTTTTGTATAGGCCAGGGGTGGCGAACCTGCAGCTCGCGAGCCGCATGCGGCTCTTTGCCTGCTCCTGAGGCTCTTACTGAGCTGCTGGGGGAATAAAAGGAATACAAAAAATATATACTGTATATATATATATATATATGGACCCTTTCGCATTTCGTGTCGCGTATCACATCGTTGTTTAAGACTTAAACAAACCACACAGAACTGTCGCAGGGGGGGGTTCGAGGCCCTGCTTATTGACATACACGTGATGCACGCGCAACAATCACTTTCAATCCGCACGGGGACTGTCACACACGGAGCCACACAATTTCTGCAAGACGTGCTGACAAATTTATCCAGCGATCCTCGAATCGACTTGTGAAATTCTTGCTTCTTTTTAGTTTTATTCCTTTCTCAGCGCCCCACTCATGTTTGCAAAATCGGTCTTGCTCTCCTGTAGGTGACGTTTGTTTCTCCCGGCCGTCTCCTTCCTCCTCGCACTCTCACTCTCTGGTGTAACGTCGGGAGTTAACTCGGGAGTCAGGTGGCTCGGGAGTCAGGTGGCTGAGCGGTGAGGGAGTCGGGCTAGTAATCTGAAGGTTACTGGTTCGATTCCCGGCTGCGCCAAAAAAATGACGTTGTGTCCTTGGGCAAGGCACTTCACCCTACTTGCCTCGGGGGGAATGTCCCTGTTCTTACTGTAAGTCGCTCTGGATAAGAGCGTCTGCTAAATGACTAAATGTAAATGTAAATGTAACGTAAATCATGAACGAAAAAATACATGACATTTTTTGACAAACGGGAATTTCATTTTAGAGCACATCGAGTCAAGAAAAGGAATACAAAAATATTGAAAGTTAAAAAAAAAACTTATTATGACTGTCATTAGATCTGGAAGCCGCTGTTGTAGTGCGGGCGTGCATGTGTGGCTCTTTGCTATGGTGCGTTTTTTTGGGGGGGCTCTTTATGCTGGCCTGGTTAGCCACCCCTGGTACAGGCGGAGCCAAAAAATGACTGATCTACGTCACTTTGACCGATCTACTTCAGATCACTGCATGGCTCCTCCTCTCTCTATAAAACCCTGTAGCTCATTTGTATAAGAGGTCCTCCAACTCCACTTCAGTTACGACTCCTGCTGTATTGTTATTGTAGCCTACATCAGCTAGCTAGCTAGCTTCAGGATGTCTCCCTCCACCCGCAACTGCATCTTACCTGGATGCAAGAACTTCAGCTGCGCTGCAACGCTATTTAATTTCCATAGTGATGAGGAAAGGAAAAATAGGTGGATTGTTTTTGTGAAGAGCCACGTTGATGGAAAGCTTTGCATTAAACTCCAACAGCTGCCTCTGCAGTGACCATTTCACGGCGGATAGTTTTAACATGGACCAGTGACGGCTCTTGCTGTACCGAACATCCCCCCCCCCCCCCCCCCCCCGGCCGTTCCTCCTCCGGTCGCACCTGGAACGTCCACCGCCGCCAGCATACCTGTCAACATTGGAGTACCAAAATCCGGGAGATGTTATTTTATTTTTTGTGGGGGGGGGGTCTTTTTATTGTAACATTGTGCCATGTTATTTTACATCCTTTTTTTTGTACCTTTTACAATCTTTCTGACCATTTTGGCAATCAACATTGCCATTTTCAGTTCACTCTGTAACACGGTGTCTGCCTCAGTGTGCGAATTATACAATGACAATCGGGGGGGTCAACTCAGTGCCCCCCCCCCCCCCCCCGGGACGAAGTTCACCCCTGACACCGCCCAGATTCTGACAAGCAATGAGACAGACAAATGAAGCTATCTTGCTTGATATAGAGCTAGCGATAGCTAGCTTTTAAGTTGGTGGTTAACCATGTTTCTATCATTAACATTCTTGTGAATATTCTACAGCTAATTGTCATTACAAATACATTCGTGACAGATTGTTGGGGTATTAGATAGCAAACTTGCCTTTCTTGCACTTTCTCTCGACGCAGAACGCACCGCTACACTGAGGTGATTCAACAATATTCTGTATTGCACACTGCCTGGTCACTCGCGCGCGGTGTTTCTTGAGTTTTATTGGGCACTGGTCACTCGCGCTGTGTTTATTGAGTGAATTTTGACTATGGCAGTCAGTGTAATAGTGTGTGATATTCCCTGCCATAAAGTCAACATTTCTGTGTATGGCCAACCTGTTATTGAATGAATATGGTGACTATATTGTGATATTTACTATTACAGATAAGAACGATATATAAATGTATCGACCCCCCCGACCTGTGGTTTTTACCTCTTTTGGGGGGGTCCGAGCCTTAATCGGGGGGGTCAGACCCCCCAAACCCCCCCGTAATTCGCACACTGGTCTGCCTCCGTCCGTCCCATTAGTTACATAGCTCGAAATCGCCTGTGGGCCTCCACAGCGCGACTGACTGTGCCGTTGTGATTTCATGTGCTGTCTAACATAATTTTTCCCTCCGTGTGCGATACTAAAATCGGCGTGACACACTTTGCAAAAGGCGTGGCATTTGTCGATGCGGCTTGCTGATAAGACATTAAATTTCTCCGTCCATGTACTGTTAAATTTATATTTCTATATATTTATATTTCTTTTTTTTTTTGCCGTAGCACCACCTGAGACTTTTGCCATTTCTACAAGTGATTCTGTATTCAAATTCAACCATGTATTATTCCATTTCTCCCGCCTACCTGCGCAGATATCAACAGCGCAACTGGGTTGTAGGTTGCGGCAGAGAATGTCTAATATAGACGGGCTCTGGTTGCGGTCACAAATGGGTTGAAAATTGTACGATATGTATTATGTGAGTAGGATGCGTTTCATACAAGATCTGGCAACTGGACAACATTGAAATAATATGTTGATATGAATATTTATATAACGAGGTTTGAGCCATACAAATTACGGGAGTTTCACGGGAGAAATAACAAAACGGGAGGGGGGCGGGAGATGGGTGTGAAATACGGAAGACTCCCGGAGAAAACGGGAGTGTTGACAGGTATGGCCGCCAGCAGTTCATCACTCAATTCTGTGTGCTTGTTAGAATTATACTAGATACTTTTTTCAGAGGTATCTCTGCTATGAGTAAGTGCAAACCGCTAACTTGATATTAGGCTACTCGGTGTAGAATGATGGTATTTTGGTGAAATGGTAGCCTAGCTAATGTGCTAGAAGTAGTTGGAGAGCTCACTGTCTGCTGTCTCTGGTGTCCATTTTTATTCCTGTGTTACAGCTCAGGGGAACAAGCTTCATTTATATGCATCTGTATGTTTCACTCATTGAACAAATTAATTATCTAGGTCGTAGGTACTTGAGACAGGCGGCGCCTTCCAGCGAGGGGGCGGTGCTTCAGCTCCTTCAGGCGACACGCCCCCCCAGTCTCAAGCAGAGAAGACTGCTGATTTTCTCACGATTTCAAAGCCTAATTTAAAGGTGACATGACATGCTGTTTTTGGATGCTTTTATATAGGCCTTAGTGGTCCCCTAATACTGTATCAGAAGTCTCTTTCCCGAAATTCAGCCTTGTGCAGAATTACAGCCACTACTAGCAGTCCCACAAGGTGTCTGTTGTCTGTTTTGGTGTCTGTAGCTTTAAATGCTAATGAGGAGTGGAGGGGCGGCACCATGCGCTAATGTTTACAATGGATGTATCGCAATGGCTGTAGCCCCGTTGCTGTAAGATGCCTCGAATTTGCCCATTCTCATCTGATAACCCTGGTTTGCAGAGGTACACACTCAGTCATTTCAATGAGGGGAAAGGCGGATATCGCGCACGCCATAACACCAACAGCAGAACGGTTATCCAAATAACAAAGAAGTGTACAACACTCACGTTACAGCATGTGTATTCACACACATACTTGATGCTATCTACCTTTCCATTAGCGACAGTAACTCAGCTGTTAGCTGCAGAGCTAATGTTACAGCCATATTCTAAGGGTAGCAAGCTAACCATATACAGTAAAGCTACAAAATGATATAGCGTTAAACTTACTTGTCCGAGGTTAGTAGCTGGACGAAGGAGAGTTAATACTGATCCAGAATTTAATTTCAGCAAGGCCAGTTTTGTATTAGCTCAAGTTGAGGAAACAGTCGTGGCTGAAGTGTTTGGCGCAGATGTGACGGGTATGTAACCAACGTGGTCTTGCAAGTTCCGTCAGAGTTTTCCGGACCGTGTTCATCCTTCACCGAGGATCGAACACGCCATCTCTGACTTCCCAAGCGCCACCACTACCAGCTACGCCAAAGAAAAGCTAGCTATTCAATGACGCGGGTGGCCTGTTACATACTTGAGGAGTGAGTTTCACCGATTCACACCGGCTACATTCACACCTCTGAAACTCACCCCGGCGGCTAGCTAACGCTAACCTAGTGAGATCCGGGTCATGGCACCAATGTGACGGGTATGTAACAGACGTGGTCTTGCAAGTTCCGTCAGAGTTTTCCGGACCGTGTTCATCCTTCACCGAGGATCGAACACGCCATCTCTGACTTCCCAAGCGCCACCACTACCAGCTACGCCAAAGAAAAGCTAGCTATTCAATGACGCGGGTGGCCTGTTACATACTTGAGGAGTGAGTTTCACCGATTCACACCGGCTACACAGACATACAAAACAAATGCGCCTACAACAGAAGTTGTGTAGGCGCATTTCCAGAGAAAATAAAATTAAGACACTGGGTCTTCAGAGGCTCGGATGAAGGAACTGTAAAAATATTTTTGTTTTCCTTTGTACATCCAAACTGAGCAAATGTAATGCTTCGTTCGTTTGCAAGCCATGATGTCTCTCTCAAGGTCGTAGCTCAGTTTCTTATGGGCGGGCCAGATTCTCTGGGCGGGCAAAGCAGAGAGAATGGCGGTAGCCTGGCTCCTTGCGACGTCACAAGGAGGAGATTTTCAAACCGAGCGTTTGAGCCTTCATTTTCTCAAAGGCGGAGAAGAACACGCTTGGTTTACACCTATCGAAAATTCTAGCCACTGGGGGACCAAAGGCATAGCCTGGTCCTAACCAGACTCTCGTACATTTCATTTGTACAGAGAGTCTGGCCTCGCTCCATTGACAAGCGTTGACTTCCTTGTAGGCGGGTACTCTGTTGAAGTTAAAAACTATTGGATCTGCCCAGAGCCACTCTGATCTGCCATAACCAATCGCTAGCGTTCGCCTTAGCCAATTCCTTCACCACTACTGTAACAGAGCTAGCTGCCGTAGCTGGAAAATCTAACTTTTCCCGAACCCTGTGGGGAGGAGGGCCACAACATCATGGCCACCAACAAAACTCAGCAAAACTTGTTCTTGCTCCGGCTTTAGCTGTTGGATATTCGGCAGCGTTGCCACAACGGACCGAATGGCTTTCCTCGCATCTTTCTCCGCCGCCATTACAGAACTACAACACAAACTAGCACACGACACCAACGTCATCGTTCTCAGCCACTCCCTCTGTTCGCTTATTGGACAGGTAGAAAATCAACCTGCAGAATCTGACTTACGGACCTCATGGCCAGACCTATGTACAGAAGCAAATACATTTGAGCGGAAGTACGTAGGACGGCAGAGCCAGGCTACCAAAGGCAGGCTAGGGGAACTCATATTAATGTTAAATAACCTCCTAAAGTGAAGTTTTCATGTCATGTGTGTTGGCCAATAACTGTTGATTTGTTTACCTTTATTAAGTGATTCCTTTGTCGCATGATATCTTGGGACATCCCGTGTGTGACGCATGATAATTTGTGATAACATCCGAATTGATGCGGCAGCCATTTTGAATGACAGAAAAAACACGTTTTCTCTACTCCTCCTACAAATGTTGTCCAATCTTCACCAAATTCGGCAGATATTATCTTCAGACCAAGCCTCACAAAGCCCATTACATGTTTTTTTGATTTTCAAAACCGTTTGCCCGTTACAGCCAATCAAAATGTGCAGTTAAGCCTTCAAACAGGAAGTTGGATCGTATCTCAGCAAATCTTTGATGGATTCACACCAAACATGGTATAGGGACTCGGAACCCTGTTCTAGAGCACTATAATTTCAGCTACTAAAACGAATATTCTACTTCTACTACTTCTACAGTTTAACAGTTCAGCTTTCAGCTTCTTCCGCATTGTATTTCAGCTCTTAGCATTGTTAGATGATGCAGTTCAGTTTCCACTGTTATTTTGGGTATTTTCTCATTTCTGTATTTTCAGCAATTAAAAAAAATATATTTAATCTTTCAGCACTCCAACGCATTTTCTGCAGGAAATGCACTTTCTAGTTATAAATCTGTGGTCCATTAAAACTAGGTGGTGAGATTTTAATGTAGGTTGCTGTAAAAACTTTGATTTGTTTGGTAGGGCCTACGTGAGAGCCCCGTCAGCCTCCATGGACGATTGCGGCAGCTGTTGTCGATCTGCGTCTGATGAGTATTTTCTTAATTTCGTACCAGGGTCAATTCTACATCAAAAATCAGAAGGAGGGCAGTGTTTTAAAGATATGGCGATTGCGAAGACAGCCAGCGGGTCAGCATAGTTTTGTGATTTGTGTAAGCTATTCAGTCAACTCGTCTCGAGTCGAGTTGACTGAATAACTCTGTCTTGTGACTCCACTAATCAGCTAATACCAATCACCTGTGTAAGAGACTGAGTGGCGTGTCTGTGTGGTTGCCACGGTGATGGCCCAGCTGTGATTGCTAACGAGGCTGGGCAGAGAATAGCATACATTTACCTAGCATCCACACCTCAAACAAGTTAACCTAGACGCAAAACTATACGTATATCTATTGATCCAAAAATGAAGCATGAAGAGTGAAAATTGTGGCAATGCTGGCAAACTAGAAATACTTTTTGAAACTGATTTCGAAGCTCCCCTCCACTCTAACGGTGCGTGTCCACTACAGCGTCGGCTTCCAATTCATTTTCAATTAAATCGGGCGTTGACGCTCGCTTATGGCATTGTGGGAAGGCGAGCGGAGCGTTGAAAGTTGGATTTTCTCAACTTTATGTAAATGAGGAGCGTGAAAACGCTAGCGTTGGCCAATCGGATTGGTTTCTTGTAACGTAGCAACCGTAGGTCATGGCAAACATTCTAGTAGGTTCCTCTGTTTCAAGATGGAGGAAAAACTTATTGTATGCGTGTCTGCACACCCAGTGTTGTTCGACACGTCTCTGTACGATTATAGAGACGTAAACAAAGAAAATGATGCCTGGCGCCGGGTTGCAGATGTTGTCGGCGTCCCTGGTGTTTTTTTAACTTTTAAATTCAGTCCCGTTACATTACGTAACTTTCTTCTGTGCTAGCTGCAAAGTGTAGCCAGCTCACCCGGCACACGATTGACATTCAACTTTGAAATGCTAAAAGGTTAGTATACATGGCAACGTTTATGTCTGATAAATATTTCTTTCTAGTTGAGGTTTGCAAAAAGAAATGGAAGACCTTGAGGGACAGCTTCAAGAAGGAAAAGAATAGGGAGAAAGAGCGTAGCAGGAGTGGAGCAGGTCTAGGGAGTGGTAGACCGTGGAGGTACGCTGCGGTCATGAGCTTTCTAGCTCCATTCCTGGAGTTCAGGGAGACCAGTAGCAACTTCCCTAGCAAGACAGAGCCCCCAGCCAGCCAGCCAGTGTCCACAGCCAGCCAGCCAGTGCCCCCAACCAGCCAGCCAGTGGCCACAGCCAGCCAGCCAGAGCCCCTAGCCAGTGAGGATGAGCAAGGTACCCAGGCTAGTGATCAGTTTAGAGCCCTTGTCGCAAGAAGCCAGCCTCCAGCATCCTCTGGCACTCCAAGTCAGGCTAGGAAGAGGGTGCGGAAGGAGAGGCTCACTACCTTTGAGGAGAGGATGCTTGATGCTCTTAAAGCACCTGCACCTCAACCACCACCGCCACCACCGGAAGATGAAGATGAGCTGTTTTTTAAAAGCCTCCTGCCTTCTTTGAAAAGAATGCCACCAGCCAAGCGGTCAGAGCTAAAGTTGAATATACACCACTTGGTTTTTGAGGCAGAGGCTGAGTTGCAGGCCACAGAGTGACAGGCCTACTAAATAAAAATGTGTCACTTACAGAACCTTGTGTCCATTTTATGTAATTGGTACTATGAATCGTTGGTATAATTTTTGTTTAAACATACACAAAGGATCTGTAATGTTTGGACTTATCACTTTCACAATCTGGAGGAAGTCGCTTTGGATAAAAGCGTCTGCTAAATGCATAAATGTAAATGGAGGGTGTTCAGTATTGTTTTTCAGTATTTAACTATTTAGGGTCACATGTTTGCTACTGCTTTTGTAACTTTCTTTAAAAGTGTTTTAAAAGTGCAAACTAGAAAATATAACAAACTACACAACCCACACACTGATTTTGACACAAACAAAACACACTGATTTTATGAAAAGAACATTTAGGAACTGTTTGCTTTTTTGTGATTAGTATGTGTGGCTCTTAAAAGAGCCTTTGGTTTTCAATGCCACAGGCTATATGACATTTTCCTGCCAGGGCACCGCACCCTCAGCATTGAAGTATGCAGTGAATGCATCTCTCACACGAATGGCTGCACGCGCAGCATTGTTGCTGCCCACTCGTGTAGCCTCCTGAAGAGCAGCAGACCCCTCCTGACCAGGACTGGCTTCTGGACATCCCCTGGCACCTCTCTTGGACCTCTGGATGAAGTTGTGGAGGATGCAGGTGGCCTTCACACACGCCTCCGCCTTTGCCGGGTTGATACCAATGACGCGCCGATACATTCTCCACTGGCTGGAGAGTATGCCAAAGGCACACTCAACTGTCAACCTGGCACGGCTGAGGCGGTAGTTGAACATCCTCTTCTCCCTGGAAATGTTTGTCCCAGGGAAGGGGCGCATGAGGTTGCTCCGCAGAGGAAAGGCCTCATCACCCATGAAGACGTGTGGCAGTGGTCCACGTGGCTCTGCTCCAGGGATGATGCAGTTCTCTGGGAGGTCCAGGGTTCCATCCTTCAGGGCCAAACCAAATGCATTCCCCAGGGTCCCACCATCACTGTTCCGTCCATAGCCACCGACATCAATGACCCGGAACATGCTGTCGGCGTCCACAACAGCAAGGAGAACGATGGAGAATGTTCCCTTGTAGTTGTGGTACAGTGACCCCGAGTTATGAGGGGCCTGGATGACAATGTGCTTGCCATCGGAACCCAGGCAGTTTGGAAAGTTCCACCTCTGAAGGAAGCCTTCAGCAATGTCCCTCCAGTCCTGCTTGGTTGGCACAGGCATGAACTCCTCCACCAGGCAGTCCCAAATGGCCCGAGACACATCCCCGACAATGCGTGCCACAGTGCAGGAGCCCACACGATAGCTATAGCTAATAGCTATGAAGGAGTCCCCCGTGGCAAGGTATCTACAAAGAAACACATATCATACACTTCAAAAAAAAAATGCATTTGCTGTGCATTAATCTATGAACAGTGAAGACAATTGGATGAAATCTGGCCTAGCAAAATGAACAATAATGAGCCTTATTTGATCACTACATAAAAACAAGTAGGCCTAGGTATGAGATATAGATAATATCTACACAATTTTTGATTCACTATAAAAGCTATTACTGCTTAGCGTATACAAATAGCGAGGCGTTCAGCTGGGCTGATCGCCTCGCGGAACGTGGTGTTTCGCCTCGCTATCCGGGGTCCCACTCTGGTCAGCAGGTCATCAAACTCGGCCCGGTTCAGCCTGAAGTACCGCTGGAACAAGTCGTCATCAAGCCGCAGCTCCTGAACCAACCGGTAATATGCCCCGTTGTATTTGCGAGAGCGGCGAATGGGATGAACCCAGAATCGACGTTGTCTTCTCCGGCGGTAGTAGAGCAGGGTGATTATTCATGATGCTGGTGGTGATATAATAACGACGGGAGCACTTATTTATTAGCCTGGCTCTGCCGTCCTACGTACTTCCGCTCAAATGTATTTGCTTCTGTACATAGGTCTGGCCATGAGGTCCGTAAGTCAGATTCTGCAGGTTGATTTTCTACCTGTCCAATAAGCGAACAGAGGGAGTGGCTGAGAACGATGACGTTGGTGTCGTGTGCTAGTTTGTGTTGTAGTTCCGTAATGGCGGCGGAGAAAGATGCGAGGAAAGCCATTCGGTCCGTTGTGGTGAAGGAATTGGCTAAGGCGAACGCTAGCGATTGGTTATGGCAGATCAGAGTGGCTCTGGGCAGATCCAATAGTTTTAAACTTCAACAGAGTACCCGCCTACAAGGAAGTCAACGCTTGTCAATGGAGCGAGGCCAGACTCTCTGTACAAATGAAATGTACGAGAGTCTGGTTAGGACCAGGCTACTTATTTATACCTATTCCCTAAAATATCTCGAGCGGGAGGCAATTTAGACTAATTTGGGAAGGGTTGATACGGGTGTGATCATCTATCAAAATCTAGCGAATGTTACTGGAAAAAATGCACGAAGGGCATCATCTTATCTGATTAATTGCATTATGTGTGTAAAAGCAGTATTTTCATCAATATTGTGAGTAGGCCTACATAAACCCAAGTCTGCACACTTGGCCATATACACAAACTACAACAGTGACCTTAGAGAATTACAACTTGTCTAACACGCCCCCGAGTGTGGTGTACTGTGGGAAGGCGAGCGGTGCAGAGCGTTAAAAATCGCTGTAGTGGACACGCACCGTAACAGTGCGTTCACACTGCAGCGGAGCGGGCGGCGCGGGGCGTCGGTTTCAATGAAACCAGGCGTTGACGCTCGCGTAGGGCATTGTGGGAAGGCGAGCGGAGTGGAGCGTTGCAAGTTGGACTTTCTCAAATTTATGTAAATGAGGAGCGTGAAAACGCTAGCGTTGGCCAATCGGATTGGTTTCTTGTTTCTTGTAACGTAGCAACCGTTGGTCATGATAAACATTTCTAGGTTTCACAATTTCAAGATGGAGGAGAAACTTTTCGTATGTGTCTGCACACCCAGTTCTGTTCAGAACAAAGTTACTAATGTGACGAGCCTGAATTTAAAGATTACATTAAACTAATAGTGCATGGTTGCCGATGTCGTCAGTGTTCCTAGTGTGTTTTTATAGCCTACTTTTAAATTCAGTCTCGTCACATTACGTGACTGTTCTGTGCCACTGCTAGCTCGCTAGCCCAGCCTACAAACGACTGGTTGAGTGACCGGTGGCGTAACGTAACGTTATTCTACTGTAATCTTGCACTAGTAAAAATTCGGTATTTTTACATAAATGTTGTGTAAAAGTGGTATTTTGATCGATATTGTGAGTACATGAACCCAAATCTGCACGCTTGGCCATGACTACAACAGTGACCTTAGAGAACTACAACTCTGTATTAACTTGTCTAACACGCCCCCGAGCGTGGGGCACTGTGGGAAGGCGAGCGGTGCAGAGCGTTAAAAAACGCTGCAGTGTACTGTAAGCGTTTCAGTCAGCACGCTAGGCTCTCACATACACACCCATGTAAATCTCAGAAACGGTTTGAAAAACTCATGAAACATAATCAGTGAAATTAAAGTTGAATAGATATCAAAAAGCTGCATAAAAAAAAGAAGGGTTTTGTCAACATTTTAAAGTTTAAATGGTGGCTGTAGCTGAAAGATTGAGGAAGAAGAAGGATTTGAAAGTTGAAGAAGTTTAAGAGGATTGAGAGGATTTGAAAAAAAACTCAATTGGAAAACCATGTAAAAAATATTATGAATATTGATTTATATTCATTCAAGCATAAGAGGTACAAAGCTGAAAAGATATAGCAGTCATAGCCTGAAACTCTTTAATTTTTTGATAGGTGAATGGTTTTAATAGCTGAAGATTTGAAGGCGCTGAAAGGTGTCAAGGAAGAAATAGAAGAATAAGAATATAAATATGAAGAAGTTGAATAAAGATTCAAAGAACAATACTTGTAATGCTGAAGCAGCATTCCAACAATTATGAGGCATTGCTTTCCACGACACGAAAGTAGATAAACTGCTTTTCTAAGTAAAAAGTATCGGTATTGGCAATACTGGCCCTGTATTTACTCCTTGGTATCGTATCGATACCACATTTTGCAGTATCGCACACCCCTAGCAGCTGCAGAGTGAGACGATAGAGGATCCCTCTAGATCGAAGAGAGCTTGATCGACTGGTTGAGCCTATGGTTGAGCCTGCCTGGTGTGTAATACTGTTCATTCACCAATCACAGGCTTTAACCCGCCCCTTGACTTGGTGACGGGGGACGACAGATTTATTTTGCTGCAGCATGTTACACCGTGGATAAATGTAAGTATAAATAAATAAATGTAAGTATAAATAAATGTAAGTATAAATAAATAAATGTGAACACATGAATATACAAATATATGTAACATTTATATATTTAGTGTCTCATTTAATTTGTAATTTATATATTTTGTATGTCAATTAGGCATTAAATTATATAATTAGTCATTTATTTAAGCTTTGTGTTGTATAATTATTTATTTATTTAAGTATTTAACCATTCAATTATTTATTTAGTTTTGGCCCCTATAATCCTCCATACAAGCAGGATCTCTGGTCGTAGTCAGTCCTTCACTAACCAATCAGCATTCATTAGCAGAATGCTAGCGTGTTTTGGGCAATTGAAAATGTATGCAGCCGATGTTGAGCACTTCACAGTACAGAAAAAAAATCAGGGGGCGTGGCAGTGTAGTGACGCTGTGTCAAACGCGAGGAAAGTAAACACAACTCGCAAGATGGCCTCGCTTCCCGTCGTGCGATCTGCAATTCTCGTGTTATTTTCCATACTTTTGACAGTCGTGTTGGGTTTCGGACTTCCAGCATTTTTGAATATTGTTACCAGAAGTTTTGGCTTTCCTGAGACGAATGTGACCGAGTGCATAGTTGTGATATATTTAGTTTTTGTTGTGTATGTCGCAACGCCTAGAATACCAAGAGGATCTATTGAGGTAGCCTTCATTATTAGCCTAGACTGTTCACATTCTGTATGATAGGCCTACCGATGTAAACTGTGTCAGTGTATATCTTTCCTTTATGCGTCTTTTCGATTGACTGGCTTATTATGCATAGGGTATGGTTTTACTTTGTGCGAGTTACACATATCTCATGTCCTACAATGTTAATGAATGATTTCTTGGTAACTTACTTTGTTTCTTCATTTTCGAGGTGAACGGCAAGGCTGTCTTCATAACTGGTTGTGATAGTGGTTTCGGTCATGCATTGGCCAGGCATCTTCACAAGCTGGGCTTCACTGTCTTTGCAGGGTGCCTCTTAAAGGTAGTACATTTTACATAGTGGCCATTGAAAGTGCAGCGAAAGATGAAAGTCAACTCATTCATTTATTGGATGCAGTAAAGTGTATGTTTGAATGCTCACGAGCGACAATGGCAGCAAACTGTACCCGTGGTCTAATTAGCCTCTGTACTCTTCAGGATAAGGGGGGTGGGGGAGCTGAGGAGCTACAGGCTCTTCACTCAGATCGTATGAAGGTAGTCCAGCTAGATGTGTGCAGTGATGAATTGGTGAACCAAGCTGTGGACTATGTCAAGGCTAACCTGGAGGACTCGGAAAGAGGTAATATGAACTTCCCCCATCTTGTAATATTCCATGTTGTGTAGTATTAGACACCTGAAGAATGTACTAGATCTTATATAAGTTTATCAATGTATTGTTAAACAGGAAGTGCACAGGTTCTACACATACATACTGGTTTACAATATTACACATTCAGCATCAATGACCACATTCCTGTTGACATTCAAATGAGCATTGATACTGATCTGAAGAATGGTTGTTTGATGACTGTTCTCTAACAAGTGTTAATATTCCCAAGGATTCTATTGTGTTTGCAAATAGGTTTGTGGGCAGTGGTGAATAACGCGGGTGTGTCAACCTTTGGAGAGGTGGAGTTCACCACCATGGACACATACAAGCAGGTTTCAGAGGTGAACCTGTGGGGCACCATTAGGGTCACAAAGGCCCTTTTGCCTCTTATCCGTAGGGCCAAGGGTGAGACTGAAAGTTTTTCACTTTCTGTATCCAGGCCAGGAATAAATGAAGGAGGTGTACGATGCATCACATTTTGTGTTCTGAGCCAGAGAGCTTTGTTTATTTAATAGGGCATTAGTTCCAGATTGTTCTCTGCTTAAGCAGCTGTCACAGATAAAATGTTTACTGGAGATGTCCTTGGTACTTCCCTTTTTATGCATTCCTTATTGTTTCACGGACTGCTATGATATTATGGCTGTAGTATTATGCAAATAGACAGAGAAGGAATTACATATTTTAATCAACAATTTCATAAAGCAAGTTATGTTTTCACCTTTATTAGTACAGAAGTATTTGACAGTTTTTTTTGTGCAAGTCAATTTAAAATTGTATTATGTTTCTCTATTTGCACTATAGTCTGCTACAAGTTTTAAACCAGCCCTATTGTTTCAACATAGGGCTGAGCCCAGCACTATAACTGCAGTAAGAAACTCAAGAAGTACAATATGTTTTATTTTCTTGCAGGTCGTGTAGTAAACCTGGCTAGTATGTATGGGAGGATGGGCAATGCTTTGCGCTCCCCCTACTGTGTGTCCAAGTATGGAGTGGAGGCCTTCTCAGACTGCCTACGGTACGAGATGAAGTCCTGGGGAGTTAAAGTCTCCATTATCGAACCTGGCAACTTCATTGTGGCCACTGGAATCCTTACCCGTGACATTGTGGCATCCACAGCAGACAAGCTATGGAAGGAGGCCTCCCCTGTCGTCCAGGAGGACTATGGAAAGCACCACTTTGAGCAGTATATGGCTCTGATGCGCTCTTACTGCAACAGTGGACAGAAAGACATGGCACCAGTTTTGGATGACATCACAGATGCCATTACATCCAAACGCCCGTACACACGCTACAATCCAATGGAGGCCCATTGGTGGATAAGGATGCAAGTTATGACACACCTGCCTGCTGTGTTATCTGACCGCCTCTACTACTGAAGGAGAAACAATCCTTTAATTACCTAAATTAATTGTAAAAAATCCCATCAAATAGGGTGTAAAAACTCAATTTCCATGTATCAGGTATCAAGTATTCTGCTCACAATCCCATCATTATCTATTTACTTGTACGCTGATATTATACCGACAACGAGGTAATCGTACAATCACTTAAACTGTAGCCTTTGTACAATATCCTATATAATATGAGCAGTTGATGTGTACTGCACAACACACTTGGAATTTGTAAAGAATAAACAAACATTTAAACTAGAAATTGAATAAGTCTTAAATGGGTTGTTCACCCAATTCATTCATCCAAATGTAGTTTTTGTAACAACATAACCAAACAAGTCACCATGGTTAGCAATGAACACGTGGATATGTTATTTAGTTGAACTATCCCTTTAACATGCCTCATGTGACACTGAGGACCGTTGGACCAAAGCAAAAGCTGAAGAGAACGGCCCTGCTGTGCTGTTTTCGATCTTGTTGGAACCAGCTAAGTTCAACTACAGTAAGATCATCGAGAGACTTGGCTAGCTTTTCTCCGGTTTACGTAATGAAAACACAGACTGGCTTTGTGCTCCCTGCTCTATGAGATTCTGGAAACTTCTGTTGCTGCAAGGTTCATGCAAATAATCAAATGACTTTGTGAAAAGTGTGTTGTGCAGTACCATCAGTGTTGGGGATTAACGGAATACATGTACCGGCGTTACGTATTCAGAATACAAATTATGAGTAACTGTATTCCGTTACAGTTACAATTTAAATAGTTGGTATTGAGAATACAGTTTGTTGTAATCCATTGTTGAAATCAATGGATTACATTACGATACTTATCTGTTTCACGTGTTTATTCACTCTCTAAATAAATTAAGAACTACTTGAGTGGATGAGGGGCATGCTTTGGCCAACCATGGTACGTGAGTTTGCATCCCCCATGCATTGGCTTAGCCAATAGCATTGCAGAAGGAAAGAACGGAGGCAATGACATGGGAGCGATAGATCTAGTTGTGTTCGTACAGTGTAGAAACCACCAGATAGAAGTTCTGGGAAATGCATGTAGTTGCCTTAAAGATCCTGTAAAGCAAATTCCATGATTTGCTTCTCAGTACATTATATACGTGTGAAATTAGTTCTGAAAGCATGTGCAAAGCGCGAAAACTTTGTCGCACTGAAATGTGGAGTTAGACAGTTTATCTTCCGTTTTCAGAACAGGTTTTAATGGGCGGAGCCAAAAAATTACCGCTCTACATCACTTTGACCGATCTACGTCAGATCACTGAATGGCTCCTCCTGCTGTACTGTTATTGTAGCCTACATCAGCTAGCTAGCTAGCTTCAGGATGTCTCCCTCCACCCGCAACTGCATCTTCCCTGGATGCAATAACTTCAGCTGCGCTGCAACGCTATTTAATTTCCCTATTGATGAGGAAAGGAAAAATAGGTGGATTGATTTTGTGAAGAGCCACGCTGATGGAAAGCTTCGGATTAACTCCAACAGCCGCCTATGCAGTGACCATTTCAAGGTGGATAGATTTAACATGGACCAGAGACGGACGGGGTTCACGGACACACAGCTTCTCTTGCAGCGCGGAGGCGTACCGAGCATCGCCCTCCCGGCCGTTCCTCCTCCGGTCGCACCTGGACCATCCACCACCGCCAGCAGTTCATCACTCAGTTTTGTGTGCTTGTTATAATTATACTAGATACATTTTCCAGAGGTATCTCTGCTATGAGTTAGTGCAAACCGCTAACTTGATATTAGGCTACTTTGTGTAGAATTATGGTATTTTGGTGAAATGGTAGCTAATGTGCTAGAAGTAGCCTAGTTGGAGAGCACTGTCTGCTGTCTCTGGTGTCCATTTTGACTCCTCAGGGAACAAGCTTCATTTATATGCATCGGTATGTTTCACTCATTGAACAAATACATTCTAATTGGGTGTGCTCAAGCCTTCGGCGAGAGCACAACCTTTGTTCTCTCACATATATATTATTATTATTAATGTTTATTTTCGCCCCCCTAAAACTCAGTCAATATTTGGCCTACATAGACAACCTAGGTGTCAAAAGTTTCGTCTTGGTAGCGATTGCGTTGCTTGTATTGGGATTTACGTTCCGTTGCATGGTTTTAGGCTCAAGTAAAGTTTTGTGGCGAAAAGTGAAGCTAACGGTGGCTAATTTGCTAGCCACTGTCACTGACGTTACTAACGTCACTACGTCACTAACGTCACGAAAACACGCGTGACTACCTTTAGCAGAACATTCGTTTCGCATCTGTTAACTTGGGGGATAGCTAGGCTAACTATAGCTTTACTGCAAGGCAGCTGCAGAAACGCCACAAGCAAAGAGGCCAGGGTGATAACTATTTACTCATTTTACTTTGTGATGTGAAACACAATTGTGAAATGTAATGTACAATATTAGCTGATATTATTAAGGAAGTAGGCCCACGTCTACTTTCGGAAACGGTAGTCTACTATTTCACTGAAGCATTAGCATAATGACATTAGCCTCTGTTGCCCGGGCAACACATACTACATTGGTCTATGATGCATCTGTTTTCAGTCGTTAAAATAAACATTCCTCACAAATACATTTTCGTTGTAGGATTTATTATGACATTACATTACAAGTAAACGAATTTGTTGGTGAAATTATCATTACCTGTGGTTACAAACCAGTGTTGCTCACTGCAACGCTGTAGCCTACGCGAGACACACTGCAAAAACATCTAGCACTACACAGCTGTTTAGGAAGTCAAACGTCTAACTACTAACCTGAACTTCATTGCCACAGCCTAAACTTTGTTCTGTTCATCTGTTCATGAAAATAATTAATTTCAGCCTAAACCGTACAACGGAACGTTACATCCAATTCAACCAACGCAATCGCTACCAAGACGAGCACTGCCAGTCTAGTACTGTACTGTAGTAGTACAATTTACCGGGGCAGCTTCTCCACACAGGGCTATATCGCATTTTGCGTTGTTACTGACAATGATCGCTACCTGTGAGCTTTTTAACGAGCGATTTTCCACTAAATAAATGTCAAGCTTATTTTGGTTTTTGGGGGCATATTTTCAGTTAGCAGATGGTACTGTTTGAATCGCGATTCCATATTCTACTGCCGGTAACGTCGTAGAATAATCTTCAAAGGGGGTACTTTATTAAAGGTCACATGACATGAAAACTTCACTTTAGGAGGTTATTTAACATTAATATGAGTTCCCCTAGCCTGCCTTTGGTCCCCCAGTGGCTAGAATTTTCGATAGGTGTAAACCAAGCCCTGGGTGTTCTTCTCCGCCTTTGAGAAAATGAAGGCTCAAACGCTTGGTTTGAAAATCTCCTTTTATTGACGTAACAAGGAGCCAGGCTACCGCCCTTCTCTCTGCTGTGCCCGCCCAGATAATCTGGCCCGCCAATGAGGAATTGAGCTACGATTGTGCAAGGGCGAGTGCAATATCGTGTTTTCCTGCAGAGACATCATGCCATGGCTAGCAAACGAACGAAGCATAACAGTTGCTCAGTGCTTGGATGTACAAATCAACACACAAGTCTTTTTGTAGTTCCGTCATCCGAGCCTCTAAACAATCAGTATCTTAATTTTATTTTCGCTGAAAATGCGCCTACACAACTTCTGTTGTAGGCGCATTTGTTTTGTATGTCTGCGCCAAACACTTCAGCCACGACTGTTTCCTCAACTTGAGCTAATACAAAACTGGCCTTGCTGAAATTAAATTCTGGATCAGTACTAACTCTCCTTCGTCCAGCTACTAACCTCGGACAAGTAAGTTAACTAACGCTATATCATTTTGTAGCTTTACTGTATATGGTTACCTAGCTTGCTACCCTTAGAATGTGGCTGTAACATTAGCTCTGCAGCTAACAGCTGAGTTACTGTCGCTATGGAAAGGTAGATAGCATCAAGTATAAGTGTGAATACATATGCTGTACTTGAGTGTTGTACACTTCTTTGTTATTTGGATAAACGTTCTGCTGTTGGTGTTATGGCGCGCGCGATATCCACCTTTCCCCTCATTGAAATGACTGAGTGTGTACCTCTGCAAACCAGGGTTATCAGATGAGAATGGGCAAATTCGAGGTATTTTACAGCAACGGGGTTACAGCCATTGCGATACATCCGTTGTAAACATTAGCGCATGGTGCCGCCCCTCCGCTCCTCATTAGCATTTAAAGCTACAGACACCAAAACAGCGCGTTCTGAGGAAAGCTCCTTGTGGGACTGCTAGTAGTGGCTGTAATTCTGCACCAAGGCTGAATTTCGGGAAAGAGACTTCTGATACAGTATTAGGGGACCACTAAGGCCTATATAAAAGCATCCAAAAACAGCATGTCATGTGACCTTTAATGAAAGAATGCAATATGAGTAGGCTAAATGCCGGAAAATATCACGAGAAGGGAAAAACTTAAAAGGACGTTTAAGTAATAGAGATTAGGTCAATTTTTACACCGGTCTGCCAAATGTATTCGTTTTGATTCAGCTATGAGGCTGCCTCTTGCAGGGGAAATGAGAAGACATCTATTTCATTCTACACTTCACTCGTATTTTGCTTTGTAAATGAGCAGCAAAAAAAAGATGCTTTTAAATCTATGTAATCTTTATAAATAATAAGTATGCATTTTTATGTAAAATATACAGAAATATCAGTTGTAAAAATTTCATAAAAAAACGGACCCTGTGCAACCGACGCAAGCAAGCACACCCTACAATTTCCCCAGAAATGGTACCCTCTCTAGTTGCGTGTGCTTTGCCTTCGGCAAGGGCACAACCATTGTTCTCTCACATATATATATATATATCTTTTTTTTTTTCACCCCTAAAAAATTTTCAATATTAGGACTACATAGACAACGTAGGTGTCAAAAGGTTCGTCTTGGTAGCGATTGAGTTGCTTGTATTTTTATTTACACTCCGTTGCACAGTTTAGGAGGTTACAACGTTTTGTGGCAAAAAGTGTCTTCTGTCAACGAAGGGTAGCAGTGCTAGCCTACGTCACTACGTCAGCACACGTTAGCAACGACGCATGGATACAACGTGATAGAGACGTTCTAGCACGCAAATTGGAGCTTGGATTATGAGTGAAAAATGCCAACCCCCAAAATTACCAACCATTGGGTTTTGTTGAGAAAGCAATTTGGAGCGGAACTGCCATCTCGGATTTTTTATTTAGGTCGTGAAAGTCTTTGTAATTTGAGCGAGTGCGGGTCGCCCGTGAGACTGCCTAGGCGGCAGCCATGCAGGCATCATACCAGTAGTAGTTAAGTATTTTCGTACTTTTATAGTTCGGTCAATTCTACACAAAAAAACAGAAGGAGGGCAATGTTATGACGATATGACTATTGTGAAGACAGCCAGATGGTGAGATTTTAATGTAGGTTGCTGTAAAAACGTTGATTGGTTTGCTATTGTGAAGGAATGATAACTATACTGCTAATCAATGCTGCTATACCAATCACTACCTTATATACATATATACACATATATTATGTAATGCTCTATACTAAAACATGTATCCAATTGTGATCAATTGATTTAATAAAGAACATATGAGATCATGCAACAGGATGCTTTCTGTGCAAGTAAGGTCGTGCTGAAATGTATCTGTGTAAAGTAAGATCATGCTAAATTGTAACTTCGGTGTGTGGGCAAGAATGCCGATGTCAGGCAAACTGTTTTGGGAGGCGAGTTTGTGATGCTCAGGGACCGCAGTGAGCACAATAGGGCCTCTCAGCGCTTGGGAGTAAAAGTGTCAACTTGGGAGATAAGGTCATGTTGGGACAGTAACTCTTCTCTGCTTAAGGACGGGTCAGATCAGCCGGTCTGACCACCTTTGGATATACTCTGTTCTGAGAGCACATTCCCTTGGAGACCCTGCCCCACCTGCATTCCCTTGGAGACCCTGTCCCCTCCCCCTTTTCACACTGGATGATCTACCCTTTCCCCTTGGAGACCCTACCCCACCTACCCCCATATATCATCGACCCTGGCCTGGCCGCCTCACCCCTTCTCCTGGAGACACGACCCCCCCCTTTCCTTGGAGGCGCAGCTCCCATCTCCCTGCACGCCATCAGGACCCCCGATCTACTTCCTTCCCTGGAGCCCCCTTCCCTTGGATTACCTCAGACCAGTGGGTCTGGTCTGCCCCCCCTCCCTGAGCAGACCTGTGGGTCTTCTCCGCCCCCTCCCTCTCCGAACATCACCAGATCCGTGGACTGCCCACCTTGTGCCACCATGAACGCCCTGGACATTTAATTGGACAAACACATTCCCACCCCACGGTCTTCTGACCAATCGCCTGTCACAGACCTCCCTCTCTAGGGAGACCTGTCTCCCAAGGACAGGGAGACAGAACTTGGTGTGGGCAGAACTCTCTCGGATCTCTGTCACAACCACTTTCTCAACGAAGGCCTTCGTTTGTTCTATTCTGAGACTCTGTTTCTGTGGGACTGCTGTTGCATCATCGACTGATTCATTGTACTAGACTACGAACATCTTGGTGTGTTGTTTTCATTGTGTATCTTGTGATTGCATCATTACTTACATTAAACTACAAATAACTTGGTCCGATACTTAACCTTGTATTATTCTCCACTACCCAGTTACACTATCCTTAACACTATGTGAGAGCCCCGTCAGCCTCTGTTGACGATTGCGTCAGCTGTTGTCGATCTCTGATGAGTATTTTCTTAATTTCGTACCAGGGTCAATTCTACATTAAAAATCAGAAGGAGGGCAGTGTTATAAAGATATGGCGATTGCGAAGACAGCCAGCGGGTCAGCATATTTTTGTGATTTGTGTAAAACTTGGAATTTGAGTGACACCGCGGCTTGTTTTGACGTTAGCCTCAGTCAGACTCGGCTCGCCCACTGCAGTGGCGGCGGCACAGGGGGGGCAGGGGGGGCGGTCGCCCCTCCGAAAAATATGTTGGGGGGGCGTCGCCCCCCTCAATAAAATCCACCGCAAATGTCGAGAGAAATTCACGGCGTGCGGCACTGCCGCGGAAAACGCTGTGTCCTTGTTCACTTCCGTGTTGTGAACTCCTCGGGACCTTCCCGATGTGCGGAGGAGTCATGTGATAGGCAACGCACCAAATATGGAACTTGAATCTGTCGGCGTCCGTCAGAGCCCCTCGGAAACTCTCGGGAAAAGTAAAAAATTCCCAGAGGCCAGCGCCGTCCGGGAAAGTTTTAGCCACGCCCGTCATGCTAACATGGCTCCGAAAAGGAAATCTACAGCAGATCTCTCCGTGATATCATGATTACTACATGGACGGAAATCCCGGGGGGGGCACGACCCCCCCTATCCTGGGATTTGTCCCCCCCAATAAATCCCTGTGAACATAACTATGTAATTTTCAAATTTTCGTCAAATGCGTCGCAAAGCGCGCAGCAAGCACTGCTGCCTGTGGCAATGAGCGCTTCTGCCTCCGGAGCAGACATCGCATTTACGCTGTTTTTGAAGCAATTACTGGATCGATTAAAAAAATTACAAAACGTTTGTACTCATAAACCTCCATATTCTTAATAGACATTTGGATTCTGAATAGCAGTTACTTTTATAGAAATGAAATGTATGTATTTCTGTAATTTTCAAACTTTGCCAAGACATCCGACGGGCCGCCGAGCTGGACGCCCTGTTTGACACCCCTGATCTAGTCAAATGTGTTAGAAACATTAAAGAACAGGAACATGTTAGTAGAAGGCTTTGTTATCAGCATAACGGTAAACATAACAAATCAAAAACGAGCAGAACCGAATTATGAACGACGAAACTGTAAACAAACGCAACGCAAAAAATTGTGTCCATCGAACTGTAGCCCATACCATGATTTTACAAGTCGAATCTGAAAACGAAAACAAGATAATTGTTAAAGCACTTGCTGTCCTCAGTGTCACATGCATGGGTCAGTTTATTTTCGCGACAATCACACACCCTTCTCCAGAGAACGTAAGAGAAAAGTAGCTAAGTGTATAATGAAATTCTGCCCCCTAAAATGCAGGAAATAGCGTTTCAGAGGGTCTAGATTTCTTTTTTTTTTGCGGGGCAAAAAAATCTCGCCCCTCCATCACAAAAACCGTGCCGCCGCCTCTGCACTGGCAGTGTGTAGTAGGTGTAGTACTGTCTTCAATGCCACAGCTAAACTTAATGTCAAAAGAAACGTTCTCATTTCCGGCGCTTTCAAACAAATCAGTGAAATGTGGAGCAACAGCAGCTAGCTTGCCTCTAGCAAACTTATTTTGAATTAGCCATTTCCCCCTACATTAATGTCAAACTTATTTACGTTTTGGGGGGCATATTTTCAGTTAGCAGACGGTACTGTTTGAATCGCGATTCCATACTGCCAGTGACAACGTTGTTACAGTAGCTTGTTTCAAAGGGGGTTTGCAGCTGTTTCAAAGGGTGTTCTTAATGAAATATGCAATGAGTAGGCTAAATGCTTGAAAATATCACTAGAAGGGAAAAACTTACAACCGACGCAAGCAAGCACACCCTACAACTTCCCCCAAAATTGTACCCTCTCTAGTTCTATACTGTTTTGTTTGGCTTGACATACGGTCCATTATCTGGGTCGTAGGGACTTGAGAGAGGCGGCGCCTTCCAGCGAGGGGGCAGAGCTTCAGCTCCTTCAGGCGACACGCCCCCGCGAACGAATACTGTCAATACTACCTGTCAGTAGGGCTGGGCGATATATCGGATATTAGCGATAATATCGCAATAATTTTGACGACAATGTAAAATTTGAAAATATATGTTGCTTCTGGGCACGTCCCACTGGGAAGAGGCCCCGGGGAAGACCCAGGACACACTGGAGGGACTATGTCTCTCGGCTGGCCTGGGAACGCCTCGGGGTCCCCCAGGAAGAGCTGGTGGAAGTGGCCGGGGAGAGGGAAGTCTGGGCCTCCCTGCTTAGGTTGCTGCCCCCGCGACCCGAGCCCCGGAAAAGCGGCAGATGGATGTTGCTTCTGTTTTAAGATCACCGTCTGGCTCCTGTGTTCACATACACACACAGACACACACACAAACTGAAAATTGCACTCGCACAGGCACTCTCTTTTGCTCTCTTTTTGTCCTGTCACATAAGGACCTCTGCATGAATTGTTTAATGTGAGGTCCATTTTGTCAAGTTGCAAGTACCATGTTATGGTAACTGCTTAAATTTGTACTACACATTTTGTACTTTGTAACAATAGCTGTTCGAAATTGATTTTTGTTGTTTTCTAATGGAGGCAAAAGAAAATCATGTTTTTTTATTATTTAAATGCAAATGCAAACATATCGAGATATATATTGAATATCGTACATTTTTTGACAATATCGACATATCAAATTTTTTTATATATCACCTATCCCTACCTGTCAGGCTAGGGTTAGTGACTTCTATTTGCTACAACCTCTTTTTTAAACTCTGGAACAAGGGTGTATTAGTATAGTTAGCCACTAGGTGGGGTGCGTGTGTAAAATATTTCAAAAGGAAAATAAATAAACTACCATTTAAGTGATTTATTACTTCCTTTGAACAGCCTAATAAACTCTTCTAAAATATTACATGTGAAGAAAATGTTTGTTCCATAAAACACTATTACGAGTATGAACACAATTTTCACAGCTCAGCCTTTGTCATCCCACTGCCTGCATCATCTCTCCCGTCTCCCACACACATCCACACACACATACACATTCTCCCGCACATAGAATGTTTTTGTCATACAGAAAGAACTAACAAGAGTTGACAAACATGGCAGCAGCACATAAGCACCAAGTTCTCAAGGATCATTTGCTGTGAATATCACTAGGGAATCATTTTAAGTCAGGTTTCAGTTAAAGCATACATTGAATGAACCAAAAGAAATAGATCCACCGTAGGCTCCTATGATCTCAAACCCATACACCCAAGAGATAATATTGGTTATCCCCGAATGATATTTGTTAGCAACTGACACCATGACTTTTGTAAGCAATTTCAAACTGTTTCTTTACAGCTGTGTGGCTCTGCTCATGCAGCCTTCAGAGGTGTGCATGGAAGGAAATGTCTTATTTCAGACAGTACACAAAAACAATGGAGGGAGAGAGTTGTATTGTGACAATTTTAAACATTTGTGTAGTTGAATAATATTTCACATAAGTGGGCATTCATTGAAGTGAATTAGTTTTACAGTTATTGAAATACCAAATACAGTTGTACAAATGACAGGAGGAGGGTATAGACATTACAGTTTAACATTTTTCTGTCATAGAATTGCCTAAGCATTTTGTCACAACAAAATGTTTTCTCACATCAATGAATGTTCACAACCTAGGTGCTCAAATAATTCTAGTTGGAATAATAATCTGTACTGTGCACCAAAGCATAAAAGGATATCTTATACACATACACATTTAGGCATTCCACTGTTAATCACTTCTTTTTAAGTTATATTAAATGGAACCAGCATAGTAAGGTCACTTGAAACTACACACATTAGCGTCTATTATTTTCAAGATACAAATCAAAAACACGCACTCACGTTTTGAAAGCATAAGGACTTGTCCACCAAAATCAACACTGTCGATAATAGAAACCCAAATCTCAATAAGGAAGTTTAGAGCAGCCAGGGATTTGAGGACATCGCCCCGGACACACAGCTCAACATGAGTCTGTTAACGTACATGCAAAGCTATATTCAAATAACAAAGCGGTACAACAAGCTAGGGGCGAAGAACTACCATTGGGGGTGGCACTAAGGACACAATGACCTTTGGTATTGACAGTCAGCGTTAAAGGCACATGTTACAATATTTTAAATACAGAATATAATTCTGTAAAGTATAATTAAGGAATTTTGACTACAAAGTTGGCTGTATAAGAGTGTAGATGGATAGAATTGGCAAAAACAACGTTCTATTTTCTGTGAAATAGAGCCATGCTGAACATTGATCTTCAACCTGAGTTGTGAGTACATTAATCTTCCATTACTCCACATTGTAAAATATCCTCTGGTCTGCAACCAAAACCTCCCTCTCAAAATAAAAAATGTGTTCCCCTCTGCTACAACTCTTGATCATTGTGTTTAACCTCTTCCTTGCTAGTGATAGAAAGGATATTTGAAATAATTGAAGTCCATACCATCAGCTATCCTCCCTCCATACCGTTTCTCTCAACTTCGGAGGGAGAACCAGGAATAGGAAATCTCCATTCCTGGTTCTAACCTCTAGTCCAACTCACCAAAGCTGGGAAAGTAATTACTCCAGCGCAATCAGCCCTTGGTACCGACCAGAGCAGTGGCTGACTGCTGGCCGTAACAGATCTCATACCAACTCTGCTCTAATACTGCTTGGTCTACTTTTCCGCAGCCTACCAGATCATTTTCCTTCTACTCTCGGTCTCTTTCTCACTGTGCAGATTAACTTTAGAGTGATAGTCATAAAAGTATTGTTCCCATCTTCTTATGTAGGAAATATACTATCCTAGTACTATACCCCAGATCCAAGTTATATTGAAATGCACCACTTGGATTAGAATAAACAGGAGGGAATTGTGTTGCTATCATAGTTTTGATTCTACTCGCTTGCGATCAATACCAACTTAATACTTTTGTGAAAACTGAGATTTCTACTTGTGTGGGAGTGGGAGGAAGAGGGTGTTTTCTTGATTAGGGTACAAAACACAAACACAAATGACCACATCATGACCCTCCACCCCTCTTTCCTCCCTCCTTCCCTCCAGTGGGTCTGACGTCAATTCTGAGCACTGCCTAGACAGGCCCTAGCCTAGCTCGCTCCTCTGAGACAAGGCTGTTGTGTTCCACTTCTCTGTGGAATTTCTGTAAAGAAGAGACACAGTCCTTGGGGGGTTGGCAAAGACTGAAGACATCAATGCCTTTTCACTCACATCCTCGAGTGTTTCTCCCCCTGAAGGCTGTCAATCTCAGCTACCACTTGCGAGATAGTTTGACAGTATCAGGAATTCACATAACATACACAAGCACACTCACACCAATGAGAGACAAAAGCACCCCATTCATATACTAGGCCTAATGTCTCAACCCAGTGACATTCAAGTGACCAGCTGAAACACTGTGGGTATAGCCATGCCCTAACTGCAATCATTTATGAAATGTACTCCAATCCCACTACAGATATCAAGTAACATTTCCTCATCTCATTAAATGCTTATTATCCAGCACACACAGCCTGATATTTCTACATGTCAATCTCATCATTCTTAATAAATGGGAAATGAAATCCTAGCAATAAATATATTTGGTCACTTAATTATTTTTATTCAGGTTGAGAAGATGAAAAGAAGTCTGACCATTATTGCCCATGCAATGTAGCAGTTGTAGGACTAAAGTTAAGACAGACAACATGGGGGGGGGGAAATGTGTAACTTCAGGCTCTATTCCAGATTCACAATGTCCCATGGCCAAAAGAGTTATCAAACGATGTTGTCATTGGGTCAAGTTAAAAGCATTATCACATTATTAAAAGGAAACTGTTGAAAATAATGTACATGTATTTAAAAAAAAGAAGTAAATGCAGACCCTATTTGTAGATGTCATGGTGGAAATACATGGCCTATTATCTATACACAGCTGGATACTTTCCAATGTAAGACCAAGAGACCTGTATAGTTCACACGCTGGGAAGTCAACAGTCCTTTTCTCACTCTCCATGCCTCTCATCTGTCCCGGTTATCCGTGAATTCTACCCTTTTCCTCTTGGAATGCTCACAATTCCCCAGCAAATAAGTCCTGAAGGTGTGTAAAAGTCTCCAGGCTTTTCGAGTTTGTACGTTAGTGTGTGTTTGTTTCTGTGTGTGTGAGAGACTGTGTCTTGTCTGTTTGCGTGTGTTTTTCACTTGTGTAAGATGAGAAAATGTGTGTGTGAGACAAAGTGTGTGATCAGGATGAAGCCAGGGCCTTGATCAGGTACAGTTTGTCTCCCTGCTCGCTGGTAAAGATGGGTGCCTTTTTGTAGTGTTCCACTAATTCCTCCATGGAGCTGAACTTGCGCTGTCCAATGCAATACAGGCTGTCCTTCAGCTGCACCTTGAAATGCTTGTTCTTCCCCTGTGCCTTCAGGGAGATGGAGAAGTCGTTGGGCTGCCGGGGATAAAGGAGGAGAGAAAATATTTAATTTAGCTTAATGAATAGAGCGCTTTTCAAAATGTAGAATTAAAGAGTCATTGTGTTCATAAAAGGTAGAATACCACAATAAAAACATTTATCAATGTTTCCATGTGCATGCGGGGAGTGACTCACTGATGACTCGCTGTCTCGGATGAGGAAGTCCCCTTCTGTGCCTCTCTGGTTTAGTGCCACCTCCGCCTGGTGGCGAGTCACCTTGCCGTAGTACCACTGCTTCCCCGCAAAGCGCCCATTGGCCGAGGGTGAGATGTAGTCGCAGTCGGGCGTGGGGGGCCCTACGGGGCCGGGCGAGGAGGGATTGTGGGTAGTGGAGTCCTGGAGCACGGTGACGTAGTTCTTGGGTACTAGGCCTAGCTGGCCGTCTGACTTGCGGCACTTCCACCACTCTGGGTCATTCTCTGGTTTCTCTACCACCTCCATTACCTCGCCCTTCTCAAAATTCAGCTCCTCGTCGTTGCCCGAACTGAAGGGGTAGAGTGCTTGCACTGCGTGGAGTACACGGTTGCCGTTAGCCGCGATGCTAACGACCGCCCCTAGCTTCTCTGTTAACGAACCTGTGGTGTCGCCCAGCCCGCCCACACCTCCGCCAGCCGTCCCGTCCACGTCCTCCGTCACGTAGTTGGAGGGGAACCAGCCCGAGCGCCCACTATAGCTCCCCCGCCACCAGCCGTCGCTGCACTTCTCCATCACCACCACGCGTGTGCCCTTGACCAGAGACAGCTCGTCCTCGCGTTCTGCAGTGTAGCTGAACTTGACCAGTGCTGGGAGGTTGAGGTCGTACAGGCGCTCGCCGTTGTCATACATGTCTGAGTCGGCGTTGGAGGCCGTGTCACGCATCCCACCTTTCCGCTTCACCTTTCCGATCCCTGAGGAGGGGACATTAGAACAGGTTTGAGTGGTTATGAGCACGTGTGACTAACTTGTGACGGCAACTTCACAACTTCCTCAAGAGATTGAGATCCAAAGAGGATTTTCAGGTTAAACTACATGACTTGTAATTAACAATTTAAGACCAGATTACAATTACAATACAATGTAGTGTTGTCACGGTACTAATTTCAATAGTCGGTACCAATACCATTGAAATTTCACAGTACTCAATATCATTTTCAATACCAAAGCAAAAAAATAAAATAGGTTACTGAACAACTCATTTGTTGACAGTAACAGTCACCTACAGGGTTCATACACATTTTGGCAAATGGAATTCCATGAGTTTTCCATGAGTTTTATCCAAAATTCCATGCTGAAAAATGTTCGGCATTTACCAATGCATTAAACAAATTATGCATAAAACTGACTATTAATATCTGTTTAATAACTGACAAATTAATAACTGTTTAACAAATGAATACATTTAATTCTCATTCATTAATGAGATAAAAATAGGTTGCAGCACAATGAAAAACTAAAGAAATGTATATTAATTTCAGGAAAGAAAATACCATAATACATGTATATTCAACAACATAACATAATGTGCATAAAGATAATTTTAGAGGAATGTCCCATGAATTCTGAGCCAATGTATGTGGTTTTTACCTCTCCACCATCCCATATTCTGACATGCATGTCCATCTGTTTTGATTGTAAGTGCTTGTGCAAGTTGTCTGGACACCTCTCGCACTGTGAGGAGCTTAAAGTAAGGTGCGAGTCCAAATGTACTGATATACGCACATTTTCTTTCACTGCATGCAAATCTTGATGCTATTTGGCTGTCTGGGAACATATTGGGAAATATGACCTATGTATCTTCGCATGACTTGTATGAATAATGAGAGTTCACTACCTTCAAAGTCCACAACACCTCGGCAGCTAGGACTTCATTCCTATTTACAGTGGCCAATATGGATGTTTGCTTGATAGGATTTGTAGTAGAATTCATAGTGGGAACAGTGGCTGGTCCTGGGTTGAAGTAGCTGGGGATGACAGTGTTGTTTGTCTCGGTCGAGACGCGGCTTAGGTGTTTTTTGCCTTTCATATGGCTAGTTAGCGCATCCTCACCCATATTGGAAACGTCAAACTCTTTTCCACAAAATTTACATTTTGCACATGATACGTTTTGAGCTTTAGATATCCACAATGAAAATGGTGGCATGTGTAGCCAAGCATTGTTGAATGTACATTTGCCTGGCATAGCTACCGTAATTTTAGTTAGCTAGTTAACTTTGTGCTAATATCTGTGGTAAACAGTTACCTCCAACACTACATCATTGACGTGGCCAGAATGCGATATTATAACGAGCTCGAGACGTGATAGTCGGAGGCAAACTGCAGTACAGCTGGTAAACAACCGCCAGGGATTCAGCATTGGTCTATAACGTACATAATGAGCTCGCGCAGTGATCCTTGTTCAGGTCATGGCAGATTTTTTATTCGGATATTTCTGTTGTAAAAAAAGTATTAATTAATAACATCCATCCAACTTCCATATGTTAAAATTTTTCCATGACTTTTCCAGGCCTGGAAAACACAATTTTGAAATTCCACGACTTTTCCAGGTTTTCCATGACCGTAAGAACCCTGCACCTACAATATCTAAGGCTGTAGCCTACTTATGACAACAACAGAACATTAATACAATTACAATGCACTAGTGCACAGTGCCCGTGATGCAGTCGGTGATTAAGATGTCAGTGAAACTATAGATAATGCATTGTGCCTGGGATAAAATTGGTGACACACACAGATTCCTGGAGTTGTAGATAGAGCACAGTGCCCGCGATGATGTTGGTGACACACAGATTTCTGGAATTATAGATAGATGCTGTGCCCATCATCTTCTTCTTCTCAGTGGTTTTGGTACCTATATTTCTCAGATCACAACTGAAATTCTCTGTCATCTCTGTAATACTTGTTCAACCTCCGTATCTATTCTAGTCAAATTGCAAATGCTGTTCATGCAAATGATTATGTAGCCTTCATTTGTCTGCTGTTTCCTACTTTATAATTTGCTTATGTTATGTTGATCAAAATGTAGGCTACTATATTGGTTCTCTGTTAAATTGTCTTACCACCACAAACATCTAAACTAGTGCTGTCAGTTAAACGCGTTATTAACGCCGTTAACGCAAACCCATTTTAACGGCATACATTTTTTTATCGCGAGATTAACGTTCTTTTTGGCCTAGCAAACTTTGTCGTTTTTTTCACGTGCTGTTGCAACGACTACTGACGTTAGAAAAACTACAACACCACACCGGATATAGCTAGACCGGAAACAAAACAACAGGCACGCCGCACACACTTGTTTGGGCTTGCGACCCGGCTAAAGAGTAGTAGGCTAACGTTACGTTTTGAGTGGATAGCGAGCGCTAGACGCCGAAATGGATGCCAATAAGATTCTGAATGCAAAGGTTACTTTCAAAAAGTTGCCAAACGGTTCCATTGACAAGACCAAATTGATCTGTGTGTTTTGTCGTTGTGAACTGAGCTATCGTCGCAGCACGTCCAGTCTGAAATACCACTTGATGGCCAAGCACACAGCTGATGCGAATTCTCCGCCACCTCGTCAAAGCCAGGCAATGTTGCAATGTTGTTTTCAATTAAAAAAAAACATTTGCACTAACTAAGCAATCAAATCCAATTTTCCATGTTGATAAGAGCATTAAAATGAGAAAAAAAATCATGGGACAAATCAAGGGACATTTAGAATAGATAAAAATGTGTGATTAATTGCGATTAATCGCAAGTTAACTATGAAATTAAAGCGATTAATCGCAATTACATATTTTAATCGTTTGACAGCATTAATCTAAACATTTAGTTAATAACAGAAGTCATTACATGCACAATGGTTGAGCCAGTTATAAATAGTCATAATTGTAGGCCTAATTAACCATACAGTGCTGGCAGTTTTTACATCCGTAAACACATGAATTTATGTAACAAAATTCACTGATCTATAATGAAAGTCTATCCACTTTATATTGTCATTCTGTTAGCTAGCCATGAAACCCCTTTGAAAGCAACTGATTATGGGTTGTAAAAGCGAATTCACTTCAAAATAGTTTACAGAATTTCCCTGAATTCCTTACTACGGTTAGTTTCATTTAATTGTGAATGACTTTGCTAATCTCATTCATTCAATCGCGGAAGTCTACTTAGGCAGTTTTGACATCAGTAAACATTCATTTATGTAACAAAATTCACTGATCTGAGTGTACTTCGTGTACTTCGTGACTGCCATCTTGACTGTAAGTAAGTAACCAGAGTTTGTTTTATTCATTTGTGTTGAGCTAAAACGTTGTTTCTAGGATAGAGGGTAAGGGTATAGCAGCTAAATTGGTCAATAGGTAGCTAGCTAGAGGTCGAGTTTCAGGGTACTTGCCGCCGAGTGAGACCCTGGCTTTGTTTACATAATTAGGGCCATTGTAGAATTTGGTTAAATCAGCCCTGACTTCTGTAATCAGATTCAGAGCGAATAGTGTCTTACTGAGTGTACTTCGTGACTGCCATCTTGACTGTAAGTAAGTAACCAGAGTTTGTTTTATTCATTTGTGTTGAGCTAAAACGTTGTTTCTAGGATAGAGGGTAAGGGTATAGCAGCTAAATTGGTCAATAGGTAGCTAGCTAGAGGTCGAGTTTCAGGGTACTTGCCGCCGAGTGAGACCCTGGCTTTGTTTACATAATTAGGGCCATTGTAGAATTTGGTTAAATCAGCCCTGACTTCTGTAATCAGATTCAGAGCGAATAGTGTCTTACTGAGTGTACTTCGTGACTGCCATCTTGACTGTAAGTAAGTAACCAGAGTTTGTTTTATTCATTTGTGTTGAGCTAAAACGTTGTTTCTAGGATAGAGGGTAAGGGTATAGCAGCTAAATTGGTCAATAGGTAGCTAGCTAGAGGTCGAGTTTCAGGGTACTTGCCGCCGAGTGAGACCCTGGCTTTGTTTACATAATTAGGGCCATTGTAGAATTTGGTTAAATCAGCCCTGACTTCTGTAATCAGATTCAGAGCGAATAGTGTCTTACTGAGTGTACTTCGTGACTGCCATCTTGACTGTAAGTAAGTAACCAGAGTTTGTTTTATTCATTTGTGTTGAGCTAAAACGTTGTTTCTAGGATAGAGGGTAAGGGTATAGCAGCTAAATTGGTCAATAGGTAGCTAGCTAGAGGTCGAGTTTCAGGGTACTTGCCGCCGAGTGAGACCCTGGCTTTGTTTACATAATTAGGGCCATTGTAGAATTTGGTTAAATCAGCCCTGACTTCTGTAATCAGATTCAGAGCGAATAGTGTCTTACTGAGTGTACTTCGTGACTGCCATCTTGACTGTAAGTAAGTAACCAGAGTTTGTTTTATTCATTTGTGTTGAGCTAAAACGTTGTTTCTAGGATAGAGGGTAAGGGTATAGCAGCTAAATTGGTCAATAGGTAGCTAGCTAGAGGTCGAGTTTCAGGGTACTTGCCGCCGAGTGAGACCCTGGCTTTGTTTACATAATTAGGGCCATTGTCAGCTGCGCCTTTAGCATATTTAAGGCGGCTAGCAGTGCAGAGGCAGCCTCGTCTGGCAGCCTCGGTGCACGAAGACTTGGTCGAACAAAGACAGGGAGTCTACCTGCGGGAGTCCACCGAGGATGGCCGACGAGGCGGACCACCTCTTCCGATAGGTATCACCCTATTTGTATTCTACTCTACCTAGAACATATTCCTAGCTAGCATGTGTTTCTTCAGCATTCCCGCTCATTACACCACTCGCAGACGTAGACGTAGATATGTCACAAAGTATATACGGTCCACTTCTAATCTTAGCTACCTATCCAGATCTTCCTCACCTGCCCTCTCTCTTTCTATTGGGCTCTGGAACTGCCAGTCTGCTGTGAACAAAGCAGACTTCATCCCGGCGTTTGCATCCCATGCTTCTCTTCACGCCCTTGCGCTGACAGAGACATGGATTCGCCCAGAGAACACTGCAACTCCAGCTGCTCTCTCCGTCAACCACTCGTTCTCTCACTCACCCCGCTCAACTGGGCGAGGTGGTGGGACAGGTTTGCTTCTTTCCCCACATATTAAATACACATCCACCCCACTCTCTGTTACTGCCAAATCATTTGAACACCATTATGTGATGCTAACTGATCCTATCAAAGCATTGTTAGTTGTCCTCTACCGCCCACCAGGGCCGCTAGCCGACTTGGTGGAAGAGCTGGACATGCTCCTCAGCGTCCTCCCGGATGATGGAACACCGCTGATACTCCTTGGGGACTTCAACATCCACCTCGAAGGAACGCAGGCCGTCGACTTCAAGTCTCTTCTGACATCCTTCGACCTGAAGCTGCTGAACACACCGGCGACCCACAAGGCAGGAAAACAGCTCGACCTCATCCTGACACGTAACTGTATCACTGACTTAACCTCTGTAACCCCACTACACATTTCTGATCACTCCTTCATCCAATTCTCTGTCTCTCTCCCTCCAACTCCTCCTACCTCCCCTCCCCTAGTAACTTTCCGCCGCAACCTCCGCTCCCTATCCCCCTCCCATTTCTCCTCCATTGTAACATCCTCCCTCCCTCCCATTGACGAGTTTATGTGCCACCCCACTGACACTGCCTCCAACACCCTGTTATCCACACTAACTGCATCACTTGACACTCTCTGTCCCCTGTCAACCAGGCCTGCGCGATCCTCTCCCTCCTGCCCGTGGCTCACGGATGTGATTCGTGCAGAACGGTCCATCCTTCGGGCAGCTGAGAGGAGATGGCGCAAGTCCAAAGACGGTCTGGACCTCGATAAGTATCACTCCCTCCTCAAATCCTTCTCTGCCTGCATAACTGATGCTAAAACCCACTACTTCCTTAACAAAATTAACTCTGCCTCAAACCCTCACAAACTTTTCTCTACCTTCTCCACCCTTCTTAACCCACCTCCCCCACCCTCCCCCTCCACCCTGACAGCAGACGACTTCTCCTCCTTCTTTGAGAAAAAAGTTGCTGACATTAGCAGTCGGTTCCCTGAACCCACCTTTCCTACCCACTCGCCCTCTATGACTAACCCAACTAAATGTCTAAACTCTTTCTCTCCCCTGTCCGAGGCAGAGATCTCTGACCTCATTCTCTCTCATCGCCCCACCTCCTGTCCCCTTGATCCAGTCCCATCCCCTCTCTTTCAAACCATCTCTCCCTCCATCATAACTTTTCTTCTCCATGTCCTTAACTCTTCTCTTACTTCCGGCACTTTCCCCTCTGCCTTCAAACAGGCCAGAGTTAGCCCTCTACTCAAAAAACCCTCCCTTAACCCTGCCGTCCTCCAGAACTACAGACCGGTATCACTACTACCCTTCTTTTCTAAAACAATTGAACGCGCTGTATCTAACCAACTGTCAAACTTCCTCTCTCAGAACAACCTGCTTGACCCCAACCAATCAGGCTTCAAGACTGGTCACTCCACTGAAACTGCCCTCCTGTCAGTCACCTCTGCCCTTCAGTCTGCCAGAGCGGCGTCGAGGTCACCCGTCATCATTCTGCTGGACCTTTCTGCAGCATTTGATACGGTTAACCATCAGATCCTGCTGGCCAGACTTTCTGAGATGGGCATCACTGGCACTGCACTTCAGTGGATCTCATCCTACCTGTCGGGAAGATCCTACCAGGTCTCCTGGGGAGGCAAAGTGTCAGGCCCCCGCCAGCTCTCCACTGGTGTCCCACAGGGCTCTGTCCTTGGACCGCTCCTCTTCTCCCTCTACACCACCTCGCTTGGACCAATCATCACCTCCCATGGCTTCTCCTACCACTGCTATGCTGACGACACGCAGCTGTACCTGTCGTTCCCCCCGACTGATCCGGGGATCTCAGCTAGGATCGAGGCCTGCCTCACAGACATCTCCGCCTGGATGACCGAGCACCACCTCCAGCTGAACCTCGCCAAAACAGAATTCCTCATCATCCCGGCCAAACCCTCCATCTCCCACGATCTCTCAATCACCCTGGGATCGGCGACGGTGACCCCTTCATCCTCTGCCAGGAACCTCGGGGTGACCATGGATGACGAGCTCTCCCTCACAGCCCACATTGCTGCGGTCTCCCGGTCGTGTAGATTCACCCTCTACAACATCCGGAAGATCAGGAGATACCTGTCTGAGCATTCCACCCAGCTGCTAGTCCAAGCACTTGTCCTCTCAAAGCTGGACTACTGCAACTCGCTGCTCGCCGGTCTCCCAGCATGCGCAACCCGCCCTCTCCAGAGGATTCAGAATGCGGCAGCCCGTCTGGTCTTCAATCTACCCAGACGCTCCCATGTTACCCCGCTCCTCATCTCCCTCCACTGGCTTCCCGTCACGGCCCGTATCAGATTCAAGACTCTGGTACTGACCTTCCGAGCGGTGAACGGGACTGCACCCGACTACATCAAGTCTCTCCTGCAGCCGTACACCCCCACCCGCCACCTACGGTCTTCTTCTGACAACCGTCTGGTGGTCCCACCGCTCAAGAGCGCCCGGTCCCAACACAAGCTCTTCTCCTGTCTGGCCCCCCAATGGTGGAATCAACTCCCCACCTCCATCAGGGACACTGACTGTCTCCCCACCTTCAAGAAAAGGCTCAAGACACACTTGTTCCGGGAGTACAACGGCACTTAGGAATGCTTGGCTGGACCTGATGTTAATTTCCTCCAGGATCACAATGACTCGTATTGAGAGACTTGTTGCTCCTGTTGGTTAGTTGTGACGGTTTTAAATTCTTGTACTCGCTGTGAAATATTTTACTGTTGACTGTTGTTTTTGTCTTCTCCTTTACAGGTACACTCTTGCACTTTTTTGAGTTTCATGTTGTTTAATTGTAACTTGTTTAACTGCATGCTCTTATGGTTCTTCCCCTTGGCACTTATTTGGTTTTTCACAATGTATACTTCATGTTTTGGCTGCTTGCAATGTTTGGGGCTATCTCGTTGTTATGATCAGTGACCTATGCTCTTTTGTAATGCTCTCTCTTGGAAGTCGCTTTGGATAAAAGCGTCTGCTAAATGCATAAATGTAAATGTAAATGATCTATACTGAAAGTATATCCACTTTATGTTGTCATTCTGATAGCTAGCCATCCCCTTTGAAAGCAGCTAAATATTGGTTGTAAAAGCGAATTTGCTTCTAATTTTTATTTCATTGCACATGCCTTTGTCAATTGCATTAGTTCCAATACCGCGAAAAAAATGTATATTAATTTTGTGTGCCCGGTTCTTGAGCTGATCATGGGAAACTAAACCTTTCTAATTTGCACACACACACAGATTCCTGGCATTATTAGAGATGTAGGCCTAACAATGCGTGTCCACTACAGCAACACGATGCGAGCGACGCAATGCTTTACATTCATTTTCATTGGAGCCAGGCGAATCGCTTTGTGTGGTGCATTGTGGGGAGCAACGCAACGCGATCCAAGCAATTCGAGTTGAGAGTTCCTCAACTTGATGTAAATGAGGAGCGATTTTCGCGAGCGATGGCCAATGTTTTTGTGTTTCTTGTAACGTAGCAACCGTTGATCATGGTACATTTCTAACATATCTAACTTTCACAGTTTCAAGATGAAGGACAAACTGATCGTCTGTGTGGCTGCATACCCAGGCCTGTTTGATACGTCTCTGTATTCGTACAGAGATGTTAACAAAAAAAATTAGGCATGGCGCAGGGTCGCAGATGTTGTTGGTGCTCCTGGTGGGGTTTATGTACTTTTAAATTCAGTCTCGTAACAAAACGTACCTTTTCTCTGTGCTAGCTAGCTAGCTATCACCGCCGGCCAGGGGCGCAACTACCCAGTGTCGGAGGGGTATGCAGCAACAATTTTGGCGCCCCCCCCCCCCCCCCCCCCCAAATAAATGTTTGATGTTGGAACGAAGGTATGTCTTTATCAGGTTTAGCTTGCTGAACGATCTCTCCGCAGAGGCAACTGTCATAGGCATTGTCAGGAAAACTCTCAGGGCTACCGTTAGATTTGGAAAAAACAAATCAAGGTTCTCCTGTAGGAGGACATTTAATTTATCCAGAGCCTTTTCATGACCCCTAAGTAGACGGCTTTACATTTCCTGAATGATATCCCTTGAAACATCATTGGTAGCCAGGGCATATCTCGTCACTGATTCCTCCAACTCAGCTTTTGTCATGTGTTCCATTTTAAAGATGAACTTAAACTTTTCGGACATTAGCTGAAGATTGCTAAATCTGTCAGACAACTCCTGAATTACTGTGTCAACAATTACATTGAAAACCATGCACCTAAAATGGGTCTCGGGTTCCTGCTCATAATGGCCAGTGCTGGAATCATTACCATGAAATCTCTTTTGCTTTCTGAAATGTCTCTCTCTAAACTCAGGGGAAGCATCCATCTCAATGGCTATTTGGCGTGCAATGTCAAGGGATTTTTGAAAGCCCTCCACTCTATACTTAAGCAAGAATTCTTTAAGAGAATCTATCATTCTAATGGCAGTGTCCATTGAGATGTTCACTGCTTGCATTGCCTTGCTGACATAGGTGATCTCTGACAATAGATCATACCAAACCAAGAGGCACATGAGAAACTCCATGCTGACAATCTCGCCAGACAGTGACTTTGCTTCTGAGACAGTTTTGCCATCTTTTTCCACTTCCTCAAGCTTTTCCAAAGCATCAAGAATCCCCCCTAACTGGAAACGTACAGCTTTGACAGAGTCTAGTTTTGCCTCCCACCTGGTATCACTCAGAGGCTTCAGTGTAATGTCCACAAATTATTTTAAAATATCCCACCTCTTCACTGAAGCCGAAAACATGGTGTACAGTCTTTGGAGAGTGCCAAAAAAGGTTAGACACACTCTGTTTGATGATGCAGCATCGCATAACAGGAGGTTCAGACTGTGGCTACAGCAGGGGATGAATAGTGCCTCTGGACACTTCTGCTGCACCAATGCTTGCACACCCTTGTGTATACCCCTCATATTTGAGCCATTGTCATAGCTCTGCCCCCTACAGTTAGCCAACTCCAAACCCAGATTATCCAGCACCCCAGTCAGTGTTTCTGTGAGGCCTTTACCAATTGTGTCCTTCACGACTGTGAAGCCAACAAAAGACTCATTGATGGTGGCATTCTTGTTGTCGTCTGTATGAACATACCGGATTATTACTGAGGCCTGCTCCTGCTTTGAAATGTCAGGTGTGCAATCCAACTCCACTGCAAAGTACTTGGAGGCTTTGACCTGGGCACAAATTTTAACAAGTACACACGCTGAAATTGAATCTAAAAATTCATTTTGAGTGCACCAGGAAAGATATCCTGTGGTTTCTTTAGAGGCTACCTTTCTGAGATGCTCTGCTAGTGTGACATCATATCGTGCTATGACCTCAAGGACACCCAGGAAATTTCCATTTTTAGGATCTCCTAACTTAGCATTCTTCCCCCTCAGTGGCAAGTTCCTTTCTGCAAGGAAGAGTATGCAGTCGATCACTCTCATTAACACACTTCTCCAGTGTGCCTTTTCAGCATCTATGGCTCTTTGCAATGTTCTGTCAATGGTTTTATCAAGGCGTAAGCGGGATGCTAATTCGTTCCACAACCAACAGATAAGCATTTATGTGATAACCACTGGTTTCATGGTGCTGCAGCGTTTTTGAAAGACACTGCCAGTTATTGTACCCCACCACAAAGCGTGTGTCAACAACTCTAGCTCCACCAAAAAGCTTACATACAAAACAATAAACTTTATTCGTACTTTTGGAGTACAGTAACCAATCCCGCTGCACTTTTTTTCCATTGGACATTGAACGAAAACAGTATGCTTTGGAAAAACACCTTCTACTCTTGTCTGATCTTGGATACGGCCCATCAGGACATTTCTGTGGGCCATTCTCAACCATACACTGCCTAAACGAGTCCTCAATCTGGTGTGGTGGTGGCCAGTCGATGGATCCTCTGTTCCACATTCTCTTCCACCTCATCTTCGGGGGGAATGTCCCTGTACTCGGGGGGAATGTCCCTGTACTTACTGTAAGTCGCTCTGGATAAGAGCGTCTGCTAAATGACTACATGTAACATCTTCACCCATCTGTTCCACATTCTCTTCCACCTCATCTTCACCTCTCTGTTCCACATTCTCTTCCACCTCATCTTCACCTATCTGTTCCACATTCTCCCCCAATTCCTCCTCAGTGGTGAGTGGCTTTCCATCTCTGTCTGCACTATTTTACCCCCAAAAAGGACACAGTGAATAGGTTGGTCAACAGAACTTCAAACCATACTGGACATTTAGTTTTGTGTGGTCTAACTAACAGAACTCCTACCTGATGCCATCACTGGCCTCATCTCTACTTGCCATCGCCGACATCATGTCTGTCTCATTCACTTGCCTGTGTTCTTCTCCACAAACACACATTGTCAAAAAAACATTACGTAATAGATTTTCCATGAGTTTTTCCATATTAATAATATTAAGAAATTCATCTGTTGGTATCAAGTGGCTCCCCCTACACTTCCACCTAATGTTAGACCTAACTGTTGTCCTCCCCTGTCTTTCCTGATCCACCATCCTCACACCTGAATCAAATGAACTCACTGTTAAATATAGCAGCCTACATTCATTTCTTAAATCAACCTAGTGTTAGCATCAGATAAGACAACTATTATGCAGTAAGGTGGTGCTGCTGTTTTAAAAAGTACAAATATGGAGAGCCACTTAGCACAGACAGAAAGAGAGATATGTGACCCTGTAATTACAGCTTCCATGTCACTCAACAGATGTAACTAACGCTATAGCCTGTATGTCTGAAAGCACAGCTAATATGAACAGCTAATGGTAAAACTTAATATATTATTGATTCCATGGTAAACCAGAGTTTTTGCACAAGTTATGTTTTCCAGCTTCTTGTCATTTATTGTGCAGGCTACCTTATATTTACCAGTTGTTATTTTATCTTAATAAAATTGAGATATGTCATGCATGGGATTGGTACCATAGGGTTTAACCAAAATCTAAATCTTGCTATCATAAACATTGGTTTGCATTAAGATAGCCGTAAACCCCACTTCAGCTGCTAGTGTTAGAAAACACTAGCGTTAGCTAATCTGAGAACAGTCTGTTAACATGAATATTTGCAAGCCTCCAAGTTTGGTATCTAGCTTGATGCATGATGGTAAACCAAAGTTATTGCATTAGTTATGTTTTCCAGATTCTTGTCATTTATTGTACGTGATGCTACTTTTTATTTTCCAGTTTTCAGCTCAGCAACCTCGTTTTTGCATATTCTAAACTAGCCTTAAACCCCAATTTGGCTGCTACATTCCCAGTGTTAGCAAACGCTAGCTGTTAACATGAATATTTGCAAGCCTTCAAGCACAGACGTGACACTTAAAATCCTACCTTTTGGCTTTCACCATCCACGTATTCAATTGCTGTTGCATCCCTCGACATGTCATCTCCCTTTCCCTCTTTCTTTTTCTATTTTTCGCCCCCGACAGCTTTTTGGCTTTATCCATCTTCGCTCAGCGCTCACGGCGCCCCTCTCCCTCGTGATTTCAAAATTCTGTGACGGAGTCTTATGAGATAGGGCGCCTACTCTAGCCTGTTAGTCCTCTAAAATGTTATATAACATTGAGGAAATGCAGAAACGCACAACAGAAGCTAAATATTGAAAATATTTTTAATTAAAAAAAAAAGAATTGTTTACATTTATTATTTTTCACCATAGCTTTGGCGCCCCCATGGAGCTGCGCCCCTATGCGCCGCATATAGCGCATACCCACTTTTTGCGCCCCTGCCGCCGCCGGTACATGACTGGTTACCCCAAGTGCCCGGTGGCATACTCTAACATTTAATATTTCACCCAGAATAAAAGTTTTTTTAATTTTTTTATTGTGAGTAGTGGATAAGATCATGATATATCTAGCCAGCGTATGGGATTTATTGCATCATGTGTGTAAAAGTTGTGTTTCATCGATATTGTGAGACTGCGTTGCACACTAGTGGCGTTTGTAACTAACATTTGGGACATTCCACCAGAAAGATACATTTCCACTTCTAAAAATCTTTTAAGGATTATTATTTTATTTTTTTATCTGAACATTAAGCCATATAAAGGACATGTTAAACTATGAAAAACACATATTGTGCCATCTCAGCATGTTTTTATGCCTGAATAAAATACATTTTTATCAGCATTCCACCCCCCTAAAATGTCAGGCCCTGTCACAGACAAATTTCTAAATGTCAGAAAGGTTTCCTAATGACTTTCTTTGATACAAATAGCATTTTCTTATTGATCACATGTCCCTGATTGTATCTGACATGGTTTTGTAACTCCTATAAGGAAAATAAGTGACTTTGTGGTTAATTGTAGTGGATGGTAAGCACAGATTAACGGCCAACTACTCATAAGATTGTAAAAAATCTTCCTTTACATCCCAGATTTTTACAAATACGCAATAGTGGATAAATACCCCCGCCTTCGTGTACACATTTAAAGAGATGAATTCATGGATAATTTCTAAAATAGTCAATTTTTATATCATAATGTGATGTGTGACAGGACTGACCGTTACGTGACTGGACTGACCGTTACGTGACTGGACTGACCGTTATGTGACTGGACTGACCGTTACGTGACTGGACTGACCGTGACTAGACTGACCGTGACGTGACTGGACTGACCGTGACGTGACAGGACTGACTTTATCATTCATTTGTCAGGCCGTCATAGGGCTGTCAGGCCGTCATAGGGCTGTCAGGCCCTGTCACACAGGGCCGTGACCAGCCATGACAGGGCCTGATGTGACAGGGCCTGACAGTCTGCCATTTTAACTGCCATTACTCAGCATGCTAGCTTCCTAGCATCAAAACTGTTAGCTTGTAAGCAAGGCATTTTAGTAACATTTTTAGACATGTTTTGGTTTTCCAAAACGTTCATTATTTTCTAGGATATTTTAGTATGACAGCGACTGACCCTGTAGCTCGTCCCATCCTAAAAAAACATGCAAAAACAAGCTTTAAATCATAAAATTGAAACCTCCCCCATTATCAGTGTCAGCATCAACTCAGTCAAATGATGTCACGTCTTCTGAGTCATAACCTTGATGGCGTATTTTTCTGGTAGAATGAGTAATTTAATCTTTCACTCTGAATACAATACAGCAAAAAAAGAGCCAGAACTAGTGTGTATAGTAGATAACATAATGCTACATCTAGCCAGCGTATCGGATTTTTGCTTAATGTTTGTTAAAGTTGTATTTGATATCAATATTGCGAGTACGTTAACCCAAGTCTGCACACTTTGGGAAGGCAAGCGATTCGCGTCTCTGTAGTGGACACGCACCATAAAGACAAAATATGTGTGTAGACTGAGTATAGACATTAAGCAAACTCAATAGATGACAGAGATATTTTGTAGAGCTCAAAAAGACTAACATAATTTATAAGAAGTAGAAAGAGTGGATTCAACACACTTCATGGGGCTCTTTAAAGGTCATGACATGCTGTTTTTGGATGCTTTTATATAGGCCTTAGTGGTCCCCTAATACTGTATCTGAAGTCTCTTTCCCAAAATTCAGCCTTGGTGCATAATTACAGCCACTACGAGCAGTCCCACAATGAGCTTTCCTCAAGAAGCGCTGTTTCTGTGTCTGTAGCTTTAAATGCTAATGAGGAGGAGAGAGGCGGCACCATGCGCTAATGTTTACAATGGATGTATCGCAATGGCTCGTAGCGCCGTTGCTGTAAGATGCCTTGAATTTGCCCATTTTCATCTGATCACCCTGGTTTGCAGAGCTGCACACTCAGTCATTTCAATGAGGGGAAAGGCGGAAATCGCGCGCCATAACACCAACAGCAGAACAGTTATCCAAATAACAAAGATGTGTACAACACTCGCGTTACAGCGTGTGTATTCACACACATACTAGCTATCTACCTTTACATTAGCGACAGTAACTCAGCTTTTAGCTGCAGAGCTAATTACAGCCACATTCTAAGGGTAGCAAGCTAGGAACCATATACAGTAAAGCAACAAAATGATATAGTGTTAGTTAACTTACTTGTCCGATGTTTGTAGCTGGACTTAAAGGTCACATGACATGCTGTTTTTGGATGCTTTTATATAGGCCTTAGTGGTCCCCTAATACTGTATCAGAAGTCTCTTTCCCGAAATTCAGCCTTGGTGCAGAATTACAGCCACTACTAGCAGTCCCACAAGGAGCTTTCCTCAGAACGCGCTGTTTTGGTGTCTGTAGCTTTAAATGCTAATGAGGAGCGGAGGGGCGGCACCATGCGCTAATGTTTACAACGGATGTATCGCAATGGCTGTAACCCCGTTGCTGTAAAATACCTTGAATTTGCCCATTCTCATCTGATAACCCTGGTTTGCAGAGGTACACACTCAGTCATTTCAATGAGGGGAAAGGTGGATATCGCGCGCGCCATAACACCAACAGCAGAACGTTTATCCAAATAACAAAGTGTACAACACTCACGTACAGCATATGTATTCACACTTATACTTGATGCTATCTACCTTTCCATAGCGACAGTAACTCAGCTGTTAGCTGCAGAGCTAATGTTACAGCCACATTCTAAGGGTAGCAAGCTAGGTAACCATATACAGTAAAGCTACAAAATGATATAGCGTTAACTTACTTGTCCGAGGTTAGTAGCTGGACGAAGGAGAGTTAGTACTGATCCAGAATTTAATTTCAGCAAGGCCAGTTTTGTATTAGCTCAAGTTGAGGAAACAGTCGTGGCTGAAGTGTTTGGCGCAGACATACAAAACAAATGCGCCTACAACAGAAGTTGTGTAGGCGCATTTTCAGCGAAAATAAAATTAAGATACTGATTGTTTAGAGGCTCGGATGACGGAACTACAAAAAGACTTGTGTGTTGATTTGTACATCCAAGCACTGAGCAACTGTTATGCTTCGTTCGTTTGCTAGCCATGGCATGATGTCTCTGCAGGAAAACACGATATTGCACTCGCCCTTGCACAATCGTAGCTCAATTCCTCATTGGCGGGCCAGATTATCTGGGCGGGCACAGCAGAGAGAAGGGCGGTAGCCTGGCTCCTTGTTACGTCAATAAGAGGAGATTTTCAAACAGAGCAATTGAGCCTTCATTTTCTCAAAGGCGGAGAAGAACACCCAGGGCTTGGTTTACACCTATCGAAAATTCTAGCCACTGGGGGACCAAAGGCAGGCTAGGGAAACTCATATTAATGTTAAATAACCTCCTAAAGTGAAGTTTTCATGTCATGTGACCTTTAAATTTGGGTTGCGCTACAAGCACAAAACGTAAATATCCATCTCAAACTCTAAAACACAAATTTCGGCAAACTATGGCATCTAAAAGCCTCTTTAAAAACGTGTTAACCCTGTTGTTGGTGGCCAAGACGCGAAGCGGCGAAGCCACCTTAAGTGTTTCTACCTATTCTTATTATTATTGGGTGTGCTTTGCCTTCGGCAAGGGCACAACCTTTGTTCTCTCACATATATACTAGAGAGGGTACAATTTCTGGGGAAATTGTAGGGTGTGCTTGCTTGCGTCGGTTGCAGGTGGGTCCGTCCCATTAAGTTTTTCCCTTCTAGTGATATTTTCAAGAATTTAGCCTACTCATATTGTATAATTCATTAAGAACACCCTTTGAAACAAGCGAACCCCCTTTGAAACAAGCTACTGTAACAACGTTGTCACTGGCAGTATTTCAGATGGAATCGCAATTCAAACAGTACCGTCTGCTAACTGAAAGTATGCCCCCCAAAATGTAAATAAGTTTGACATTAATTTAGGGGAAAATGGCCAATTCAAAAGAAGTTTGCTAGAGGCAAGCTAGCTGCTGTTGATAGCCACACTTCACTGATTGTTTGAAAGCACCGGAAATTAGAATGTTTCTTTTGACATAAAGTTTAGCTGTGGCACTGAAGACTACTACACACTGCCAGTGGGCGAGCCGAGTCTGACTCTGAGGCTAACGTCAAAACAAGACGCGGTCTCACTCAAATTCCAAGTTTTACACAAATAACAACAAAAATATGCTGACCTGCTGGCTGTCTTCGCAATTGCCATATCTTTAAAACACTGCCCTCCTTATGATTTTTGGTGTAGAATTGACCCTGGTACGAAATTAAGAAAATACTCATCAGACGCAGATCGACAACAGCTGCCGCAATCGTCAACGGAGGCGGGCTCTCACGTAGCAAACAAATCAAAGGTTTTACAGCAACCTACATTAAAATCTCACCACCTGGCAGTCTTCACAATAGTCATATTGTCATAACATTGCTATCCTTCTGTTTTTTGGTGTAGAATTGACCGAACTATAAAATTACGAAAATACTACTATGACGCTTTCTAGCATGGCTGCTGCGTGAGCAGCCCCAATTATTATTCTTTCTTTTCCCACCCCTAAGCTTCAGTCAATATTTGGACTACATAGACAACGTAGGTGTCAAAAGTTTCGTCTTGGTAGCGATTGAGTTGCTTGTATTTTTATTATGTTCCGTTGCATGGTTTAAGTTTAAATTACGTTTTTGTGGCAAAAAAGTGCCTTATGTCAACGAAGGGTACTCAGTGCTAGCCTACGTCACAACGTCGGCACACGTTAGCAACGACGCATTAGATACGACGTGCATGATACAGACTGTTGCACAGCAAGTATCGTATCGTGTCGTGGTGTACTAGCAGCATTATACATTTAAGCAATTCAAGACTTGCATGTACAGTAAGTAATGTCACATTAAAGAATGTATTTAAACTCAAGCTTGTGTGGTGCGTCGCTGTCTTCAATGCCACAGCCTAAACTTTATGTCAAAAGAAAGTTTAAAATTTCCGTCGCATTCAAACAATCCCCTCAGTGTAGTTTGGCTAGCAACAGCAGCTAGGCTACAGTAGCTTGCTCGTAGCACAATTCAGCTTCTCCAGGCAGGGCACTAGACTGAGACCAAAAAGTCGCTTTTGGCTTTGTTACTGACAATGATCGCTTCCAGCAAACTTTTTTTGAATTAGCCATTCCCCCTAAATAAATATCAAGCTTATTTACGTGTTTGGGGGCATATTTTCAGTCAGCAGATGGTACTGTTTGAATCGCGATTCCATCTGAGATAGCTCTACTGCCGGTAACGTCGTTGTTGGAATAATCTTCAAAGGGGGTTCTTTATTAATGAATGAGTGCAATATGAGTAGGCTAAATGCCTGAAAATATCACGAGATGGGAAAAACTTGAAAGGACGTTTAAGTCATAGAGTCATTTTACACCGGTCTGCCAAATGTATTCGTTTTGATCCAACTATGAGGCTTCTGATCACCATTCCCTCTTGGGAAATGAGAAGACAACTATTTCATTCTACTCTTCACTCTAACGGTGGCTAACTTGCTAGCCACAGTCACTGACGCTACTAATGTCACGAAAACTCGCGTGACTATCTCTAACAGAACATCAGTTTAGCAGCTCGTTAACTTCTGGGAGATAGCTAGGCTAACTGCTTTACTGCAAGGCAGCTGCAGAAATGCGACAAGCAAAGAGGCCTGGGTGATAACTATTTGCTCATTTTACTTTGTGATATGACACACAATTGTGATGTGTAATGTACAATATAAGCTGATATTATTAAGGAAGTACATCTACTTTCGGAAACAGTAGTCTAATATTTCACTGAAGCATTAGCATCATGACATTAGCCTCTGATGCATCTGTTTTCAATTGTTAAAATAAACATTCCTCACAAATACATTTTCGTTATAGGATTTATTAAGACATTAGATTACAAGTAAACGATTTGTGGGTGAAATTATCATTACCTGTGCCGTGGTTTCAAACCAGTGTAGCTCACTGCAACTCTGTAGCCTACGCAAGACACACTTATCTAGTAGCTAACAAAAATATCTCCACAGCGGTTTATTAAAAAATATATATTATTAATTAATTATTGCTTAGTAACCATACAGAAATGCAAATGACAGCATACAATATACTTGTACAGCAGTACCCTAAAGTATATACAGAGAGTCAATAATGACAACAGAAAATACTAGAGCCTGACCGATGTATCGGCGGGCCGATATTATTGGCCAATATTGGGCATTTTCCAAACTATCGGTATCGGCATTTATAATAGCCGATAAATGAATATGAATGTTTTTTAGTTAAAGTTTAGGACTTTAAGTTTCATATCTTAAGTTTGTATTGTTATACATTTTATTGATCAGAAACTGCATTAACAAATTATTTTAGTGAGGAAATAATAACAGGAGTCAGATGGCTGAGCAGTTAGGGAATCGGGCTATTAATCAGAAGGTTGCTGGTTTGATTCCCGGCCATGTAAAATTACGTTGTGTCCTTGGGAAGGCACTTAACCCTACTTGCCTCGGGGAATGTCCCTGTACTACTACTCTGCTAAAAGTGACTACATGTACTGAACTACAAATAACTACTCTTAGGGAAATCTTATAAAGGCCCCTTTAGCTAAATCCAAGTACAACTCGTCAAGTTGCAAGCTGATGTTTTTAATTTCTACCTTTTCTTCATCAGTAATATTCTCCTTAGACAGCTCATTTATTCTGTCAAGTAACTTTGTCTCCAATTGATTTCTAGTGGCTTTAATAACTTTACACCTCTTAATGGCAATATATCTTGTTTTGTATTTGAAGAACTCCCATTTCTGTTTCCATCCCTCACTTAAGTCCGAGAATAATTCAGTAATCAAGTCTTTAACACTAGTGTTAAAGCTTTCAGTAAATTATTGTATTCATCTTCCAATAACCTCGTAATAGTGGAGTGTCCTTTTGACTGCCCAGTTTAATTGTTATTAACTTATGATCAGATAGTGGTGCAAATGAATGTAAGACTACCTTAACAAAATGTATAGCTGATTGGGAAATTAAAAAAAGATAAATTCTCGACTTAAGTGTTGAGTTTTTGTTTGACCAGGTGAAGTCCATTAGATCAGGGTTAAAAAAACGCCACGTATCAACCAGAGAAAGGGTAGAACACAAGGACAAAATCAAATTATTCGCAAGAGGACCCTGACTCAATCTGGGGGGGGAATCTATCAACACTAGAATCAACACACTCGTTAAAGTCACCCCCAAAGATAACATAAGAGTCAATATATTTGTCAAGAAGTAATTTGGTAGCATTCGATATCTGGACAAATAAAGTTTTGTTGGCCAAATGCGAATTATAACCATAAACAGTACATACAATAAAAATGCCCTTGTCTTGTCTTAAGACAATTATCACCCATCTTCCTTCAGAGGATTTGACTGTTTCCAACACTTCACCTTTGAATTTGTGTAAAAGTATAGCAACCCCTGCTGAGTTATTACTTCCATGACTATAATGTATAGTATTTCCCCATTGCGATCTCCAAAATTTGACATCCAATTCAGTCGAGTGAGTTTCTTGGAGCATTATAATGTCTGCCTTGCTTCTTTTACAAAATAAAAATAAAGCTTTCCTCTTCACAGTATCACACATTCCTCTTACATTTAAAGACAAAAAAGACAAAGACTTGAAAACATAATCCATAAGATTGAACGATAACAGTTAACTCTTAGCAAAAACTGCGAAAATTTACAAACTCACCTACAAAGGAGAGGTGGATAACAACTATAACTTCCCATAACACAGTGTGGGTATGCTCAGTTACATTAAACAGATTTTTTATTTATTTTTTATTTGTACCGTTGTAAAATAAAATAATTGCGTCAAAGGGCAGGAATACCTGGTATTAAATACTGTGTTTCCTTTAAATTTCCCTTACAGTCAGTGGATATTATATAAAAAAGGGTTAACAAAAAAAGACAGACTTGAGCTGAGCAACTTAAACCATAATGAATTTAGCTTGAGTGCTCGTGGATAGATCAGAGGTAGTAATGAGAAAAGAAAAATCAAGTTCACTTCTATGAACTTGTTTTCATAGCAAGATAGCACAGGGATTAATATACAGCACTTGTTTTTTCTCCCTTATCCGAAATCAGAAAAGCTGCATTTCTTCCCGTCAATAAGAGCATATGAGCTCTTAAAGGACGCTCTCTTACCCTCCTCTCGTGCCTTCTTAACTAATGGCCAGAGCCTTTCCCTCGCTGCTCTGTCCTCAGGAGGCAGAGGCTCTGTGATGGTCAGATGTTTAGATTGAAGATACTTGGACTTCCTGACGGCATACCATATACTGTGTCTCGAACTCGCCGTACTGCGAAGAGGATGATGATAGATCTGTTCTTCCTTTCTTGTTTAGATCCAAGACGGTGAACAATGTCAACTCCTGCATGTAGACTGTCACAGACGTCAGGTGCCACTAGTTGTAGAATGTCTATGACTCTCTTTCTCACGTTCTCTCCGTCAGTTTCTTCCAGACCATGAAGTTTCAAAAACCATTTCCAGCTATAGCGGCGGGATTCATTCAAGGATGTTTTCAGAGTGCCATTTTCCATTTTCAAGTCTTGAATCTCGCTTTGCATCCGGTGCAGTTCCTTCTTGTTTTCACCCACATCAACCACAAGTTGTTTTACCTTAACAGAGAGATTTTCGAGTTCTCTGGAGGTAGCCTGAGTCGTCTTCTCAATCGTGGAGATCTTTTGGAAAGTTGCATCGTGCTTGACAGAGTTCGCGGATAGCAGCCATAATGTCCAAAATACTTTCACCATTACTAGCCATAGCAAGCTTTCCCGCGTCATCCCGTTTCGTTTTCTTGCTCATGTTTTTTTTATGGGTGACTGGCTCGGTAACTGCGGTCATGTTATCGTCAAGTAGTGATGTGTCGTTCGTGAACGATTCGTTCATTTTGAACGAATCCTTCCAAGGACTTGGGAGTAACGAGTCCTCTCAAAGAGAGATTCGTTCATTTTCTCGTGGCCGCGCATCGGGAGAGGTAACTGTTTCCTCTACTAAACCAATGCAGGTCACGTGAAAAAGGATCCAAAGACTCGTACAAAGACCCAGTCGGGAAATGAACGAATCATTTCTGTTTCCTCTAGCTACCAGTACTGAGCCTATGCAGGTCACGTGAACAAGGATCCAAAGACTCGTACCCGGCAGAGGAACGAAACATTGATCCGAAGACATGGTCGGGAGGTGAACGATTCGTTCATCTGCCGGGTACGAAAAAAGATTTGTTCCTTTTAATGAACGAGATTTCAAAGTACCGAGTCCATAAAAGGATCCGAACTTCCCATCACTATCGTCAAGTGATGGACTCGAATCAAACCAGTTTAGTTTAGCATCTTCTTCACCTGAGTCCACAGGAGAATGCATAGCACTGGTGTTAGCACTAGCTGCCATTGCCACATCTCGAGGTTCCTGCAGCATCGTGGTCTTCAGCTTTCTTTTCCCCTTTCGCTTCAATCTTCTGCCCATACACTCAAGTCGAAGTGTCTTTAATTTAAAAGGAACATAACACACGTGTTTTCACAAAATTATGATAACATTATTAGTTGTTTTACCACTTCACTTGAACTTTCTCGACGAGCATGGGTTCACATGTCCACCTGCGACGACGCCATCCTAAAGGCTCCACAGCTGTTTAAGTCAAACGGCGACAGAACATGTTCGGCACTACCCTTACTCAAATCAAAAGTCTTTCAATAGGTGAAACTATCTGACTAGTGACTACTAACCTGAACTCCATTGCCACAGCCTAAACTTTGTAAATCTGTTCATGAAAATAATTAATTTCAGCCTAAACCGTACAACGGAACGTTAAATCGAATTCAAACAACGCAATCGCTAGCTAGTACCAACACGAACACAGTATAGTACTGTAGTAGTACAATTTACCGGGCAGCTTCTCCACACAGGGCTATATCGCATTTTGCGTTGTTACTGACAATGATCGCTACCACTGAGCTTTTTATGAATGAGGGATTTTCCCCTAAATAAATGTCAAGCTTATTTTCAGTTAGCAGATGGTACTATTTGAAACGCGATTCCATCTGAGATAGCTACTGCCGGTAACGTCGTTGTTAGAATAAGCTTCAAAGGGGGTTCTTTATTAATGAATGAATGCATTCTATAGAAAATATCACGAGAAGGGAAAAACTTAAAATTACGTTTAAGTCATAGAGATTAGGTCCATTTTTACACCGGTCTGCCAAATGTATTCGTTTTGATTAAACTATGAGGCTGCTGATCACCATTCCCTCTTGCAGGGGAAATGAGAAGACAACTATTTCATTCTACTCTTCACTCTTAGTATTTTGAGTTGTAAATGAGCAGAAAAAATGATGCTTTTAAATCTATGTAATCTTTATAAATAATAAGTAGGCTATGCATTTTTTATATAAAATATACAGAAATATCAGTTGTAAAAATGTCATTAAAAAACAGACCCCTCTGCAACCGACGCAAGCACACCCTACAATTTCCCCTGAAATTGTACCCTCTCTAGTTGGGTGTGCTCACGCCTTCGGCGAGCACAACCATTGTTCTCTCACATACACCCCTAAGGATCAATCAATATTTGCGCTACATAGACAACGGTAGTGTCAAAAGGTTTGTGTTGTTTGTGATTGTGTTGCTTGTATTTTTATTCAACGCCCTGGCTGCGCCTAGAAATTCTGACGCTGCTCCCCCGCGTCGAGAGGGGCCAGTTGAGGTGGCTCGGGCATCTGATAAGGATGCCTCCTGGACGCCTCCCTGGTGAGGTGTTCTGGGCACGTCCCACTGGGAAGTGGCCTGGGAACGCCTCGGGGTCCCCCAGGAAGAGCTGGTGGAAGTGGCCGGGGAGAGGGAAGTCTGGGCCTCCCTGCTTAGGTTGCTACACCCGCGACCCGACCCCCGGACAAGCGGAAGATGATGGATGGATGGTATTTTTATTCAAGTTCCGTTGCACGGTTTAAGTTGAAATTAAGTTTTTGTGGGGAAAAGTGCCTTTTGTCGCCAAAGGGAATCAGTGCAAGCCCAACACCGGTCTGCCAAATTTATTTGTTTTGATTAAACTATGAGGCTGCTGATCACCATTCCCTCTTGCAGGGGAAATGAGAAGACAACTATTTCATTCTACTCTTCACTCTTAGTATTTTGAGTTGTAAATGAGCAGAAAAAATGATGCTTTTAAATCTATGTAATCTTTATAAATAATAAGTAGGCTATGCATTTTTTATATAAAATATACAGAAATATCAGTTGTAAAAATGTCATTAAAAAACGGACCCCTCTGCAACCGACGCAAGCACACCCTACAATTTCCCCTGAAATTGTACCCTCTCTAGTTGGGTGTGCTCACGCCTTCGGCGAGCACAACCATTGTTCTCTCACATACACCCCTAAGGATCAATCAATATTTGCGCTACATAGACAACGGTAGTGTCAAAAGGTTTGTGTTGTTTGTGATTGTGTTGCTTGTATTTTTATTCAACGCCCTGGCTGCGCCTAGAAATTCTGACGCTGCTCCCCCGCGTCGAGAGGGGCCAGTTGAGGTGGCTCGGGCATCTGATAAGGATGCCTCCTGGACGCCTCCCTGGTGAGGTGTTCTGGGCACGTCCCACTGGGAAGTGGCCTAGGAACGCCTCGGGGTCCCCCAGGAAGAGCTGGTGGAAGTGGCCGGGGAGAGGGAAGTCTGGGCCTCCCTGCTTAGGTTGCTACACCCGCGACCCGACCCCCGGACAAGCGGAAGATGATGGATGGATGGTATTTTTATTCAAGTTCCGTTGCACGGTTTAAGTTGAAATTAAGTTTTTGTGGGGAAAAGTGCCTTTTGTCGCCAAAGGGAATCAGTGCAAGCCCAACGTCACAACATCAGCACACGTTAGCAACGACGCATAACTACAACGTGCATAGATGTAGTAAGACTGTTGCGCACAGTACTGGCAGCATCATACATTTAAGTAATTCAAGACTTGCATGTACAGTAATGAATTAAAGTAATTTCACATTAAATAATGTATTTAAACTCAAGCTTGTGTGGTGTGTCGCTGTCTTCAATACCACAGCCTAAACTTGATGTCAAAAGAAACGTTCTCATTTCCGGCGCTTTCAAACAATCAGTGAAATGTGGAGCAACAGCAGCTAGCTTGCCTCTAGCAAACTTCTTTTGAATTAGCCATTTCTCCCTAAATAGATGTAAAGCTTATTTACGTTGTTGGGGGCATATTTTCAGTTAGCAGATGGTACTGTTTGAATCGTGATTCCATCTGAAATACTGCCGGTGACAACGTTGTTACAGTAGCTTGTTTCAAAGGGGGTTCGCAGCTGTTTCAAAGGGTGTTCTTAATGAAATATGCAATGGGCTAGCGTTAAATGCTTGAAAATATCACTAGAAGGGAAAAACTTAAGAGGACGGACCAACCTGCAACCGATGCAAGCAAGCACACCCTACAATTTCCCCTGAAATTGTACCCTCTCTAGTTATTATTATTACACATCTGCTTCCATAGGAGTCTATGGCAGCCCCTAGAACCGTATTGTCAGAAGTTGTGAAATTTGGCACACTCTTTGGGGCCAGTCCCCTCATCAATTTCACCAAGTTTCATGTCTCCATTTCAAACCCTCTAGCGCCACCAAAGGGTCAAATTTGAAGGTGTGTTTACACACGTTACTTTTGAACCACATGCCTCATTTTCGAAAATGAAGTATCGTTGTATTCCCTGGATCAAGACGAGTCCAACTATGACGTCATACCCAGTTATATAGATTCTCCGCCATTTTGAATGTTAAGTTAAAGTGTTTTTCCGCAACTCCTCCTACAATTTTTGTCGAATCTTCTTCAAAATTGCCACAGATGATCTTCAGACCAAGACTCACAGAAGTTATGATATGGATTTTTGATTTTCGAAATCGTTTGTTAGTTACAGCCAATCAAATTGATGTGGCCGAATTGATGTGGCCGCCATTTTGATTGAATGAATATAAAGTTTTTTCGCTAACTCTCCTATAAAGTTTGTCCAATCTTCACCAAATTTGGCACAGATCATCTTCAGACCAAGCCTCACAAAATACATCACATGGCGTTTTGATTTTCGCAACCATTTGTTAGTTACAGCCAATCAAATTGAGCAACTGATCCGAAAAAATGGAAGTGAGGTCATATCTTAGCCAATCTTTGATGCAATGACTCCAAACTTGGTGTATGGACTCAGGACTCTCTTATTAAGAGGTCTGAGACAGGTACTGTCATTTGACCTCTAGGGAGCACTATAATAGGCAGGATTGTCTGTTGACCAATAACTGTTGATTTGTTTGTCTTATTTAAGTGATTCCTTTGTCTCGTGATATCTTAGTAGATCCCGTGTCTGACACATGTTAACTTGTGATACCAGCCGAATTGTGGCTTCAAAGCTGCATTTACTCAGAACCCTGTTCTGAGGATGTCTAAAATGTTTTTCGTTCATTTTACCTGCTTGACCACCTCATTGCTGCTTGCAGCTATATTTCCCTCTCCTTTTGTATGCCCCAGTATTAGGTATTGCATTTGCAGTATGCTGCAAATCATAAAGCACATGAACTGTGATGTTTGCAAATTGGTTTCTGGTGATAAACAAGGTTCTCATTGTCATCTGCCTCAGTATTTCCATATGTGGCTCATCCACTTTTCTTGTCGACAACTTTTCTTTTAGGGGAGCCCCTGCAGCATTAGCTGCTTGTCCAGTGCTGCCAATTTAATTTTGTCGCTAGATTTAGCGACTTTTCGCCTTCCCTAGTGACAAAGAATTTTAATCTACCAACTTCTGGTGAGATTTTTCTGGCAACACTGTGCTTGTCAGGGTCCGACTCTGGACTTGGTATATCGTAACTTCAGAAATTCTGGTATCGTACCGTTTTTCTTTTTTGGGGGGAGTACCGACTTGGTACCGTTTTTTATGACAACACTAATACAATACAAGTCCCAGTTCAGAACTCTGACTGATCAGAACATATCAGCCATGCTGGTTCATTTAATTTCTATAAAGTTATTGGTTGCCGTGTTTAGTAGGTTCCTACTGTTTAATTCAACATTAAAGAGGTTTATCACAACGCAATAAAAATAAATGAAAATAAAATACTAGAAAAACGAAATTTGCTTATTTATTTAAATGCACCATACACAATGTCAGTAAAAGTTTTTACTTAAAAAATAAGATTTATTTATTATTTGTATCTGTTTATTTACTTATTTATTTAACGTTACATACTATATGTATAAACAGGTATAAACATATAGTGAGGGATAATGCGGCTGTACAATCTTTGCTCCAACCCAACAATGCCAATGTCAAAATTGTCTACCACTTTCCTCACCAAAAGCATTCCTCTGAATTAGAGGGTGAAGAAACAAAGTACTGTAGTCCTAGTGCTGCCGGTCTCAGTCTGACATGACAAAGCTTGCTAAGCTAGTACATACTCAATGAGATCCCCAAACTTGTCTTGGCATATTCCTTGGCTTTGGTAAATGTCAAAATACATTCTCAGAGTAGAGTATACAACTGACGCTTGAGTGTGAGAGAGAGATCCCATACTGTTACTTTGCTGGTTCAGATTCTGCAGGCACGGTCTCAATCACATTTCACTGCAGCTAATCGCATTGCGCTAATCAACTCACCTACCTGACATAGCCAGGCTGTGTGACTAGGTTTATTTCCCCCCGCAGCTGGATACCATGTTGGATTTCGCTCCCTCCTTTTCCTTACTCCTTGGCTCTTCCATGCCCTTTATTCTCTCCTTAACTTTACTCTCCATCTTTCTTCTCCTTTTCACTCCCTCCTCGTTATTCTCTCGGTTCACTCTTTTCCCCCTCCCTACCTCACACTTGTTCTTTACCAGATTCAAAAGATTAGTCTACCACCAGATGATGAATTCCCAGGTACTTATCAGAACAGTGTTTCAAGAGTGGCATCTCGGTCTGTTTACAGGGTAGGCATATGGGAGTTTGAGTCCTCATCAGCTATATGGAAAACACTTAGTGATGACTTCATGAGCAGACTATACGAAACATAACATCTAGCAAAACCTGTGCAACATTCAGATACCTAACTGCAATGAGAATTGACAATGCAATGCAATTGTACACAAAGAAATGTATGCAATGATGACTAAAGGCCGCAATATGCTTCTCCGACTCCCGTTTACGGATGGACGGGCTTACGGATACGGACGGATAGACTGCGTTTATGGTTCTCCGTAGGCTGTGGGTGCTGAAAACAATTCACCGCCAGAAGAGTAGGTGGCGCAACGGTTTTTTGTAAGTCGCCGTGGAGTGTTTATTTACCTAGGTTATCAAGAAGTCGGAGCAAATTTACAAATTAGCCGTTTCATCAATAAAATACGCACATTTTCAGCCACTACACTGCCCATTTCTCATCACATTTTAATTCAGATGCTGATTTACATGTACTGTTTAGCTGAAATATGAATTGTAAAAACTTAAAGCAATGGCGGTCAAAGGATTCTGTTCGTCCTGTTTATCACGGCAACCCCATCCCTGACGCAAGCGGTTGTTAATACTGACCAATCACAGCCAAGGGGGTATCCGTAATTATCCGAAATCACGACGAATAGTTAGAAAATTCAGGAGGTGCACGTTGAGCTCTCCGGGGCTCTCCGAGGGCTCTCGGAGAGGGCGTTCCCCGTAGAGGAGGGCATTCCCATGTGTCCGTTTTTTGGAAAACGGAGAAGCATATATCAGCCTTTACAACTCTGACAGGCACACTTTCATTCAAAAAAGACATACAGTACTGTGCAGAAGTCTTAGGCACCCAAGATGTTTTACATGAATATTGTCTTAAGTATTCTTTTTTTTTTGTCTTCAGTATTTGGGTGGCAGTATAAATGAGTCATTTTGCAAACATTTGTGTTTAGTCTTTTCATTTAATTATTTCTTAAGGCATAAAAATTACTGTACACGCTAGGGGTGGAACGGTACACTGAAGTCACGGTTCGGTTCATACCGCGGTTCAGACATCACGGTTCGGTACGAGTTCGGTACAACGGAGGTAAAAGCGAAACAAACCAGGTTCCTCTACGAGTGAATACGGGCGCATTGAAGATGACATGTAAATTCTGATTGCGTCAGTGATTTTTTTGGCCTTATTTGTATGTGTATCTAATGGCTGGTTAAGCACTGTAGGGAGGAGAAGTTGGACAGTTTTTTTTTGTCTCGTTCCAGTGATTAGCACACCTGGGAGATGGCGTCAGATATTTGTTGTCATTTAAGTTAGCACACGCCAGATGCGTTATATGCGTTAGCATGTTAGATGTATTTCCACTCACATACCCCACAACCAGTGACGTGCGGTGATGTCAGTAAGAGGCTGAGTTATGAAAGCCAGATGACCTCATTTATTGTTAGGCTAATATGTCAAAACAGTAAACGCAGTACACAGTACAAGCAGTAGCCTACATCCGCTGCCTGTTAGCATAGCCATATAGACGATCTTTTCTTCCATCCTGTACCAGTCTGTTTGAAACGATCGAAAACATGTTGTCCCTTTTGCTGCAGTAGTCCATCTAAGTCTGGCGTAGACCTCCCTCTTGCTATTAACTCATTTTTTTGAATAAAATCGAGCTTGGAGAAATTCCTCAACTCTGTGATATCGGCAGCCACCGCTGCTGTCATTTTGACTTGAATTATGCGGGGATTACGCGTGCAATGCATGTCAGCGAATGTTCTCAATAGTATGTTTCAAGTAGGCTACAGCCGAACCCTCGTTCTGTTTTGATCAATAGTAATCGAGTTGATAAGCGTGTCTTCTTGTCTGATAGTTTAGTGGCCACTAAACTGTCGTTCCGCTGCGAGGGCCAGCCCAACGTGCACGAATACACCTGTACAAATGCAAATGGAAAAAAACTGTTTACGTGCAAAGGCACAGCAGAGTTATGCTTTTCAACGTACATGTTGAAGAATACAGGATCGAAGTGCGCAAGTGAGGTTTTCGCTTGTCGTCCGCAGTGAACGGACAGTAAAAGCACTGCTTATTCTACAGCATACTGCAACTGTAAAAATACAAGTTTATTAAATAAAATGATTTAATAAACATTTTAGGTTTGAATTTTGGCAGGGTAGGCAGTGCCTACCTTGCCTACCCAGACTGCACGTCACTGCCCACAACTGCTGAACAACGCCGACACACAGTGCTTGTCTTATCCACCACTCTCTCGCCTGTAATACTGTAACTGAATGGGAAACCGAAGTTTTCCCAAACTTGCAATCTTAAAGAGGCCGGCGGGTCCCTCTATCTCTCGTGGGTCGCCACCACTCGCCATACTCGTCCGTAGTGCTGCTAGCTATCTCTGACTCACGGCGGCGCCAATCAGAGCTACAGATTAGATGTCCCTAAAGAACACGAGTATTTAACAGTAGTTCCGCATTACATAAATTAATTTGCACGCAAGTTTGATTTATTTTACACTGTGTATTCTCCGTGTAATGTCATGCACCCAGGGCCGGATTAACAATGTTCTGTGCCTTGTAACAGTAACATCTCAATTTAGCTTGCACCTAAGTTAAAACATATTTGAGTGTGCTACTGCTAACATTAGCAATAACGTCAGCTAGTTTGAGGTACGTATGCATAGGCTAACCATTAAATTAGCAGCACATTTCCCGTATTTAACAATGATTAAACATGGGCTTACCTGAAAGTGATGCACGGGCACCATCTCGCAGTCTCTTTCTTTCTTTTTTTCTTCACCTGACCCTGTTATCTTTTTAAGCCCATTTTAGAAAAGTTGACCTAGCCTACTGTCAAAGTTCGTCAGGCCACTGAGATAGGGAAGGGCACCCACAGCGAGCTTGGGGAGTTGAGTGTGTATTTGTTATTTTTTGTTTTTTTTGGGGGGGGGGGGGCACCATCGTAACTTTTTTTGAGCATTTAAATAGGCTATATCTCTTGTTCTGCCTGTTTTGTAATATACGTGCCTAATATTTCTATACTAAAATAATATCGGCATTATAAGTATTATAACTGATGATTTTTCAGTTGGCAAATTTTTGGTGCCCCCTCAGTAGTTGGTGCCCTACGCACAGCGCGTAGTGCACGTTATGGGAGCGGCGGCACTGGCTATTAGACTACACAAACACTGTTTTTGACGTGATTTAACATGATATTTTGATCGAATGAGTTGCAATAAAGTACTCACATTAAGGAAAGTTAGGACTGCGTTCATAACGTGATATAACATTTTAGTTGACATTATCCAGGGCCCCTTAGATGTCATGTGCCCCTGGGCAAGTGCCCAGTTGACCTAATGGTTAATCCGGCCTTGCATGCACCGAACCGTGACGCCCGTACCGTACTGTTCAATACGAATACATGTACCTTTCCACCCCTAGTACACGCATACCCTCACACCAATAACAGGTGAAGATGGGTGGACAGACTCGGAAGTGGGTCGTCTTTTGCTGCGGAAGATTCTACTCTGTCATCCAGTCCCCGCCCACAAGGATTGCCGGAAAATACTGTATCCCAGAACTGTACACCAAAATGGTATTTCGGCAGAAAGACTTGGCCACCCCTAGGTGCGCTCTTGTTGTGTATAACAAGTAAATACAAGTCCCCTGACTTTTATTTAGGATAAGGGCAGTACATGAACCAGTACTGCCCTCATCCTTGGAAATGAGGTTGATCCTTATATGAATCTTCAACCAGTCTAGGTCAGACTTTGGCCACAATGATGGCAAAAAAATCTAATCATTATGCGCACACACACAGATATGACTGACAACTAAGTAAGGAGACAATAGGCCCACTTGAAATTGCCTCCTACACAGTAGCATGCTTCTGTAAAACAGTGATTACAGTGCGTCTTTGTTGTTTCTTGTGTAATCAAGTCAGCCTACCAAAATTACACAGGGAGGAAGGGTGGAGTCACACACACGGTGGGGAGTGGTGTGTGAGCATCTCTGGGAGTCAATGTTTGTGTGTGTGTGTACACACACTCCTGTGACAGACTTGACCTGTGTGTGTGTCAGCAGCGGGAGCGTGACTTAAATATATGACACAACATACCAAGTCCATTTAATCACAGATCCGATTGTCGCTAAAAGTTGTCTGCAACAGCAGAATCGAGCCTCCATGTTACCTGCACTGAGCCTACGTTGCAGCCTGAAGGTAATAGGCTACACAAAACCAAAGGAACAGCCTGCTTCCTCTGATAACAAAACATCAACTGGAAACAAAAAACACAGATTTCCATACCTCTTCGTCCAAAGAGTCTAGTTTAGTGGCAGTGCTGAATACAGAACTAGTCTCTCCTTTGCTGCAGGGGCTGAGATCCATGCTCCACCCCAGTCCCTGTTCTGTCCTCCATCCAATCCCTACCATTCTGTACTTCTATGTGTAATCAAACTAATAATTAAATAGTTAGTTAGTTAATAAGTCAGTTAATAATGTTGAGCTGTGCTCCATGCAAGCCCAAGGACACATGCAGCATGAATATTGCTGGAGTCCACTGCATTTGCTTGGCTGCTCCATCCAAGACATTGTTATGTAAATAGAATTTGTGCCCCCCTCCCACCCCAATATTGAATTACAGGGGAATTACATGGAGAAGGCGATAAGGAGATGTTATCGGCTGCATCTTTCTTTGTGTCTAAATTTGAAACGTTTTTTTCCTCTATATAAATGTCACAATGCTTTTCATCAAACCATTTTTGTGTGATGTTTTACCTCGGTTTTAAGAGATAATCTGAAAGAAATACATACGTAAGAAGGGAGATTGACAACTAGACAAACATAAATGTACAAACATTTTCCCGATCTGACTCAATGTAGCTGCTGGACATTCCAGATTCAGCCGCTATAAAATTAGCTATTACTAATAATAAGCCTTGTGTCACCAGTCCTGTTGTTACCGAATGCCGATATAATAAAAAAAGCCTGATTGTAAGAGATAATAAATAATAAACAATGTAATACAAATTAAAAATATTGTTTGTTTAACATGCACATCATCAGAGCGCGCTGATCACTGCCTGAAAAAGGGCAGCATGCAAACTTACGTAGAAGACGAGTGGGGAACGGTGCAACAGAAATCGAAAACTAGGCTGTTGTTCAAAATAAAATGCAGATGATTAGACCTACAGTAGCACAGCATAAGCAGACATAGCCTAAAACTTTCAGAAATATACACAAATCCTAGGCCTATATGCTACACACTGTAAAATAATGATCCGATGGCCAATTTACGGTTTTCAAGTGGTAGGCTACATCATATTTGACGTCGAACTATGAAATGTAAACCGTTGTTGGCAGAGTGCATTCAACATGTTTTGAGTTTCCCGGTACATAAAATGCTTCCATACTACAGATTTATTTGCCATTTTGCCTAAAGGATTAATAAAACCAACTGTAGACAAAGTATGGTACAGTTTAGGTTAACAGCTACAATTGTGCTCATGTGTCGTGTGCAAAAACAAAACAAAACGCAGATTAACAAAAGGGAAAACAGTAACAGATTTTTTATTATTATATATTTTTAGACTTGCTTTATTTGTCTTAAATAATATCATCTACAATTTCTGCATAACATTTCTTTAATTCAGCAATGGTCACACAAGCGGGAATCAGATCCCACACTGCTATACAGCAGCTCGACTAAAAAAAATCTTAGTCGACCAAGAGCATATCGACCAAACAATCGACTAGTCGACTGAGTGGCGACAGCCCTAGTTTTTTGTATGTGTGTGTGTGTTTGGCATATAAGTGTGTAGTGCACTATTGGCATGATGTGTGTGAGTGCTGTTGTCTTGAGTACGGCTGTGTTGATTTACCCTACCCTGATGTTTCAGCAAGGGGCTATCAGAGCGAATTAGATTTATTCAAATGTATTTAAGTGTCCAACTAATCTTTCAGACAAGCCACATCAGTGGTGACCAGTGACGTGCAGTCTGGGTAGGCAAGGTAGGCACTGCCTACCCTGCCAAAATTCAAACGTCAAAATGTTTATTAAATCATTTTATTTAATAAACTTGTATTTATATTTTTACTGTTTATTCTTGTGATTTATATATGCAATATGTGTGTTATTCCAATTGTTTAGACGTTACAATGACAAATGTAGGAGTTACGTATAATCAAATACAACAAAAATTGTAGAATAAACAGTGCTTTTACTGTCCATTCACTGCGGACGACAAGCGAAAAACTCATGTTGCGCATGCGCACTTTGATCCTGTATTTTTCAACATGTACGTAGAAAAGCACAACTCTGCTGTGCCTTTGCACGTAAATATGTTATGCCAGTAATCACCTACGTTACGTATCAAACATGGACCAATTAAAATCGAGATATTACTGGACATTTGCGCAGCTAACGTCATTACACCAGCTACATTGTAAGCGTAATCCCCGCGAAATTCAAGTCAAAATGACAGCAGCAGTGTCTGCCGATATCACAGAGTTGAGGAATTTCTCCAAGATCGATTTTATTCATAAAAGGAGTTAACAGCAAGAGGGAGGTCTACGCAGACTTAGATGGACTACTGCAGCAAAAGGGACAACATTTTTTTGATTGTTTCAAACGGACTGGTATGGAATAAAAGATTGGCTATGTGGCTGTGCTAATAGTCAGTGGCTGTAGGCTACTGCTTGTATTGTTTACTGCGTTTACTGTTTTGAGATATTAGCCTAACAGTAAATTAGGTAATCTGGCTTTCATAACTCAGTGCCTAGCCTCTTACTGACATTACCGCACGTCACTGGTGGTGACCTGAGGAAAGCGCTCAACCAATTGTTCTTGAGCAACCTCCTGAGCTGCATAAAAAAAAAAAAAGTACATGGGACAAACAAAATGGTGACTGAAACTGCCTTGGATGATCTTCCAAACAACTTGCATAGCGAGCCACAGAACTATGCACTGATTCTGTTCAGAAAGCGACTAACCAAGTAAAGCAAAAGTAACAATACCCGAATGGGTGAACCATCACACTGTAACAAAAAATGAACAAAGGCCGTCAGGGAGCAGTCACAGACCTAGCATACTGACTTGCCTTCTCTTGTAAATAAGTCAGTCTTCCAGGCTCTTGCTCCCACCACCACTCCCACCTGTCTGCGGCAGGAAGGACAATTGTCTCTCTCATTCCTCAGCGCTTCAAGGGCCTTAGTTACCAAATGAATGATGCCTGGTGTGTGTCCAGTGTTGCTCAATAGCTCATAGTCGTTTTGTTCAATTCTGCAATGAACTAATATTGACTTGTTACAAGATAACTTCAGGGTAAAACCATTGATGTTCTTGATGTGATTTTACCATGTAGTTGTCTCAGCTCTATCCTGACATGACAGGTTTCTCGTTCATACAGTCTTTTGTAGTCAGAGCCCTGGCTTCTACCCCAGCACTTTTCTAATCTTTTTAATCGGTTTGGTGTTCAATTGAGATGTACTTTTACTTTAGTCCCATATATCTGAATCACAAATTGTTCACCGTACACAATGTGTTTAAACATACAGGATTGTATGTATCCTATCACATATTTAGTAAATAAATAATTATATTGGAAAATAATTTCTAATAGTTAATTTAGCCAAAAGACTGCTGTAGTCTACTATTAAAAACCACAATAAAACTAATCCTGGACATTGCTACTGTTAACCTACTTAGAAAATACCTTCAAGATGGGTTAGGAAAATGACTTGATTGTTGTGAGTAACATCCCTCATCCTCGCTTGATTCCAAAAGCTATTTTCCTTTTCGTGTCATGTGCTGAGGATGCTGTGAGGAAGGAAGCTGTATTGCATCAGATGGCAGTAAATCAGAGGAACGTGAATAGCCATTTCTTCGCCCTGCCGTCTGTCTAACTACACTCCCCCACATTTGACTTTTTTGCCTATTCCATGAAGGCAGCATGATGAAAAATGTGCTTGAGAGACAAAGAAAGAGAAAAGGATGGAATTCATATTATTCATTTTGTTCCCCTCCTCCCTCCCTGACTGTGCTTGCCGCCTTTCCATTGTCTTTACAGGGCCCTCTCGACCCCTCCACTTCCCTCCATTCCAGGGCTCTTCCTCTGTGTACAACAACACCCCACGTCAGCCAGTCTGACATACTGTATGAGAGCAATTCCGCTAGTTGGCTAACCAGCACATTTTTATGCAAGAGACCAGAATTGTTTTTTGTAACAGTTCTGTGTCCAAAAGGTCTGGTTAAATTTATTAAACCAAGATTTCTTTTCACTTGGAAATGGAACCGTATAACTCTTGGGGTTAACAGAGTATATGGGTGTAGACAAGGTGTCCTGCTTGAACAATCCTTTCAAAGATCGTTTGCGAGTGCTACTGTATATCTAATTTGCAGTGTAATATGTTGGTTAATTCGACAGTCACACATAGTACTTGCACATCCATAACTTTGTGCTCTCCTTTTAGGGATGCTTTAGAATTGTCACACTGGGCAACTACACTGTAAACCCTAACTTTGTCTTCAATTAAACATGTAAGTGATATTTACTTAATTTTATGTGATTTGTTACGACTAATTGACCAAACTAGGTTGAGCATATCTAGTTACTAATGTTATTGAGTAACATTAAGCAACAGAAAGGTGAGCTTAACTTCTTATCCAAATTTCCTGATGGACATGACGAATCTAGCCTTGAATATGCATGGATGGCCATGACAGAAGAAATACAGAAAAGGACACCAAATAGTGTCACTTTAAGACAGAAGATTGACCTGACATTTGCTTTGAGACGAAAAGTGGTGAGTCAGAACCTGTCATAACTGTGATGATTTAACGTTGGCCAGCCCTCTTCAAGGAAAATCAGGTACTTTGATTTAGTGACTAATATAAAATGTGTGATCTTAATTGCATTCATTTGGGCTGCTTTAATAATCAAAATTATGCATATACGTTTATAAATACATCTTTGTTCATGTTTGAAAATTGCCACTGTTTGTTTTAAAAGATCTAGAGTTCAACAGGATTACTGGCAATAACCTGAAACAGCAGTTCTATGAAGGTCTAGAACATCACAGTCCTCGTCTCATTTAAATTTTCAAATCTAAGTGAGGAACTGCAGGACAGTTGCTGTCAAACCTTTTATTAATCTTTTTTATTAATCCCAATATCATTAGGATTCTCTGGAAGTCTTGTCCTGCTTTTTTTGCTTGTACTCGTCTATGAGATATTCTAGTAATAACCTATATAACACTCTAGTGTTGTCACGAAACACAAAACACACCAAACACCAAAATTTTGACTTTTAAACTGATACCAAGTGTAGTGTCATGGTACTCAATACTGAAACAATACTAATGATTTAATTGAAATGGAGTAATTTGATAATGGTTTATTCTTTTATTTTCAATTGGAACTTTTTACAATGTATATAGAAATGTAAGCATAAATAAAATGGTTCCCCGGGTGGTTGAACCCCTGAACCCCTGTGCTATGTTAGAGACTGTGGTAAAGATTTAACTTGTTAATGAATAATGAATGAATGAAACAACTTTCTAGGTGCCCTTTACAGGAGTAAATCCTAGTGCGTAACTGGCGGGCCGGCTTGTGTTTCTTATTGGTTGGTAGGTAGCAGTTAATTCACAGACAGCTATCAACTCAGAAGAAAACTTACCTCCATATGCCTGCGCCTCCATTAATTGTATATAACGGGACAAGTTCTATGACTTCTCAGCGTGAGAAATACAAGGGGTTGCATGTGAGAGACTTCTATTATAATTTTTTGGTTTGTAGAGTGAAATCTGGCAAATAAATGTACATTACTTTTGAGGCAGAATCGATTAAAATAATTTATGTAAACAATGGTACAGTTCAAAGCAGTAAAGATTTAAAGTTCAGGAGTCAGGTGGCTGAGCGGTGAGGGAATCGGACTCGTAATCTGAAGGTTACCGGTTCGATTCCCGGCTGTGCCAAATGACGTTGTGTCCTTGGGCAAGGCACTTCACCCTACTTGCCTCGGGGGAATGTCCCTGTACTTACTGTAAGTCGCTCTGGATAAGAGCGTCTGCTAAATGACTAAATGTAAAATGTAAATGTAAATGTAAAGTTGTTTTAACTTGGAAAAATTATTTATCTGAATCAAGGATGTTTAGTCATCTCAATCAAGGATTTTGAGTCAAGATTAGTCAATTGAACTAAGAATGTCAACTACAGCATACATTACATACAACTAATTAAAGTAAGTTCCTAAACGTAATTTTATTACAAGGCAACGAGTTTCATTGTAATTTTTTTAAGTCAGCAGTACTTATCAAGGTTAACAGTGTATGCACACAAGCACACACGTCCACAGACACTTACACAACCACATTGGACACTTCATGGCATGCTTCAATTATGTTCCATTACATAGTGTGCCACAGACTAATGCTTTGTTCACACCAAAAACGAAGCAAATCTTTTGCGCGGGAATACATATTTTCATTTCGCATTACTCAAGGTCTAGCTGCTCACATGGCTGACTGATAGCTCTTCCAGTTGCCTGCAAAACTATCAACTCCGCACATTTTGCTCAGCCCCTTCTTGCCCCGCTCGCATTCTCTCTCTCTCACTACAACGGACCCATCTGTGAATAGCCCCCTCTCTCCGTGCACGCTCTGAATCAATGCGCGGGACGAACAGCTTTTTCCGAGTTTACAAACGGAACAGTATCATAATTCTCTGCACAAATGTGTCCAAAACTGATTAAATTAAATATAATAATATTAAGTTAAATACATTCGGCAAATATAACAGTATGAGTCCAACGTAACGTTTATATTACATAAAGCTCCAAAAACTATTTTGCGCTCTAATTCATGACGACGCGCACTCGCATTACTTGTTGAAATCCATATCTATACTCACATCTTACTAAGGACAAAGGTTTGGGCTGAGGCCCACATTTTTACCACGTCTGGCTCCGCCCCTGCCTACCGCCACAAATATAATCACATTCTGTGGGAAACACTGAAAAATATAAGTCTCTCCATTTAATTGGGAATTTCTACACATGCCTCACTCTCATCTGACAATGGCTTTCTTCAGTTTGCTGGCTAGAACTTGCTAGCCAGTTAATTGCCGGCCTGGTATTTAGCAGCAAAAGGAAACCTGCTTGCTAGTCCTACTGTAGCTTGACACTAAATGTGTTTCTTGACCCTGATCTAACAAGACTAGCATGACGATCTGGTCTATCAGGGAACTACCGTACACTGTCCCAACACAAAAAATAGGTGCCTCCACTTGACAACTAATTCACAGGCTCCGCGAAGGGAGATACTCATCCGCAAGAAATGACGCCTTTTCCTTTCACTGGCGAACAAAGGGTCATAGGGATTTTTCCACTGTCCTAATGCCTTGAAGGATCTGGCTATGTCTTCAACAGCGACCGCCAGGGCCCTTCCTCTTATGAAAGGCCTGTTGGCAAGCAGACCCTCCCCATCCCCAGTCCAAGATCCTTAACTGCTAAAACAGAAAAAAGGGAGAGAATAAAGAAAAACATAAAAGTGTGTCTACGTGTGTCTGTGTATGTGTTGGCGTTTAGGCCTACATTTTGTGCACGTAAGTGTGAAGGGAGGATGGCCAGACAGAATGTCAGAATGACACAGAGAGACGGAGCTGATGCAATGATTCAACTTCCTTCCAACTCCCTCACCTTCCTCTGTTGCTCAGCCAGCAAGATAAAAGCAATGCGTCTTAAATTAGGAGATTCCACTCACTAGGGAGGCCCAACCACAGGAAAAGAGAATGAGGAAGGGAGATTTATGCCCAACAGCTATGTTTACAGGTTTGTTAGCTCGCATCTAAGATTATTATGAGCTCCTTCTTGTCCTGTAACAGTCTCTCACTTTTAACTACAATATAACCACTTAAAGTAGCTGAGACACACACACACAAAAATTATTCCCCCGCAACACACACATTATGTGTGTGTTTGTGGGCTGTGGGTACCAACCCCCAGTGGTTGAGAGAAAGAGTTGTCAGTCAATACCCCAACAGTTAGTGTGATTACAAAAACACGTCAGTCTTGGAAAAAGAAAGTAGATGAGGTGATGTGTGTGTGTGTGCGCGCGTGTTGGTAGACTATCTCCTCCCAGTGAAACGATTGGTATTAAGGACATTCCTCTGATAACTGAGAGGGGGGCGGGTTGAGATCGGAGCTCAATCAATCATCAAGGATGACCCTGTGACACAATGCAAGTAGTGTTCTACACCCCCACCTTGTCTGACCCGACTACTGTAACTCATTACAGACCAGGGACCTTCTCAAAAATAGAGTAAACTAAGCTAAGACTCCCCCATCCAATGACTTGCCGCTAAATCACCATGCAAGTTCTCGTAATCCGTAACCGTTCCCTAACTGGGTGAGGGAGTTTTTTTTTCCCTTTTTCAACATGGGAATATAGTCTAATCCAGACCACTCCAAGTCGTACAAAGGGGGTTTAAATGGAGCACGATTACTCATTATGTAGACGGTCGTCGGGACTTATGTTTGTGTGAAGTTCTGGTGCAATTATAGGCTTCAGAAGTAGGCTTTCAAACCCATAACCACCCAGTTCTTCTGAAGCAGCTAAAACAGACATGGACCCAAAAGCTGTTGAGAGATTCTCTCTCATAGAGCTATTACATCTGTTTTTCACACACACACACACACATAATGTGACACATTCATTAGAAAATAGACAGCTCAAAATAAGCGTCAAGACTAAGGGATAAAATGTACAACCTTTTCTGTAGTAAGTAAAAAAGAAAAATAACTAAAATAAATCCTGGGAGCAAACTCTGTCTACATCTCCAATACAGCAATACAGCAATTTAAAAGTTAATTCCAAGCAAAAGTTTTTTTCCATTTCCAGTTCAGCTTCCAGAAAAGCAGAGAAGGTCTAAGAAAAGTATTAACTCACGAAAGAAATGCTTGAAGAGGTTAGCCATGTCCATTTTGGGTGCTCTCTCCCTCTTTCTCTCCCTCTCCCGGCCTCTCCACTCTTACTCTGTGACAGTGAAGTTATTCCATGCGAACACTCAGTGCTAGCTGGGGCGGCTAGCAGAGCAGGGCACTCCACTCCCTTTATCATGTGACTGGCCTTGGCCAATCGCCGGGGGATGGAAGAGGGGGAAGAGAGAGAGAGAAGAGAGGAGAAAGAGAGTTCTCTTATGGCTGGGCAGAGGAAGTCTACTGAGCTCAGAGAAAGAGTGGGGGGGGCTCGCAAATAGAGGAACTGGCTAAGCGTTGCCTGCGGGGGAAGCGAAGGAGAGAGCGATAGAGAAACAGAGAAGGAATGAGTGACGATTTCATCACAACTCAGGGCCAAAAACAAGAAGTGAAAGAAATGAAGGGTCTTTTTGAGTTACAGTGCAACATGTTCGCAATCCCAATTGGATCCCAATTGCCTAGAGACGTGATCAAAACATCCCAAAAAATCGTCCATCTGTAGATGGCTCAGCCCCATGACACACACTCCAAACCGATGACACACTCCCCCACGCAGCTACAAGCCAGGCCAGCCGCTACGCTTACAGAATGCAGGTCCCAGCATGCAATGTCTGGTTATCAGTTTCCCCCACTGTCACTGTTATCCCACACACTGAAAAACAAACAACAATAAAATGGTAGTGGGAAACGCCAAAAAAAGGGAATTTCCTTTCAGGCAATTTAATTTAGCTAAATACAGTAAAAGAGAGGGTCTTCTCAGTTCAATTTGAGAAGACTGAAGTACAGCAAGTGTAAATTGTCCCTAGTCCCTAATTAAAATTGTACAACTATGTAAACGGTATGGCTTAGAACAAGTGTGAGGTAGAGAGGGTGGCTTGTTTTGGTGTGTGTGCGGGTGTGTGATGATAATCTCAACTGGGGTCCATTCTTTGTATGTCGCTTATTACATCCAAGATCAAATGGCACATCCAAGATGACATCATCTTGCTAATCATGATCTGGCTAATTAGGTTCTTTGAACACCCCTGTTGTTTGTGATTAGTAAAGCTGGATTGAGTTGTCTGGGATAATTGCGCATTCATGCATTGGTTTAAAAGGGGTATGTATCGATAGTAGAAATCTTGATCAGAAACACTGCTATTGGCTGCTCACCACGGCCAAAAGAGCGCCCAGTTAAAGAACAAAACAATAAAAGATCATGACAAATATCAAGAATCTAATCCAGCTAACTGAGTTAGCGAAGTACGAAGAACGGGCCCCAGGGCAGTTGCAAAATTCAGTACAATGGTTGTGTCTAGGAGTGCAGTGTAGGAAAGGGGTGCAGCCTAGTCTGTGTTTTAGCGTGTGTGTACGCATGTGAGTAGTGTGGAGACAGCAGTGTCCAGAGCAGCTGTTCACTCTCACAGCCCCCCAAAGAGGCCCTATACACCCTCACAGCTGCTCACCTGGACTGCTCATGTGATAGACAGCAGCAACAGGTGAGGAGGAGTAAATCTCTCTCAGCTGTAGCGCCTCACACCACTGAGGTGCTCTCTGAGTTGTTGTTTCTGATTGGCTGTATGACTTGAGACAGCTCTCAACTCGGCAGAAAAATTACCTCCGTATGCCTGCGCCTCGTCCATTATTTATACAAGTTATCTCTTACTTTGTGAGAGATGGTTGAAAAGCGTGAGTCTCACAGCAAACGCGTGAATGTCCTGAAGACAAAGACTATTGTTGACAGTGCCAACAGGCCTGTGCCATCCAATTTCCATCACAGACTGTGCCAAGTGGACAGGACAAAGTCCACAGGTGCAATGGGAAATAAACGTAGGTACTTCGACACACACAAATCCATCACATCACAGACCAACAGATTCTCATAATAAGCTATGAAGGACTGCTATTACCGTAATTCATTTATTCTCTTGCGCAATACTTTTAGACTGCTATTTATCTGTACGTTTACATTAAGTAGGTTTTAGTCATTTGTTTAACATTATCTTGTGTGTTGAAAATGTATTATTAGATAGGACATTTGTTTTTATTCTGTTTCTTTGTACAATGCACCAACTGGAGTAGCACTGCTTATTTTGCTTTATACTGAGCTTGACAATGGCAATAAAGTCTTTCAACCAGTCTTTCAACACCTCAGGGTAAAAACTACTAGGGCTGTCCCCACTCAGTCGACTAGTCGATTTTCTGGTGATATGCTCTTGGTCGACTAAGATTTTTTTAGTCGAGCTGCCGTATGGCAGTGTGAGATCTGATTCCCGCTTGTGTCACCATTGCAGAATTAAAGAAATGTTCTACAGAAATTGTAGATTATATTATTTAAGACAAATAAAGCAACTCAAAAAAATATATATTTAAAAGAAAATGTGTTATTGTTTTCCCTTTCGTTAATCTGTGCTTTGTTTTGTTTGTTTTTTTGCACACGGCACGAGCACAATTGGCTGCCGAACTACAAACTCTGCCATAGCCTACTTTGTCGGTGTTATTAGGCAAAATGGCAAAGAAATCTGTGGTATGGCAGCATTTAATTTATAGTACATTTACATTTACAAAGTAGCCTACCGGGTGACTCAAAAAACGTTGAATGCAAACTCTGCCAACAACGGCAGGGCTCGACATTAACTTTTTGAAGCACTTGTACATTAACGTTTCACTTGTCCATGCACAAAAGTCACTCATTTTATTTAAAAAAAAACATTGTGTTGACGTGTCTAGCTAGCTATCTAGCGTCGGCAGCTGTGTACCTAGCAAGCATTAGCAGCATTTGTATCGGTTAAATGTACATAGTTAAATATCAGCTCATGTTCAACTGTAAAGTAGGCTATACACCTTTTAATACAGGGCTGCCAACGCTCACGCATTGGCCGTGAGACACGCAATTCAACCAGTTCACACGCTCTCATGCCAAACCTTGTACTTCTCACGCTAAGAAGGCAACGCCAACCAAGTAGTCCTGCTAATGTTGTAAACAGTAATGGACGAGGCACAGGCACAAGGAGTGAAGCAACATAGACGCGCGAACACCCGTGAAAGCTCGTCTCGGGGCTATTTATCTTATTTTAGATACAGTATAAATTTTGCTAGCTTGCAAATACTGAGGATAGCCTACCGAAGTAGAGTTAGCCAATGTCGTAGCGATGCTAGCTAATGTTAGTTTGTTATCTGTATAACATTTCACTGGGTCTTACAGCGCTGCTTGATTTACTGGAATTATTATGAAATGTTATGTTCTACTAGTCATTTGCTTACTTGAGCAAGTCACATTATTTCAAAGCCCTGATAGTGTAACTGAGACGACACAGTAAATAATTCCTCTTTCAAGTAATAAGCCCCCGTTCAAGTGTTGAGCATGAAATTAGATGCATGGTCTGTAGAGATATTGGGACGAAGCCACTTCTTTTGTGTTTTGCTAATGCAGAATTCGGTCAAATAAAATCGGTAAAATAGACATAATGAGTGGAACATAACGTGAAGTAACATGGCATTTTATTGGGTGTGCTCAAGCCTTCGGCGAGAGCACAACCTTTGTTCTCTCACATATATATTTACTGTGTTTGCTGCAAGCAAAAACACTATTGTTATTCTGCATACTTATTTTTATTTTTTTTCCTCCCACTTTTTTTGCTCGCCTACTCCTTTCACACCGTTTAAGCTAGAAACACCGTTCAAACTTCATTTGATAAAGTCTGAACTGCTCTAGTGTGCTATTACTTTTCTCATTGATAACTTTTACAGTTTTTAAGGTATTAAAGTTTAAAGTGCTAAAAAAAAATCAATGGGTTTCAATGGTTCAGAATGTTGAAGTCAAAGTCAATTGTGACGTCATGCACTGACAGCTGTTTCTCACCGCGTCAATTTTTGACACTGTTTAACACTTTCCTGCCTGAATATGCAGACTTTTTCAAATAATAGACCTGAACTGTTTATACCATTTTGAAGACAAGATTTAGGGCTTTCTAATGATGTAAATATTTATATGATCATGTTAGGCAAATCATCCTTTATCAAGACGATTTCACGGAGCCATTCTGACAAAAATCTTCTCCGTCTGCATTACCTTTTTAGAAAACCTCATTTTTAACCACTTTAAATACAAGCTAGAGGACAGGTTAGAGCGTATGAAATGTGCGTACTTTTGTCGTGAATTCAGAACAGCAGACAGATTTAAGATAGACTATTTTGTTTAAAAGTTATGACCACTGAAGTGATGAGTGCGATAACGCTATTCCAAGCTAGTGCGATGGCTCTCCATAACTAAAAACGGTTCTACTTTTTTCCACAATCGACCAAATTGGCCAAACAAGGTATGTACATTGAATTTAAAGTGTACATAATCTAGCTAGATTATTTTTCTTTAAGAAAGTTTCACAGAAATCTGCAAAAATCGAGGCTCAACACTGTCATAGCCGACTGTCACGAACAGCCAAACCGAGGTCACGAAAGGTTTACTGCAGCTGGCGTTACTACGAACAAAAGCTTCGTAACTGAAAAGTTTTTACTTTTAGTTGACGATATTAAACACAGACGTTAAGAAACTTGTCTTTACTCTAAATATCTTCTCCGTTTTCAATTTGAAGCAGTAAATCTAACACAGTAGGAATTCTCCCACGACATCCGCTCGCTCCGCTTTGACAAATATGTTTTCTCAGTCTACCATACATTAGACAAGCTAATTTTCAAGTACTTTCAATACAAGATACAGGCCATGTCCGGGCTGGACTGGCCATCTGGCATACCGGGCATTTGCCCGGTAGGCCGACGCACTTTTGGGCCGAATCGCCGATATAAAAATAAAATAAAAAAACATATATATATATATAGATTTATTTTTTTCGGGCCGGCCCATAAAGAAATGACATTGGCCCATTGTATTTTTAGTTTTTTTGGTCGGGCCGGCCCATAGAGAACTGACAGCGGCCCATTGTTTTTTTGTTTGGGTCGGCGCATAGAGAACTGACAGCGGCCCATTGGTTAATTTCCTTAATTGGCACTCGCCTGACCCAATCAAATCCAGGAAGACACGAGCTGTTGGCTAATGCCTAACATAGTTTGGCATCGTTAAAATGGAGAAACGAAAGCGCAAGGGAGGCGCAGAAAAGCTAAGAGAGAAAAAGCTAAAAAATCTACAGGCGGATGCCTGCATTAATAATCCAGTGTTGTTCAAAGGCCATGCTGCTTTCCACTGTTACTTGCACTTGAGTATGGACATTGTGTACTATATGGCCTCCAAATCGTCAATAAAATGTGAGTGAGTACACTGCTTCTCTTGTATTGGTGCTCTTTTCCAGGGCATATACTACTCTCAGCTTTATTGTAGCTTTTGGGAAGGGTTGTGGTTACTGTATTTAGCAGACACTTTTGTCCAAAGCGACAAAATATGAATCTTACAATAGTTAAAATTAACAGTAAACAGTTATTAAAAGTCATGGGTGAACTTCGGCCCCGGAGGGGGGGGGGGGGAAGAACACTGGGTGTGCAAAAATGCCAGGGCCGAATTTTTGTCCCAGTCCAGCCCTGGGCCATGTTAGAGTTGATATATATACATAATTGTGTGGGCAATGTAGAACAGCAGACAGATTGGAAATATGATCTTTTGTTTTAAAGTTATGGCCATTCTAGTGACGAGCGCTTACAACTCTAGCTATGACTGTCATCCTACAGTACTGTAACTGCCATAGAACAGTGAAACTAGCTACGTCTATCGTTCGTTACCTACAAACAAATGCTTCGTAACAGTATTAACTTTTTATCGGCGATATTGACAACAGAGGTTAAGGAACTTCTTTAATCAAAAGATCGTCTCCGTTTTCAATTTGAAGCAGTAGATCTAGCTTACTGTAGGAAATCTCCCATTGAATCCTGATACTGAAACCTAGATTCTAGGTTAGACATGTTGACAATGACCAACGGTTGCTACTGTCGTAGGCCCAAAACTGGATGAGACACCTTAGGTTTAGGCCTGGGTAGACAAACCACAGTAGACAGGCTTTGTCTTGACACTTTGCCCCTCAGCAGGTTACAACGAGAACATCACATATTGACATAACGCTTACAGGAGATAACGAGATACATCGAGAGCAGGGTAGACTGACATTTGGGTTTTGGGAGGACAGGGCGAAACTGTCATTGAGATGAGGGGTTGTCCGTGCACTATAAAGCTGTCTGTATTCCAATGTTAAGTAGGCTCTCTATCTTGTGCTCGGAGAGACCTAACCGTATGTGTCCTCTGTATTGATCAATAAAATCCTTTGCTGTTTGCATCTGAAAACTCGGACCGACTCTCTGCGTTCATCCTTTGCACCTGTTCGGCTAAAAAGCTAGCCACCACACTACGTTACAAGAAACAAGGAACCAATCGGATTGGCCAACGCTCTTCACGGTTCCACGGTTCAAACTTTTTTCTGTTTCTACATCTTTCAATTATTAATACTTTTCAGAATGGGTTTTATTCGCCAAGAAACATCACACAGACAAGGAATTTACTGTGGCAGGAAGGTGCACACATTAAACATATAAGAATCATAAATAAGAAGTGTACAAGTCTAACTAATATTAAGGGGCTAAAAATGTAAAAGGGTTAGGATGAAATAAAATATAAAATGGCTCTAACATAACGCTTTAACATTTATTAAATTAAATAAGATACCCTTTTCATCACTCTTTTTTCTCCTTTTTCAACTGTGAGAAAATATTGCAATGCATAACAATGACAGATATACTTTTAACACTGTCTCACCATTTTGGTTTCAAAGCAACACTTTTTTCACCTTCATACTGCTGACATACTTTTGTCTGCTATGATATTGATAACTGTTATGCAATATACTCTTCATCACTATATGTGCTAATTTTTCTTCAAACTTTTTTCTGTTTCTCAGTCTTTCATTCTTTAATACTTTTAACGCTTAAAAGTGTATGAAAGTCAATAAGATACTCTTTTCATCACAGTTTTTTCTCCATTTTCAACAGTAAGAAAATATCGCAATGCATAACAGTGACAGATATACTTTTAACACTTTCTCACCATTTTGTTTTTAAAGCACATACCTCTTTTAAAAATTTGTAAAACCTTCTTCACTATTCAAGCCATCAAAACAATAATTTCAACTGCTTTCAGCAAACACACACATTTTCTTCAGGAAATGTACCTTTCTAGTTATTTATTTTTGCCCCCCTAAGCCTCAGTCAATATTTGGACTACATAGACAACCTAGGTGTCAAAAGTTTCGTCTTGGTAGCGATTGAGTTGCTTGTATTTTTATTTACACTCCGTTGCACGGTTTAAGTGGAAATTGGGTTTTTGTGCCAAAAAGTGCCTTCTGTCAACGAAGGGTACTCAGTGCTAGCCTACGTCACTACGTCAGCACACGTTAGCAACGACGCATGGATACAACGTGATAGAGACGTTTTAGCACGCAAGTTGGAGCTTGGATTATGAGTGAAAAATGCCAACCCTCAAAATTACCAACCATTGGGCTTTGTTGAGAAAGCAATTTCGAGTGGAACTGCCATCTCAGATTTTTGATTTAGGTTGTAAGTCTTTGTAATTTGAGCGAGTGCGGGTCGCCCGTGAGACTACCTAGGCGGCAGCCATGCAAGCGTCATAGTCGTCTAGTATTTTCGTAATTTTATAGTTCGGTCAATTCTACACCAAAAAACAGAAGGAGGGCAATGTTATGACGACATGACTATTGTGAAGACAGCCAGATGGTGAGATTTTAATGAAGGTTGCTGTAAAAACTTTGATTGGTTTGCTACATGAGAGCCCCGTCAGCCTCCGTTGACAATTGCGTCAGCTGTTGTCGATCTCTGATGAGTATTTTCTTAATTTCGTACCAGGGTCAATTCTGCATCAAAAATCAGAAGGACGGCAGTGTTTTAAAGATATGGCGATTGCGAAGACAGCCAGCGGGTTAGCATATTTTTGTGATTTGTGTAAAACTTGGAATTTGAGTGACACCGCGGCTTGTTTTGACGTTAGCCACAGTCAGACTCGGCTCGCCCACTGGCAGTGTGTAGTACTAGGTGCGTTCGACATGGACTGCGGCTGCATGAAACGACCAGCGAGAGTAGCCGCTTGCAGTCGGGGAGGAGTTGAAAACAGCTCTGTGAAGTCGGACATTCCAGCTTCTCGTGGTTTGCTGCGTTGACGTCAGTCATGGCCGATCAAGCGCTGTTTGCTTACTTTACTTTATTTATAATTAAACTTAGTCTTTCCGTTAGTGAAGAGGCGGACTAAAACCTTTTCATCAACACATTTTTAATTCAATTAAACTGTTTGGTCCGGATTTGAGCGTTGGCGAAACTGAAGGTGTCAGAATAATTACAAAACACGCGTCAAAGTTGTCGTGTGTGAGTCTGGCCAATCATGAAATAGCTGTGTCGTCATTAGAACCCGTGCAGTTGCTCTTGAGAAAATGCGCTCGGCTACACAGCCGGCAGTTCTCGAATCAATCTCACGGTACTTTGATGGCTACGTCACAGTGACCTAGCCTCGGCGCCGTCTCAAGTCGGACAAAAAGTCTAACCAGAATTCACTGTTTCAAGTCAGCCGCCTGCAGCCGGCTGCAGCGCTGCATGAAGTCAGTTCATGTCGAACGCACCTACTGTCTTCAATGCCACAGCTAAACTTGATGTCAAAAGAAACATTCTCATTTCCGGCGCTTTCAAATAATCAGTGAAATGTTGAGCAACAGCAGCTAGCTTGCCTCTAGCAAACTTATTGTGAATTAGCCATTTCCCCCTACATTAATGTCAAACTTATTTACGTTTTAGGGGGCATATTTTCAGTTAGCAGACGGTACTGTTTGAATCGCGATTCCATCTGAAATATACTGCAAGTGACAACGTTGTTACAGTAGCTCGTTTCAAAGGGGGTTCGCAGCTGTTTCAAAGGGTGTTCTTAATGAAATATGCAATATGAGTAGGCTAAATGCTTGAAAATATCACTAGAAGGGAAAAACTTAGAGGACGGACCCACCTGCAACCGACGCAAGCAAGCACACCCTACAATTTCCCCTGAAATTGTACCCTCTCTAGTTTTGTTTGAGTTTGAACTTGTCCAGTGGGGCAAGTAAATTTCTCTTCCACTTGTCCTACAAAAAAATCCACTTGTCCCGGACAAGCGGACAAGTCTTAATGTCGAGCCCTGAACGGTTTATTTTTCATAGTTCGACGTTGAATATGATGTAGCCTACCACCTGAAAACCATAAGTTGGCCTACTTCGCTCATGCTAACACGCGCTGAGTTGAAAAATGAATATGCCTATTATAAGAATCACATCCAAATCGAATGACATTATCTTCTCCGGCCAAGACAACACAATCTTTCTCTGTTGCACCGTTCCACACTCGGCTTTTACGTAAGTTCGCATGCTGCACTTTTTCAGGCAGTGAATAGCGCGCTGATTTGCATGTTAAACAAACAATATTTTTTATTTGTAGTACATTGTAAGAGATAATAAATAATCAGGCATTTTGTATTATATCGGCATTCGGTAACAACAGGACTGGTGACATGAGGCTTATTATTAGTAATAGCTTATAGCGGCTGAATCTGGAATGTCCAGCAGCTACATTGAGTCAGATTGGGAAAATGTTTGTACATTTATGTTTGTCTAGTTGTCAATCTCCCTTCTTCTCCATTATCTCTTTAAACAGTGAGGTAAAACATCACATAAAATGGTTTGATGAAAAACATTGTGACATTTATAGAAGAAAAAAAACTTTTCAAATTTCGATTAGTCGATTTTCAGAAGTGCTTAGTCGAGTCTTGGTCGACCAAAGAAAATCATAGTCGGGGACAGTCCTAAAAACTACACAACGCAGTGCTCTCACATGCCCCTACTATCAAGGGAGTCAAGTGGCTGAGCGGTGAGGGAGTCGGGCTAGTAATCTGAAGGTCGCCAGTTTGATTCCCCGGCCATGCCAAATGACGTTGTGTCCTTGGGCAAGGCACTTCACCCTACTTGCCTCGGGGGGAATGTCCCTGTACTTACAGTAAATCGCTCTGGATAAGAGCGTCTGCTAAATGACTAAAATGACTAAATGTACTATCTTCACCTACCATGCACAAAAACCTATACTATGCCCGTTATAATACTACAACAAAAGAAAATCCTATGAACCTCAATTTTTTTTAAATGTATCTTACCTGACTAGCAGATCCAAGCAACTTGTCAAAAGACACCTTTGGACCCGTAGTGGCTACAGTGCTATGACTTTCAGGTTCTCCAAGTTGTGAGAGAGTTGTGGCATACCCTAGCAATACAACTGAGGACCTCTTTCCGGTGGTGTATCTCATAGCAACACAAACGATTTGTGGTCCAAAACGAAAGACGCTGGCCTAGATAATTTGACTTCACTTCCTACAGAAAATATGATGACAGTAGGGTCAAAGACACTTCAGTGTTTCCCCTACCATTGTTTGAGGGGTAGCCTCCTCCCCTATAATTAGGCTATACTGAAAAAAATCCTAGGGGAAACACTGCACTTGGACATGATCTGAAATAAATATGTAAAATTACAGTTTCCATTTACTAAACCTGATGTTGGCTGACACCTCTTAGCAACATTAAGCTAAGTATGTTTCGTTTAGGCAACTTGAAAGCTTCGAAACAAATTTGGTTGAATTCCCTATTGCTCAGATGTTCCCTACAAATGATGTAGGGAAATCAATAGTGCTGGCTTATAATAACTGACAGTGTAACAATTCATTAGTCTCTAACCAGCACTATTTAGGCCTCCTTACCGAGTGTGTCTTTGAGGTTCTTGACGATGGAGGCCTTTCTGGCGCTGTTCTTTCTCTCCACATAGTTGGAGGGCACGAAGCCAGTCTTGTTAGTGGCGTTGCGGACCCTCCACCAAGACTTGGAGTCGTCCAGGAGCCACAAACGCTCATTTTTCTTGATGTCCAGCTCCTGATCCTGCTGGGCCATGTAGTCAAACTTGGCGATGACAATCACCTCTTCCGTCATCTTGGACTTCATATTGAAAAAGTGCAAGAGGAGGAGGTTAGAGGTTAAAGGGATAAAGGGACAATTCAGCCAAAATTCTAAAATACATATTTTCCTCTTACCGGTGGTGCTATTCATCCATATACATTGTTTTGATGTGAGTTGACATGTTTTGGAGATATTGGCCATAGAGATGCACGGTTTCCCGCAGAAAATGTGTTAGTTAGGTAGGGTGGGGTTTGCTGTCATCAGACCGGGGGGGGGGGGGGTGTTAACGACTTAGTTAAGGCTGCAAGCGTGTGTTCCTTAGGTGGCCGCCTTAACTGAAAAGTGTTGCGGGATACCCTGAGATGTTTGCCTTCTCCTGAATATAGTTTTTCAAATGTATTTGATGGGAGCTTGGAACACCAGAAGCAAGTGCCATCTGGCTTCATTATATTACAGGCGATATTCCAAAACTCTGCAACTCACACCATAACAATCTATTCAAGGCAGGAGAGATGTAAAGTTAAGGTAAAAAGCTGATTTTCCTTCATACACATGATGGTGGAGACCTGGTGTACATTGACCCAATTCAAGGTTACAAAGAGATGGATTCAGATCGACAGTGGTACATGACTCATTCGCAACTTCAAGCTAATGGTGGACAAAGCAAGTAAAACCTTATATTGGTTGGAGATATGTGGCTAAATACCGTAGTGTGGGAATAAAGTGTTTTTGTTGGATAGACTCCCTCCAGAGAAACTTCTGGAGGGGGGTCTAACTGTCACTGACTACCTACTTCAAGTCTCCAAGTCGCTGACATTGGATAGATGAAGCATTAAGGCTGGAAAACACTTTGTTCAACCTAAAAGATTATGGTTTGGTATTTAAACAGAAATTAATGTAGACATCTGAAATGTTGCTTTTGTAGCCTAAAACGTTTTGTTTGCCTAAAACGTAGAGGAACCACTCTTAGACTAAAGTTGTCATATTTACTGTAGCATTTTGGAAATAAAGCTTTGTAAGAAGTGTTTTTAAAGATCCTGTAAAGTCAATTCCATGATTTGCTTCTCAGTACATCATATACGTGTGAAATGAGTTCCTGAAAGCATGTGCAAAGCGCTAAAACTTTGTCGCACCGAAATGTGTAGTTAGACCGTAGAACAGTTTCTCTTCCGTTTTCAGATCAGGTTTTAATGGGCGGGGCCAAAAAGCTACCCATCTACGTCATTTCGACCCATCTACATCACTGACTGCTGTACTGTTATTGTAGCCTACATCAGCTAGCTAGCTAGTTAGCTTCAGGATGTCTCCCTCCACCCGCAACTGCATCTTCCCTGGATGCAAAAACTTCAGCTGCGCTGCAACACTATTTAATTTCCCTATTGATGAGGAAAGGAAAAAAAGGTGGATTGATTTTGTGAAGAGCCACGCTGATGGAAAGCTTCGGATAAACTCTAACAGCCGCCTCTGCAGTGGATGAGAGTCTGCTAAATGACCAAATGCAGTGACCATTTCACGGCGGATAGTTTTAACATGTACCAGAGGGGTTCGCGGACACACGGCTTCTCTTGCAGCGCAGAGCCGTACCGAGCATCGCCCTCCCGGCCGTTCCTCCTCCGGTCGCACCTGAACCATTGTGGAAGAAATTGGGATTTCCTGTGTGCTTACATTATTCACTAATCAATAGAACTAGTCATTGGATACTAGTTAGTATGTTCTCATGTAAGCTTGCTACTAATAAGAATATATTGTGTCTATGTGTCAGGGTTAATAGATGTTTGGGGTCAGGAGAAAGTACTGGCTAAACGTTCCTTGTCATGATTACAAGGAGAGCTCCACCAATGAACTCTAGTCTGAGAGTTGTCATGTGTGGGGAGCAGTGAATCTCTTTCTCTGAGACTGTTGTAACGTCATTCCTGCCTGACTGTCACAATCTATGTTTACATTCTTGTGCCCTATAAAAGATGGTCCTCCGGCTTTCAGAGCTGTGAGAGACCTGATTGAGACCTAAGCTTGGTGTTGTGTTGTCATTTATGGTCAGAAGACTGGTTTTCTCCCAATCTGCAGATTGATAATACTAAAATCCAGAACTCAACTGAACTTTAGTCACTCCGTTTATGAAGAGACGGACTAAACACTTTCTTCATCACCATCCACCGCCGCCAGCAGTTCATCACTCAGTTCTGTGTGCTTGTTATAATTATACTAGATAACTTTTCCAGAGGTATCTCTGCTATGAGTTAGTGCAAACCGCTAACTTGATATTAGGCTACTCGGTGTAGAATGATGGTATTTTGGTGAAATGGTAGCTCATGTGCTAGAAGTAGTTGGAGAGCACTGTCTGCTGTCTCTGGTGTTCATTTTTACTCCTGTGTTACAGCTCAGGGAACAAGCTTCATTTATATGCATCTGTATGTTTCACTGATTGAACAAATACATTCGAATTCTATATTGTTTTGTTCGGCTTGACGTAGTGTCCATTATCTGGGTCGTAGGTACTTGAGAGAGGCGCCTTCTTCCAGCGAGGGGGCCGAGCTTCAGCTCCTTCAGGCGACACGCCCCCCCCAGTCTCAAGTAGAGAAGACTGCTGATTTTCTCACGATTTCAAAGCCTAATTTAACATACTTGTCGGTGTTTAACTCAGTTTTCACAAAGTTTTCAATTCCACTTTACAGGATCTTTAATGTTTGAACAAATGCAATAAAAAATCATATTTATTGTATTATAAAATTGGCCTGTTAAAATATTAGATGTTTGTGGTGGTAAAACAATTTAACAGAGAACCAATATAGTACATTTTGATCAATATAACATCAGCAATTAAAACGTAGGAAACAGCAGATAAATGAAGGCTACATAATCATTTGCATGAATGTAGGCTACCACAGCATTGGCACTACAGAGATGACAGAAAATGTCAATTGTGATCTGAGAAATATAGGTACAAAAACCACTGAGAACCACTGAAAACCACTGAAAACAACTGTCATCAACAGCTGCATCACGGGCACTGCACTATCTATAAATACAGGAGTCTGTGTGTGTTTCACTGACATCTTAATCACCAACTGGGCACTAGTGACCATTATGTCCAGAAGAGTAGCTAATGTGTTAGAAGTAGCCTAGTTGGAGAGCTCACTGTCTGCTGTCTCTGGTGTCCATTTTTACTGTTACAGCTCAGGGGAACATTTCATTTATATGCATCTGTATGTTTCACTCATTGAACACATTTATTCTAATTGGGTGTGCTTTGGGTGTGAGGGCACAACCTTTGTTCTCTCACATATATATTATTGGGTGTGCTTTGCCTTCGGCAAGGGCACAACCTTTGTTCTCTCACATATATATTATTATTATTGTTTCTCCTCACACCCTTAAATCTTCGTCAATATTTGGACTACATAGACAACGTTGATGTCAAAAGTTTCGTCTTGGTAGCTATTGAGTTGCTTGTATTTTTATTTACGTTCCGTTGCACTGTTTAAGTAGAAATTATGTTTTTGTGGCGAAAAGTGAAGCTAACGGTGGCTAATTTGCTAGCCACAGTCAATGACGCTACTCACATTACTAACGTCACGAAAACTCGCGTGACTACCTCTAGCAGAACATTAGTTTAGCAGCTCGTTAACTTCTGGGAGATAGCTAAGCTAACTGCTTTACTGCAAGGCAGCCAGGGTGATAACTATTTACTAATTTTACTTTGTGATATGACACACAATTGTGATGTGTAATGTACAATATAAGATGATATTATTAAGGAAGTACATCTACTTTCGGAAACAGTAGGCTAGTCTACTATTTCACTGAAGTATTAGCATCATGACATTAGCCTCTGTTGCCCGGGCAACACATACTTCAGTGGTCTATGATGCATCTGTTTTCAATCGTTAAAATAAACATTCCTCACAAATACATTTTCGTTCGTTGTAGGATTTATTATGACATTAGATTACAAGTAAACGATTTGTGGGTGAAATTATCATTACCTGTGGTTTCAAACCAGTGTAGCTCACTGCAACGCTGTAGCCTACGCGAGACACTACACAGCTGTTTAGGAAGTCAAACGGCGACAGAACATGTTCGGCACTCCCCTTACTTAAATCAAAAGTCTTTCAATAGGTGAAACTATCTGACTACTAACCTGAACTTCATTGCCACCGCCTAAACTTTGTCAATCTGTTCATGAAAATAATTAATTTTAGCCTAAACCGTACAACGGAACGTTACATCTAATTCAACCAACGCAATCACTACCAAGACGAACACAGCAGTAGTCTAGTACTGTACCGTAGTAGTACAATTTACCGGGGCAGCTTCTCCACACAGGGCTATATCGCATTTTGCGTTGTTACCGACAATGATCGCTACCAGTGAGCTTTTTATGAATGAGCGATTTTCCACTAAATAAATGTCAAGCTTATTGACGTTTTTGGGGGCATATTTTCAGTTAGCAGATGGTACTGTTTGAATCGCGATTCCATCTTCTACTGCCGGTAATGTCGTTGAATAGTCTTCAAAGGGGATTCTTTATTAATGAATGAATGCAATATGAGTAGGCTATATGCCTGAAAATATCACGAGAAGGGAAAAACTTAAAAGGACGTTTAAGTCATAGAGATTAGGTCAATTTTTACACCAGTCTGCCAAATTTATTCGTTTTGATTCAGCTATGAGGCTCCTCTTGCAGGGGAAATGAGAAGACATCTATTTCATTCTACACTTTACTCGTATTTTGAGTTGTAAATGAGCAGCAAAAAAAAGATGCTTTTAAATCTATGTAATCTTTATAAATCATAAGTATGCATTTTTATATAAAATACACAGGAATGTCAGTTGTAAAAATGTAATTAAAAAACGGACCCCTGTGCAACCGACGCAAGCAAGCACACCCTACAATTTCCCCAGAAATGGTACCCTCTCTAGTTCTATACGGTTTTGTTCGGCTTGACGTAGCGTCCATTATCTGGGTCGGAGGTAGGCAGCGAGGGGCGGAGCTTCAGCTCCTTCAGGCGACACGCCCCCCCAGTCTCAAGCAGAAAAGACTGCTGATTTTTTCACGATTTCAAAGCCTAATTTAACATACTTGTCGGTGTTATTTTTTCATTCGAATTTGGATGGGTAGTTAATAACACATTATTCTGTGGTGTGGCGAACTTAAAACTCGTTTTCAGGTCCACTTTACAGGATCTTTAACAACTACTGCAGTGCCTGTGCCAGTGTTGCAACCCGTGATTGAGATATTGGTTAGTTGATTTGGTGACACATAGATACACACACAAAACGATTTCTGGAATTATAGTATGATAGAGCAGTCCCTGTGCCTGTGATGCAGCTAGTGATTAAAATAACGGTTAAAGCTGATTCGGTGTCAGCTTATTTGGAGTTTGTGTGCGTTTGCATAACGCAGTTTTTGCATCCATAAACGCATAAATTCACTAACATAATACTGATCTATACTGAAAATAAAGTATCCAATTTATAGTCTTGCTGTTAGTTAGCTAGCCAGCATTTCATCCATAAAGAAAAACCTTTAACAATAATGATTTACTTAATTCGTAGATTATCTGCTTCTTCAAACACAACGTCATTACTCAATTGCAACATTGAGACCAAATTCACAATGTATAGTCTATTAGCTAGATAGCTACAGACCGTGACATAGCCTAGGCTACTGTGAGAAAGATTGTAGGCTAAATGGTACTGGCAATGTGGAAAACTTTGTATCGAATGCCTAGAGACCATTTTTGATGAACATTCCACAATTTTCGTTTTTTAAGTTTGGCCCTTGAAAGCTTCCGGTTTCAGACGTGCGAATGATTGTTTCGCACGGTGTTGCTGCACAAGTTACTGTGGTATTTTTTTTAACAATGTCAATCCTGTTGCTGCGTTTGGCTATTTGTTGAGATTGGGGAAGAAAAAGTTGTCCACAATCAAGATACCGTATTTCTTCGATTTATTTATTACACAATGATAATTTTTGATGCGGCGTTTATTCGAGGGCGGCGTTTAATTAGTAAGAGAGATTTAGTGATTTTTAGCTGCAGTGTGACCATAGACAAACAAAGAATAGACAAGGAGGTCAAACACAAAGACTAGTGTAAAATTGAAGCAGCGCATGTGTCTACATTGTGTAGAAATCTGAAGCAGCATGCCAAAACGTTCTTAAACTTTAGCTTTCAAACAGAACGCTGTGCAGAAAGCACTCACCAGCAGCAACAGATCTAGCACGCGAACTTGGGGTTGATGAAAGGCAAATTCGCGAGTGGTGAGTGCAGTTCAGCTGCATTTCCTTTCCCTGCTCTCCCTCTGTCTCTCTGTCACTCACGCGTCTCTCTCACATACACATACACACACACACACACAGTCCTTCCCCTCCGTGCACACCGCGTATGTCTCCATGAAAACGAGATCATCCCTGGGGGGCATGCAATACACGACCAGCCTATTTTTTAGGTCTCAAAAAGAGGACATGTCCGGGTAAAAGAGGATGTCTGGTCACCCTAGTGAACACTTTTACACAATCACACATTAAAAAGTGCTATTTTATATTCTGAATACAATGTTAGTGTCAGTGTGTTAATGTTGGAGTCCCGACACTTAGCAAACAAGCGGTTGCGCCTTCTTTAGAAAGTTAACTAGTCGCAAGTTTGCGGTAAAATGCAGTTTGGTTGTCGAGGTAAAAACACTATATGTAGCAGCTGTGAATCAAATAAATTTAGTATAAATAATGTTATGTCATTTTTTTACTCTTACACTGAATGTTTGCTGCTTCAATCCAGATGAGTATTGAAAAGTATTTTCCGCGACTGAAAAAGGCACGTGTTAAGGATATGGACCAGCCTGAACCGGAGGTATCAGTCTGAAACAGAGCTGAACAGTCCGACCAGTGTAATTAGTCATATTATAATTAGTTTTCAATATTTTCAGGCTTATTTAATGGGGCGACCCCCCCCCACAAATTGCTCTCTAATCTGTGGTAAACACTGTACGCCACCGCATTTCAACTTCTTCATAGTGTTGGGTGTTAATGTTTGGATGACCGGTTTGCTTTTGTGATAAATAACAGTGTGAATGTTGAGCATCCGCACTTTTCTATCGCCATTGTGAGCTAAGACGAAGGAGGATACTGATAGGGTGGCCCATGGCTACATCCCTTGGTGTCACACAATCACATTTATAGTCCTATTTATTTTCACAAAAACTTCACACGCTTCATTGCATGTCCATGGGTCCTGAGGCATAAAACTGCCAAATTTAAACTTCATACGGTCCACAATTCTCAAAATAGGCTATTGAGTTGCAGACAGACAAACACTATCAGGCATTAAAGATTGAAGAAAATTAAAGGGTGTCTAGAGTGTACATAAAAGGCACCTTTTTGTGTTTGATGTGTTTGATGTGAGGGTGGCTGAAACTGAATGAAAGAAAATTTGTGATTTTTCCTACCTGTACTGCATCAAAGCTGAAAACGTTTAAGTTGCAATGCTCCTCTGTTGACCTAAAAAAATACAGCAACAATACAACATTAGCATACTAAAGAAGTTACTCAGACGTTACTCGTGCCATTGAGAAAATTTGGTTTGAGAAAGACTTGAAACAATAAGCCTAGACATTCCCAGGCTACGCCTGATTTAGAAAAGGATGCATAATAAACAAAATATTATTCATTCAATGATCTTCTGAGGACCCGACACTTTAATTTCGTTCTCACATCTCTACAGTATTCAATTCCGTAAAACCTCCCTTGTCTTTCATCAAGGGAGGTCAAGGCAGACGTCCTTGGGTCAAAGAGTCACTGGCAAACACTGGTGCAGACATTACAGGGGCTGTAAATGTTCATGTCTGAGACCAGATGAAACACAAGCACACAAACATGCACGAACACGCATAATAATCAGGCAAAGACTACTAGACTACCTGGGTGAGGGTCCACTCTACCAAGATCAAGGAAAGGATGGAAAACACCCAGCCATGCAAGTTTAAGAAACAGTAAACTAAATCTTTTAATCAAAAGTTTTGCTCAACTGTTTGTGAGGCGGGTCAGGAGACCGCTGTCTTCTGGCCTGAGGGCATCCCGAGGCTTACATGATCCAAAAAAAAAGCACACACACACTGCCCTCGCCATGGAGCCTGCTTAATCTCAACAATAAACACATTCACACTTGCGGTCGCATGATCCCATCAGAAGTAGGCTATGTTATCAGCCTGAATGCAGTAGGACTGGGTTTAAGATAGGTTGATGGTTGTTGGTCAATGTGGTGTTATGGCACTGTCTTGATATTTAATTGTCATACTGTGCCTGGTAAAAGTTGTTCCTTGGCACCTACCTCTGTAATACTGATTGAATTTTGTATTCATCTTTTGTCCTTGATTATCTGCTATGCTATTTGTACATCACTTTTGATGGCTGAATGAATGCAACAGGCCTCTTGATTCAAGTTGGCACTAGATTCCATTGAACGCAATATTGTAGTGGTAGCCTGTTTGAGACATATCAGTCATTAAAGTTCAGTTTTGATGTTCTATTATCTGATCCAAAAAACTCATGTTGTAGGCCTGTTTCACTTTGACTTTGACTTTAATCTAGACTTGGTGCAGCTGGTGCTGAGATAGGCTTATAACATGATCTTAGATAAACATGTGGAGTGGAAGACCTGAGCCATGTTTCAGTTGGGGAATGTATGCCAAACAACCACAGCGCTGACAAAATTCCTTACTCCTTAACAAAGACGTATTTTGGATTGTAGCAGATGTTTGATAGACTGCAGAATAGGCGCTGAACACTGCACTGTCAATGTGTGAATCAATGGCCACCTCCAGACTTACTTTCCATCTACTTCATTTTGAATGATATGTAAAACCAGGTGGAGTACATCCTATCTGGTGTATGTGTGTTTGTGCGTTCATGACTTTGGGTTGGTGTGTGTACTTTACTTGTTGGGAGCATGCATGTGTCCTTGCCTGCCTCGATGCTTCCATTGCTGGCAGCCATCTTTAATTCAATTAATGAATGGGAAGGAGAGGCGACGAAGGAAGGGCAGCATAAAGACAAAACGCTGATTTACTCCCTGGCAGTACAGGCCTCTTGCATCCGAGACAAAGGCAGCTAGCTCTCGACATTCCCTAGGCCAGGCTGGCAGGATAGACAACAAGTGCTTGCCAAAGAGACAGAGGTGTGTATGCGTGCTCTCCTTCCTCCTTCTCTCTGTGACTCCACTGCTATCCTTCGTTCAATTCACTCGGTACAGCATGGCCCCCTCCCTTCATCTGTCAATCAGACTGCCATTCTTCCTTTTTCCTTTCTCTCCATTCCATCTCTTCTTTCAATAATGAGTCTGAACTGTGGAACTGTAAAAAGTGCAGTTTTCATAGATATCTTCTGTTCCCAGATGACAGATTCAAACCTACTGCCCCTCCCGACAACACACACAAGTACACACAAGCTTTGGAGTTTCAGAGAGCATATTAACACCCCAGTGATATCAGACGACGTACATATGCAGAGGGAGAGGAAGAAGAAAATAAGGAGGGATCGTAAAGTTTGATGCAAGCAGATGCAAAAAAATTGTCGATACAGGAGGTTGGACAGGTCAAACTAATCAACATGTTGTCGCATTTCAGAGCTCTCCCTTTTCTGGTTACAAAACTGAGAATAGGGGGGTAGAGAGAGAAATACACCATGAAGCATCTGAGTATTTAGAAAAGCACTATACAAGTTTAATGTATTATTATTATTATTATTCATATAAATAAAAGCATAGCAATGGAGAGTGGAAGGTAGAATTCTTATTTCTGAACAGAAAGACTAGATTGTGCATACATTACCCTTCCCAGATATTGGTCACTTAGAAAATACAATCAATATGCATCAGTAGGCCAAAACAAAATTCGAATCTAATCCAAAGCGTGACCATTTGCAGTGTATAAGGAGTTGTAACTCAATGGAGTCAGGTGGCTGAGCGGTTAGGGAATCGGGCTAGTAATCTGAAGGTTGCCAGTTTGATTCCCGGCCGTGCCAAATGACGTTGTGTCCTTGTGGCACTTCACCCTACTTGCCTCGGGGGAATGTCCCTGTACTTACTGTAAGTCGCTCTGGATAAGAGTGTCTGCTAAATGTAATGTAAATGTAAATATTTGGCGGAGAAAACCGGCTAATATACCGCAAACCCAGACGGAGTACTGAAGGAAAATGAAAATTGAGCGGAAGTGCGTAGGAGGGCGGAGCCAAGCTAAGAGCAGAGTACCTTGCCTGGAAATCTGAAAGATTACTCTTATCACCCAAATAAAAGTACCCCCCGGACAAATCCTCAAATTCTAATAAAAGTAGCCCCCGGAAAATTGCCAAATCAGCACGCAAACTGTGTCCATATGCTATCAAAATGTGTTCCTACCAGTGTAAGTGCGCATCTTTTACTGTCACTTGCAATCAGGAATAGAAATGGACAGCAAATATACCATTGCTAGGAAAAAACTTCAACACTTGTAGTTTGGAAATACATAATCATTGTTAGAAAATTTCAAAAAAGAGGCTGTCTGGTTACAAATATATTGTAGTACTTTTCCTCAAAAACTTACAGTCAACATGACTGCAACATAACATGAAAACCACTGGAAATACATAGTTATTACAAAGTTAAAAAAAGAGTCTGTCTAGTTACAAACATACATGTACTAGTACCAGAGAATGTCTAATATAGGGAGAACTGCCACTCTCGGGAAACTTCCGGGTTCTGAACTGGTTGCAGTTCCATGTGAGGCAGGGCTGCATGATGCATCGATGCATGATAAAAGGTTTTTCTTTGTAGGTACAAACACGCACGCAAAGAACAATCGATGTCTCTGGGGGGGCGGCAGAAATCTGGGAGGGCGCAGCCCACCCCAGCCCCCCCTGGATCCGGCCCTGATGTGAGGGCGCTAACGAGCGAGTGCAGAATGAATGGAGGTCTATGGAGCTATACCCCTCAAAATCCACTTTTCTCAGGATATAATTTTTTGTCTAGTAATTTGAATTCTGAATTCGAAAGTGGAGGCAAAAAAAATACACACTGCTGGCTGTTAGATTTTTTTAAAGTCGCCTTTCTGTTCTAAAAAGCCTTTGAAAGTGTAATTGACGTCATACACATCGTACGACCAGAGCTACTGCTTTACGGCAAGCTCTGGTCACTTTTAGGGCTGCAACTAACGATTATTTTAATAATCGATTAATCTGTCGATTCTTTTATCGATTACATTTACATTACATTTACATTTAGTCATTTAGCAGACGCTCTTATCCAGAGCGACTTACAGTCAGTACAGGGACATTCCCCCCGAGGCAAGTAGGGTGAAGTGCCTTGCCCAAGGACACAACGTCATTTGGCACGGCCGGGGAATCGAACAGGCGACCTTCAGATTACTAGCCCGACTCCCTCACCGCTCAGCCACCTGACTCCTCCGATTAATCGATGAATCGGATAAAAAAACAAAAACGCATTAATTTCCAACCCTTTATTCAAAAACAGAACTGACAGTGCAAATTCACAGTGCAAAAAATCTTCAGAATGTGCACAAACAGGCACACCATTTTGAAAAAGTTATTAATATTAGCGTGGATTTAATGCTATTTTCCAAGATTATACATTTATTTGAGTTTTGTTTAAAAATTTATTGAAAATTGAAAGGTTGTGGAAGTAGGCCAGAGTTTATTAGAATAATCTGGTGTATATTTAAGATTTTTTTACACAATTTAGAAAAAAGTTAAGATTTGCGAGGATTAAGCTATTTTCAAAGATTAGTGATGTTCTATCATTTTATTTGAAACTTAATTGAAAAAGTAAAGGCTGTGGAAGTATACCAGACATTGTTAAGATACTCTGGTGTCTGTTTGAGGTTTTATATTTAAAAAAATATTATAGAAGTCTACATTTTTCAAAATGGTATGGGTGGTTTTCACCCGGTCCCTAACGCAATGCTGCAAAGTAGCGTCTTCCGAATGTGAGACGAATGTCGAATATGAAACTAACTTCACCTCGGTCAATTAACACACTTTTTCTATGTATTTAGTGTGAAATTTCACATTTATGCTCCCACACCTTGGATGACTTAGGTCGTAGCTACTGATTTCTCTGCCTCCGCCATGTGTTTCAGAACAACGTTACTCAACAACGTCTCTCCGATGGCCTTTCCTCTACCTCCGCTCCGTGCTCAACTAAACTATTTTTTTAATACTCAAACATCTCCGCGACTTATTGAGTGGCGTAATAATCGCTTCGTTGTTGCAGCCCTAGTCATTTTCTTTTTTCTGTCAAGGCATCGACAACACAGCTGACAGGTTAGGCTCTCCCTGTCAATACACATGCTAGAAAGAGTTTTGGCTTGCTAATGTTGTTGCTAATGTTGCTAATGCTCTGACATTCTGATTCCGCTTCGGATGCCATCAAGCGGGAGCTCTGGTCGTATCAGTCCTTCACTAACCAATCAGCATTCATTAGCAGAATGCTAGCGTGTTATGGGCAACAACGACTCACCCTGTAAGAAATCAAAAGGACATAAGTACTCGTTCATTCAACTTTCGACCTATAATCCATGTTGAACATGCAAAAACTACAATCAAATCGGAGATTTCTCAACGACAATCAGGCGAAAGAGACAAATTTAGCCGTTTAGCTCCATAGACTCCCATTCAACATGCACTCGCTCGCGATCACCCCCAGTGGAACTCTGGTGGAACTGCAGCCAAATTCGGTATAATGGGGCTTAATATGGAGCGGCAAGGCTCTCCTTAATCAGGCTCTGCTAGTATTAATACTTACCTAAAACAGCTTACAGTCAACATGACAACCACTGACCAATCACATCACTACTGTACTTCAACAACTTTGCGTGCCCAAAAAGAAAATTCCTTTTTGAAAGATGCACTGGTAACCACGGAAATACCCTGGGATTTTTATTTGACGATGAGAGGCTCGTTGTCTATAGGTTGTGACTGTCATGCTGGTGTGCTGAATGGGAACCGTTATGTGAGTGTACAGTAGCTATAGCTAACATCAGAGCCATAATGAGGCTCTGGCTAACATTTACTAGCTTGCACTGACAACCTTCAATTGGTAGCTAACATCGTTAGCTAATGTAAGCTACTTGCCAGTAGCTAGCTATCTAAGGTAGCTAACGTTCTCACATCAAAGAGTTCAAATTTATCTTCCCTTCCGAAAAAAATGCATGGAATTTTCTAAAATTATGTCTCGATTTCCCCCCCCAAAATAAACGTACCGTCCAAAATAAGAACGTACCGGGTGGATTTTTCGGGTAAAAAAAATAAACGTACCGGTACGTTTATTTGGGAGATAAGAGTAAGGGTCTGGCTATGAGTAATGAATGGCCCAACTCGAGGGGCGGCACTAAGCATGCATTTGAAAATATTACTGCACGCAATTGGATAACACTACGACCAATATTTACTGACTGATTCCGGACTTCGACGTTGCATTGCTGTCATCATCTGTTTAGCTCGCCTCTGGCCCGTCTATCAGATACACCAATGTGATTGGTGAAGCTCGGCTCCAAGGGCATGGGTAATGAGCATCATTACTCATTGCCAGAGTGACTCGCTGATCAAATTCAAATTGTGCTCTCGCGAGAACTCTGGATTTCCAGGGTATTTTTTTCCAACAATCCTTTTTGTTCTTTGAATCTTTCATGAAATGTTTACAAAATGCCATGAATGGTCTATTCTCGTAAGCAGTTTGTGATATTTTTTTTTAAAGAAAATTGTATGTTGTGGAAATGAAAATGCAATGTTTGCTTTCACTGAAAAATCTTTTAGATTTAAATAAAAAGGTTTTTGCATGCAACTTATTGCTTCCTAATCTATATATTTTTGACAATATATGGTTGCCCCATCATGTGGTGCGACCAGAAATGGCAATAACTGTATTCAAATAAAAATGCAATATGTAATTTCTGAGGCTAAATGCATACTCGATCAGAGATTAATAAATCTCTTGCATCTTTTCAGTTTTGTGCAAAAATGTGTATGTTAACTACATGTAGGTAGGTGACTATGATGTTATAGAACAAAAACAAATATCAACAACTTTGGAATTTCAGAAGAAATACAAATAATTTGTTTCTACAGACTTCATATTACTGAGAAATGTAAATAGGTTAAGGAAATATGTAATTTTTTTTAATAATTCACGGTCGCACCACATTACATTTTTAAAGGTCATGGCCAATTCATGAACATGAAAAAACACTAAAGTCAGTTTACATTTGAGAGGGTACAATTTCTGGGGAAATTGTAGGGTGTGCTTGCTTGCGTCGGTTGCACAGGGGTCCGTTTTTTGATATTTCGGTATATTTTATATAACAATGCATACTTATTATTTATAAAGATTACATAGATTTAAAAGCATATTTTTTTGCTGCTCATTTACAACTCAAAATACGAGTGAAGTGTAGAATGAAATATGATGTCTTCTCATTTCCCCTGCAAGAGGCAGCCTCATAGCTGAATCAAAACAAATACATTTGGCAGACCGGTGTAAAAATTGACGTAATCTCTATGACTTAAACGTCCTTTTAAGTTTTCCCTTCTTGTGATATTTTCAGGCATATAGCCTACTCATATTGCATTAATTCATTAATAAAGAACCCCCTTTGAAGATTATTCTACGACGTTACCGGCAGTAGAAGATGGAATTGCGATTCAAACAGTACCATCTGCTAACTGAAAATATGCCCCCAAAAACTTAAATAAGCTTGACATTTATTTAGTGGAAAATCGCTCATTCATAGAAAAGCTCACTGGTAGCGATCATTGTCAGTAACAACGCAAAATGCGATATAGCCCTGTGTTGAGAAGCTGCCCCGGTAAATTCTACTACTACAGTACAGTACTAGACTACTGCTGTGTTCGTCTTGGTAGCGATTGCGTTGGTTGAATTGGATTTAACGTTCCGTTGTACGGTTTAGGCTGCAATTTATTATTCTCATGAACAGATTGACAAAGTTTAGGCTGTGGCAATGAAGTTCAGGTTAGTAGCCAGATAGTTTTACCTATTGAAAGACTTTTGATTTAAGTAAGGGGAGTGCCGAACATGTTCTGTCGCCGTTTGACTTCCTAAACAGCTGTGTAGATGTTTTTGTAGTGTGTCTCGCGTAGGCTACAGCGTTGCAGTGAGCAACACTGGTTTGAAACCACAGGTAATGATAATTTCACCAACAAATCGTTTACTTGTAATGTAATGTCATAATAAATCCTACAACGAAAATGTATTTGTGAGGAATGTTTATTTTAACGATTGAAAACACATGCATCATAGACCACTGTAGTATGTGTTGCCCGGGCAACAGAGGCTAATGTGATGATGCTAATGCTTCAGTGAAATAGTAGACTACCGTTTCCGAAAGTAGATGTGGGCCTACTTCCTTAATAATATCAGCTAATATTGTACATTACATTTCACAATTGTGTTTCACATCACAAAGTAAAATGAGTAAATAGTTATCACCCTGGCCTCTTTGCTTGTGGCGTTTCTGCAGCTGCCTTGCAGTAAAGCTATAGTTAGCCTAGCAATCCCCCAAGTTAACAGATGCGAAACGAATGTTCTGCTACAGGTAGTCACTCGTGTTTTCGTGACGTTAGTGACGTAGTGACGTTAGTAACGTCAGTGACTGTGGCTAGCAAATTAGCCACTGTTAGCTTCACCTTTCGCCACAAAAACTTAACTTGAGCCTAAACCGTGCAACGGAGGGTAAATACAAATACAAGCAACTCAATCGCTACCAATACGAAACCTTTGACACCTAGGTTGTCTATGTAGTCCAAATATTCACTGAGACTTAGGGGGGCAAAAATAAATAATAACTAGAAACGGCTGTTCCTGTGAAACAGCAGTGAGAATGCTGAAAACCTGAATGGGGATAGCTGACCATGCTAAAAAAGCTGAAAATAGTGAAAATTTAGTAGAAAGTTATTTTTGAAAGGGGCTGGAGCTGGACGAAGGCATTAAACTACAGCAAAGAGAAGAAAAATGCAAAAAGAGAAATAATTCAGAAGAATTTGAAGCGGATCATTTCTTGCAAGTGTGTCAAAGTGGTATTTGTACAGACTGTATTAACACCGTAGGCGTGAATAATGCATGCATCGTCATCGTCGTCCATCTGACTTTAGCCGAAGCGAAGCTAGAGAGAGGATGCAATGGGAGATTTCCTAAAGTAAGCTAGATACTGCTTCAAATTGAAAACGGAGACGATCTTTTGATTTAAAGACAAGTTCCTTAACCTCTGTTGTCAATATTGCCAATAAAAAGTACATACTCTTCAGTTACGAAGCATTTGTTTGTAGTTAACGAACGATAGTTATTGCAGGAAGAACGTAGCTAGCTACTGTACAGTATGTGACCTGGTTTCGCCGTTCTGTGGCAGCTATGAAGACAGTCGTAGCGTCACTAGAATAGCCTATAAATTATATCGGCGATTCGGCCCAAAAATGCGTCAGCCCACCGGGCAAATGCCCGGTATGCCAGATGGCCAGTCCAGCCCTGGCTCTCATGTTGTCCAAGTCTCGATCTTCTACAGTGTACAGTGTACAGTGTTTATAATATTTTGTCATTTTGCGGAGGAACCCGCATCGCTGCTTGCAGCTATATTTATTCTTGTAATTTATCTCATTAACTCATTGGTAAAAAGTTTTGAAATTTGGCATATTGATACAACATACCACAACTAACGCCCAAACAAAGATTGGCCCACATCAGATCATAGGGGGCGCCACAGGCCACGCCCAAATGTCCACTTTTCAAAGTGATGGCATTTCCACCCCATTGCTCCAATTCTTCTGAAACTTAGTGTACTTGCCTCATTTGTCATGAGGAACAAAAAAGCCTCAAGGACCCATAAGGTCCGCCATGATGAATTTTCCTGTACAGTGATAATTTGGGAAAACCTTCAGAATCGATCTCTTCTCACAAAAAAGGTCAAATTGACTTGAACAGATACTTTGTACAGATAGGTATCATTGACATATTTAAAAACGTTACTTAAGACAGTTGAATCAAATACAAAATGGCTGAAAGAGGTGTATTTATGTAAATGTACACATTGCCTCAATATGTTTGTGTCACTAAATCAAATGTCATTTTGAATGATGGTTTTTCAAACCTAATAGGTTTTAAGGTGACACCCCCCTGAAGTACCCTGCAAAGGTTCACCTTGATATGTGAAAATATGACTGAATTACAGCTGTTTGAGCTTGGACCAATTGATTGGGTCAGGCCAGTGTCAATAAAGAAAATTAACCAATGGGCCGCTGTCAATTCTCTATGGGCCAGCCCGACCAAAACAATTTTTACCAATGGGCCGCTGTCAGTTCTTTATGGGCCGGCCCGAAAAAAGAAAAAAAGCCTATAAATTATATCGGCGATTCGGCCCAAAAATGCGTCGGCCCACCGGGCAAATGCCCGGTATGCCAGATGGCCAGTCCAGCCCTGGTACATTATATACGTGTGAAATGAGTTCCTGAAACATGTGCAAAGCGCGAAAACTTTGACGCACTGAAATGTGGAGTTAGACCGTAGAACAGTTTCTCTTCCGTTTGCAGCTCAGTTTTTGTATAGGCGGAGCCAAAAAATGACTGATCTAAATTGCTAGCTAAATTGCACGTCTGTTGATTCGATAGAAATTGCTGCCCTTGCTCAGGTATGTATTTTAGGTGCATTATTATGCTGAAGTAGTTTTAATTAATAAAAAGTGGGTGTATTGTTATTATTTGCTACAGAATGCTTAGCCTATCAAGATCAAATGAAGCAGGCAGTGTACATGCTTCAGAGTGGCCTACCTTAATCGATAGGCTAGGCTACTGACCATTTACAATAAGTTGCTACGTCAATTATTAATTGGCAGCATTTATGCCATTTAGAACATACTTTATGAGTGTAAGGTGTCTTTAAGTAGCCTAACTTTATTGCTTTAGGGTAAATAGGAAGAGAATATGTGCAATATTACATTAGCTATTAGACTATTACATTGACCTGTTCTTATATATAGGTTTAGTTTCGGCGGGGGGGGGGGGGGGGGAACACCTGGGAATAAATACATTGATTAGAAAAAAAAGAATATATATATACATATGTTTTTTTTTTTGAGCACCGAAGACCCATTTTGACCCTGGAAAAACCCTGGTGTCCCTCCACCCGCAACTGCATACCTGGATGCAAGAACTTCAGCTGCACTATTTAATTTCCCTAGTGATGAGGAAAGGAAAAATAAGTTCATTGATTTTGTGAAGAGCCACGCTGATGGAAAGTTTCGCATCAACTCCAACAGCCGCCTCTGCAGTGACCATTTCACGGCGGATAGTTTTAACATGGACCAGAGACGGACGGGGTTCACGGACACACAGCTTCTCTTTCAGCGCGGAGCCGTACCGAGCATCGCCCTCCCGGCCGTTCCTCCTCCGGTCGCACCTGGAACATCCACCGCCACCAGCAGTTCATCACTCAGTTCTGTGTGCTTGTTATAATTATACTAGATAACCTTTCCAGAGGTATCTCTGCTATGAGTTAGTGCAAACCGCTAACTTGATATTAGGCTACTCGGTGTAGAATGATGGTATTTTGATGAAATGGTAGCTCATGTGCTAGAAGTAGTTGGAGAGCACTGTCTGCTGTCTCTGGTGTCCATTTTTACTCCTGTGTTACAGCTCAGGGAACAAGCTTCATTTATATGCATCTGTATGTTTCACTCATTGAACAAATAAATTCTAATTAGGATTCCTCCGTCAGGAGAAGCCCTATTGTAATTGTTGGTATTATTATTATTATTGTAATTTATCTCATGAACACATTGGTAAAAAGTTTTGAAATTTGGCATATTGATACAACATGCCACAAATACCGCCCAAACACAGACTGGCCCACATCAGACAATAGGGGGCGCCACAGGACACGCCCAAATGTCCACTTTTCAAAGTGATGGCATTTCCACCCCATTGCTCCAATTCTTCTGAAACTTGGTGTGCATGCCTCATTTTTCACGAGGAACAAAAAAGCCTCAAGGACCCATAAGGTCCACCATGATGGATTTTCCTGTACAGTGATAATTTGGGAAAACCTTCGATATCCCTCTTCTCTTGAACCAAAAATCAAATTGACTTGGAATTTTGTACAGATATGTATCACTGATGTATTTAAAAACATTACTTAAGACAGTTGAATCAAATACAAAATGGCTGAAAGGGGTGTATTTATGTAAATGTCCACATTGCCTCAATATGTTTGTGTCACTAAATCAAATGTCATTTTGAATGATGGTTTTTCAAACCTAATAGGCTTTAAGGTGACACCCCCCTGAAGTACCCTGCAAAGTTTCACCTTGATATGTGAAAATATGACTGAATTACAGCTGTTTGAGCTTGGACCAAATCTGACAATGCTTGCCTTATTTTATTATCCAGTTACTGAACGTGGCACAGTCCAGATCTGAGAATGGCTCGATGAGATGTTGTGCTGGTAAACGTAGGGTTGTAGGTTCAAAACCAGTCAAAGGCAAAAAAAATGTTTTGGGACAGAGCGGTTTCTAGTCTTCCGGTCTACCCTCCGGTTGTAAAACATAGCAATGAGTGTTTATTTGAGCCCATTACAACACTCCGATCATCTGTTTAGCGAGACTGTGTAAACCACTGCAAAACAACACAGGTTTACCACAGTAGCTAGCTACTTGGAGTCTATGCATGGTAGTGTCAGATTCACAACTGAGTTAGCTTTAATGAAGTATATTGATTGTTCAGGTGAACCCTTGCTTGTTACACAAATTCATTTCAGTAACCTAAACCAGGACAAATCGCCACTGATGCTAGGCATGATTTGAAATTCCCTTCCATGACAAGTTATGGCACCCCAAACAACCTTTTTAAAGCACTACGAGTAAGCTATTATTTACAGCAGCAACCCAGTCATCCCGTTGTCCCATTTTTATGTCCCATATTCAAATAGGACTAAATTACAGCTGTTTGAACTTTAACCAAATCTGATAGATGGATGAGATGTTGTGCTGGTAAACGTAGGGTTGTAGGTTCAAAACCAGTAAAAGGCAAAAAAAAATGTTTGGGACAGAACGGTTTCTAGTCTTCCGGTCTATCCTCCGGTTGTAAAACATAGCAATGAGTGTTTATTTGAGCCCATAACAACACTCCGATCATCTGTTTAGTGAGACTGTGTAAACCACTGCAAAACAAGCCAGGTTCACCACCGTAGCTAGCTACTTGTAGTCTACGTAGGCATAGTGTCAAATTCACAACCAAGTTAGCTCGAATGAAGTACATATATTGATTATTCAGGTGAATCCCTTGCGCAAATTCATTTCAGTTACCTAAGCCAGGACACATCGCCACTGATGCTAGGCATGATTTGAAATTCCATTCCATGACAAGTTATGGCACCCCAAACAACCTTTTTAAAGCACTACGAGTAAGCTATTTTTTACAGCAGCAACCCAGTCATCCCGTTGTCCCGTTTTTATGTCCCATATATAAATAGGACTAAATTACAACTGTTTGAACTTTAACCAAATCTGACAATGCTTGCCATATGGAGAAATGTCTTATTTTGTGATACAAAAACTGAACGCGCAAATGTCTAAGTCTGTGAATGGCTAAGTAGGATGAGACGCAGGGCTGCTATGTGAAGGGTTGTGGGTTCTAATATAGTCAGAGCCCTAAACCTTTTTCTTTTTTTTGTGACAGAAATTTGTTTCAAGTCTTCTGGTTAATCCCAGTGTAACTATCTGTCAATTTTACAACATTTTGCCATCTTGAAGGAGGAATCCACCATTGCTGCTTGCAGCTATATTTCTATACTGTTTTGTTCGGCTTGACGTAGCATCCATTATCTGGGTCGTAGGTACTTGAGAGAGGCGCCGCCTTCCAGCGAGGGGGCCGAGCTTCAGCTCCTTCAGGCGACACGCCCCCCCCAGTCTCAAGTAGAGAAGACTGCTGATTTTCTCACGATTTCAAAGCCTAATTTAACATACTTGTCGGTGTTTAACTCAGTTTTCACAAAGTTTTCAATTCCACTTTACAGGATCTTTAATGTTTTAACAAATGCAATAAAAAATCATATTTATTGTATTTTAAAATTGGCCTGTTGAAAATATTAGATGTTTGTGGTGGTAAGACAATTTAACAGAGAACCAATATAGTACATTTTGATCAATATAACATCAGCAATTTATAACGTAGGAAACAGCAGATAAATGAAGGCTACATAATCATTTGCATGAATGTAGGCTACCACAGCATTGGCACTTCAGAGATGACAGAAAATGTCAATTGTGATCTGAGAAATATAGGTACAAAAACCACTGAGAAGAACTGTCATCAACAGCTGCATCACGGGCACTGCACTATCTATAAATACAGGAGTATTTATCTGTGTGTGTTTCACTGACATCTTAATCACCGACTGGGCACTAGTGACCATTATGTCCAGAACAGCCTGTGTAGTAACTAGGGAGTTGGGGGACAGGGACTCCCTAACAGCTAGCTATGGCACTATTGTTTCACCGTCTCCTTGTACTAGTCTTTAAGATATTTAAAACTATTTAAAAATGGAATGAATGAAAAAATATTTAACAGTTACCTGTAAAGTTGCAACTCAACAACCGCAACAATAGCACATATGCCCTAAGAAGTGCAGAGTGCGGTGTAGTTTCCTCTCTGAGCAAATGGGGTTCTGTGTGAGATAGTGGAGACATGTTGTCGGCGTTAGTCTGATCTCACAGATTCTGAGATCAGCAAACCACATCCTCCAGAGACTCTCATCCAGCTGCACTGCCACAAGGTCTAGTGTCTTGGGAGAGATCATTCAGTTAAGAGTTAGACCACAGTCGACGAGCGCTCCCAGTGGCCTCAGAAGCAACATGGAGAGAGGGAGGGATGAACAGAGAAAAATAAAGAAAATTGGGAAATGGAAAGACTACAGTAGCATAGCCTACATTAGATAGTGAAGAGTCTTAAATGTCCTTCCATGGCATTAAAAACATCCACACAAAAAAAAACATACTTTAAATTCTCCAGATTAAAGATATCCTAAATAGATCAGATCATAGATTAGATGGTCTAATCTAGGAGATTATGTTCAGGATATTAACACTCCTCCAAGTAAAAACTTTGGAAACTTGTCCTGTGTCAGCAATGGGAAGCGGATTATCCTAAATGTGCCACCTCACGGCGAGTGTGGAAAGGCGGTGAGACAGCAATAACATGAGCTCACAGAGGCAGACAGAGTAACCTAATCCCTGTGACAGGCTTCTAAAATCACAGTACTCTGGTGCCTTCTGGAATGTGCTCGGTGTGCTCACTGGCTGGTAGGCAAGCAAGCTCACTTGCTTGCTAGGCCCCCTCTGGCAATGCTGTACTTCCTTTACCTTATTGGCACATGAACACGCCTGCAACAGACATTTGCAAAGACTCATACATTCTCTCAAACACACATACACTCCAACCCAAAATCAAGACGGCCAATATACAGGGTGACTGGGCTAACTTCAGGCTTGTTTAGCAAGACAACAACAATGTGAGACCCCAGAGACCGACAGGCAGCATGTAGTCCTAGCTTCCACAAACCCTCTTAGGACCAAACTCTAGCAGAGCAGCAAAGGGTCATGGGATACTTGGCAAGCCAGCTGTGAGATAGGAAGTGGGGATACAGAAGTGAACACAGGGTGGAAAAGTGATGCAATCTGGCACAAAAATGTTTGTGTTACCCAGCAGTTCAAACCAGTTGATGATACCTTATTACAATATTGTACTGGTGCACTTAAATGCACACCTTTTAAATAATATTATTTTCTGTTCTAACAAAGCCAGCTTTGGAAAAGACCAACCCAATACACATGCTCTTGATGTAAAATTCCCTCAGCAAAGATAGTAGCAGATAGTTAGCGGGACTAACGTGTGTGAAAGCAGTCATACAGTCGAGTTTTCCAGTCATCCCTTTGGGATCACCTCCTTCAGTAGTTTAAAGCCCAGGGCTCCAAACTAACTTTGTTTACTATGATCACTACTAGGGGTAGTTAGGGGACATTTTCTTTAAATTCAATGAATAAATAGTTAATATAAAATGACAACATGGAAAGGCCTATTTCTTATTTTATTTTTTAAACGTACTTACTGTAAGTCGCTCTGGATAAGAGCGTCTGCTAAATGACTAAATGTAATTCACTGGACAGGTTCAAGTGGACACTGCACCTTTAAGGGCGCAGTGAGGTCTGGGCTACATTGTGGGTAGCTAGCAACGTTTTCTGTTCAAAAAGGGTTTGTCTTTGTAGGCCTATTTGAATAAACGACGCACAAAGCTGTGTGCCAAAAGGGAGTCAGCCGACCTCCCGTCTTTCCAACTCTTTACAGGAGCATTTATGTGAGTGCAAACAACTGTTGTGGCGCGACATGTTTTCATTTCTCTACAAAATGCTAGCTAATTGCACAATAGTATAGAGCCTGCTGTGAGCTGTCGCAGTGACCGGTCCATCGTTCTATCCAACGTTATATAACCAATAAAACGTCATCTTTAGATTCTTAACTTTAATACAGATTTAAGATTGTTTAAAATTAGCCGTAAATCACTCCCGTTGTGAGACAAAGGGAAGTGATTGAAATAATGGACGGTACAACAGCTCTGAAAAGTTGGCTGCAGTATTCATAGTTTTCAGTCACGTGACATGCTCGGTGACCTGGAGGGCAGAAAGCTGCTGGCGATAGCGGCTGACACCATTGAGACGCAGCAAAAGCCGGCAAATTTACCTTCCCACATTTCTTTGGATCACCTCTCAGCTAAAGAAAAGGAAAGCTATGGACACAAACTGCAAGTGTTGGCGTCTAACACAACAACCCAACTATTTAGTTAACTAGCTAACTTTATCTCACCACGAATATTGCAGTCGGTCGCCTCGATACACAACATACTATGTAAAACCGATTACATAAAGATGTGTTTTATGGCAAAAAATATGATATTTAATATACTTGTGTTTAACTTTACTTTTGCTTAGCTTTGATGAAGTGTTCGCTGCAAGTAGCCTACGGGTATATTTGGACGGCTGCCATTGTATGCCCTCCCCGGAGACAGAGGTAGCGTTACGTTTAATGGCACAAATCCACAATCTTCTCCTCTCTATATTTTCTTTATCGGACGGAATTCTGTAGAAACACAGCCCAGGCTTGTCTCCTCTGCAATTAGTGCATCCGATAGCACAACAACTATCCGGCATTATGCCTAAACAAAAGCAGCAGACTCAATGTAAATGTATGACTTTATAATGGGTGGTGGGCAGCAGAAAGTCTTTTTTGCCCTCCAATTGGGCGTGTCCCTTGGACTGTGACATCACGTGAAAACTATGAATAGGTAGGGATGGGGATCGATACCCGGTTCTGTAAGGACCCGGTTCCAAATTTCTCAAAACCCGAAGATCAATAAGGTCCGAGCTTATCGATACCGCTATCGAGACTAGGTAGGCTAATATAATGTAACTTATGTCTCGAGAGAGAAGTATGTCATTTAAATCAAATCACTGGTGCACAAACGTACATCGATTGTCTAATAAAATTACTAAATTCAATCGAATGGCCTGCCAACCGCCTTTAAACTAAAAGAAGAAGAATTTAATTGGCTCACGACCTACTTCGCTTTATTTCTCATTTTGTTGCTAGCTACGATGGCTGAACGTATTAAGCGGTCAAAGGCCTGGCTACATTTTAATGAAGCCAAAGATAAGGACGAAGCGACGTGTACCCAGCTAACACATGACGTTGCGGCAACATTGCCAGTAAGTGCTCAGATGGTAACCCGCCAACGTCGTAGCAACGTTATAAAGGGAATGTTGCCAGTTGGTCCCATGGACAACGTTGCCACGACGTCATACCTTGGTCGGCTGGATACGTAATTTTTTGGTCCCATGGACAACGTTGCCGCGACGTTGTACATTGGTCGGCTGGTTACGTTATTTTTAGTCCCATGGACAACGTTGCCGCGACGTCGTACCTTGGTCGGCTGGATACGTTATTTTTTGGTCCCATGGACAATGTTGCCGCGACGTTGTACGTTGGTCGGCTGGTTACGTTATTTTTGGTCCCGTAGATAACGTTGCCGCGACGTCGTACCTTGGTCGTAGGACAACGGATCTCGAGTGCATTATAAGTGGTTTATCCAGAGATGGAGAGATCACACTGGACTGCTCTCAGTTCTGACACTTTTGTAATGTAGCCATAGTCTACATGAATTTCAATCACACACAATATTAAATCTTGCATCCCAGCATGTATAAATGTAGACAATGCATGTAATTCATGTGCAGCTCAGCCCCAGCATGTCATTGGTCATCAATTTTCTCATATGCAGAAACATAGCTTTAATAAATAAAATACTTCACTGATATCATTTAGTCTTTCATTCTTTACTATAAACATGTACAAAAGCAATTAATGTGTGATGTGTAACATGATTAAGCAAACAATCTTTGTATAGCACACCAAAGCTGTATGACACACAATGCAAATTTGTGCTCCAATAATTTTGTAATACAAAATTGTTAAATGTGACCAAAAGGTAAGCAACTCTTAGAAGTTTCATTTCCAAAGACAAGTCATCACAGAATATTACAATTCTTCCTTAGCAAACCTGCCCCTCAGTCTGCTCCTGAGCAACAGTTGCGCATGCCCATTTCAACGCATCGCTGAAACTGGGGTTTCAGAAGAGATTTTGCAGGGGTTCCACCGTCTTTCACGCATTGGATTTTACCTGGAAATTAGCTACTTCAAAAGGTGAGTTTCTTTACAGAAAGTTTTAAATATATAAATGTATTTGCAGAAATTGAATGGGGCATGCTATTACGTATAGGTTTGAAATGTAGGCTATTTAGCCTGTTTATCTGCTATCAGATTCACGTTGTTAGGTTTTCGCTAGCTAGAGGTAGGCTAATAGGTTAAACCCTCCAGAAAGTTATGTTGAAATAGTGAAAATGCATATATGATCAGTGGCGGAACTAGAGTTTTATACATGGGGTGGCCAAGGGGTGGCCAAGGCTACTTCAGGGGGTCCATAGTAGGGCTGCAACAACTAATCGATTAAATAGATTAAAATAGATTATTAAAAGCGTTGGCAACGAATTTCATTATCGATTCGTTGTGTCGCGCGATTATTACGCCACTCAATAAGTCGCGGAGATGTTTGAGTATTTAAAAAAAAGTTTAGTTGAGCGCGAAGTGGAGCGGAGGTAGAGGAAAGGCCATCGGAGAGACGTTGTTGAGTAACATTGTTCTGAAACACATGGCGGAGGCAGAGAAATCAGTAGCTACGACCTAAGTCATCCAAGGTGTGGGAGCATTTCACACTAAATACATCAAAAAAGTGTGTTAATTGACCGAGGTGAAGTTAGTTTAATATTCGACATTCGTCTCACATTCGGAAGATGCTACTTTGCAGCATCGTGTTAGGGACCGGGTGAAAACTACCCATACCATTTTGAAAAATTTTGACTTTTATAATATTTTTTTAAATATAAAACCTCAAACAGACACCAGAGTATTAACAATGTCTGGTATACTTCCACAGCCTTTACTTTTTCAATTAAGTTTCAAATAAAATGATAGAACATCACTAATCTTTGAAAATAGCTTAATCCTCACAAATCTTAACTTTTTTCAAAATGGTGTCAAAAAATCTTAAATATACACCAGATTATTCTAATAAACTCTGGCCTACTTCCACAACCTTTCAATTTTCAATAAAGTTTTAAACACAACTCAAATACATTTCTCATCTTGGAAAATAGCATTAAATCCACGCTAATATTAATAACTTTTTCAAAATGGTGTGCCTGTTTGTGCACATTCTGAAGATTTTTTGCACTGTGAATTTGCACTGTCAGTTCTGTTTTTGAATAAAGGGTTGGAAATTAATGTGTTTTTGTTTTTTTATCCGATTCATCGATTAATCGAAAAAAGAATCGACAGATTAATCGATTATTAAAATAATCGTTAGTTGCAGCCCTAGTCCATAGTCCAGAGGGGTCACTGTTTTCATTAATATATACAGTATAATCTGGGTCTATAAATGCTGGAACATCCTAAATATTTTTGGGGAAAAAAGCTCAAGCACCAGGGACTTATAATAGCATTTCTGTGTCACAGAAATAACACAGTGCATAGTTTATTTACAAAACAAAGTGAATTTACACACCCGGCAGGTAGCAGAAATCAAGCAGAAATGGACTTGAAAAATATAAATAACTTGGTGCCCAACTACATTACAAATTTTACAGTATCATATTTATGTTCATATATATTATGTTAACTAATAGCAAAGAAAAGTTTTGGAATTGGCCTAAACAAGAACAAATTAAATCTGTGTGATAAGAAACCCTTTGGATGTATAATTTTAGAATGTCAGTGTAAAAGCTAGTACACGGTGCAGGTATTATTTATTATACCTACTAACACAGATGTAAACACAATGTTAGGCTAAATTGGGAACCGATCTCTCGTCTATCTGATTACCGTATTTTTCGGAAAATAAGCTGCATCGTGTATAAGGCGCACCCCCCCAGAATGAGAACTTTGTGTTTGTAAATCTATAAACCGCACTGGAATATAAAACGCACTTTGAAAGCAAACAACGTTACCGTTGCGCCGGTTAACGTTGAGCGGACCATTGCTAAAGATTGATTACTTGCCATCTAACTAGACAACATTCCGAATCAGGGTGAACACTCACATGATCTAAAGACCATAGCATTACACATTTCAAAACAGAACGAACACAACTATAGAACTCAAAACAATGCTTATTTAACTAAGCTAATGCCCTTAACTTAGTAGCTTTTCAGCTTGCCGCAGGGCATTCTGGGTACCAAGAGCAATGCACGAGTATAGGCGATCTACAGCATTGTGTAACACACTTCGGTTGTGGATAGTATATCCAGAAATAAAGCCAAGCCAAGTGGCAGAATCCATTGTTATGTCTACAAAATTATTTTAGATATAGTATAAGTTTAGCTAACTTGCAAAATGCAAATCCTGAGGATAGCCTACTGTAGCAGACCTTTCTATGTGAAAACGGACAAGGGTGTTTTGTCCCTCGGGAGATGCCGAAGGCTTGATGCTGAACGCATTTGTGAAATCAGTGAGGGCTGTTCGAATAGCGATGTCAAGAAGAGCAGTGGTAAAATACAAGTTATGAAAAGAGACCGCGTCCGTGTCTTTTTGTCCACAGGATCATATACAATTAGATCTAAAACAAACTTACAAAGAGCTCGGTTACACTACCAAAGTTGAATTAGTAATGTTGTTAGCGATGCTAGCGTTATTTTGCTAGAGCTAGCTAGCCTATAACATTTCACTGGGTCTTGTAGCTGTTTGATTAACTGAAATTATTATGAAATGTTATGTTCTACTAGCCATTTGCCTACTTTAGCAAGTCACTGTATTTCCAAGCCCTGATAGTGTAACTGAGACAACACAGTAGCCTAAATAATTCGTCTTTCAAGTAATAAGCCCCCATTCAAGTGTTGAGCATTAAATTAGCTGCACGGTCTGTAGAGATCTTGAGACAAAGCCACTTTTTTGTTCTAAAACCGGATTATAAACTGCTTCGAAATATAAGACGCACAAGCACAAGAAAACTGTAAAATCGGAGTACAAGCCTACTGACTGTCTCAGTTTGTCTGTTGTTGGAGTCGAAGTTAACATTAACTTACACAGCTACTGTAGGCTAAGCAACATTTGTAAAAAATGTTAAGGAAACCTAAACCCAATGCAAACCTTAAAACTTACTTCTAATATTATGCCTTTTTCAATCGCGAAAAGAGCTTGTGGAGCTGTGGAAATATTCTCTATTCTGCTGTCCATTCTTCTGTATCTCGCAACAAACGTCTCTCTTCGATTTGAATAATGCACCGCAACACAGCAAAATAAATGCTTCTTTCAACAAGAGATTAAATGAGATGTCAATCAGCATCAAATTTCCAGTAGCGAATTACATTTTGGGGTGGCACCTGGGGGTGGCCAATCAGATGTCAGGGGTGTCCAGTGCCACCCCGGACACCCCTCTGGCTCCGCTACTGTATATGATATCAAAGTTTAGCATCTCACAAATCACCCACAAAAGAATCAGTGAAAATAAACGTTCAGAACTGTTAGAAAACCTTGTTCCAAAATAGTTTATTTAGCCCTGAATGAAGACTGACGGAGTCAGATGGCTGAGCGGTGAGGGAGTCAGGCTAGTAATCTGAAGGTTGCCAGTTCGATTCCCGGCCGTGCCAAATGACGTTGTGTCCTTGGGCAAGGCACTTCACCCTACTTGCCTCGGGGGGAATGTCCCTGTACTTACTGTAAGTCGCTCTGGATAAGAGCGTCTGCTAAAAATGTTTTTTTTTTAAAGACTGTGGAGCTAGCGCGTGGCTGATCACGTTTTGATCACAGTCGGTCATGGCATGCAAAGCAATATGGCATTATAAAAAACTGCATTGTCGCTTCTTAGTAAGGACCTTATATGTTTGAGCCGTCTAATTCAAAATCACCTTAAATTAATTGAGTGAGTTACGAAATGCTTTGCTATCTATATTACTCCTAAGTATTATAGCTAGCACAGAGGTGCAATTAGAATTCCCATTGGACAAAAATGTTTTCACGGCCATTCTTCATAAAATGAGTATGTTACATTTTTTGAGGAATACTGTTTACACCGATGCAATAACAATTTACTGTAAAAGCGCTTGACTTATCACTTCTCTTGATAACAGGATGTATAATGTCATGGAGAAGGACTGGTTGAGATTGTAGCCCAATGCTGGACCTTTAAAGAAAATGGGGTAAGTATACTTTAAATCTATAAGAGTATCATGTCACTAATTCTTCCAAGTTGTACATGACATCTGTTTTTGGATTAAGTTTATTCGTTTTAATATCTATCAATATGCTAATACTTTCCCCTCTGCCTTCAAACAGGCCAGAGTTTGCCCTCTACTCAAAAAACTCTCCCTTAACCCAGCCGTCCTCCAGAACTACAGACCAGTATCACTACTACCCTTCTTTTCTAAAACAATTGAACGCGCTGTATCTAACCAACTGTCAAACTTCCTCTCTCAGAACAACCTGCTTGACCCCAACCAATCGGGATTCAAGACTGGCCACTCCACAGAAACTGCCCTCCTGTCAGTCACCACTGCCCTTCAGTCTGCCAGAGCAGCTTTGAGGTCATCCGTCATCATTCTGCTGGACCTTTCTGCAGCGTTTGATACGGTTAACCATCAGATCCTGCTGGCCAGACTTTCTGAGATGGGCATCACTGGCACTACACTTCAGTGGATCTCATCCTACCTGTCGGGAAGATCCTACCAGGTCTCCTGGGGAGGCAAAGTGTCAGGCCCCCGCCAGCTCTCCACTGGTGTCCCACAGGGCTCCGTCCTTGGACCCCTCCTCTTCTCCCTCTACACCACCTCGCTTGGACCAATCATCACCTCCCATGGCTTCTCCACTGCTATGCTGACGACACGCAGCTGTACCTGTCGTTCCCCCCGACTGATCCGGGGATCTCAGCTAGGATCGAGGCCTGCCTCACAGACATCTCCGCCTGGATGACCGAGCACCACCTCCAGCTGAACCTCGCCAAAACAGAACTCCTCATCATCCCGGCCAAACCCTCCATCTCCCACGATCTCTCAATCACCCTGGGATCGGCGACGGTGACCCCTTCATCCTCTGCCAGGAACCTCGGGGTGACCATGGATGACGAGCTCTCCCTCACAGCCCACATTGCTGCGGTCTCCCGGTCGTGTAGATTCACCCTCTATAACAGGGGTGTCAAACTCATTTTAGGTAAGGGGCCACATACTGCCCACTTTGATCTCAAGTGGGCCAGACCAGTAAAATCATAGCATAATAACGCATACATAACGACAATATTTCTTGATGTTTAAATCATTGGTGAAGGTTTTTGATGATAAACCCTATTTTAAGGTCTTTCTACAATAAACTAGAAACATAAAGACCAAAAACTCAGACATCAGCCCACTGTTTATCTGCCTGGGCTCTCCTCTGCTGATTCCCTTGCTTTGTGACGCGTTTGACGTCAAATGCGTCACAAAGCAAGCAGCGAGCAGACATCGCATTTACACTGTTTTTGATCGATTAAAAAATTACTGAACGTTCCTACTCATAAACTTGGATATTCTTAATAGACATTTGGATTTGGAATAGCAGTTACTTTTATAGAAATGCGATTTATGTCTTTCTGTAATTTACAGACTTAGCAAAGACATCCAACGGGCCAAGCTGGACTCCCTGGCGGGCCGGCGGGCCGTATGTTTGACACCCCTGCTCTACAACATCCAAAAGATCAGGATACCTCTCTGAGCATTCCACCCATCTGCTAGTCCAAGCACTTGTCCTCTCAAAGTTGGACTACTGCAACTCGCTGCTCGCCGGTCTCCCAGCATGCGCAACCCGCCCTCTCCAGAGGATTCAGAACGCGGCGGCCCGTCTGGTCTTCAATCTACCCAGACGCTCCCATGTTACCCCGCTCCTCATCTCCCTCCACTGGCTTCCCATCACGGCCCGTATCAGATTCAAGACTCTGGTACTGACATTCCGAGCGGTGAACGGGACTGCACCCGACTACATCAAGTCTCTCCTCCAGCCCTACACCTCCCCCCGCCACCTACTCTTATCACCCAAATAAAAGTACCCCCCGGAATAAAAGTACCCCCCGGACAAATCCTCAAAATGTAATAAAAGTACCCCCCGGAATAAAGGTACCCCCCGGAAAATTGCCAAATCAGCACGCAAACTGTGTCCATATGCTATCAAAATGTGTTCCTACCAGTGTAAGTGTGCATCTTTTACTGTCACTTGCAATCAGGAATAGAAATGGACAGCAAATATACCATTGCTAGGAAAAAACGTCAACACTTGTAGTTTGGAAATACATAATCATTGTTAGAAAATTTCAAAAAAGAGGCTGTCTGGTTACAAATATATGGTAGTACTTTTCCTCAAAAACTTACAGTCAACATGACTGCAACATAACATGAAAACCACTGGAAATACATAGTTATTACAACGTACAAAAAGAGGCTGTCTAGTTAAACATACATGTACTAGTACTATCACTTTTCCTAAAACAGCTTACAGTCAACATGACAACCACTACCAAATAAAGCATTGCTAGGAAAATACTTCAATGCCTGTAGCTTGGAAATACATAGTTACAAAGCTGTCAAATAACCATGACTACAGGTATACCTTAACAAACTTATAGTAGACACGACTGCCGGTGCACCTCATATTCCGCGTCTTGTGTGGCATGCAATCCTGAAAGACGCACTGGTAACCACGGAAATACCCTGGGATTTTTATTTGACGATGAGAGGCTCATTGTCTATAGGTTGTGACTAGGGTTGCCACCTCCAATGTGGTCAAATAAGGGACACCTTGGCAGTGGGCAATGTCGGGGGGAAATATTTAAGCGGGGGTCTGGGGGTTGTCCCCCAGGAGATTTTGGGTGTTAAATACTTCATTTCCTGCATTCTGGTGATTGTTTTCTTAACCAAATTGTGCTTTTTATGCATCAACTTAAATTCCTCTGCCACTCTAAACATACAATTAATGCAGAGCTGCATCTATTATATTAAAGATGCCCTAAATGGAAAATGTTGTTTCTCTTACATTCATGTGCCTTAAAATGTTTGATCTTAACTACATTTACATTTAGTCATTTAGCAGACGCTCTTATCCAGAGCGACTTACTGTAAGTACAGGGACATTCCTCCCGAGTAAGTAGGGTGAAGTGCTTTGCCTAAGGACACAACGTCAATTTGCACGGCCTGGAATCGAACCAACGACCTTCTGATTAATAGCCGCTCAGCCATCTGACCCCCAGCATGACAGTCACAACTTGTGACTGTCATGCTGGTATGCTGAATGGGAACCGTTATGTGAGTGTACAGTAGCTAGAGCTAACATCAGAGCCATAATGAGGCTCTGGCTAACATTTACTAGCTTGCACTGACAACCTTCAGTTGGTAGCTAACGTTGTTAGCTAATGTAAGCTACTTGCCAGTAGCTAGCTAGCTAAGGTAGCTAACGTTTTCACATCAAAGAGTTCAAATTTATCTTCCCTTCCGAAAAAAAATGCATGGAATTTTCTAAAATTATGTCTCGATTTCCCCCCCCAAAAATAAACGTACCGTCCAAAATAAGAATGTACCGGGTGGATTTTTCGGGTAAAAAAAATAAACGTACCAGTACGTTTATTCGGAAGATGAGAGTAATAGAACATAACATTTAATAATTTCAGGAAATCAAACAGCTGCAAGACCCAGTGAAATGTTACATACAGCTAGCAAACCAACTTTAGCTAGCATCGCTAACGACATTGGCTAACTCAACTTCGGTAGGCTATCCTCAGTATTTGCAAGCTGGCCAGTGCAAGTAACATGGCATTTTATTTTGTTTAAGTTTTAACTTGTCCAGTGGGGCAAGTCAATTTTTCTTCCACTTGCCCTACAAAAAAATCCACTTGTCCCGGACAAGCGGACAAGCCTTAATGTCGAGCCCTGTCTGGGAATACATCCATGTCATATTCTTGTCCTCACACACACAATTGTCCTGAACTTCATGGCAGTGCTCGTTTGGTCAGACTTAATAGAGTGCATTGCACACCTTCTTTCATCATGTCTAGCCACTATACACGACAACATAATATAGCCTATAACAGAGTGCTGACTTAAAGGACTGCACTAACCAGTATCAAATCATTCCACTACAGCTACTGAGGTATGTAGATATGTAGATAACTATTAGGGGTGTAACGATACACTCAGCTCACTATTCGATATGTATCACGATACTGGGTTCACGATAGGATACGTAGATATGTTGAACCCCCCCCCTCTGAACCCTGAAATTTAACAACTTCAAGAATATGCAATATTTTTGGATTTTATTTAAACTTATGTATGTTAAGTAACTATGTTTGTGTGTCACTGAACAACAACACAGATGTTTTACATTAAATTAGATGACAGAACTTCAACCTTTAGTTGCGTGAGTTCTAAATATTATAGTTATTTTGTAGGGGTGGGAAACTTTTGGTACGAAAAAAAAAATTGATTCTTGGGGTCACGATTCAATTAAAAATCGATTTTTAATCAAATTTCGATTCAATATGCTTACATTTGATTCCAGTTTGCTGTTTAGTGTTACTTGTTTCTATTAGGCAGTTATATATATATCTCTATCTCCAGAGAGAGAGACACACACAACGTTGAACACATAGTTTTTTCTTTTCCAGTATTTACACACAGTACACATACTGCAGTTGTTTTCCTGGTTGTATTGGGCATAAAGATCAATACTATTTGTCAGTGGAAACAAATGCTGAAGCAATTAGCTATGATATGCTGATGGGTCATAAACTTCAGGAATTCAATGCAAGGAATGTTAATTTAAGAACCAAAACATTAATGTTTTATAACAAGGGAGGCAATAGCTTTTTCGAAGCCTGAAGATTAGTGTGGATGCGTCTGTGGAACCAGCACATCTGTGTCCCAACCCTGCTCTTTGCTAGATCTGCTATCTACATTAACTCCAACAATGGCCTTATTCAAGCCATCCAGGATACAAACTCAAAACTTAAATAAGCTCTACCATTTCATCATTGACAATACACCTGTGGGGGTGTTTCCCAGGCAGCTGTCTGCCTACAAAGCAACTTGGGACACAGGGTTTACAAATAAATATCAGGCTACTTCATAATATAAGCAAGGCTTATAAGACAGGAGCCTTTAACAATTAATAATCATGTCATGTAATCTACCAGTAGCTGTACACCTCTTTGCAAATCCTACTTCTCCGGAAGCATCCCATGTGGCAAACTAGCAGATCATTTGTAAACCGCAAGAGATAATGGTCCCGGACAGGTTGTGTGCACGAGAGATTAAATGTACACACACAGGCCATCTTCGTCTTCATCGTCTAGGTTACATCCTGACAGGTAGAGGCCTCAGGCTGCTGTCACAATAGAGCTAAAGAAAAAGCCACTTGGGAAGGATGAACTACGTGGGTACGTGTCGGGACCTGTAGTAGCATCTCAGGCCTTTAGACCACATTATGATGCCAGTCAGTTAAAACTGTATTTCTGTTTGCAAAGATGGGGTGAGAGAGGAGGAAGTGGAGAATTGCTATGAACGGCACTCTGCTGCTAGCAGAGATCCCAGTGTTTGCAGCGAGCTAGAAAGCTCCTTGCAAAAACTGGGTTGACGTTAGGCAAATGTGTTCATGTTCCAATATGCCAAAGCAACAGGATTTTGTCCTCTTTAAGCATACACAAATATTCTGCACCCTTCCATCCAACATCACTTGTGACAGTATGTGACATCACTGATCAAAGGCAACCAGGGTTTCCCGCAGCACTTAGCAGCTAAGGCGGCTGCCTAAGCCACACTGCTGCCTTAACCATGTTGTGTTTTTTTTTCATAGCGATATCCGCCGTGTTACTCTGTCCTGTTTTCTCTCTTTCATTCCATACCGTGGCCAACGCTAGTCTCCCTTCTCTGAAGAACGCATTAGTCTATTGCATTAGTCTATTGCACAAACTAGCCCCCCCCCCCGGTCTTTCATGTTGTTTATTTCCTCATGTTAGACAAAAGATGAGAAAAGAAGGAAAGGGTACATATTTCAGAGTATTAAATCAGAGTTAAATTCATAGAGTAGAGATACAAACATGGCCAACCCTTCTGGTACACCACCACCTGTTCCATGATGTGTTCACAACCCCTTCTCCAATTTCTCGGGTCTACACCATAAAACACCTGCTCAAACCTCAAATATCAATAAAAAAAGTATTTCTACATTTCTACAGGGGACAGGATAAATACTGCATCCGGAAAGTATTCACAGCGCTTCACTTTTTCTACATGTTGTTTTGTTTCAGAAATATTCAACAACAAAAAAACAGAATTCTACACACAATATTCCATAATAATAAATTGAAAACATTTAAAACATTTTAGACTCAAAATTGAGCTTAGGTGCATCCTGTTTCCACTGATCATCCTTGAGATGTTTCTACAACTTGATTGGAGTCCACCCGTGGTAAATTCAGTTGATTAGACATGATTTGGAAAGGCATACACCGTCTATGGTCCCACAGTTGACAGTGCATGTCAGAGCACAAACCATGAAGTGCAAGGAATTGTCTGTAGACCTCCGAGACAGGATTATATCGAGGCACAGATCTAGGGAAGGGTACAGAAAAATCTCTGCAGCTTTGAAGGTCCCAATGAGCACAGTGGCCTCCATCATCCTTAAATGGAAGAAGTTTGGAACCACCAGGACTCTTCTTAGAGTTGGCCGCCCGGCCAAACTGAGCGATCGGGGGAGAAGGGCCTTAGTCAGGGAGGTGACCAAGAACCCAAAGGTTTGCTCCAGCGTTGCTCTGTGAAGAGAGGAGAACCTACCAGAAGGACAATGATCTCTGCAGCACTCCACCAATCAGGCCTGTATCGTGGAGTGGTCAGACGGAAGCCACTCCTCAGTAAAAGGCACGTGCCAGCCCGCCGGGAGTTTGCCAAAAGGCACCTGAAGGACTCTCAGACCATGAGAAACAAAATGCTCTGGGGTCTCATTTATAAAACTGTGCGTAGGATTCTTACTAAAAGTGTACGTGCGCCCAAAGGCCTAAAATGGCGTACGCCCCAAAAAAATCAGATTTATAAAACCGTGCGTACGCACACCTGTAAGCAATGTTCCCTTTATAAATCACAGACTACCCACAAGTGTGCGTACGTGAATCTGCATTTTACCCCGCCCTAAACACGCCCATTTTTGACCATAAATGGTCAATGCAAAGCACCTCATGAATGACCCTGGCATGCGATTCTTCTTTACGGTGAATCATGGCGCATGACAACTTCTCAGACACTGTTAGCCTATTGGCGAAGGCTCGAAAACCACATTATTTGGTGGCCGGTGGATCACCAATAAAAAAAACAGTGCGAGTGGCGTGAACTGTGCCAGTGATACCGCGAGTCGAGATACAATTTTGAAAACAAAAGCGTTTTGTTATTGAACAGTAGTCTATTGAAGTCTGGACTGATAACGAGGACGTAGAGTGTAGCGATTGCGCGGGAGCTTAGCGACTGTATTTCCAGTTTTTGACATATGATGATATATGCACAGTATTAAAGAAATATATTTAGTTATACAATGTGTTCTGCAGTTATCTAAAAGGTAGGATATGTGATGTTATCCTGTATTCCATGCAGTCGGGCTCGGGCATCTCCCCCTCCTACATCCCGTAGTGGACAATCTGATGGTGAGACATACAGCGCTGATTTTTTTTTTTTTTATTTGAGTTGGATTGTACAAGGTGTTTATGGAACAATTATCACTCAGTACAAGCGCAAATAACTCTGCTGGATTTAATCTTCATGATAATGATGAAATCGAGTGAAAAAAACGTGTGTGAGGAAAACAAAATATATAAATATTACGAGTAATGTTGTTCCCACAAAACCATCCCTACAGTGAAGCATGGTGGTGGCAGAATCATGCTGTGGGGATGTTTTTCACAAAGTATTTCACTTGCATTCGCGCCTAAAAATAGATATGTGCAAAACAGAAAAATGATTTACGAGCACAATGTGCGACTAAAGATTACAAACTAGAGTGCTCTGGACTTCAGACTGGGGCGAAGGTGAAAAATGGCTGTGCACTGACGCTCCCCATCCAACCTGATGGAGCTTGAGAGGTCCTGCAAAGAAGAATGGGAGAAACTGCCCAAAAATCGGTGTGCCAAGCTTGTAGCATCCAGGGTTTCCCGCAGAACATTTGTTAGTTAAGGTGGTAGGGTGGGGTTTGCCCTTAGAACGGGGGGGGGGGCTAGTTTGTGCGATAGACTAATGTGTTCTACAGAGAATGGAGACTGCCGTTGGTCACGGTGTGGAATGGAAGGGAGAAAAATATAGCTTTTTTTTTTTTTTACTACGTAGTTAAGGCGGCAGGCGTGTGTTGCTTAGGCGGCCGCCTTAACTGAAAAGTGCTGCGGGAAACCCTGGCATCATACTCAAAAAGACTTGAGGCTGTAATTGCTGCCAAAGGTGCTTCAACAAAGTATTGAGGAAAGGCTGTGAATACTTATATCTTTGTCCTTAATTTGTGCAAAACTATTAAAAATATATATTTTAATCACTTTGTTTTTATGGAGTATTGTGTGTAGAATTTTGAGGGGAAAAAAGAAATTTAATCAATTTTGGAATAAGGCTGTAACATAAAAAGTGAAGCGCTGTGAATACTTTCCGGATGCACTGTAGGATAACAATGGGATAGGATAATACATTTTTGATGCTATGTGAGCCAATATAAGATTTTCCAGTTACTCTTATAAGGCTTAAAAACCCTCAAACCCTAAATGAGGAAATATAAAGACTGTAGGCATCTGTTGAAAAAAATAAAATAATAATGAATCATATGAAAGCCAGGGCTTCCATGGGAAATCAACGTCATGTTTAGTTACGAGTCATACTTTAGATCAGTTCTTCTAATTACAGGGTAGAGATAAGTGTTGTCACAATATATGACACAACATTACATATGTACTGTATGGCCATGGAGTGGTGCCCAGTGGCGTGGGAAGGGGGGTGCTGAGGGTGCTGCAGCACCCCCTAGCTGCAGGAAGGAAAACATAAATAAAGGTGTTAGTAATTTTTTTATATAAAATATATATATATATATATATATATATATATATATATATTAAAACAATATAATAAATAATTTTGCTTTGGGGAAGAAAATAGACGTGGGAAAAATGTGTTGGCTAGTTTTTAGCTATCACTGGCACATGGAGATATTGCTATATGGGGTTCACGGGGTTTGCAGAAGTTGTTACTTGCTAACAGATAAAGAAGAACGTGAACGAACATAATGGCGCACAAACGCACAAAAAAATCACTGATTTTTTCGGCAAAAATGCAAAAATATCCAGGACCGACGAGTTAGAGTTAGAAGATGGAGATGGTGCAGCACCTTCTTCTACTTTGCCCACAGTCAACAACCACCACACTGCAGAGAGTGTAGCTAAGGGGTCAGCGGCTAACCATGCTACTGACAAACACGAGCTACACGAGGAGCCGCAACCACCTGCTCCAGCTAGCGTCAATGGATTTGACGAGCCATGTCGTCCAGACATACGTTTTCCTGGGAGGAAAATTGGAACCGAGACCTTCGAGCAGTCATTTCAGAAAAGCTGGTTTACCAAGTGGAAATGGTCGCATTATAATACTGAGAGAGACGCCGTTCTTTGCTTCTCCTGCTGCAAAGCCCTAGAGAAGGGGTTAAGACAGTGGTTCTCAAAGTAGGGGTCGGGACAGCGAGGTGGGGTCGCGAGATGATTTCCAGAAATCAGGGAACATTTTAAAACTATTAAACAAGCATATTTTAGCATACATTTTAAGAAATTAATGCATGCAAATAAAAAAGCCATCAGCCTTTTGATTTTCCATTCACTTTAAGTACGGCAAACCATCTGACATCCAACCAGGAGGACGCATTAGTTGAACTGTCAAAGTGACCGAACGTTAAAGGCAGCGTTCTCAGCCAAGACACTGGCTGAGTTTTGGATTTCAGTGGAGAGGGAATACCCATGGCCGCGGGAACTAGGGGTGCTGAAGCACCCCCTGACAGCACGAGAATTTAGAATAATATGGCTTAAAAATCCACCACCACGGCACAGCCCGGCAGTAGCGGACTGGCCATCGGGAGCACCGGGAGAAGAATAACGATGGAAAACCAGGCTAAGAAACGTAAGGGTGAGGCTGAAAAATTAAGAGACAAAAAGACATCACCTTCACTAGACAAGGTTTTACCAATTGAAAAACGGCTATGTTTATTTTACACAAAGCTCAAAAAACATTTTGCGCTCAAAAAGGCCAGAAAAAGTTGTCTCGCTACACGCGCTCGCATTAACTATCGAACTCCGGAACTAGCATCACATCAAACTCAGAATGTGCATGCATTCACAGGTCAGCTGTGGTGGCGTATATGGGGGCCGGTTCTCGTGGGCCGGTCTGGATCAAAGTCCAGGGCCTACTTTACTCCCACGTATACGTAAACCACCTCCATGGATGCGGGGGTCGCGAGTCACTGGCACTGTTAATTTAGGGGTCGTGGGCTCAAATGTTTGAGAACCCCTGGGTTAAGACATACTGATGGAAAGACAAATTCATTCATAGTAGGAGGCTTTTGTAAGTGGCGTAAAGCCACCACAAAATGTAGCCAGCACGAGTTGTCTGACATATATTCAGAATCAGTAAGAATGATTGCTTCGCTCAACAATATTCCAATTAATGCTCTACTCTCAGACATTGTTCTGGCAGTTTTTTGGTCTTTTTCAACAGTCTTAGAACAGATATTCAGATCAATCAAATTCCTCGGCCGTGAAGGTCTTCCGTTAAGAGGCCATAACAATTGAGATGGAGTGCTTTGGAATCTCATGATGGAGCGGACATACGTATGCAATGCCAAAAGCCCGCGAGTAGCTACAGCGAAGAGACAGGAAATCTTCGCTCATGCTGTTCTAAGAGAAATTGTTTCCGAAGCGAGAGAGCATTACTTCTATGTTCTAACTGCAGACAGGACCACTGATGTAAGTACATCAGAGTAAGTACATCAGAGCAGTTTTCATGTCTCCAGTATGTGGATTCAAAACTCGAGGCAGTGAATGTTTTCCTTGGATTTTACAATGTGCCTGATTCATCTGGAGAAACACTTTTTTCATGCATTAAAGATGTTTTTGTGCACTTGAATTTGCCACTGGAGCGTCTAAAGGGATTTTGCTTCGATGGCGCTGCTAATATGTCGGGCCGCATCAAAGGCGTGCAAGCAAAGCTGAAAGAGCAGTGTCCAAATGCACTCTACGTGCACTGCAGTAATCATTCATTAGATTTGGTGTTACAAAAAGGTGGCAAGGGAAGTTTGTGTTGTTGCAGACACTTTAAACTTTGTACTGGTGGTGCATTGTGGGTAGCGACGTGACGCGATTCAAGCGATTCGAGTTGAGATTTTCTCAACTTTATGCAACTGAGGAGCAATTTTCGCTAGCAATGGCCAATCGGATTGTTTCCTTGTTTCTCGTAACGTAGCAACCACGGTAAACATTTCTAGTTTTCAGTTTCAAGATGGAGGAGAAACTAATCGCTTGTGTGGCTGCATATCCAGTCCTGTACGATACGTCTCTGTATTTGTACAGAGACATTGACAAAAAGAAAGACAATGTCGGCAACCCGGCGCAGGGTTGCCGACATTGTCGGTGCTCCTGGTGGGTTTTTTGTACTTTTAAATTCAGTCTCGTCACATTACGTAACTTCGTTGGATCTTGTCACTACCGAGTTAGATCTTCGATTCGACCAAGAAGGACTGCAAGTCGCTGCCATGAGAGAGCAAACTATTATCGATGCCGCAAATGGAGACTGCTCAGGGTTGAATGAGATCACTGCTGCACAGTTCCCTGATCAGATTGACAAATCTCGTCTACATATGCAGCTCTCAGCTCTCAGGCCTCAAGTCAGCTCAAGATGTTGCTGGATTCATCGGAACACTGCATCCTCAAACAAGGGAGCTACTGAAAGAGGTGGACAAGTTTATTGAACTTTGTCTATGCCTACCCGTGTCCGCCGCTTCCTCTGAGCGGTCGTTCTCGACTCTTCACCGCCTCAAAACATGACTACGGAACAATATGACCCAGAGACCACTGACACACCTGACTTTACTGCACGTCCACAGTGACGTTCTTGATCGGATGGACATTCAGCCACTGATGAAGAGATTTATCGACAACACACCGGAACAGAAGTCTACATTTGGAGTCTTTAAATATATAAGACATGCATTATTATTCATTTCACTTGACGCTACGTGACGCTGCATTCATCAAAATACTGCTGTGAAAACAGTTTACTTATTTTTGTATCAGGTACTGTTACCCAAGTTCGCTCTTCCAATGTTGATCATTGTTACCTTCACAGTATCTCAGGACACAGGTGGAAATGCAAGGCGACATTTTGATGTAAATCATTTTAGTTTAATTGATTATTCATGTAATTTGTTCTATAAACTTTTTTCTATTAAAAAAAATGCAAGGGGTGATCTGCACACATGAAAAAAAAAGAACAAAAAAGTTTAGCCCACACCGTGTTAAACTGTCACTACGACATAAGATTGTACAGTTATGTGCCTTTGTATATGTTAACATTTTTGTTGAAGGGAGATGAAATGTTTACCACTGCCATAAGCAGGACTTATATTATGAAATGCATTTGAACCGGAAACCTGTAGATTGTACCATGCACGGCATGAGAAAAAAAGCACTCAAATGAACTCTGACATTGCGTATACCTGGTGATTATTAGACAAGTACAAGTCAGAACACTTAATGTAGACCTATTGGATATTCTGTGTTAATGACATATTAGGGTATCAGGTGTTGTGAAAAAAACGTGTTAGTTTGCAACCTCAGTACCTCAGCACCCCCACTCAAAATACCTTCCTGCGCGCCTGGTGGTGCCAACCATAGATATATATAAACACTAGATGTCTTACGGCGGAGTCTACAACGTCCGCACATGGCGGCCATCTTGCTACAGGCAACTCGCTCACCCATAACATTGTGTTGATGCTACATGTACTTTTTAAATGACCATAACTTGCTCAATTTTCAACCGATTTTGAAACGGTTTGGTTTGTTATCAACGTCAGAGATGTCGGTATGCCACTGCATACTTATGAATAATTATGTAATTTTTTTTTAAAATAGAATAGAAGTATGCAGTGGCATACCGACATCTCTGACGTTAATAATAAACCAAACCGTTTCAAAATCGGTTGAAAATTGAGCAAGTTATGGTCATTTAATAAGTACATGTAGAATCAACACAATGTTATGGGTGAGCGAGTTGCCTGTAGCAAGATGGCCGTCATGTGCGGACGTTCGACTCCGTTGTCCGGCAACGCGGACGAGACATCTAGTGTTTATATATATCTATGGTGCCAACCATGAACTAGCCTAACCTGGGATAATCAAACACTTTGTATGTTAGTCATCAGCACAAGCACAATAAAAGTCCTTAAAGCTTTCATTTATGATGAACCTGCTTGCACGGCATCACTGTTTTAATTTAGCAGATGCTTTTATCCAAAGTGGCATAGATGGGGGGTTTAAACCTGATCTTGACCTCCATCATGGTCTACAGCAAGTGGGACTGAATTAAAAGTATTGAAGAGAGATAGTCAAGTAGTAGAAATGACCAACACTTTGCAACTGAAATTAGTTAAATTGGAGTCCTGGAGAATTGAATCTACATCTGATTTAGAAGTCAACTCATAAGGCAGACATGTCATGTCCCAAAAATAAGGAAACAAAAGAAATATGTATCCAGAAAATATCATTGTGGTTCAAATTCAACATGAATTACCATATGACCACAGAGAGTTTCTGAATTTTCTGCTAACCAAAAAAGAATAATAATAAAGCATAATTGTCGTAGAAATTTAGAATGTAAGGTTATATTCTGAAAATACTGGTGCTAGCATTGTCAGAGAGCCCTCTCCCCACATGGACTTGTTCACCGACTGACTGTGCAATGCTTGATAGATTAATATTTCTGACAATAATCTGCAAGGTTTGTTTGTTAACCAAAGCCATGCTTATAGTGTAGGTCAACAATAAGCTTGAAATGCAGAAACCTCAAACAGAGTGGGGTATATACTTGCCTTAAACTAACTACTGGCTATTTCTTTTCATACACACTTCACAAATAAAATCTAAAACTGTTAAGACAAGCTTATTGTGATAGGCAGCTAGTCAGTCAGCTTTCTTTTGGGCTGCTTCCGGAGCAGTGAGTAGATTATGAATGAGAAACACACGAAGTAAATAAGGACATGTCACTGCAATGTCAACATCTACTGTCAGCTGGGGGGTGGGCACTGTGGGGCCCCCATGGTACTGTAGTGAGCATTTTACAACCGGCTAAGGACTGGGAAGGGGCTGAAGGAGGCGAAACAGAGAAAGGGAGAGTGGGGGTTCTCTATAGCGACTGATTTTTGCCAGTCTCGTAAATCTCCTTCGATGGACTGCGGTGACTTTTAGTCTTAAAGGAAATGGCACTTTATAAATAGCTGGTCTCTCAACCCCTTTTCCCCTAGCCAGTTATGACTACCCCTCACCTCCTTCCCAGAGCAGTGGGGATACAGTACTGCTGCAGACAAAATGTCCCTGCCTTGCCTTTTCTTCCCCTCTTGGCTTCCCTCCCTTTAACCTTAATAAGAGACTGTGGAGAGGCTGTCAGTGTGACAATAATTACAGAAACTATAGCTGTTCACCAGCTGCAACAAGCCCCCTGCCTCCCTCACATGCAGACATACAACTCCCCTCCCCCTAATGTCAATGTCTTCCCTTACACACAAACACCTACACATACATACTAGGCATGATCAACAGTATGACACACAAGTAGGCCTAACAAGCAAATAGGTTTCGAGTGAGGACAAAAACGTAGGCTGTATACATCTAAAGAAGGTGTAATATTGCAGAAGCAAACATCTTTCCCAGTCTTGGCTTAATCCCACTGAACAGTGTATAGGTAAAACTGTAATATCTCAAATGTATTTTTTAACTAGTCTTGAGCGAGTAAAATTCTAAAAACTCAAAATAGTGTCCCAACTGCCAGTTTATTTGTCTATTACATTCACCCTTGACATAATGTAGTTCTATTTAACAGGCCTGAAGTGTAGCCAAAGCGGTCAAACATTGCGATATGTATCTGTATCATGATACGGTCAGAGCGCATCCCCTTCCAGATGAAACCCCCATAAAATCTAGCTTTCTACTAAGGCAAGCCCATGGTGCAAAATCTGTGCACCATGCATATTACACATGACGTCTCCCCTTGCCAAGGATCCGAAAGGAAAATAGCGAAATCATATTTAGAGAAAGCACTGTGACAAGAAACTGCGGTAGCACTACAATAACGAGTTCCAAGTTACAGAGATAAATGACACGACATTACTGTTTGCGTGTCTGCTCATTTAGTAAGCCATTTAGGGTCGCCATGTAGGCTACATAGACATAGAGGCTAGGCTCGTGCGAGGACAGCAAACAAATTAGCTATATTTATTGCTTGCTAGCTACTACATTGATACTAGCATTGGTTCGTAAAATAAAACTCAGTATTCCACTACGAATTAAATTGCTGGCATTTACATTTTTGGCCACCAAGCTCGCTATTTAAGGTATTAACTGTTGTGGCATTAACATTAGTTACACACTAGCTATAACGGTGGCAAACAACAGCAGGCTAACTTGCTAGTAGGCTAGCTGCTAAGGATTTGACTGCTATCTGGTTAATCAAATGATGGCAGAGCCGTGATGGGATGTTATTATCTTTTCCACCTTACCTGTTTGCTGATCAGTTTTGGGTTTCTTTCATTTATTGTTGAACATACCATGTAAATTAAAGGAAAAAATGGTAAGGGCCAAAACTTAGCACGTTTACCACGCACAACTTGGTTGGCTAGCCTAAGCTAATCATTTGCCCCGTTGAAATAGCATTCCACTTTCAAGCATGACACATAGGAGATAGCTAACCACCCCCTCCGTAGTTCTGATATACTGATTCTACACTTCTATTGGTTGCCGGTAAATGAGAATCCAATATTTTTATTTGAATGGTACTACAACTAACATTTTTGGTATTAGTTATATCACCCCAGATGTGTGTGTGTGGGGGGCCTGCGGGTGCTTGTGTTATATCATTACCACTGAATAACTTATTGAATAGTTATCATCCATAAAGTGTAGACGTATATTTCAATACATTGTAGTGCTACTGACTTTGCATTACCTCTGAACACAACTTCACATGAATCATGTTTAAAACAAGATACTTACATTTATGGTTATGAGATTAATGAAAATCCATCATCATTATTCCTTAATGGCTCTGTTCGATTTGTATGGAGATTGCATGATTGTTTAACAAAGTTGTTGAACTTTATTTGTTTTTTATTTGTTTTTAATGTTTACATTTTGTGTGTGTCTATAAAACAATCAAGTGCAATCATGAGTGTGAGTGTGTGAATGATACATCTGTATATTAATATTTGACATGTTCTGTCTGTATGATACATTTGTATTCTTCACAGCCAATTACCTACATTTCTCTCACAAACATACACATAAGTACACACTCTCAAACAGAATGCAAATTATACAATCACATACGGGAGGTCAACTTCTTCTCCAGGGTGTGTATCGACCCCCCCAACCTGTTGTTTTTACCTCTTTTGGGGGAGCCCAAGTCTTAATTAGGGGGTCAGACCCCCAAACCCCCCGGTAATTCGCACCCTGTCTCACACACAAACACACAAGCAGCACAAAAAAATCTCCAAATTCCACATGCACCCTTCCTGGGAAGGGATTCATAATCCTAAATGAAAATATTGGATGTGGGTGGAGGGATGGTTTAGTTGCAGGTGTGTGTGTGTGTGTTTGCGTGCGTGCACACACACGCTGCAGGATACAATCTGTTTCCTGCAAAAACAGATGGACTTAGACTACATGAACCCTGCACACACCTTCCTATCTCTAATTTACAGGGCCAACATTACCCAAACTGACACCCTCACTACAGCCTATAAATATGTTTAAATGTTACAGTTTGATGTCACTGTCAATGTTTATTTCTTCAGAAAGGAGTGACACCAATGTACTGTATAGAGTAGGCCAACTCACCTAATGACATGTTGTCATGCTCTTTCTTTTACATAAGTCAGGTACATTACAGCAAGAACCAAAGAAGACTTTCAGAGAAATGCTACTGTCATTGTCTCTAGGTATTGGCAACCTAGGCGGCTGTCTAGGGCATCACCTTGAGGGGCGGCCTGAAAACTACATATATTTTAGGGGCAATTAAATCTATGTTTTTTCAATAATTATCAAATAAACACACGCATGAAGACTTATTTGTTATGCGTGCAATGAGATCAGAGAGGGTCCTGGAAATCTTTTTTTAGGGTGCCAGAATGGACAGGATTGCCACTGGTCATTGTCAAGAAAATTTTATAATGTGTGTGCTGTATCCACCATCTAGTGGGTCATAAGGGAAGTAGGCTACATATAATATAATCCTTTTCTGACAATGATATAGAATTCCCATCTTTTTTGTTCCTTGTTTCATAATAGCCTACTGCCTTGCCCGAGGGAGAATTCTATGACTCCTTGCTTTCCAGATTTTCTCCACATTGAAAAGAAAACCTCTCAGGGAACCAAGACTGTTCTGTAGCTGAGTGGAAGGCAGCTGGTCTTATCATACCGTTTTTCTTCGATTAAACGCTGCGGCGTTTATTACACAATGATCATTTGGTGCGGCGTTTATTCGAGGGCGGCGTTTAATTAGTAAGATTGATTTACTGAATTGTAGCTGCAGTGCTAGCCTGGTCCTAACCAGACTCTCGTACATTTCATTTGTACAGAGTCTGGCCTCGCTCCATTGACAAGCGTTGACTTCCTTGTAGGCGGGTACTCTGTTGAAGTTTAAAACTATTGGATCTGCCCAGAGCCACTCTGATCTGCCATAACCAATCGCTAGCGTTCGCCTTAGCCAATTCCTTCACCACTACAGTAACAGAGCTAGCTGCCGTAGCTGGAAAATCAAACTTTTCCCGAACCCCGTGGGGAGGAGGGCCACAACATCATGGCCACCAACAAAACTCAGCAAAACTTGTTCTTGCTCCGGCTTTAGCTGTTGGATATTCGGCAGCGTTGCCACAACGGACCGAATGGCTTCGCTCGCATCTTTCTCCGCCGCCATTACGGAACTACAACACAAACTAGCGCACGACATCAACATCATCGTTCTCAGCCACTCCCTCTGTTCGCTTATTGGACAGGTAGAAAATCAACCTGCAGAATCTGATTTACGGACCTCATGGCCAGACCTATGTACAGAACAAGCCCCCACCCCTCGCCCCTCGGCTTGAAGCAACGGCCCCGGTGGATGTAGGTGGTATTGCATTTACGGTTAGGTTTCCGACTCTTCCGGTCGTTTTTATTCTATTAACTCCAGTCAACATTTACAAAACTATCTCCCCCAATCATTTTTGTTCGATTCTCGAACCTGGCTCATACTACTAGCTTTTTCATAGAAGAATTTTTCCCGATTTTTGCTAAGTTTGAAACCAATCCGAAATGGGTAAACTAGCACCCCATTTATTTGCTTACGTCAATAAAAGTTGCCTGCAAATGTGCTCGCGGATACTAACAGGGCACGAGCACAAAAGTTCACATTGGCCGATAGCCGATTTACATTGAGCTGAATGAGCCATAGACTTATATTGAATGAGCACAGGGAGAAATGGCTTGAGTTGCCTGCTTTGTTGTAGCAAGTTTAGCAAATCGTTGTCACACATAGGCCTACATGAAATGTTGTTAATATAGTTTATTCCCGTTATTTTAAAACAGATTTGATTTTTCGTAAAAACGTTCATGACATGATGGCAAATATATTAGGCTATGTTAAGCGCGAGCATAGATTGTTGACATGTCTATCTGGAGCAAAGACGAAGATTAATACTTTAACTGTTAACCACAATAGGAAATGATATATATTTAAATAATATTAGTCTTGCCTTCAGAAGCTTTTGTTAAACACACCCATTATTCTTTTTTTTATCGTGTCATCAAGCCAGACTGCTTTTGTGGGACAATGAAGGTCCTCAGTGACTATGTTTCACCCCCACTTACATCTGATGGAAACGTCTTGTAGCCTATATGGTTCTATGAATATGCCCCTTTCAAAGGCAAATGTGATACTCATCAAATCATACTCATATCACGAAGAAAAAAAGCAACATATGTGATGAGTTCCATCTAGAATAGCCCTATATTTAGCCCTATAGCCTATTTCTAAAAAACAAGTGAAAGGAATACTATACAGTGACAGAATACATTTCCGTTAAGTTTGCATCATGTGTCTGATTCTTATCGGAATTGTACCCCATTCTGCCCATAGATTCTGCAACTGCAATGCCTTAGCTCACACGCTCGTAACCATATAAATCTATGCTCGCGACTGGTTGTCGCAAAGTATGACGTGTACAGCTAGTTGCGAGCGTGCACGAGGTCTCGGAGCTAGGGAAAAAAAGAGCCACTGTTTAAAACTAGACCGGAAGACACGGAAGTGGAAAGATGGCCGCGTCCAGTCTCGCGCTCTCGCTTGCCTCACTGCGCCACTGAGCACTTTTCATAGAAATGAATGGGGACGCCATCTTGGAAGACAAAAGTAGCTTACTCTAGTTATATTAACTCTATGGTACAGAAGCAAATACATTTGAGCGGAAGTACGTAGGACGGCAGAGCCAGGCTACTGCAGTGCGGCCATAGACAAACAAAAAATAGACAAGGAGGTCAAACACAAAGCCTGGTGTACAATTGAAGCCGCGCGTGTCTACATTGTGTAGAAATCTGAAGCAGCATGCCGAAACGTTCTTACATTTTAGCTTTCAAACAGAAAGCTGTGCAGAAAGCCTTCACCAGCAGCAACAGATCTCTCGCACGCGAACTTCGGGTTGATGAAAGGCGAATTCGCAAGTAGTGAAGTCAGCTACCTCGCTACATTGTACATGTAATTGTCGCAATTACATTATAATAATGTATAGTCTGTTTTCAACCAATGTCATAATTTAGAATTATATAATTGCTTTCAGTATTATTACGTGACTTTATTTGGTAAGACTACAGTGCCTTTATTTTGAAGGCCTTGGAACGCTCGTGAGTGAGAGTCGACAAGCTAACAGCAAGCGAAGCACAGACAATTTAATGCTCCGATGACAGTTTAAGGTTGTTATAGCTGATGTTAGCGATCTAAACCTATATTGCCTTTTGTACAGCATGCAGCCAACGAGGTATGTTGTTTTGTGTCTGTATTTTGCTTTAGTGAACGTAATTTACATGCTGCGCATGTCATTGTATGTCATATTAAAGATCCTGTAAAGCAAATTCCATGATTTGCTGCTCAGTACATTATATAGGCTACGTGTGAAATGAGTTCCTGAAAGTATGTGATAAGCGCGAAAACTTTGTTGCACTGAAATGTGGAGTTAGACCGTAGAACAGTATCTCTTCTGTTTTCAGATCAGGTTTTAATGGGCGGAGCCGAAAAATGACCGATCAACGTCACTTTGACCGATCTACGTCAGATCACTGAATGGCTCCTCCTGCTGTACTGTTATTGTAGCCTACATCAGCTAGCTAGCTAGCTTCAGGATGTCTCCCTCCAGCCGCAACTGCATCTTCCCTGGATGCAAGAACTTTAGTTGTGCTGCAACGCTATTTAATTTCCCTATTGATGAGGGCAGGAAAAATAGGTGGATTGATTTTGTGAAGAGCCACGCTGATGGAAAGCTTCAGATACACTCCCAACAGCCGCCTCTGCAGTGACCATTTCACGGCGGATAGTTTTAACATGGACCAGAGACAGACGGGGTTCACAGACACACGGCTTCTCTTGCAGCGTGGAGCCGTACTGAGCATCATCCTCCCGGCCGTTCCTCCTCCGGTCGCACCTGTATTTCTAATATCCGAATGCAAGTAAATGCAGCATGAAACGACTCCATCCGCCCTCCCCACACCGCCACCGAAGTTGCTTTCATTTGAACACAAGGAAGGCGCGAATTGACCATTGAAGGCTCCAAACTCAAGGAAGGAATCGTCGGCACGGACAGCAGACCACCCCGGAGGAATGAGGTGTCAAGCAATTATCTATTAATGACTAAGAATAATAAATAAATGTGTTATTAAGAAATAAAGGTCCCATGCAGGGGCGGTTCTACACGGGGGCCTGCAGGGGCCAGTGCCCCTGTAAAAATTTCCCTGGCCCCCCCTGTGGTCCCCCTGAGCTGACTGAAAAAAAAAAAACTTTTACATGTTTTTCTTCTTCTAGTAATCATCGTGAAACGAGGAAGGGACATTGCAGCCTTTTTTGCCCCAGTAAATAAAAAAGTTAGAGAAACATATCAAGGTATTGAGAGAGCTGAGGAGCTGGAAGAGGGAGAGCCAGAGCCGTTTGTATGATTTTAATGTAAAGCAAAATTAAAGTATTTAATGTTTAAATATAATTTGTTTCCGTTTTTTAATGTGCCCCTCTGATTAAACACTGGGCCCCCCTTGGCCCCCCCAGTAAAATTTGTCTAGAACCGCCACTGGTCCCATGAAATAAATAAATGTTGTCTTTACAAAAACGTCAATTTGAAATAAGTACATTTATTTATTTATTGATGTAGGTAAATGGATTCAGCTATATAATTATATGATGCTATATTTATATACTTATTGCTATCTTTTTTTAATTTCAGGGTTTATTTCATAGCCACATTTATTTGTGTATTTATCTATTTATTTATTTAATTTTGACTAACACGGCATTCCATAGTTTTGACAACAGTAAACACATTCATTTATGCAACAAAATTCACTGATCTATACTTTTAGTATATCCACTTTATATTGTTGTTCTGTTAGCTATCCAGCATTTCATCTATAAATAAACTCCTTTGAAAGCAGTGATTCAATGTTATGCCAGCAGTCAGCACTAACCTGGCCATATCGGTTGTAAAAGGGAATTTGCTTCTAAATAACTAAACAGAATTTCCCTATTTTCCTTATACCGAACTCCAGTGCGTTAAGCGCTTAGTTTCATTTAATTGCGAATGCCTTTGTTAATCGCATTAGTTCATTGACTAAACAAAATTCACTGAAGTTATCATACAGCCTCCGATACAGCCTCCGATACAGCCTCCTACAGCACGCGCTAGTGAAGCATATGGTGCGAGGGATGCTCAAAGAGAGATGCACTTGTTTTAACTGAAGAGCTTTGTAACTATGTTTAAAAAGTGCTATGTAAATAAAGTTATAATTATCAATATTTTTAGACAGACAAGTTAATGATTGAATAATTTGATCAATAACTACAGCGTAAAAGATGAGAACACTTTGCATGACGAAGTAGACACACGTCAGTAGACACAACTTTCTGCAATGGGACGTGCAGGATTTACCATGGATTGATTCATTAATGTTATCAGTAAAGAATATGTCTGAACATGTTGATATTAATTATAGGCTCATGACATTGGATCATAGCAGATACAAAAGCAAAGCTAACAGTTTCACTGTGGAACATCAACTCTTGTATTTATTTGCACGCAATAGTAAGACATAACACAATTGGCACTCCTCCACAACACATTACAAAATCAATAAGTGAAGATCCAAACATTCTTCAATTGCACATGTACCGGGCAACATTGTAAACACCAACAGACAGATGGGCAGCCAGCCAAAGCAAGAGCTCATTTGATAGGTGAGTCCAGGATCTCCTGGTAATCCTGGCGCACGGCCCGGCTCACCCTGTAGAGCTTGAGGCCCGTCAGGGCAAACACACTGATCATGATGACCAGGCATCCAAGGACGTCATACACAGAGGGCACCATCCTCAGCACAATGAGTTGAAGCAACATGGCCACCACAATTTCCAGGTGTTGCACAGTGCTGACCAGGGCGGGATGAAACCTGTTCAGGGCATAGTAGACCCCCAGGAATGCCATGGTGGAGCAGATACAGATCCCAATCAGATACCCCCAGGTCTCCCCATCCAGGGGGATGATAGGCTCCTGCATGACGAACATGGTGGACGCCCCCCACACAGTTCCCGTCCAGCCAAAGGTGAAAAGTGCCGTCCACATGCTGACACGCTCCTTGATGGCCCGGTAAACAATCATGGAGAGGGCGGCGGTGAGGCCAGCCATGACGGTCATGGTATAGCCGAAGGCCTCCTTCCAGAAGCCCAGCTTGGATTTTTCCTCATCAGCGACGTTGGGGATCATGACCAGACACAGGCCAAAGACACTGCCCACCACCGTCACCACGTCCGAGTAGCCTAACCGCTCGTCCAGCAGCAGAAAGGCCAGAACGGCACTGAAGACAGTAGTAGAAGCTCGCCACATGAGGGTGCCATTGCTGGGCGGCACAATTGCGAAGGAGGTGTAAGCGCAGGTAATGGAGATGACGTTGCACACTCCATAGAAGAACAGACGAAGACGGTAGCCCTTGGGGCCAAAGGGGGCTTCCTGATAGTAAAAGACCACCACGATAGACAGCACTTGGATCACGGAGCGGATAAAGATCAACTCGAGGGAGGGCACTTTGGAGCGGTCAGCAGCCAGTCGCGTTATTAGCGCCACACAACCGTGGGCCACTGCCGCCCCAAAGAGGGCCATCCAGGTGACCCTTGATGCTAAGACTGAGGCCTCACCAAAACTAGCCAGTTGACCCCCCACACCCTTTTCTCTCTGCTCCCCCGGTGACTTTGGCCGGGTCTCCATGGTGCCAAAAAAAGTCCTGCCATGATTAGGGTCAGACACCAGTTTCTTACCCGGGCTCTCCTCTGCGAAAGAACTAAAGTCCTCGAATGAGGGTGCATCATCATATCCCTCATCTCCGGGCTGGGGAAAATTGGTAGCATATTTCACTGTGATGGTGTTGGGGTGGATCTTGACTTTCTTTTTGGATCCATATTGTAGCTTGGATGGAGATAAATCCATGTTTCTTCAGATGTTGAGAGATGTCTGTGAAATTAGATAATGTCAAACTGTAAAATGATTAAGGGTTATACAGTTTAATATGGCTTTATTAAGATCCCAATAACTGACAAAAAATTATATTGTTGAAGGACAGTAGATGTTCTGGGATTTTGCTGACTCAAAAAAGAGGATTCCCTAAAGATGGCTAAAATGCTTACATAATTCATAAAACACTGCCTCTGTGATCTCTTTCTGCCTCTCTCTCTCTCCCTCCCTTTTTTATTTCTGCATCCTTCCCCCTCTCTCTTCACTCTCTCTCACACACACCTTCCCCCGACACACACACTCTTTACCTCTCACCCGCTCACTCTAATGTGTTGTGCTATCTCTATATATATCTGCAGCTAGCACAGATAAACCAGTGAGCGTCTGAGTGAACAGTGAGCGTCTGAGTGAACACTGTGAACTTGATTCAGTCTGATGGATTATATAATTATGTAAGAGGAAATCACAGAATGACAACTCTTAGGGGAAGTGCTCCACTTATTAGGCCTGAGGGGACAAGCCATGATCTTTGCTTAAATATTCTGAAATATATCATCTTCAGGTTTGCGATTCTTTGTAAGACCATAAAGATAAAAAATTATCTCCTGCTTGGTAACACTAGGTAGCACAATTACGTTGTAAAGATACAACTAAAGCATATTATATTTTATACTCATAACAGTACCGGTATTCAATCAATGAAGGGTTGCATGAAATTGTTGAGAATTATTTGGAATAAATGGTGTTGGAATAGTTTTTATTTAATGTCTGCATTGTAATATGTAGCAGTGCTTGAGCACAACCTCCTCACATAGTCACATTTCACATTAAGTTGTCTGTCAACCCACAGTGGTGGGCCAGTGCCAGACAAGCTGAATTATGTCAGCACCACAGTAAAACCAAAGCAGGGGCAGAAACATGTTGCGCTCTCTCTCTCTCTCTCTCTCTCTCTCTCTCTCTCTCTCTCTCTCTCTCTCTCTCTCTCTCTCTCTCTCTCTCTCACTCTCACACTCTCACTCTCACTCTCTCACTCTCTGTGTGTGTGTGTCTTTCTCTCTATTTATATATCTACATCTCTATCTATGTAGGCCTATCCACTTATATCTCCTCTCTCCCTTTCTCTCAAATGTTACTCATTTACATTTAGTTAGTTAATGTTAGTCACATTGATGCATAATTGCATCAATTAAAAATGCCTGGATAAAAACAATAAACAAACTATCAGGCTAAATGAAAAATAAATCATTAAAACCTGGAATCTGCTATAAGCAGTAGCCTATTCTCCTAAATCTAGAGTAAACGTTTTTCCTGCGTCTTGTGGTCTTGCAACATGAAATGAATCATATGTGTGCATATTTTGAATATCTCATATTGGTTCTATCTCTGTATACCATAATTTATATCGTATACATTACACAATTATGTCTCACCAAACGTAATATGAAATGCCATAAAAAGAGGTAAGAACTTACACCGAAAAAAGGTAGTCACTTACAGCTTAACAAATACGCAAAAATGTAGCCTAGGCAGTGTGCAATTCGTTTGTGAGATAACAAAAACGCAATATTCAGCATCTTTCGTTTCTCGTTTTTACTTCATTTTAAGCAATAACAGTGCGAGAATAGGTGTCTTGCTATTTCGACTGTGAACCAAATACCCAGCGAATAATTGTTTCAATATATCAATTTAAAATATGTTCACACGTACCTTGTATCTAGAAATAGGTTCCTATCGATTGTAAAGCAACATTTGAGTTATAAATGATAATGTTCCTTGATTCCTTGGTCTTTACATTTGGTACATTGCGTTAGCCATTTCTCCATCTTCCCCTTCGAACGAAGCGCGTCTCCAAGAGGCAAGGTGCAGCCTACGTTCAAACGAGATCTTCTCCACGCCTTCGGTAGACGTGGATGTCGGGTGATGGGTAACGGAAAAAAGGGGAAAGAAGAGACGCGCGCAGTTAGTGTGTTCTCTCGTGTGTGTCCCGAAAGTATCTTCCTTTGGTTACATGTTTTCATCATTTTGGTGTGTTAATGTCTCTAGTAAATCTATCAGTGTTTTTGCAGAGACTGACATTGGAGGATATGGAAAAACCCCATGGAAAACAGGCATAGGGAGTCTGACATAAAGACATTGATGCTTTAATAACAGTGACAGCTTGTGGTGTTTGGATTGTGGATACGGGGTAGGCTAACCAAGGCTCAACATCGTGCATTTGAACAATCAATTTCTACAATTCTAATCGAATTCTTGCAACCTTTTCAAGAAACTTAAATTTAGTTTCTTTATGACCAGGGGCGAATCTAGGTTCCCACTTTTGGGGGTGCTAAGCCCCTAGATAAAACGTATTATGTTTCCTGTGTTTCCTGTGACCCAGCAAAACTAGGGGGGTCTGGGGGCATGTTCCCCCAGAAGACATTTTTGAAAATATTCTTTTAAATAGTGTCCTCTAGTGGGTTTTAGGAAGATAAATGAACAAATTTAGATTGAACCCTTGTGCTGCCTTCGGGTCACATGACCCAAAGGTTCACAATGAACCATCGTTGTGTTTACCCAATTTTACCCAATACAAAAACAAATACATAGCATTTTCTTTTAACCCTATTTTAAAATAGGGCTAGATACGCCCATGTTTATGACACAGCCACATTTGCCGGACAACTAATGGTCCATTTCCAGTCAGAGCTCATATCCTTTAAAGGTCACATGACATGAAAACTTCACTTTAGGAGGTTATTTAACATTAATATGAGTTCCCCTAGCCTGCCTGTCCCCCAGTGGCTAGAATTGTCGATAGGTGTAAACCAAGCCCTGGGTGTTCTTCTCCGCCTTTGAGAAAATGAAGGCTCAAACGCTCGGTTTGAAAATCTCCTCCTTGTGACGTAGATAGGAGCCAGGCTACCGCCCTTCTCTCTGCTGTGCCCGCCCAGATATAATCCGGCCCGCCCATGAGGAACTGAGCTACGATCGTGCAAGGGCGAGTGCAATATTGTGTTTTCCTGCAGAGACATCATGGCTAGCAAACGAACGAAGCATAACAGTTGCTCAGTGCTTGGATGTACAAATCAACACACAAGTCTTTTTGTAGTTCCTTCATCAGAGCCTCTAAACAATCAGTATCTTAATTTTATTTTCGCTGGAAATGCGCCTACACAACTTCTGTTATAGGTGCATTTGTTTTGTATGTCTGCGCCAAACACTTCAGCCACGACTGTTTCCTCAACTTGAGCTAATACAAAATTGGCCTTGCTGAAATTAAATTCTGGATCAGTACTAACTCTCCTTCGTCCAGCTACTAACCTCGGACAAGTAAGTTAACGCTATATCATTTTGTAGCTTTACTGTATATGGTTACCTAGCTTGCTACCCTTAGAATGTGGCTGTAACATTAGCTCTGCAGCTAACAGCTGAGTTACTGTCTCTATGGAAAGGTAGATAGCATCAAGTATGTGTGTGAATACACATGCTGTACGTGAGTGTTGTACACTTCTTTGTTATTTGGATAACCGTTCTGCTGTTGGTGTTATGGCGCGCGCGATATCCACCTTTCCCCTCATTGAAATGACTGAGTGTGTACCTCTGCAAACCAGGGTTATCAGATGAGAATGGGCAAATTCAAGGCATTTTACAGCAACGGGGTTACAGCCATTGCGATACATCCATTGTAAACATTAGCGCATGGTGCCGCCCCTCCGCTCCTCATTGGCATTTAAAGCTACAGACACCAAAACAGCGCGTTCTGAGGAAAGCTCCTTGTGGGACTGCTAGTAGTGGCTGTAATTCTGCATCAAGGCTGAATTTCGGGAAAGAGACTTCTGATACAGTATTAGGGGACCACTAAGGCCTATATAAAAGCATCCAAAAACAGCATGTCATGTGACCTTTAAACCTGTATAAAACATTTACATTTGCATTTCAGCAAGCTACGAGGGTACGATTCGAATCGTACCCTCACGATTCTAATCGATTCCTGGGGTCACGATTTAATAAAAAATTGATTCACGATTTAATAAAAATGTTGAACAGGTCACTCACTACTCCCAGACCGCTAATGGCCCATGTACGCCCATAGGTGGCGCTATAAGCCATGCCCAAAGTATACGTGATTTCCCCAGCGCCCCATTATTCCAAAATGCCTGAAAATTGGTATACATGCCTTATTTCTCATGGGGAACAAAAAAGCCTCAAGAACCCATAAGGTCCGCCATGATAGATTTTGCTGTACTGTCCAAATTTGGTACAACCTTCAAAACCCTTCTCCTCATGAACCATAGATCCAATCGACTTGAAAATTGTTACAGATTTGTAGAACACATGTCTTTCGATAGGGTCAAATTGAATAAGGAATGCAATACAAAATGGCTGAAAGAAGTGTATTTATGTAAATGTACACATTGCCACAATATCTTTGTGTTAATAAATCAAATATAATTTTGACTGATGGTTTTTCAAACGTTAGTGCCTTCAAGTTTACAGCATTTATGCATTTAGCGTCCGCTAAATGCATAAATGTAAATGTAAAAATAATTCAGATTTGATTGGAACTCTCTTTTATACATTTATAGTTGGATTTGACATTTAACAGACATCATTTAGCAAGTTGTTTAACTCAAACAACCATAACACAGTACATATGGTATACAAAGCTGCAGTCAGATTTGGCGAAATTGTTAGCTTGGATGTTATCTTACATATAGATGGGGTCTTGATGATGATGCGCACGCAGCTTCAAGACAGAAAGACGCGTTCCATTTCACTTTCACTGTACCCTACACTTGTTTGCGCCATTCCCCCCTTTCTGAATAAAGTTCGACTGATCTGATTTGTTGATTTCTGTTGCTATGAAAACCAGTTTAGCCATGCTAACTAACATTGCTTTTAGCTAGCTTGCATTACCATTCAATCGCTAACAAAACATTAGTAAAAATAGCTTGCTAATCGGGCAGAACTTGTTAATGCAGGAGACTCCGAGACCTTAGCGCGTCACTAGTATCTCGTGATATCACGCAGTCGGAGCACAGCTAGATAATCAGCGTCAGCGCTCTTGGGTACCCAGCATGCAGTGCGGCATGTCAAAAAACGCAAAGACTTGTGGAAAATAGTTTGGTTACAACAGCCGTGTGAGGGATTTCAGTTGTTGTGTTCGTTCAGTTAGATGTTTGTAATGTTATTGTTTGTTAGTTGATATAATCTGGTTGGTCCAGGGCTCCAGACTGCGACCAAATGGTCGCATTTTGCGAGCAGATTTTGAGACAGTGCGAGCATTTTTTACAAGTACTCGCGCATGTGCGACCTACAAATTTGGAATTTGGAAAAAGTTGTTATTTCATGTTGAAAGACGAGAAGATCACGAGGCTGTAGGCCTGTGTGTGTGAGAGGGGGAGGGTCCGGAAGTGATTAGTCAACCAACTGCGCGAGTCACGCGTCACTCATGCAGCGCTGGCGGCGCCGACAGCCGGCTGACTTGAAGCTGAGAATGCCATTGGCTGCTACAAGTCAGCCGGGCTGCAGGCGACTCAGGCGCTGCGAACCGATGTTACTCGCTGTCGTCGCGCTTAAAAGATCACCACAGCTCAGTAAAAAATGGCAAAACGAACCATCAACGCTTTTTTGCACCAAAGCCAAGCCAACAACAACAATTAGCTGAAAAACAGAATGAAAAATCAAGTGATGAGTCGCAGCATGCGAACTTACGTAGAAGCTGAGTGGGGAACGGTGCAACAGAGAAAGATTTTGTTGTCTTGGCCGGAGAAGATAATGTCATTCGATTTGGATGTGATTCTTATAATAGGCATATTCATTTTTCAACCCAGCGCGTTAGCATGAGCGAAGTAGGGCTAGGCCAAATTAAGTTTTTCAGGTGATACTAGCTACATCATATTCGACATCGAACTATGAAAAATAAACCGTTGTTGGCAGAGTTTGCATTCAACGTTTTTCGAGTCACCCGGTACTTTGTAAATGTACTTCAATGAAATGCTGCCATACCACAGATTTCTTTGCCATTTTGACTAATAACACCGACAAAGTAGGCTATGGCAGAGTTTGTAGTTCGGCAGCCAATTGTGCTCGTGCTGTGTGCAAAATACCAAACCAAAACAAAGCGCAGATTAACGAAAGGGAAAACAGTAACACCTTTTATTTTAAATTATATATTTTTAGAGTTGCTTTATTTGTCTTAACTAATATAATCTACAATTTCTGTAGAACATTTCGTTAATTCAGCAATGATGATCAGGGGCGGTTCTACACGGGGGCCTACAGGGGCCAGTGCCCCTGTAAAAAGGTCCCTGGCGCCCCCCTGAGCTGACTGAATAAAAAATTAAAACATCTTTTTTTTTTTTTTTTTTACACGTTTTTCTTCTTCTAGTAGTCATCGTGAAACGAGGAAGGGACATTGCAGCCTTTTTTGCCCCAGTAAATAAAAAAGTTAGAGAAACATATCAAGTATTGAGAGAGCTGAGGAGCTGGAAGAGGGAGAGCCAGAGCCGTTTGTATGATTTTAATGTAAAGCAAAATTAAAGTATTTAATGTTTAAATATAATTTGTTTCCGTTTTTTAATGTGCCCCACTGATTAAACACTGGCGCTCCCTTGGCCCCCCCAGTAAAATTTGTCTAGAACCGCCACTGATGATGACACAAGCGGGAATCAGATCGGCATACGGCAGCTCGACTAAAAAGATCTTAGTCGACCAAGAGCATATCGACCAGAAAATCGACTAGTCGACTGAGTGGGGACAGCATGGGCGTAGATTTAGGAGGGGACGCTAGGTACTAGTCCCCACCAATATTTTAAGATTACAAAATTGTCCCCACCAATATTTTAGTGAACTCCTTTGTGCTGTAATTTGGATCGATTACGAAAAAAATATTTTGCACAATATATTTGCAAAACTCATTTGTATTATTGTTCGTCGCCCAGAAAAGTGAAAAATACATTTCCAAGTTATCCAATGCGCCCTCGAACCTGCGAGACAAGATGATGTAATTTAATTGGCTGAAGTGGCAGTCAGAAACACTTCGTGAATCTTGACTTGCAGAAAGAGAGCTGTCAGTAGTCTGACACGGTAAACTACTAAATACGCCAGGAAATAATAAAGCCTCATATTAGTATTTCGTTTGGTCTCAGCATTGATATTTTTGACCCTTTTGTGCTTTGTAGATATGAAAATGTCACCCAAAAAGAAAAGATGTATCAGAAGTGTTTTCACCACCCAGAGAGTAAGTAGCTAGCAAGGTCGTTGTTAGTTAGCTAGTAGGAAAACTACCCACAGTGCAAACCTGCTAGCCTTACATCGCCACCCATTCTACAATGGAAACATGTTTTGAAAGTTGTTAGTGTAGTAGAGCATGTAACTTTTGCTTGTATTAAATCTATCCCTAGCGTCTGCAATCTTTCGACCAGTGTGTTAGCAGCAGCTGGTCTTGTTGAAGCCAGAAGGATAAAGCTAACCTACCCACATAATGGGACCTTGCTAGTTTAGCCTAGTACCAGCAGGCTAGCAACTTAAAAGTGATATTAACTGGTAATAAGTAGGCCTATATAATCCCTTGGATAGTAATATGGCTATCCCTGTAATCTCAACCAATGTCAGCAGTCAACTAAGCATGGTTAGTGTCTGTATTAAATTGATGAATTACTGTGCAGGAAAAACAGCACTCTGAAGCTACAGATGTAGAGCAGGTTGGTGATGAATCAGCATCAGGGGTTCAAGTGAGAAGTTGAATTTGTCCATTTTGGTAAAGATTGCATTAAATTGCTGTTTTTAAGGGATGTTTAGACAATGTTACCCATGAATGTTATCATTCACACTTATACTTGTAGGTAGTAAAAAGGTGCTATAAATTGGGATGCCCAAATATAAATCATTATTTCATTGCTCAGAAGTCCAGTACAGATGATGTAGGCCTAGTACAGCTCTATGAAACCTAAACCAATTACCTACATATAATTTATATAATAATTTTTTATTGGGGGGGGGGGGGGGGGTTCAGTGTCCCTACCAAAGCTGAGACCAAACCTACGCCCTTGGGGGACAGCCCTACACAACATCAGCTTGAGGCATAAAATGTGCCAAGACAGATACGTTAATGAAACTGAGTCGCCACTTCCAACTGCATTCCGCAGACAAGACGTTAGCATTCAGTCAGCGGATGAGGCTGAAATGGTAGTCAAGTTTAACACTGCATACTTTGGTAGTTCCTCCTTTTTCGCAAAGGAGGAACTACCATTCACCAAATTCAAGAGTGAAGTTGAATTATTAAAAAAGAATGGCGTAAAATTAAACCCTACATACTGCAACGACACAGCATGTGCGCAGTTCATTGGCGCTATTGTACATTCACTCAAACAGAAGACTCGTGAGAAGATTAAGGACGCCACTTATCTCATTCATGATTGATGGTGACACAGATGTTTCAACTAAAGAAAGTGAAATAGTGTATGCAAGGGTCCTGCAACAAGGTAAACCAACGAATATCTTGATTGGCCATGTGGAAGTCCAGCATGCAAATGCAAAAGGTAGGCCTATGTTAATTACTATAGCTGAATTTGACCTCAGTTTAGTGCTTTCAGTGCTTACTCAGAACACATCAGTTAGAAATGTATGCCAGGAATGATTGAAAGAGTGAAACAGTTTCAATGCTCTTAACCTTTTAAAGCCATAACATGTTATTTGTAGGTGCCACGGTGATTTAACTGTTCAGTGTGATGACAGGGGAAAGAAACTATTACTGTTTGCTGGTGGTTTTGGTATATAGTGAATATCATTCCAAATTGTACACAACAATTACAGCTAACATATCATTCATTTAAAGGAGTCTATAATGCCACCAAAGAGGCCTTTCATCAACTAGGGACAGAAACAGGGTGGTTAGAGAAGACAGTTGCCATGGGAGCTGATGGTGCTGCAGTCAATCTTGGACATAAGTAATAGTAATGTAATAGCCCTCCTCCAAGCTGAGGCAGGGGCTTTTATGGTCCCATTCCATTGCTTGCCACATAGGTAGGTTATGTAGACAATCAGGTTAAAGTTAGGGGAAGCAAACAATATGTATTTGTATAAGTAGGTATGTATGTAATGTATTCACTTTAATTGTAGACTGAAGCTGGCAATGCTGTCTGTGCAAAGAAAAGTCCCAATGGTGGACCAAGTCTACAATCTCCTTAACATGGTGTGGAAGACATACCACTACAGTCCCAAGTCTATGAGAGAGCTCAGAGCCCTCGGACAAGAGTTGGATGTGCATGTGAACGTCCCAGGGGGTGTCAGTGGGACACGCTGGCTCCCACATTTAACCCGGGCCCTACATACCTTACTGAAACCTGGAGGAAAGGACCGGAACCTGCAGAGCTCAGGGCAGTTCACAGCAGTTCACTTCCACATGGAACATTTGACCGCATCATCAAGCAATGCAGATATTGCTGCGAGAGCAAGGAAGGTCTGTATTAAATTTTTAAATCATTTAATATTTTGGATCCGTAAACATTACTTATATATTGGTTCTGTCCTGCAGATCAAGAAGATGATGGAAGCTGGAACCTTTGTTGCTTTTTGTCACTTCTTGGCTGATTTGTTTGAGGCCATCAGCAAATTCAGCCTTCTCCTTCAAAGGAATGATGTAATCTTGCCTCAGGTCAAGTGACAGCTAAATTAGAGTATGCTTAATTCTAATCTCACCAGGTTTAGGTTTTTACATTTCTAAAATGTTTCACAGGCTGTCAATGGGATTGAAAATCTTCTTGTGACTGTTGAGGCCATGGCAGTCAGATGCAAGCCAGGTGGTAGACTAACAAAGCTACAGGCAGACCTTCAGGCCCAGAAACAAAGGCAGGAGCATGAAGAAGGAGAGAATCACCCTGTCTACAAATATCAGGTAAGGAATTATCAGATTTAGTTGCTGAGTTGAATCTTTATTTTATATCCTTGTCTCAAGCCATCTCCCAAATATTTTCACTCAGGGGGTCACCATCAAAGGAGAAGCTGCTGAACTAGCAGAGGATGGACTCTCCACAGTGAGCACACCAAAGCTGCAGCAAGCAGTGAAGGCAACAGTTGACTGTACTGTGTGAAACAAAGATTCATCAGTCTACTTGGCAAGGGAAAGGACAATATTGTAACACATTTACTGTAAATATAAAATAAGCAATCATTATCACACATTCATCTTTGGTGTTATTATTTTCTTTCTCTCCCTCTCTCTCTTTTAATAGATGAAAACTCAGATGAAAAAGCAACAGCAAAGGCAGTGAGATCATTCAAGATCTTCAGTCATGATTCCTGGCCAGAGCAGAGAGACCAGCTAATAGACTATGGTACAGAGGAGCTGGACTTCCTGCTGGACCACTTCTCCACTGTGTTAACAAGGTCATTGAGTCTTTAAATTATCATGGCAGAGCATAAAAAAGTATAAAAAAGAACATCATTTCACACACTTGATCCTGAAACAGTTTTTTCATTTTAGAAATGGCTGTGACACTAATCTGGCTAGAGAGGAGTATCAGTCCATGAAGATGTTAATCTCCAGAAACTACATGGACAAATCCTACCACGCCCTATGGGAAATGATGCAAACAAAGTTGCCATTCTGCTCTGACTACAAGGTATGATATAGGCACTATTTGAGCTATCATTAGTATGTATTTGTAAGTTATGAATTCTTGATTAAATCTAACTAATAGTCTATTCTTTGTACATTTGAACATCCTACATCTTGTGCACATTATGCTGGTCCTCCCGGTCTCCTCTGCTGTGTGTGAAAGGGGATTTTCAGCACAGAAGAGGATTAAGGGCCAATCCCAATACTCCCCCTTACCCCTTCCTCTTACCCCTAGCCCTTAGTTTACCCCTAGCCCTTGGCGCTCGAAACTGAGGGGTAAGGGCTACATATCCCTAAGAAATGGGACGCCACTTGGTTACGGGTACGTCATCTAGCACGTATCAATATCTCCAAAGAAAGTAGTGTTATGCACTGATATCAAACTAAATTTGCTGCTAATGGAGTTTACTTAAAACTGTAGACATGCTAGTGAGAGAAATGCGGGACTGTTGTGCAAATCAGCACTGTAACATTAGCGTTGCAAACTAGCGATCTTTAGAAACATTTCAATTAGGAAAATGGTTGCAAATATATATGTACAGGAGTGTGTACAGCACAAAACAAGACTGTCATAATTTTTTTATCAATTAAGCCGAAAATATTATATTTATCGGACTCTCTGGCTGATCTGGCCGCCATTGTTGCCGGTCGCACAGTATTCACATTCAAGTAAGCTCCCGATCTTACTTGGTTTTAAGGGGTGTATACCCCTTCGTCTTAGCCCTACCCCTAGCTCAAAAAGAGTATTGGGACACCACTAGCTCTCACATGAACGCGTAAAAGTAAGGGCTAGGGGGAAGGGGTAAGGGGGAGTATTGGGATTGGTCCTAAATCTGATGTCAGAGGGTCCCTGCATGTAGACACAGTTGAGGACCGGATTAGAATTAGTATGGAGGGACCTAGCTTGGAAGAGTTTGATGCCAGAGAGGCTGTTCGAATGTGGTTCAATCAGGGTAAAAGATCCAGGAGGCCCAACTACAAGTGTTGGCCGTCAGAGGCTCCAGGTGGCCCACAAGGGGATGTGCTCTAAAGGAGAGCAAGGAGAGGCATGAGACGTTACTTGTTCATCTAATGGACCCCTCTTACCTCATGTTTACATGTCATGTATTTGTTTAATCGTTTTTTGTACTGGCCACATACTTTCTTGGCGTCTATGAATATGTTCTTGTACTGTAAGCGTCTTGCTAAATGAATAAATGTATTGAGTAATGTCATATCCCTCTGAAATTAAAATAAAACTGCACATGAGTTAAGTCTATCAAAGCATTTGTCAGTAATACAATTATTACATTAATAATTGCATTGCAGGTCGATTTAAGGTGTTCCCCTAAATGTTTGCTTGCGCTCCTAAAATTTTCAGTCAGGGGCTACTGCGCTCCTAGTAAAAAAAGTAAGTCTGGAGCGCTGGGTTGGTCACCCTGATTGTGCATGTTGTGTAGTGTAATGGGACCAGAGAGTCGGCTGCTGTACTGTCACAAGGTATTCTCGCAAGGAGCTGAACATGAGCTCTGCCTAGCCCCGTTGCCCACATCACTATTGTTAATTGTGAACTCAAGAAGAGTTTCAATATCCTATAAAAAGCTAATACTCTACCCTTTCTATTCATAAAATCTCAACAGTTGGTGTGTAGCAGAGAGGGTAGAGAGACTGACTTGTAACATCATGAGTTCAAATCCCCATTCAGCCTATTGTTGTTGGCCAAACATTAAGTAGTTTTGCTCTCATCAGGGCTGGACTGGGACAAAAAATCGGCCCTGGCATTTTTGGCCCAGGCGGCCCACACCCACCGTGACTGGTCAGACACATTCCCTGCAGACAGTCCTTAAAATATGGGTGCATTCTATAATATGAGTTGCCTAGTGTTCTGCGTTCATGTGATAGTTTTTGAACCTTCAAGGAGGGTCTCAAGACTTATCTGTCGATCTTACACTTAAATAATAATTCTTAGAGTTATGATTTGTATATGGTATAACAAAATAATTAATATATAATATATAATAAAAAATTTGATATTGTATTGTGATTATTACTATTTTGCTTAATATTGGCTTAGCAACTTTTAAAACTGTTTACTGTTCATTTAAATTAATGTAAGATTCATATTTTGTGGCTTTGAACAAAAGTGTCTGCTAAATACAATACAGAAACACACACACAGCCTACTACTCTTTCTTCCATCTTTTCCTCACTCGCTCCCATGGCCCTGTTATGGTCACTCTCCTCCTCCTCGGCTTCTTGCCTGACTGACAATAGCCTATGTTTCGGCCTCTCTGAGACAGCCACCTCTCCTCCTTCCTCTACAGGTAATGCAGATGTTGAAGCAGCTAAAGCCCCCCCAAACATGTTCGAATTTTTTTCCACATTTTGTGGCATTCACCTGTAGATTTTTTAAAATCTTTTTCTCCCTTAACTTTTCTGTGCCTCCCTTGCGCTTTGGTGGTCGTTTCTCCATTTTAGCGATGCTAAACTTTAACGATGCTAAACCAGCATACGCATTAGCCAACAGCTCGTGTGGCCTGCGGGAGGCGATATTATGATTCAGGGGAAGGGGGTTCCTGGATTTGATTGTGTCAGGCCAGTGTCAATAAAGAAAAATAACCAATGGGCTGCTGTCAATTCTCTATGGGCCGGCCCGAAAAAAGAAAAAAAGCCTATAAATTATATCGGCGATTCGGCCAAAAAATGCGTCAGCCCACCGGGCAAATGCCCGGTATGCCAGATGGCCAGTCCAGCCCTGGCTCTCATGTTGTCCAAGTCTCGATCTTCTACAGTGTACAGTGTTTATAATATTTTGCCATTTTGCGGAGGAACCCGCATCGCTGCTTGCAGCTATATTTATTCTTGTAATTTATCTCATTAACTCATTGGTAAAAAGTTTTGAAATTTGGCATATTGATACAACATACTGTAATGAACCTAGAATGTAGCCAGATTATTTCGGCAAGGAGAATGCATACAAAACGAGGCTGCACCACGGACTTTGAGAAAGGTTCAGTCTTTAGTATTTAAGTATTTAAGTATTTAAATTCATGCGGCTACTACCCGTTATGCCGGATAAGGACAGACTACTAAAGGCCCCAGCAAGCTTCGATATGCCACCCAACTAACCGACTACCCCCAAGCCCCGTTGAACTCAGGCAGGTCACACCACACTGCAAACCACCACAATCAATAAGGTTCCACACACCACCCCCGTAGGGCACCGCACACACTCACGGCACTGCAATAGGCACACAAGATGCCAGCCGGGCTACAACCGAAGCCACCGTCCCTCGTTCACCCTCCCACCCCGGATCATAAACTGGTACTGCCGTTCGGTTAAAAACACACACACACAGAGTAAGGATTAAAAACTTAACTCGCCCGATTGACAAGACCCTCCCCCGGGGTCTGAGCTTGAGCACTGGCCGGTAAGGGGAGAGACAACAGCCACCGATCCAGCGCTCGTAGGTCCCCGCGAGTGACGTCAGCGGGAAACCTCTAGCTGAGAAGCAGCCAATGCACTCCTATTTTCCCCGCCTTAGCTACCAGTCACCCCACTCGTCTATCTTCACCGCCGGCAGCTCTAATCAGCGTGCGAACGGCACCCACCCTGTCTCCCTGAGTGCAGCTCGACGTGAGCAATCTAGCGCCGCTTCCCAGAGAACCTCACCTGTCGCTGGCATCGTCCTTTATCCCTGTTCACTCGCTCATTATCCCTGACCAGGTGTAGCTCATTAATTAACACCCCCAGCTCTTCCCTTAGATCCCTCCCCCCCTACAAGAAGAAGCACTGTCAAAGCATTGCCAACACAACATCATTCCATTACAATACCACAACTAACGCCCAAACAAAGATTGTTCAAATCAAATCATGATCCTGACTGACTTCAGTCATAAGCTGAGATCTATACTGACTGCATATTGTTTAGACATTTAGGCTACGTCAATTAAATTGAATGCAAATCCATAAATACTTTTCAGTATACAATACAAAAGAAAAAATACCCAGAATTCTAGGGCTGACGTGAGGTGAACATAATATTATTATTGAACAATGTGAACTTTCTTCTTCAGGGTCTGACTCTGAGGCTCAGTCAGGGTTATAGGGAGAGAACAGCCAGGCAAAATGAAACGTTCCAAAAATATAGTTTGTTCCTTCTGAAGAAACAAAGAAATTACATTTTAATTATACCTCCATTTACTGTTCTAAAGATATTATATCTAAATGCACACTCAGGTATAAGAGTTTACAATAATATTTGTGTTAATAAACATTTATTTGGTACAAATGTACCATATGTATTTATGTAGTCAGGTGGCTGAGCGGTTAGGAAATCGGGCTAGTAATCTGAAGGTTGCCAGTTCGATTCCTGGCTGTGCAAAATGAAGTTGTGTCCTTGGGCAAGGCACTTCACCCTACTTGCCTCGGGGGAATGTCCCTGTACTTACTATAAGTCGCTCTGGACTTATTTCTAGATTGTTGAAAATTATGATAAATACATTAGAATAAATCATAATTTGCCATAGGGAAATCCCATATGTGGGATGCTCGATTTAGATTAAGGATGTGACCCTTTACTAATAACTACACACAGGAAGAAAATGTTAATAGAAAATGTTTTAGTTTATTGAGATATAACACGCAGTGTTTCATTACCTACAACAGAAAGGGTAGATACATTTTTTTAAACTCGAGTCTCGATACGTGGTTGATGGCCACCCTGCTCTGGGGCTGTGCCCCTGCCTGGCCACCTTGTTCAGAATCAGAATGGGATTTATTCGCCATGAAAGTTTGCACAGACAAGGAATTTGCTTTGGCAGGAAGGTGCATACAATAAACATATAGGGACCTAAAATGTAAATATGTGGACTATCTACTAAGGGTACATAAACTAGCAGTACTAAGTGGAATTAGAATTAAATAAAATATACAATAAAATAAAATATAGGTTGCCATAATTTACAATATAAAAATACAAATATTACAAAAAATACAAATGTACAAGATACAATTTTGTAATGCAGTGCAAAAAGCAGTGTGTATTAAGCAGGAAGTCATTAGAGTCAGTGTGGTCCCTTGGCCTTGTTGGAGAGGCCAACAGCGGAAGGGAAGAAACTGTTTTAGAGCTGTTCAAAATGTTCTAGACACGCCCCTGGCGCTTTCTTGCTTCAGACAATTCCTCATCAGCCATCGCCTGGAGATGATTCTCAAAAGTGCGTATGCACAGCTTGAATGGTATCGGCGGCACTCCGACATTTTGTAGAAAAGGTGTAGGCTGACTCAGGTTCAGAGTCGACATCCTTGTTGCCAATATGTTGTGTCGTAACAATAACGACTCTGTATTGACTTATTCCTTTACTTTATTTCCACCAACATGAACAGGTAGTGTCTGCATCCACGTGTCTTCCCGGCCGACCTTCTTCTTCTTCTACTACATTCACTTATACTATAAACTGGATTCATTGTGCACAGCGTCACCTAGCTCTAAGGTTGAAACACCACAGCTTTCCACAAGGTTTAGGAGTGTGTTTATGGGAATTTTTTACCATTCTTCCAGAAGTGCATTTGTGAGGTCAGACAAATGTTGGATGAGAAGGCCTGGCTCGTAGTCTCCGCTCTAATTCATCTCAAAGGTGTTCTATCGGGTTGAGGTCAGGACTCATCCACGTCTTTATGGCCCTTGCTTTGTGCACCTGAATTCAATGATTTGGATAGCTGAGTCAGAGGAAACAGGATGATTTATCGAATTCTTGCCTTGGAAACCCTTTGTGTTAAACATTACATTTACATTTATGCATTTAGCAGACGCTTTTATCCAAAGCGACTTCCAATAGAGAGCTTTACAAAAGAGCATAGGTCACTGATCATAACAACGAGATAGCCCCAAACATTGCGAGCAGCCAAAACATGAAGCATACATTGTGAAAAACCAAATAAGTGCCAAAGGGAAGAACCATAAGAGCATGCAGTTAAACAAGTTACAATTAAACAAGTCTCTCAATACGAGTCATTGTGATCCTGGAGGAAACTAACATCAGGTCCAGCCAAGCATTCCTAAGTGCCGTTGTACTCCCGGAACAAGTGCGTCTTGAGCCTTTTCTTGAAGGTGGGGAGACAGTCAGTGTCCCTGATGGAGGTGGGGAGTTGATTCCACCATTGGGGGCCCAGACAGGCGAAGAGCTTGTGTTGGGACCGGGCGCTCTTGAGCGGTGGGACCACCAGACGGTTGTCAGAAGAAGACCGTAGGTGGCGGGTGGGGGTATAAGGCTGCAGGAGAGACTTGATGTAGTCGGGTGCAGTCCCGTTCACCGCTCGGAAGGTCAGTACCAGAGTCTTGAATCTGATACGGACCGTGATGGGAAGCCAGTGGAGGGAGATGAGGAGCGGGGTAACATGGGAGCGTCTGGGTAGATTGAAGACCAGACGGGCTGCCGCGTTCTGAATCCTCTGGAGAGTTGCGCATGCTGGGAGACCGGCGAGCAGCGAGTTGCAGTAGTCCAGCTTTGAGAGGACAAGACATCTGTCTAAATAGGAACAGATAACTGGGGTTAGTTGTAGTTCTAATCAAATACAGGCCTAGCATGCTGATGTCATTAAAAATATTCTAATCAAATCTGTAAACTGATGGATGAAATGGATACAACTGAATGTAGGCCAATACTCTACATGTTTTCCCAGTGTAAGGTGCTTGCTTAAAAACTAGCATTGTACACCTGAACACTCACAGATCATTGGAATAGTTTAGCTCAGTCACACAATCTGGATTTGGAGAAGGTTTTTCAGCATGCCTTTCATAAAACTCGAGGGAGGGCATCTTTTGCCAATATATTTCAATAGGCCTAAAACTGTAGGCAAAGTTGATATTTAGATTTCCTCAATGGGTTTTTTGAACCAAAACCATTTATCCTATCTTGGCAACGGTGACACAATGAATAGTTAACTTCAAAGCAATTTTTATCAATTTGAATTGAACTTGTTCGTCCAGACCTTAAATTTGAATTTAATTTCAAATGGTGAAATGTTAAAGCACAGAAGGCCTCAGGAACAAGCTGTGATCCAGGTCTCTCAGGGACTGTGCATGTGTTTAGAGAGCCAGCCTTACAACTACTCTGAGGGCCTCATGTAAGATTTTGCGCCCACTTCAGGCGTATTTGTTTCGCAATTTGCGCGTAAAAGCATGGCGAGGTATGTACAAACATGCCGCACAGGGGTAAAAGCGCAGACTGCCTGTCATGGGAACTGAAAATGGCAAATTGCGCTTTTCCGTGTCATGCATATGCATTCACGGGAGGGTCAAGGGGAAAGTGGGAGTTTCCCATAAAGAGATGGGAGGGGATGCGTAAAGTGCGCCTAATTATGTATTCCGCGGTATGTACAAAAAACGCCTGTGAAAGTGCACCTCTATTTTGCGGTGAAAATTCTCTGCCTGTTAAGAGCAGGCGTAAACCAGGATGCGCATATGCCTCCTGGTGAAATGGCAGCCGTAACCCGAGCAAGACGAAGACATAGGCCAAAGGATTTTTGCCACAAGGATCACACTTTTTAAGTTGAGTGAACACAAAATCATTACGCGTTACAGATTAAGCAGCCATGCAATATTACAGTTACTGGAAGAAATCAAAGATTGAATCTCCGACTCAGCGTTCACATACCTTTGGTGGCTGATCCATGATAGAAAGAGAGAAGGAGGCCCATTCATTTGCACGTTTAAATGCTCGCAATGTACAGTATAGTGGGCGGAGAAAGGCGCTGATTACCCGATGACCTGCAGGTTTCGTAAATACTACGTAAACTGAAGTATCACAGCGTGCACAATTTGCGGGTTGGCCCTCAGAGCCTGAGCTTTTGGTGTGAACAGGCTATCCAACTACTCATATTCACTCATGTGGAAGTCAAAAGACAGTAGCTTTGTAGTTTGGAAAGCTAACTTCACAGATTAGACTTGGTCCATTATTGCGGTACTAAACTGCACCAATGCCAAGCAGTTTGTCCCTGTTCCTTTCCCCTAAGTCCCTTTGACTGACAAGCAAAGCATTGCATCAACTCGGACAGCATTCCATATATTGATTGGTTTGCATCCTTGGCCGGCATTATCTTTATGGTCCTGTTTCCAGATAGAGGGAGTCAGAAGTGGTGAAAACCTTTCACGTTTATCCTCGCTGTTTGAACAGATGGATTCTGGGAGGAGATAAGAGCCGTTGACAACAGGGAGGTTGTGGGCGTGAAATGGAAAGGAGAAATGAGCATGTGTGCAACAATACCACTATTGGGTTAGGGTTAGGGTTCACTACTGAAATCCTAAAGACGTTTTTCGAGCAAGGGTATCAAGATGTACCATTCAATTGTGAATACTTGCCTGTGTATCTTTGCCAATCCATCATAGACTCTCTCCTTTCACACTTTTTTCTCTTTCTTATACACACACAAAGCAATACAATAATGAGCGAAAGACTAATGATGGTTAGGAAGTGCTACTCTCTGGCTGATGACCTGATTTATTCTTGAGACTGTGAAAGCCAGCTATGTAGAATGTAAAGTTTACAAAGTTCTACGCCCCTCCATCTGCTCTCTCTCTCTCTCTCTCACTCTCTCTCACTCTCTCACTCTCTCACTCTCTCACTCTCTCACTCTCTCACTCATCATACACACATGCACAGATGTCTACTCTCTGACCATGCTCATTGGCTCTGTGGTACTGACCTAGCCATGTTGGCCTAAGCAGTTGTCAGTACGTACCCTTGCAGACTAGTAGATTCAAATGCCATGTCAAGAATTATATAATAAAGACACAGATTGAACACACATGCCCGACAATAAGTATACAGAACATGGCATAATTACTGGGTAATCAGGTCATCCCACACTCCAGTCAGTAATTACAGTTTTTCTCAATTGCTAAAACACTAAACCCTATTGTCTGAACCAAATGCTCAGTTGCCTGAACCCACTGATTGAATCAATCACTCTTTTGGCAAAACCATAAGCACTTTTCACCTGTTTAGACACAACTTGCCAACACATTTTCATTGTAATGCACCCATGCTGCATAATGGTGAGCACAGGTGACAGAAGTCAAAAACTGTAAACCCCTGGTCCCTATGCGGCTCTCTGACAGTGCCTCAACAAACGCATCTGTTTTACCTTAAATGTCCCTCTCATTGTATGCACAAGAGAGAGACATTGGGAGATTAGTGTGTGAGAGAGATAAAAGAAAGGGGGAGCGAGAGAGAGAAAGGGAGAGAGAGTGTGAGTGTGACAGAGAAAGGGGGAAAGAGAGATTAAAAGGGAGAGAGTGATGAGAAGAAAATAGGTAGGAGGTAAGTCCAAAAGGCAGACACAGATGACAATTAGTCTATTGATGGGATTTTGTGCTTATTTGTGTGTGTGTGTGTGTGCGCGCATATGTTAGTGTGTATGTTTGTCTAGTGGGTGTCACGAAAGCATGAGTCTGGCAGGAGCAGCTGCACTGCCTCAGGCCAGTGGGCTTACTGTCAACACTGCAGACCCAAATGGACCTGTTGGACCCCAACAGGGGACACAGAAGCTCACAGCATCAGAATTACAATAGGACATAGGCCCTTTGTATATTGAAATTACATAGTCTCCAAAAAGAAAATACATATATTGAATGATTTACACTTTAAAATGGTGGAACACTTGTTTTTTTATGTATGACAACACTAGTCCAATATTATTTGTAATTTATGATTAAGAAATGCATCATCATTAGCAGGTTTTTCAACACCTCTAGCCGAACTTCATGTGTCAGTTTTACGCCTGTATAATGTGTGTTAGTATTAAAAGAGTGAAGGGATGGTAGGGAGAGAGAAAGGAGCAAAAGATTTAGTTGACTGAATGCAGCAGCTGACTCATATACAAGGTGTAATGATTTCTGTCACGAGGGAAGAAGTAGTTTATAATCACATACTCTACTTGTGTTGTTTTGTTGAGATCAGTTTTTTGCCCAAGGCTATATACACACAATTAACTTTACACATCTAAATCTCACATATTTCCCAGAAGGTTTGTGAAAGATGACACACAAGATCCCAGTGCAAATTGTAATTTGCAACATCCAGATGATACCAATTACTGTACCAACCATTACCAGAGCAAGAAGATGTGATTATATTGCATACGTCAGAGACCCACAGTTTCTCAAATGTCATATTGCCATACTATGTGAGCATCATATTTTTGTTATTTTCAAATAGCAGTTATTCAGCGTCCATTACAGCACATTCATGTGAATATATTGTTGTCATGAATGCCAAAAGTAACTATCCTAGAGAGATTCAATCCATAACTCTCTATTATTACTGTAATTTAACTAAATTATTTGTAAATTATTTGTAAATACAATTATATTGTACCAACCATCAATGATGTATGAGGATTTTTTTGGGGAAAATGGTGTCCATTGTTAATCCGTTAAGTGCTGCCAGAGTAGGTACAATGCAGCTCAGTGGTAAGTGAGTTTCACTGGCCCCACCTGTCCTTTGATTTGGTTAAAAGCATTTGCTAAATTAACACATTATTATGTAGAATCCTTTCCGTAAAAAAGAAAATAGATGGCAACATACTTTAACGTGTTAAATAATATAACAAAAAAATATCTTTAGAACAGGTATATTCTAAGATATATCTTTAGAAAGATATATCTAAATGCACACTCAGGTATAGGAGTTTACAATCATATTTGTGTGTGTGAGAAACCATTTATTAGGTACAAATGTGCCATATGTATTTAGGTAGTCAGGTGGCTGAGCGGTTAGGAAATCGGGCTTGTAATCTGAAGGTTGCCAGTTTGATTCCCGGCAGTGATAAATTACGTTGTGTCCTTGGGCAAGGCACGTCACCCTACTTGCCTCGGGGGGAATGTCCCTGTACTTACTGTAAGTCGCTCTGGATAAGAGCGTCTGCTAAATGATTAAATGTAAAGCATTATATTGCCGTTAGCGATGAATTAGATTTCCTTTAATTTAATCATTTTTGGAGATATGAAGTTGCCTTCGCACATGGTAACATTTTGTTGTATCTTCCTCGTGTGTGGAAGAGATCTAGTCCACAGGTCAATGTGGCACTTATTTATGGACACATGAAATATGTGCAACAGGTGTAAAGTTTTATTACCATAAGTAAATGTTAATAATTTGGCAATTCTGTAATATATTCCTCATTGATTACCACCCTATAGAAAGACATGTATCCTACACACGTAGGTCTCAGAATCGAGTCAATTTGAGTTACGGTTCATGAGGAGAAGAATTTTGTAGTTTTGGACTAATCTTTTTTGGACAGAAAAATCCAATATGGCGGCCGTTATAGGTTCTTGAGGCTTTTTTGTTCATCATGAGAAATAAGGCATATATACTAAATATCAGAATTTTGGGACCTTTGGGCTGTCCTAACCAGACCCTCGTACATTTCATTTGTACAGAGGGTCTGGGATCGCTCCATTGACAAGCGTTAACTTCCTTGAAGGCGGGTACTCTGTTGAAGTTTAAAACTATTGGATCTGCCCAGAGCCACTCTGATCTGGCATAACCAATCGCTAGCGTTCGCCTTAGCCAACTCCTTCACCACAGAGCTAGCTGCCGTAGCTGGAAAATCAAACTTTTTCCATACCCCGTGGGGAGGAGGGCCACAACATCATGACCACCAACAAAACTCAGCAAGGATTGTTCTTGCTCCGGCTTTAACTTATGGATATTCGGCAGCGTTGCCACAACCGCAGAATAGCTTCGCTCGCATCTTTCTCCGCCGCCATTACTGAACTACAACTCAAACTAGTGCACGACATCAACATCATCGTTCTCAGCCACTCCCTCTGTTCGCTGATTGGACCTACACATTTTTTTTTCTGAAAACCGACAGATGCACTGAAATCCCAGACCTAGTACAGAAGCAAAATCCAAATTGAGCGGAAGTACGTAGGAGGGCAGAGCCAGGCTAAGCCAGCATATCATCCATAAAGAAAACTCTAAAAAGAAAGAAGAAATTAAGAAAGAAGCTGAATCAATGTTATGCCAGGATAAGCAGCACTGCTCATCTGGCAATATCATCATTGCAAAAGCGACATGAAAATGTGTTTCTAAATGACAGTTTTTTCCCAAAAACTTATTTGTGAATTGCCAAATGAACAGTTGTCCACATATAAGTCCTTATTTGAGGATGCCTAAAGCAAATACACAAGCAAATCAGGAGTGATTTGCTTTTGTAGTCCACACAGCAACAATCCAGTTATACTGAAATTAAGTATCAATTTTAAATTGTAAAAAAAAAAAATATGTATTTCTCTTAGTTAGGTAGCTGGCATTTGATCCAAAAAGCAAAACATGCTCACCTGACAGGCGTACATACTACAGGCTATGCACAGTTGGATACTCTATAGTTTTCAATAAAGACATTAACATATATGAAACACATTGCATGACTTGATTTTACTCAACGTTTTAAAAAAGTCACACTGGTGACATTGACATGCGGCGACGTACTTACTAGGTGTGTTGTTTGGCGACATACATATTGACGTGTCTCAAATGCCCGGAAAAGCCTCTTCATAAGGAGACTGAAGAAGTTTGGCATTGACTCAGTCATCCTGACTAACTTTTACAGGTGCACTATAGAGAGCATTCTGACTGGTTGCATCACAGTGTGGTATGGGAGCTGCACAGACAGGGACCGCACGAGCCTACGTAGTGTGGTCCTGTCTGCTCAGTTCATCATTGGCAGGAAGCTCCCAGCCCTACAGGACACCTACCACACACGATGCCTCAGGAAAGCAGGCAGGATCCTAAGAGACTGTTACCACTCATCCTTCAGTCTCTTTATCCCATTGCCTTCTGGCAGGCGCTACCGTAGCATTCGGTCTCGCACTAGCAGACTGGACAATAGTTTCTATCCAAGGGTCATCAGGCTTCTAAATGGACACTGATACATTTCTCAATAGCCACTTTACACACTGTCACTTTCAGTTCATTATTGCACTAACTTACCCCACGTGTCTTAGGTTAGTATAGGTCTTGTCTTAGGTTAGTTAGGTCTATAAGGTTAGTATAGGTCATTATGTGTATTAGAGGTATAGTATATTGTATTGTATATTGCATACTATTTTGTATATTTAGGTGGTTTATTATTATTTTATTTCTATTCTATTTTAGCTCATCATAGATGTAATCTATGTTCTTTGTACTTATATGTTATGGCAGGTTGCTTGCGTTGTCTTGTCCCAAGAATTTCAGTGCCCAGTCTGACCTTGTGTTGTTCTGTGCACCTGACAATAAAAACTTGAAAGTTAGTGGCGACGTACATACCTCAGATGTACTTTGTCGCCGTATGTTTTTTATAGACCTTTGAACATACGTCGCCGCCAGTAGACGTTCCTTACATGCACTCGCCGTCAAGTCGCTGCCAGTCTCATCTGCAGTCCCATTCAAAAATCCACATGGTGTGACGGCGATGTATGGTTAGACTGCTCCTTCTCCTGGTAATCCTAATTTGGCCCTATCCGCCCACCATGTGTGACCCATCTGCAAAGCTGACACTCACGCCGCTACCCCACTAGACTACACCTGCCATTATGTGGATAATTAGCTACCAGCAAAAAGAGATTGGATTAACCCTTGTGTTATCTTCGGGTTGTAGGGCTGTTTTGGCAGCCCCTTTGTCACTGGTCACCCAGACACTCGTCTGGGATAGTCATTGATTTGCATGAATGCTAAAATGACAATCACACCTTAATGACCACTTCTGGAAAGGTGGTCTCAACAGTTGAAGAGGAAGGTGGACCGAGGAAGACTGAAATTATCATTAAAAGTTGTGTTCTTGTAAATATTGTTCTAAACAGCTTTTAATGTCATGTTTGATATGATTTTGTTTCTTATTTTATGTATTACATTCTAGAAATAATTGTATTGCTGTAACATGTACATTTACAGAGTTTGTGCTTGCAGCAGACCAACATGTGTTTAACATATTCCCTTGTCTTGCAAGGGCACCACTTGGTCTACTGCAGCCTTGATTAATGATCCAATTTGAATTTGTGTGCGTTAGACAGCTTTTCTGTCATATGGCCGGTGTCCCCATTTTAGTCAGGTTTGGGTGTATATAGGAAGAAGTTTTTACCACTCATTTTGAGTTCTGTTTACGATCCAGCTCCGGTGCGTTAGGTGCCTAGTCTTCAGTGTGAATACCTTTGTTAACCATTGCTCTGGAGGTATGTTTTGTATTTGATGATATTTCATTATCATTGTATTGATTATCTTACTATTTAGATAATAAACTATTATTGTGCATTTTAAGTTACTTGTTCTCCTTGAAACGTATCTATCATGCTACGGCGGTGAAAACTTTGATCTAGTCTGGTTGATGCAGCTAATACTGATTAATTATTACTGATAATTAATTATAAACATAGACTTTTGAAGTAGGTTTTAACCTAAGGCCTCTGAGTTACTTACAGTGGATCTCCACGCTCCGAAGGAATTTACCGGAGCCTCTGAGTGATTGGTTTACATACTAGGTCTACTATGGTTAGTTCACCAGAATTCTTATCTCTGGTGGTCCCGCTGTATGACCGCATGCTGCTGTTGGGGGATTTTAATATTCATGTGTGTTGTCCTGGTAAACCTTTGGTCTCTGAGTTTAATAATGAACTCCTGTGGTTTCACTCAGCACATTGCAGGTGCTACACATGTTCTTGGTCACACACTCGACCTGATTATGTCTTATGGTTTCCCAATTGAAGGCATTGAAATTAAGGAGGCTAGTTTCTCAGATCATTTGCCTATTGTTTTTAATATCTTTACTCATGGTCCTTTATCTACTGTTAAGTCCACTGGTCAGTATTCTCATTTTATTAATTATATTACTGTAGCCAATTTTTCTGACAGCTATCAGGAAAACGCGTCTGAATCATTGATTGTATCTTTTGCTCAATACTCTTCTAACCTGGAGGAGTTAAGGCCGATATATGCTTCTCCGTTTTCCAAAAAACACATGGGAACGCCCTCCTCTACGGGGAACGCCCTCTCCAAGCTCTCTGAGAGCCCTTGGAGAGCCCCGGAGAGCTCGACGTGCACCTCCTGAATTTTCCTGAACTATCCGTCGTAATTTTGGATAGTTACGGATACCCCCTTGGCTGTGATTGGTCAGTATTAAGAACCGCTTGCGTCAGGGGCGGGGTTGCCGTGATAAACAGGACGAACAGAATCCTTTGACGGCCATTGCTGTAAGTTTTTACAATTCATATTTCAGCCAAACGGTACATGTAAATCAGCATCTGAATTCAAATGTGACGAGAAATGGGCAGTGTAGTTGCTGAAAATGTGCGTATTTTATTGATGAAACGGCTTGTAGTGGCTGTCTAAAAACTTAACGCCCTTAGACGTGCCAACAGTAATGGTTAGCTCAACTCACCTGTCAGATGTTGGTTCACAGTCCAGGTTCGGGCATCCGACGTGTCCAAAGTTGATGTGGGCATGTGTTTGTGTGTGTAAGTGCGTAAGTGTATGTTTGTGCAAGTGAATGTATATTTGCGTGGTTGAAAAACGATATCGCTCTGCTGGCTCTCTATCAACAACTCAAAACCAACTAATTGTTTCAACAAACAAAATCCTCACACAGGGCTCTATAAGCCCCCTCTCCCTGGGCGGAGCTACAGATACCTATTAATCAATTAATTAATCATACCAAATAAGGTAATTTCCCCAAGGTCTGGGTCAGGACCAAAGGGAGAAAGGAAAAAAGGGGGTTTGGCTCAAACACGGCTAATTTGTAAATTTGCTCCGACTTCTCGATAACCTAGGTAAATACACACTCGACGACGACTTACAAAAAACCGTTGCGCCAGCTACTCTTCTGGTGGTGAATTGTTTTCAGCACCCACAAGCCTACGGAGAACCATAAACGCAGTCTATCCGTCCGTATCCGTCCGTATCCGTCCGTATCCGTCCGTATCCGTCCGTATCCGTCCGTATCCGTCCGTATCCGTCCGTATCCGTCCGTATCCGTCCGTATCCGTCCGTATCCGTAAGCCCGCCCATCCGTAAACGGAGTCAGAGAAGCATATTGCGGCCTTTCATTATTCTACTCATTCTGCTTAACCATTTTGGACTCTATTGTTCCTCTGAAGTTGAAACAAGGTAAAACAATGAAATCCTACCCTTGGCTAGATGATAATTCCCGATCTCTGCTATCTGCTATCCTGTCGTATAGCTGAGAGGAGATGGAAGAAGGACCGACTTACCGTCTCTTATGAGATTTTTAATGACTGTTTGAGGAGCTTTCAGAGTGCATGGCTAGTTTAACCCTTGTGTTATCTTCGGGTCATTCTGACCCATCAGTCATTGTGACCCACCGTCGTATTGCGACAACTTTACCGCATACAAAAACAAAGTGAAGCATTTTCTTTCAACCGTTGGGCTGTCTCAGACCCCCCACATTGCGAAGGTTAAAATAACATTTTTATTTGTTTTTGTATTGGGTAAAATTGGGTAAACACAACGATGGTTCGCTATGAACCTTTGGGTCATGTGACCCGAAGGCAGCACAAGGGTTAAGACACCTCTCAGATTTAATGAATACACACTCTAATAGACCTAAGATTTTATTTGCTACATTTAATTCTGTAATTAATCCGAGCTGTCATTATATCCTGCTCTTAGTGACATGGTTAGTCCTCCTGTCCTCATGATATTGTGGAATGGTACATAAAAAAAATTGTATAAGAAAAAAACAATACATTATTAAGTAAAATAACAGAACAAGGCCAATAATGATAAGGAGACAATGTATAAAATAAATAAATACATGGAAGCAGATTCAACAAGACAGGTCAAGCTGCCCCCAACACACACACACACACAAACACTGTCACAAATTCAACAATTCATAAATGTGTACACTCGTCTTGACAGTAGCCAATACTTAAAATGTGAGAAGGCATGGGGGAGTTCTACATAAAATAATGTCTGTTGGCAGAGTATTCCATTGAGTCATGGCAGTGCAAGAAAATGATGACTTCCCAAATGCAGTTTTGCGTCGGGGTATACTACATTCACTCCTTGTAACAGATCTTGTTGTTCTTGATGACTTCTCAGAGCAGAGTACAACATATTGTTTCAAGGGGGGAGCTGCAGCATTGTGAATAATTTAAAAAAGTAAGCAGACATTTGAGTGCTTTATTTGATTCTCAAAGTTAAACATTTCATATTTATTGAGTATATGACAACGGTGGTTGCACCGTGGCTTTTTATCATGGATTTTGAGGGCACTTTTGTATAATGATTCAAGTGGTTTTAGAACTGTTTTGTTTGACTGGGACCAGCTTGTAATACAATATAAAAAATGTGGTATAATCATAGCATTCAGATACATACTGGAAGCCTCAACTGTTAGTGAATTCCTTATGTATCTGAAGTTAGCCAAGTTAAATTTCAGTGTGTTTCTCAGTTTTTTAACCCTTGTGCTGCCATCGGGTCACATGACCCAAAGGTTTCAGAACGAACCATCGTTGTGTTTACCCAATACAAAAACAAATAAAATAAAACATATTTTAACTTTCGCAATGTGGGGGGTCTGAGACAGCCCAACGGTTAAAAGAAAATGATTCACTTTGTTTTTGTATGCGGTAAAGTTGTCGCAATACGACGGTGGGTAACAATGACTGATGGGTCACAATGACCCGAAGATAACACAAGAGTTAACATGGTATTTAAAGCTAAGAGTTCGGTCAAGGGTAACGCCCAAGTACTTGAATTTATCCACATTGTTGAGTGTTTGCCCATTTACTGAGATGTCGGGGCATTCTTTCAGTGTGAGCCTGTTGGTGAAAAACATGGTTACAGTTTTTTCTAAGTTTAGGGTAAGGCAACAGTTGTGTAGCCAGAAAGCAACCTTTTGCATTGCCTTTGTTAATGTCTTGGCAACCTCTATAACACTCTTACCATGAGTGTATATGACAGTGTCGTCTGCATACATTATTACACTGACATCATCACACGTGGAAGGCAGGTCATTTATATAGATGCTAAAAAGTAATGGCCCCAAGATTGATCCTTGCGGTACACCCAGTGTGCAGGCTTTAAGTGGAGAGTGTATTGCTTACACGCACACACTGGTGAGGGTCACTCAGGTATGATTTGATCCAGTTTTGAGTGTGTGATGAAAGATTTTAATTACCAAGTTTGTGCAACAGTTTGTTATGATTGACAGTATCAAAGGCCTTGCGCAGGTCTAGAAAGACAGCACCAACCACTCTTCCTTGGTCTAAGTTGGTTTTAATTTCCTCAAGGAAGTAGCAGCAGGCCGTGTCAGTGGAGTGTTTTTTCTTGAATCCAAACTGCAGAGGGTGTAAAAGTGCCTTGGATTCAAGGTGGGCGATGAGTTGTTCTGCCACTACCTTTTCCAAGACCTTTGAGGCTGCTGGGAGTATACTAATGGGGCGGTAGTTACTGACCTCCTGATCGTCACCAGATTTATGAACTGGAGTTACTATAGCTGTTTTAAAAGTACTGGGAAAGATGCCCTCATTTATAGATTTGTTTATTATTGTAGTAAGTGATGAAGAGACAGACTCTATATGTAGCTTTAAAAATGCTGTGTCCAGGCAGTGTATATCCTTGGCCTTGTTGTTTGATAAAATTGTATCCACTTTAGCCTCATTTATTGTGTTCAAGTCAAATACAAGCCCTTCACAAGTAAATGGTTGCGGAGGGTCTATTGCCGGAAATGTCTGACTAAGTTGCTGCACAGAATTTTTAAAATAATCATTAAAATGAATAGAAATTAATGTGTTTTTCCTTCCCAAGTAATTTATCAATGCTATTCCATGTTTTTTTACTGTTCCCTTTGGCATCCCTGATAAGATTCAGAAAAAAGTTGCCCTGGCCTTTCTAAGTTGCTGTGTAACCCTGTTTCTTAAACTTTTAAAAATGTGATGATCAGTGCTTAATCTTGACTTTAAAAACTTTTTAAGAGCAGTATCTCTCTTTTTCATTATGTCCCATAGATGGCTATCAAACCAAGGCAGGTTGCGTTTTGAATTTTGTCTCTTAGACCTTGTTTTTGTATATCTCAACACAATAGCCTTAAAAACCATCAATAGATCGTTGCTTGCTTGTTCACAGGATTTGTTATCAGAAATGTCTGTCCATCTTGTTTCCTTTTTTATTGTTGATTCTGGGAATAATGCTGTTTTGATTCTATTGGATCTCACTGCTGCCTTTGATATGGTGGATCATGACATCCTCATCGCGAAGTTGGAACACTGGGCTGGGGTAAAGGGGACTGCACTACAGTGGTTCAGATCCTATCTCACTGACAGGGCCTTTTCAGTCACTATAGATAGTTTTTCTTCTTCCGTAGCTCCTGTATCCTCTGGGGTTCCGCAGGGGTCAATTTTGGGGCTGATTCTTTTCTAATTTCTATATGCTTCCTCTGGGAGATATCATTAGGAAACACAACATCTCGTTTCATTTTTATGCTGATGACACACAACTTTATCTGCCTTTGAAACCCAATGATACTGTTTAACCTCTCTTAGACTGCATTGCGGATATAAAAAAGTGGCTTTCAAGTAACTTTCTCCAACTAAACGATGAAAAGACTGAAGTGATCATTTTTGGTCCTGCTGACTCTTGAGCTAGTCTTTCTAATATGATTAGTAATTTTTTCCCTAGTGTCAGCTCTCATGTTAAGAATCTTGGGTTCATTATTGACTCGGACCTTGGGTTAGTCAAGCAGATAAACTCAGTGGTGAAAAATAATTTCCATCAGTTACGACTGATTTCTAAGGTTAAATCTGCATTGTCTTTTAAAGACCTTGAAACTGTTATTCATGCTTTTATCACCTCACGTTTAGATTACTGTAATTCCCTTTTTACTGTCTCCCCCAGTCCTCAATCGCCCGTCTTCAGATGGTGCAGAATGCTGCTGCCAGAATTTTAGCGTCCACTAGAAAGTTCGACCACATCACCCCCGTCTTGGCCTCTTTGCACTGGCTTCCTGTCCAGTTTAGAATGTTTTAAAATGTTATTGTTTGTTTTTAAAGCTCTTAATGGACAGGCCCCTTCATATATCTCGGACCTCTTAAAATTGCACGCACCCATTAGGTCACTGAGGTCTGCAGACAAGCTGCTTTTGTATACTCCCCGATCACGTTGTATACACACAGGTGATAGAGCCTTTTCAGTTGCCGGTCCTAGGCTGTGGAATCAGCTTCCCCTGTCTATTAGGCAGGCTCCTTCATTGCCTGTTTTAAAATCCAGGCTTAAGACCCACTTATATGTTCTGGCGTTTCCCACTAGAGTTGTGATGTTACTTGTTTTGCTGTTGTTGATGTATTTTATAGTGTCTTTTACATTTATTTGTATTATTATTTTTGTGCTTTTGTTCGGCACCTCGGTCAGCCTTGCTTTGTTGAGAGTGTGCTTTATAAATACAATTTACTTACTTACTTGCTTACTAGGGACAACACTTTCGGCGCTGATTGGATGCACAGTAACTAACAGGAAATAAGAAATTGAGCGACAGAAGTACGAAATGCCATAATGACAGAGTGGACCAGGATAGTTGTTTGGCTATCGATTTTTACGTGTAACACACAATTGCATAAGTACTTGCTACATGCTTCGATGGCCAAACAACTGTCCTGGTGCACGCAACTGTCATTATTGCATTTCGTACTTCTGTCGATCAATGGGGAGTGTTTTTATTTGGGGGATGTACTCATATTAGTGGGTGTGTTTTGCACTTCAGGGCAACCATATAAAATAGCTAGCTTGTGTGATGGAATTTTAGGACATAGTTACAATGTGTGTGTTTTAAGTAGACAGTGAAGTGTAAGAGGCTGAGGCTCTGTAGGGTACTTTATTCTGTAGAATGGATGTAACAGATTGTCCTGAGGTATTTATGACCTATATCTAACTAAGAGCCAGAGGCCTGGAGGTTGGGGAGATTGTTGCGTTCTCGTGACCTCAGTTGATCCAGCTGACCTGACCTTTTGGCCAAGGAGATGGCCAAGTCAGACATCCTGTTTGTGTATCATTAACCATCTCCTCATTTAGAGAGAGAGCTGCTACATCAAAGGACTGTGGGACACAGTTCATTGTCTTAGACTGTCACTGACCAGTGCTAGCCAATCATGGAGACCGCTGTATTGACTGATTATGACCATCTGTTCAATGTTCAATATAAGGCAGTGTTTTATGAATGTTCTCTATCACTCTACCGAACGACCTGTAGTACGTCCTTTGGTCATGACTGATCAGAGTGCTCTGTTTAACTTAAGTTTGTACAAATTAAATAAATTGTATTGAAACCACCATTCTTGACTATTCAGATCTACAGTGCCACTAGAATTGTCTTTCACACTTGGCAAAACTTGCCTACACCAGCTTTAAGGATTGTCGTTATTTTAGATTTAACTTATTTCCTTAAAATGAGACTTGAATCAAATAAATGTTAGATTGTCAAAACTTGTACACAATGCCCGAGGCAGATAATTAGTTGAATCCTCTAGACAAAACTTCTGAGAGATCAAACTGGTCAACCTGCAAGAATCACTTTAATAACATGGTTACGAGCAAGATAAAATAGACAGGCTATGTCTAGTAAGAGCTGGTTCAGTTTAATAAACTGAAATGCTGAATGCCCATAGACTGGAATTTTCATCTTCCACACTTTACAACCACATTTTCCTCTATTTTTAAGCATGTTTTGGAGCTTTTTGAACCTACCTCCAAGCACATGGGTAAATGTGTCTATAAAGGTAATCTGTCTTTAAATCATCATTATTATTATATTGCGAAATTCATGCACATTTGTTTATAACAAAGACAATTCGTGAAGAGCAATTGTTTCTCAAATTAGTGGCAATATCATTGTTTCTATGGATGAAAATGTAAAAACGTCTGGATTTTCTTGGAGCATTTGGCAGACAAAGTCAGGGGTTTAATCCTCGACTGTGTCCTTCTTGCTGGTCTCCTGACCCTCAAAAATAGGATACTTGCTTTCCACTTCTGCCCAGGTTTTAGTATTGTTGGCCAGGTCACACACAATGCCTGGTAATTGATTGACCTAGGAGGCAGAGAAATTCATTTTTAATAAATTACATTCAATCCGCTTCTTGTATTTCAATGTGTGGATTATAGAAACTTTAAAAATTGGTAATTGGAAGTTTATATATTTTTTGCCAGAGATTGTATTATACCTCTGCTCTAATCTGTCTCATTGAATCCCGGTCCCTCAGAGTGGCGGTATGAGGAGTTTTATTCACTGTGTCAAAATCAATGGTGATGCCAAAAGCTACTCCAATTTCGTCTGTCCTGGCGTAACGCCTACCGATGGATCCTGATGAGTCATCCACTTTGTAGGACACAGCGTTTTTTGTCATGGCTTCAGCTTCAGAAAGAGACAGAGATAGCGGGCACATGCCGTCAACTCATATATAACACTAGTCTGCCAAAAATAGAATGTGTATACTGACTGCAAACACTTTTTACTTAAAAGACTACACTACACATTCCTCTTCCCACTGGCCTAACGTGACTAGCTTTGACTAGCAGTTAAGTATGCAAAAGTTGTAAATGAATTTCATTGACTTTTTCCTGATTTTATTTTTCATGTTTTTATGTCCCACTTTCCTTGACCCCAAAAAAGTATTTTGTACAATTTTGTCTAGTACGTACATAGTTCACGAACGAAAGGCATGAATTCCGGGTTTTGGCTCAAAGGAAGGATGGAGCATTTGTATGGAGCTACAGTAGCAGGGAAGCTGAAAAACTGAAGGAGAGTACAAGGAGGTAAATAGAAAGAGAGTCATGATTATAACTACATCAGCAATTATTGGCCATACTCCTACCGTTCTCTGTTCGTCTCCCTCTCTGACTTTGAATGTGTGTTCAAAGATGGAGTACATGATTCTTCCGATGCCAAAAGAGGGCTCAATTACATTGGGAACGACTTCTTCAACTGTTATGAGACAAGCAAACTTCAGTACAGCCCGACGGATGATGGATCTATCATCACATAAAGATCAGGCTACATTCTCACCATGCAGGGTCTTCTGGAACCTCTTTACACTGACCATGTCCTTGGTGAGTTTGAAAGACTTGCCATCTGTCTCAATGGTGAACTCTCTATAGAGAAGTAGATGGTTACATTCCATTAGCATTCCTGTACATGTTACACAGTGGATTTACTATTACACATCAAATATACCCCCACTTCATGCAGACCAACATTCACCCATTTTCTGTGAGCAACTCCTCCTGCTCTGTGATGTAGCACTCATCACAAATAGCCAGGTATTCCATAGCTAGCTTAGCATCTTTCTTGTAGGCCTTGCCAATGGCCCCTTTGTTTGTCTCAAACTGGACCACATTTATAACTTTGTGCAAAATGGTTAAGGAGAAGGACTGCAAACTTTTAACAACAGTTGACCTAAAAAGACCACCATTTTCATCGGCAAAGACATAAAAATGAATCAAAGCTGCATTTCCCTGGTAGTTAAATCGGTTTCTATTTAAGGAAATACGGAGTAACAAAAGTAATCTTAACTAGAGGGGGTAGAATATCTCGAGAAATTGTGAGGTGTGCTTGCGTCCGTTACAGATGGGAGCGTTTTTTAAACTTAAATTGTAAGTAATATTTCGGTAAATTAAATAAGTATGCATACTTATTATTTATGAAGGTTAAATTGATTTACATTAGTTTACATTTGCTGCTGCTCATTTACACTTCAAAATAATAAGAGTGTATAACAAAACTGTGTTCTCTTCTTAATTCCGAGATTCTTCTAAGAAACGAAGAAATTGGGCAATCCTGTGTAAAAAATTGTCCTAACCTATGTGACTTCAACTTTTTCCCTTCTAGTGATATTTTTAAGCATTTACTCATATTGCATTCATTCATTAAGAACCCACTTTGAAACAAGCTGATTCTAACACCGTTTTCACTGGCAGTATCTCAGCTGGAATCCCTATTCCATCATTACCATCTGCAAACTGAAAATATGCCTCCAAAAGCGTAAATAAGCTTGAAATGTATTTTTGTAAAACTGGTTAATACAAGTTTACTGGAAGCGATACTTGACAGCAACAACATCCCTGGTCTGAAGACTTGGCGCTCATGGGATCTGCTATCCACGTTTTAAGTAGGGAAAAGCGCATTCAAATTTATCAACTCCTCTCGTACTCCCTCTATATCAGCCTCTCTCAATCCTGGTCCTTGGGTCTACTGTAACCCTGCAGGTTTTTAGATGTTTATCTGCTCCAAATGACTGGGTTGTAAAAACAAAAGCAAAATAGATAGCCTACAACTAATAAGCCCTACAAATTCCCCCACCTGTCACTAGTCAGTCACTGCTGGGGATTGTTTGAATGCGCCGGAAAGGAAAATTGTTTCTTTATGTATATTTGAGTCCACACATTCGTAGATATAGGCCGAAACAAGACACAATTTTCCCTCATCTGTCCATATCTTTTTAGTGCTGGGAGAGAAATTCCACAGAAATTCCTGTGGCAAGCTAACTAGTTAGATAGAGCGAAGGGCAGTTTTGTAACACTCAGAATGTACTACCTACTCTAAAAAGGGCACTCGTAAGACATAAATCCCTATCTACAGTACTGGGAAATGTTAGCCGTTTTCACAGCCCTGTAGAGAAGACATTCATGAACAGATTGACAACGTTTAGGCTGTGGCATTGAAGTTCAGGTTAGTAGTCAGATAGCTTCACCAATTGTAAAACTAATCTGGGACTTAAAACCACAGGTAATCATTTCACAAACAAATTGTTTACTTGTAATCTGATGTCATAATAAATCCTAAAACGAACATTTATTTGTGAGGAATGTTTATTTTAACGATTGAAAACACATGTATCCCAGACCGCTGTCGTATGTTTTGGGCAACCAAGGCAATTGTCATGATGCTATGCCTCAGTGAAATAGAAGACTACTGTTTACGAAAGTAGATGTACTAGCTTAATAATATCAGCGTATATCATAATGTACATAACATTTCACAATTGTGTTTTTTATCACAATGTTAAATTAGTAAATAGTTATCACCCTGGCCTCTTTGCCTGTGGTGTTTCTGCAGCTGTCTTGCCGTTTTAGGAAGTTAGCCATCTCCCAGAAGTTAACGAGCTGCTAAACTAATGTTCTACTATAGGTAGTCACGCGTGTGTTTGTGACGTTAGTGACGTTTCTGACTGTGGCTAGCTAGTTCGCCACCATTAGCTTCACTTTTCTCCACAAAAACTGAAACAAAACCTTAACTGTCAAACGGAATGTTCGCGCGAATACAAGCAACACAGTCGGGACCAAGACAAACATTTTAACATCGACATGTCTATTTAGTCCAAATATTCATGCAGTAGTGTGCTGGGGAGGCAGCTTGAAGGAGAGTGATGCTAACAGACTGGATAAGGTGGTGAGGAAAGTCCGCTGTATTCTTGGTGCCCAGATAGACAATAACTGGGAATAGGACTGCAGAATAAACTGCTGTCCATCAGCTCTTTCAGATATTGCTTGTGAAAAGGGCTATTCAAAAGGTTTGATACTTACTATGATATCATTAGGTGTGCTTGCCCTCGGCAGCACAACCTATTGTAATCTCACATATATATTATTAGGGTTCCTCCGGTAGGAGGGAACCTATTGTTATTGTTGGTATTCTTATTCTTATTTTTCTTCTCCTTGCGCCTCAATATCTCAAAAAGTCCCTTGTCATAAATGTTCCAATTTAGCACATTGATACTACATCCAAGTGGGTACCCCCACACCAAATATGGGCCACATCAGACCATAGGGGGCGCCACAGGCCACGGCCAAAAGTCCAATATTCAAAGTGATGGCATTCCCACCCCATTGCTCCAATTCTTCTGAATCTTGGTGTACATTCCTCATTTCTCATGGGGAACAAAAAAGCCTCAAGGACCCATAAGGTCTGCCATGATGGATTTTCCTGTACAGTGATAATTTGGGAAATCCTTCAAAATTCCTCTTCTCTTGAACCAAATATCCAATTGACTTGAAATTTTGAACAGATATGTATCATGGATGTATCTAAAAACGTTACTTAAGACAAAATCAAATACAAAATGGCTGAAAGGGGTGTCCTTATGTAAATGTCCACATTGCCTCAATATGTTTATGTCACTAAATCAAATGTCATTTTGAATGATGGTTTTTCAAACCTAATAGGGTTCAAGATGACATCACTCTGAAGTACCATAAACAATTTCACCTTGGTATGTCAAAATATGATTGAATTAGAGCTGTTTCAACCTTGGCTGAATCTAACAACGCTTACCACAGGAGAAACAGCTTACCTTTTCATACAGTAACTGAACATGACAATATTCAACACTGAGAATAGCTCAATGGGCTGGGATGGTAACCCGCAAAGTATAAGGTCGTAGGTTCGAATCCAGCCACAGTGTTTGAGCCTGTCTTAAATTTGAATATCTGTTTAGTTAAACAGGATGACATCGTTCTGAAGTACCATGCACAATTTCACTTTGATATGTCAAAAGATCATTGAATTACAGCTGTTTAAACTTTGGCCAAATCGAACAATCCGTGCTACAGGAGAAACTTCTTCCTTTTTTTGTACAGTAACTGACCACGTATTCTCATCCTTGAGGGTAGCTCAATGGGTTGAAACGGTGTCCTACAAAGTGCAAGGTCACAGGTTCGAATCCAGGCACAGTCTTTTGGCCTGTCATAATTTTGATTACTTGTTTAGTTTAAAAGGCAGACATCATTCTGAAATACCATGCGCAATTTCATGCAATTTCACCTTGAAATGTCAACCGTTTCTTAACCTTTGTCCCAAAGCTGACCAAAAACTAATAGCCTTCCTTTTACAGTCCCTTAAGTACTAAGTATTTACATAGAAAGTAAAGGGTATCTTATGTGTTTTATTGGGTATTACCTATTGGTACCAAGGTGGTAAATACCTAGCCTGGCTCTGCCGTCCTACGTACTTCCGCTCAAATTTATTTGCTTCTGTAAATAGGTCTGGCCATGAGGTCCGTAAGTCAGATTCTGCAGGTTGATTTTCTACCTGTCCAATAAGCAAACAGAGGGAGTGGCTGAGAACGATGACGTTGATGTTGTGCGCTAGTTTGTGTTGTAGTTCAGTAATTGCGGCGGAGAAAGATGCGAGGAAAGCCATTCGGTCCGTTGTGGCAACGCTGCCGAATATCCAACAGCTAAAGCCGGAGCAAGAACAAGTTTTGCTGAGTTTTGTTGGTGGCCATGATGTTGTGGCCCTCCTCCCCACGGGGTTCGGGAAAAGTTTGATTTTCCAGCTACGGCAGCTAGCTCTGTTACAGTAGTGGTGAAGGAATTGGCTAAGGCGGACGCTAGCGATTGGTTATGGCAGATCAGAGTGGCTCTGGGCAGATCCAATAGTTTTAAATTTCAACAGAGTACCCGCCTACAAGGAAGTCAACGCTTGTCAATGGAGCGAGGCCAGACTCTCTGTACAAATGCAATGTACGAGAGTCTGGTTAGGACCAGGCTAGTAAATACCTAGACAATTCAAAGTATTTACCCATTAACTAAATACTAACGTGCTGGTCATTACTGGGTATATTTTCTGTATTACCGATTGGTACCAAGTTGGTAAATACCTATATGATTCGAAGTATTTACCCATTAACTAAATACTAATGTGCTGGTTATTACTGGGTAATTTTCATTGGTCCTAATTAGGTAAAGACAGAAGACAAAACTTAGTATTTACCTGGAAACTTATAAATATTACTATTTAAATACCACTGGTAGTAAGTTGGTAACTACGGGAGATATATATGGTAAATTAATGTGTTATTGGGTAAATACCACTGCTACTACGTAGGTAAAGACGGCCAAGCTCCAGCAGAATTACGAAAAAAATACTCTACTATTACCCTGCAGTTACCTAAGGTTTATGTCGGTAACAGTCCACGTCTAATGAGAATATACGATAGTACTTTACAATAAAATACCTTTTCAGATAGCCTTCATTTATTGATGATGGCCTCATTTACTTGGCTGGTATACCTACCTCCGCGGGAAGAGTTTTCCTCTACTGTCATGGTAAATCTTCTTGGATACTGGGTATGTTCTTGTGCATGTTTGGACTATTTACTCAGTAAGTAATCTGAAACTGGACTGTAAAAGGAAGCTGTGTTTGTTTCCATGGTGTTACCAGGCTCTTACCATACCCTTTGTAAGCGAATACCACTTTGTCAACGTTACCCCTTAGTATGAACTTGTACTATACGTTCCAAGGCGATACCAGGTAAAACATGGCTATTTACTCAGTAAGTAATCTGAAACTGGACTGTAAAAGGAAGCCGTGTTTGTTACCAGGCTCTTACCATACCCTTTGTAAGCGAATACCACTTTGTCAACGTTATCCTTAGTATGAACTTGTACTATACGTTCCAAGGCAATACCAGGTAAAACATGGCTATTTACTCAGTAAGTAATCTGAAACTGGACTGTAAAAGGAAGCTGTGTTTGTTTCCGTGGTGTTAACAGGCTCTTACTATATCCTTTTCAACTGTTCATTCCCATGTCCATGCAATAAACACAAACTTGGATTATGTTAGCCTACTAAGAAAAACATTACACTTCACTATGTAAATTGTAACATTATTTTAAATTAAAGCACTGTTTCCATGGCATAACATGAACAAATACAAAGGTTAAATCTATACAAACCTCCATATAAAATCTCAAAAAACTTCGTACCATAGAACACATGTCAGTATGAGTTTGGCCCCTATGGTTTGTCTTTCTACAGCTCCTTTAACATAAAACAAATATCTAAGATTCGACCTATTTGAAGTAATATGTTAGAATACAGAATAATCGATTGGCACATTGATTTGAGTGTATCCTATGTGGTAGCCAAGTATGCTGTGGTCGTGTTGGTTCTTTGGAAGTAGTTGCACACACTGGGCATCGTTTTTTCCTTGCCAGCAGCCTCTCCCTCTGGAGCCTTCTTATTAAGCTTTTACCACCTTGATCCGTCCTCTGAAGTAATATTTGTGTAAATGCCATACCACTAAAACAGATGTTAAATTAGATTAAGTTGTATTAGCACTCAGGAACTTCGTTTTCTTCGCGAGCAAAATTGTGGACGCAGATATCGCGCATCGTGAGATTAAAATGGCTAGCAAAGATTAAAATGGCTAGCTTTGGCCTCAAACTATGTTCTGGACCAATCATCGTTCTACTGGCAGCTAATGGACGGTAATAAACCGATGGTTCATCCAATCACCTGCCAACTAACATATGGAAGTTCCGGGTTTTATTCTGAAAAGTTTCTGTCATCAGTGAGTGGTTTCGACCATAGACATATGGTTTCGACAGTTGGTTGGTTCCGTTTAACGGTGCATGAGCTAACTCCAGCAGCCGTCTTGCATTACTAGCTAGGTAAGTCACAAAATAATAATGTCGCCTAATATTTGTTTGTCAAGCAAAAGTATAGCAATGCATATTAAATGATTGTATTTTGATCTTGTGCTAATCAAATGTATTTTGATAATAAAGTTAGGCTATAGCTAATGTTAGCACATTGCTAGACAGCTACCTCTAGTGCTAGTTAGCTAGCACAAGTAGCATTACAACAATATTTAGCTCTATTATGTTAGCAGTCGCCATTGCCTGGTTGCTCGTCACACATTTTCTTTAGCGCAAAATGTACTGTAGTTAGCTAGATCATTCTTTTAACTATATTATATTTATATAATTGTGTGATTATGATGTAGCATTAATGTATATTTTCATTTTATGATCTGTTGTAGTTCAGAGACTCCAGAGGATGTTGTCCATCGCTATCGTGTTCGGCACACCAGGAGCATGACCGTCAGCTGCCGAAAACTAAATGTCGACAAGAACACAATAGCTTTGACTGCCATCATTAGGGAAATTGTGATTTAACCTTTGTATTTCGTTCATGTCATGCCATGGGAACAGAGCTTTCATTTAAAATAATGTTACAATTTACATAGTGAAGTGTAATGTTTTTCTTAGTAACATAATCCAAGTTTGTGTTTATTGCATGGACAAGGGAATGAACAGTTGAAAAGGATATGGTAAGAGCCTGGTAACACCATGGAAACAAACACAGCTTCCTTTTACAGTCCAGTTTCAGATTACTTACTGAGTAAATAGCCATGTTTTACCTGGTATTGCCTTGGAACGTATAGTACAAGTTCATACTAAGGGTAACGTTGACAAAGTGGTATTCGCTTACAAAGGGTATGGTAAGAGCCTGGTAACAAACACGGCTTCCTTTTACAGTCCAGTTTCAGATTACTTACTGAGTAAATAGTCCAAACATGCGCAAGAACATACCCAGTATCCAAGAAGATTTACCATGACAGTAGAGGAAAACTCTTCCCGCGGAGGTAGGTATACCAGCCAAGTAAATGAGGCCATCATCGATAAATGTAGGCTATCTGAAAAGGTATTTTATTGTAAAGTACTATCTTATATTCTCATTAGACGTGGACTGTTACCGACATAAACCTTAGGTAACTGCAGTATTTTGTTCGTAATTCTGCTGGAGCTTGGCCGTCTTTACCTACGTAGTAGCAGTGGTATTTACCCAATAACACATTAGAATTTACCATATCTATCTCCCGTAGTTACCAACTTACTACCAGTGGTATTTAAATAGTAATATTTATAAGTTTCCAGGTAAATACTAAGTTTTGTCTTCTGTCTTTACCTAATTAGGACCAGTGAAAATTACCCTGTAATAACCAGCACGTTAGTATTTAGTTAATGGGTAAATACTTCGAATTATATAGGTATTTACCACCTTGTTACCAATAGGTAATACCCAATAAAACACATAAGATACCCTTTACTTTCTATGTAAATACTTAGTACTTAAGGGACTGTAAAAGGAAGGGTTACATATCACACAGTCGGAGCACAGCTAGATAATCAGCGTCAGCACCCTTGGGTACCCAGCATGCAGTGCGGCATGTCATAAAAAACGCAAAGACTTGTGGAAAATAGTTTGGTTACAACAGCCGTGCGAGGGATTTCAGTTGTGTGTGTTCGTTCAGTTAGATGTTTGTAATGTTATTGTTGGTTAGTTAATATAATCTTGTTGGTCACTCTGATTGTGCATGTTGTGTAGTTTAATGGGACCAGAGAGTCGGCTGCTGTACTGTCACAGGCTATTCTCGCAAGGAGCTGAATATGAGCTCTGCCCTAGCCCAGTTTCCCACATGACTATTGTTAGTTGTGCATTGACTGAGAGTCTGGAAAGAGATCAACTCAAGAAGAGTTTCAATATCCTATAAAAAGTTAATACTCAGCCCTTACTAATCATAAACTCTCAGCAGTTGGTGTGTAGCAGAGAGGCTAGAGAGACTGACTTGTAACCTTAAGCTCATGAGTTCAAAGCCCTGTTCAGCCTATTGTTGTTGGCCAAACATTAAGTAGTTTTGCTCTCTTGTTGTCCAAGTCTCGATCTTCTACAGTGTACATGTTTATAATATTATGCCATTTTGCGGAGGAACCCGCATCGCTGCTTGCAGCTATATTCAATATTATTTTCCCACCCCTAAAGATCTCTCAATATTTGGACTACATAGACAGCGTCAGTGTCAAAAGGTTCGTCTTGGTAGCAATTGCGTTGCTTGTATTTTTATTTACATTCCGTTGCACGGTTTAGGAGCTTACAACGTTTTAGTGGCAAAAAGTGCCTTGTGTGCACCAAGGGACCTCAGCCTAACGTCACAACGTCAGCACACGTTGGAAACGACGCATTGATATGCTGGTCTAGTAAGACAGACAGCGATATTAGCGAGCCCTCAGCATTAGTACCGTAGCTAGAAGTCTAGGAAAGTTGAGGCTACTTTTCGCTAGGTACCTACGAACATGTCTTAATCTGCTAGACAAGTGGGTTCCCCTTCGTTCTTTTGGTGAGCAGTCTCACAAGCCCTACTTACCCAGCATCATGGAGCCGACCTGCTAAATAGTTATTTAGCACTAGCGTTGCTACCTGCATATACCTAAAGCTGGCAGCTGTGCTTAGTTTTGCTCCTAGATTCAGACCTAACCCGGTAAATTGTAAAGCTAGCTAATTACTAGACTTCTTCAGTGTGGAAATCGCAGGAGCTAACCAGTCGAAAGGCGTACAAAAATACAGGGTGTTGATATTTACAGCCTTCTACGCTGGAAGCTACCCTCTCCTCTGCTTGCTCTCTCATTTATCCTGCTCTCCCTGAACAATAAATTGGACTGTGGCTTGTGTCTTTATATCAATGAAATGTACCGTATTTCTTTGATTATCGCCGCCCTCAAATAAACGCCGCACCAAAAACAAATCAGACAACGGTTATTTAACTAGTTAAATTAAAACACAGTATTTATTACACAAGTAAATCACAAGTGTACTATAATTCCCTCGAAGCACTGGCAGACACTGGCTTTCTTGCTACGGGTTTATTTGAAGCTTCTTCTCCAAATCCACTTTGAAAACTAAACCCACAGTATAATGTATACAATTCAAAATCGACAACAACCTTAAGCATTAAATTGTCCGTGCTTCGCTTGCTGTTAGCCTGTCAACTCTCTCACAAGCGTCCCAAAAGGCCTTCAAAATAAAGGCACTTTACTCTTACCAAATAAAGTCACTTAATAATACTGAATGCAAATATATAATTCTTAATTATGACATTGGTTGAAAAACAAATCATACATTATTATTATAAAGTAATTGCGACAATTACATGTAGCCTACAATATAGCGAGGTAGCTGACTTCACCACTCGCAAATTCGCCTTTCATCAACCCCAAGTTCACGTGCTACAGATCTGTTGCTGCTGGTGAGTGCTTTCTGCACAGCTTTCTGTTTGAAAGCTTAAGTGTAAGAACGTTTCGGCATGCTGCTTCAGATTTCAACACAATGTAGACATGCGCGGCTTCAATTTTAGGCTACATTAGGCTTTGTGTTTGACCTCCTTGTCTATTCTGTTTGTCTATGGCCGCACTGCAGCTACAATACACTAAATCTCTCTTACTAATTAAACGCCGCCCTCGAATAAACGCTGCACCAAAAATGATCATTGTGTAATAAACGCCGCAGCGTTTAATCAAAGAAATACGGTATTCTTGAGCTTTAAGTAGGCCTATCAGAATGGAATGCTTGGAATGTTGGGTAACTGGATTTGAGTAAGCTACAACTTTGAAAGGAACTGTTGAGACCAAATGCATTGATTCACTACGCGATCGATCATTAGGGGGGATGGGATTGTATCTTTCAAACAGCCTGGAAGATGCATCCACGGGTTACTAGTTCAACAAAAAAAAGGAAATCCTGTGCACAATGCAGTACCCAAGATTAACCTATTTAGTCTGTAGATGTAAAGGGAACAAAACTTAGGCTATTCTAAATTTAGAAGATGTGTAGATGGCGGGTTACATAAGGGCAGTAGCGCATGTGAAACGAAAGTTGCACTTGATAAATCAAGTAGGCTGGAAACTGGAGTCCCAATATTACAGTAATACAATAGCCTACATAAAGCCAAAACACACATTCACAACCAGTTTGATATTATTTCTGACATATTATCCACTGTGTCTTGTCATTCCGAAAGTTGTCAAATTGAATAGGCTAAGCATCAACAGGCTATCATCACGTAAGTCCTATAGCCTAGAATTTCCAAACAATTTATACGTCGCTCTCATTTTTGCAATACTTGGACAGTGTTCTGACAATAAATAAAAAAACATTACATGTTTAATCTTGTCAGCTAACTATAAAATGTTAATATGTCGGGCTACAAGAGCAACTGCAGTCTAGCCTAACCCGCAACGTGTTTGACATTCTTAAGCCAATAAATTACATATTTGCTGAATGATTGAAGGGATAAACAAACGCTCTAATGAAATAATCACAGACTAACAACACGGAAATAAATGAAAGATTGACGAAGGCACTTTCATTTTAAAACCGTGCCTATGCTCTGCGCAACAAGCGCCATCTAGCGATCATTACATGTCAGTAACATCGCCCGTCTGTAGAGCTATTGGTCAATTTGACCCCTATAAGTGGTCACATTCTTTTTCAGTAACCATTCTATCATGTGGATGAAAGGAATGTATTTTGTTTAGTCTTGGCCAATACAATTTAATTTAACACTATACAGAAGGCATGACAATTATCTCCTTGGAAAATGCATTTGCTCTTATTGCACAGTATATCTGCCAATCATAATTCATAAATGTGGATGTATTTGGAGGATGAAGGAAAACTTGAGAACCTTGACATCACCTTTTTTCCCCCTGTGGCAGATTCTGAATTGCATTACATTATTGCTCCTGAAATGCGAAGAGGAAACACTGATCTTGTGCAACTTGTGTAGTAAGAGTTCGAAAGGATATGGGTTCTTTGAGGGGTTTCTCTGCAGCTAGAAGGACCTTGGTAGCCCGTGCATGGCATTTAAGATCATAGCATGAGCGATCAGCACAGCCCACAATCTCAATCCAGCCCTGCAATTAACACAGTTATGGGAGAATAGGTCAACATCTTACCACAAGGTCAACACAAAGAGCTAAATACTGGACTTCTACAGAGTGACCTACGTAAGAAGTTTTGGTCTCTGCATCCCAGCAATCACAAGCATAATGGGCCATCTCGTTGTCCATATGCTGGCGGAAGCGAAGCTTGTCTTTTGCCACGCCAACTTTTATCAGGTAGAGGTAGATCCTGCCAATGAAGTATCCCAGGACGGAGTTATTGATGATTCCCTAAAATAGATGAAGAAAATACTTTAAAGAGACTTGCTGCACAATGACATAGACCTAGGTTAAATAGTGTTTTAAATCCTTTCAAAACACTTTTAGCATTTTTTGAAGTCTACATTATAATTCAATGATCAGTGTACCATGAGCTAACTCTTTTGCTCTCTACCCACAATTTTGGTTCTAACAGTGCGTTCACACTGCAGCGACGCGAATCGCTTGCCATCGCTTGCCTTCCCACAGTTCACCACGCTCGGGGGCGTTTCAAACAGATTCATGTAGAATGTAGTTCTCTAAAGTCACTGTTGTAGTTGTAATGGCCAAGTGTGCAGACTTGGGTTTACGTACTCGCAACATCGATCAAAATACAACTTATATACAAAATACAAAACTGTTTAATAGACATACACACGTTGACATGTGTAAAAAACGTTTTATTATATTACTCAAAGTCTCCGCTAATCTGTCGATACGATAGGGAGTTCCAGCCGGGCTAGCTAGCTAGCTAGCACTAGTTACCACAGAACGAAGTTACGTAATGTGACTAGACTGAATTTGAAAGTACAAGCACCAACAAGTTCGGCAACCTTGCGCCTTGCATCGTTTTTTTAAAATTAACATCTCTGTACGAATACAGCTATGTATCGTACAGGACTGGGTAAGCAGCCACACAAACGATTAGTTTCTCCTCCACCTTGAAACCTAGAAAGCTAGAAATGTTTACCATGGTTGCTACGTTACGAGAAACAAGAAAACACTCCGATTGGCCATCGCTAGCAAAAATCGCTCCTCATTTGCATAAAGTTGAGAAAATCTCAACTCTGTCGCGTCGCTACCCACAATGCACCACGCAAGCGATTTGCCTGGCTCCATAGAAAATGAATGGAAAACATCGCGTCGCTGCATCGCGTCGCTGCAGTGTGAACGCCCCGTTACACCCGTCATAGCTTATCTTGTTCACACCATTAGTCACTGGAGTGCAAGCGCAAGGCAATAGGCTTTACCCAAATAGATAATTAAACACTGTGTAGGTAATGCTCTTGGGAGTTGTAGGGTAGTAGCTCGAAGTGTCACTCACATTGCAATGAGTTTCTCAGATATCTTTTGAGAAGGCTACAATAAAAATTTAAAATAAACACATATATAGAATGCCACCCTCAAGTGGCTGGTAAGAGTGACTGTGTTACATGCCACAGCCGAATTCTACATGCATTTTGTGGGTGCTAATGCTAAGCCCTGATTATGAGGACGACCCATATACCCCTTTTCCACCAAAGCCGGGCCGGTGCTGGTTCTGGGCTGGTTCCAATTCTCGAACCAGTTCTTCGGTTTTCCACACAAATAAACCTGGCTCCGGTTCCAAAAAACAGGTTCCAACTCAGCACCAACTTTAAGGTGGGCCAGAAACAAGAACCGGTGACGTCGGGTGCCAGATTATCGTCCCGTCCCAAAACAAATACACATTACGCCGCCACTTTTAAAAAGACCAGTACAACAGCTAACAAAATGGAAGCTAAACTAAAACAGCAATGGTCTGAGGAGGAAACGAGATGTTTACTGGCTCTGTGGTCCTCCACAGAAGTTCAAAATAAATTAGAAGGTGCCGTTAGAACAAAACCAATATTTGAAAAGATAAAGCTGGAGATGGCCACGGCTGGCTACGATAGAGGTATAGAACAACTTATAAATAACATTTAAAAAAGAATATAGGGACCAGAAGAAGGACCTTGGGAGAAGTGGCAGTGGTCGTCCTAAAAAAACAAACATATTACGACATCCTGGAGTCGGTATTAGGTGACAGACCGGCTTGTCAGGTGAGGGGGGTGTTGAATTCAGCCACAGCAATGCTGGAGGAATTAATGGATGACAGCGGACAAAGTTTCGCTGCTTCAGGTAGGTCTTTTCATTACGTCAAGTCATAAAATATATTTATTTACCGTGTCTCGTTTTAACATTACATTAAATCGCTTGGGTAACGTTCAAGTTGTTGACGCTAGTTGATAAACAGCTGATAGGTAGCTCTTGCTATTTAGCTAACTTTCTGTAACCATGGCTACAAAAGTAAAACGTTAATGTTGTTTTCACAAGTTGACGTTTGTCACCACAAAAAGACTGAAGTTGATGCAAGTGTAGTTTGCAAGACTATGTTTAAGACACAATTCTCTTGATTTGGCTATGTATAGAGTTCAATCAGGAGAGACCAGGTACGAGGAGAGTGATGTTTATTACAGAATGGTGAATGTACAACAATGTTTTGGAGCTTAGACCCCGTGGGGAATCATAGCTCAGAGGGCGCCTGCCCGCATCCGAGAAGAATCCCCCACGGAGTCCAGACACCGGTGGTGGTGGCGGCGGCCGACGACCAACGAGTCGAAGACGGAGACAGGACTGGGTGGCGACGGGGAGGTGGAGGGTCGCGCACTTGAAAGCCTGGAGAAACTACACGGGGAGAGAATCTTATTTAAAGGCACGATCATGTGATTCTTTGACAGCGTTGATTGATAGGCGAGAGCGATGATCAAACCGAACCATATGACAGCCCGATATCAGAAAGAGTGAAGAGCGATCTTAGTGGGGGGAGTTAGTAGTGAAACATTGTTGAAGTTGCCCGAGCGCAGGGAGAGGTCTTGCCTGACTGAACTTGCGCTATGCATTAATTTGTCTGTCACTGATGTGGAAGTGGAGGAGGGTGAGGAAACAACTTTGCCGTCGCCACGGGACAGCAGCTCACCGGCACCATCTAGCTCTGTTGGATTGGCCTCTGTACAGCAAGCCAAAGGAGGTAAGATTTGTTGTGCATAAATGGAATAATATGTTTTTCTTCAAAATATAAGTTGCTCATGTTTTGTTAAGCCAAGTGAAGTCATTACTGTAGACCTCCTGTCTGTGCACTGTCCTCTTTTGTTTTTCTAATCTGTATTGTTTTGTGAACAGGAAAAAGAAAGCGTGCAAACGAGGACCTTATTGACTATATGGAGAAGGCGGACACAATTTTTAGATTTTAGCAGGGAAATGATGCAGAAAATGGAGGCAGATACGGGCGCTCTGCTGGGTCTTATGGGGCGCATGGTGACGGCGATGGAGTCCCAAGCCAATAAATGAAATATGCATTGTTATATTTAACTATTTATGAATTTAAAATATAATTATTTATCTATTTATTCTTGTTCTTATATTTAACTATTTATTAATACAAATATATTTATTTATCCATTCATTCTTGTTCTTCAGTTTTAAATATGTGAAGGCTCACATGCTATTTTACCCATCATCTATAACTACTTCACCTATCACTCAAACTTTAATTGATGAGATGTGCAGCTTTTATCAGGTAAACAGAAGAGAACACAGTTAAGGGACAGTGGTATGCAGTACAAACATGTATTCTTCTCTTCTGTTGAAGTAGCTCATTATGGCTGCCCTAATGTCTGCCCCTTCCAGCTCACTATGCTCAGGCAATGCCTGACCTGGAGGCTGAATGTTGAACTGCCTGTCGTGCTGCTCAATGAAATTGTCACCAAGCTCTTCACAAATATTATGAAGTAAACAGCAGGTCAAGGTCATCATCTTGCTCAGCTCCAGCTTGCAGTCATTTCTTTTGAGGAGACATCTCTATCGCCCCTTTAGTCTCCCAAAAGCCATCTCTACAACTGACCGCGCACTGCTCAGTCTGTAGTTGTACGTATGTTGCTCTGCTGACAGTCTGCCTGTGTCGGAGAAGGGCTTCATAAGCCAGTTCTGCATGGGGTAAGCCGGGTCACCAATTAAATAGTGTCCAACGTTAATGCCAGAGATGGCCATTTTGTTCTTTCCAAGTAATTCCCCATCATTTAGTAGCTCCCATAGATGGGACTGCCTTAGCACTCTAGCATCATGCACACTCCCTGCATAGCCCACATACACATCCCAAAACAGGCCTTTCCCATTCACAACTCCTTGTAACACGATCGAGTGCCACCCTTTCCTGTTAAAGTAGTCCCGGGGATACTCCTCAGGTGCAATTATAGGGATGTGGCTTCCGTCTATTGCGCCAACACACTGGTATTCTCCAGCGGTTATGGAAGAATGTGGCCATTTCAATGAGCTTGGCAGCATCCGGAGTAGTAATATGTTGAGGAAGCAGGACACTTATGACAGCGTCGCAGAAATCCTCAACACAGTTGAACACTGTGCTTAGACCAACACCAAAAAGGTGGCTGATGGACCTATATTCGCTGCCGGTGGCCAGCTTCCAGAGAGCAATTGCTACACGTTTTCTCACAGGAATAGCCAGACGGTAATTTGTGTTCACTCTGCCCATGAGATGCCTGACCTGATCGCAAATGTATTCAAAAGACTCCCGGGACACTCTAAAGTTTTGAACAAACTGTGCAGGGGTGAAATCCGGCACAACTGTGTCCCACCAATAGCGTGATCGGGGGTATGTCCACACAACATGTGACCTCCGCCTTGCCCTCAGCCATGATACAATCTGCAACGGTAAAATCATGTATGTTTTGGTTTGTTTACAGGTATAGTCCATATGAGCTGCTACGTTTAGTAGCTAGCTTGACGCTAGCAATGAGTGCGTTTACATGACCATGAGAAACCCGTTTACTAGCAATATTCGGTTTATGCCAATAATACGATTAGCCTACTCCGTTTACATGTGTAATTGGGTGTGCTTTGCCTTCGGCAAGGGCACAACCTTTGTTCTCTCACATATATATTTATTATTATATATTTTTAAAATATTTTCCTACCCCCCAAAAAACGTGAATATTTCGGTGTCAAAATGTTCGTCTTGGTCCCGATTGAGTTGCTTGTATTCGCGCGAATGTTCCGTTGCATGGTTTAAGTTGAAATTACGTTTTTGTGGCAAAAAGTGCCTTTTGTCAACAAAGGGTACTCAGTGCTAGCCTACGTCATAACATCAGCACACGTTAGCAACGACGCATGGATACAACGTGCATAGATGTGATGTTGCACAGCGAGTATCGTATCGTGCCGTGGTGTACTAGCAGCACATGTACATTTACATTTAGCAGACGCTCTTATCCAGAGCGACTTACAGTAAGTACAGGGACATTCCCCCGAGGCAAGTAGGGTGAAGTGCCTTGCCCAAGGACACAACGTAATTTTTTGCACTGCCTGAATCGAACCGGCAATCTTCTGATTACTAGCCCGATTCCCTAACCACTCAGCCACCTGACTCCCACATGTAGGTTACATTTAAGCAAATCAAGACTTGCATGTACAGTAAGTAATGTCACATTAAATAATGTATTTAAACTCAAGCTTGTGTGGTGCGTCGCTGTCTTCAATGCCACAGCCTAAACTTGATGTCAAAAGAAACTTTTTTCATTTCCGGCACAGTCAAACAATCCCCTTAAGTTTGGCTAGCAACAGCAGCTAGACTAGCTTGCTCGTAGCACAATTTACTGAGGTCAGCTTCTCCACCGTGCAGGGCTCTAGTCTAAGATCAAATGGTCGTATTTGGCATCTTTACTGACAATGATCGCTTCCAGCAAACTTCTTTTGAATTAGCCATTTCCGCCTAAATAAATCTCAAGCTTATTTACGTTTTTTGGGGGCATATTTTCAGTTAGCAGATGGTACTGTTTCAATCGCGATTCCATCTAGCTAACAGTAATACTGCCGGTGAGAACGTTGTTACTTAGAAAAGCTTGTTTCAAGGGGGTTCAGCTTGTTTCAAAGGTGGTTCTTAATGAATGAATGCAATATGAGTGGGCTAAATGCTTGAAAATATCACTACTGTAGAAGGGAAAAACTTAAGGTCACGTTTTAGTTATATAGGTTAAGTTTATTCTACATTTAGTCATTTTAACAGACGCCCGTATCCAGAGCGACTTACAGTAAGTACAGGGACATGCTACACTTCACTTTTTGTATTTTGAATTGTACATGAGCAGAAACAAATGTAGGCTATGCTTTTAAATCTATGCGATCTTCATAAATAATAAGTAGGCATTTTTATATAAAATATACAGAAATATCAGTTGTAAAAATAGCAGTTAATAAACAGACCCATCTGCAAGCAAGCACACCCTACAATTTCCCCAGAAATTGTACCCTCTCTAGTTAGTTATACCAGAGCGAAGTGTCTTACTGAGTGTACTTCGTGACTGCCATCTTGACTGTAAGTAAGTAACCAGTGTTTGTTTTATTCATTTGTGTTGAGCTAAAACGCTGTTTCTAGGATAGAGGGTAAGGGTATAGCAGCTAAATTGGTCAATAGGTAGCTAGCTAGAGGTCGAGTTTCAGGGTACTTGCCTCCGAGTGAGACCCTGGCTTTGTTTACATAATTAGGGCCATTGTAGAATTTGGTTAAATCAGCCCTGATTTCTGTAATCAGATTCAGAGCGAATAGTGTCTTACTGAGTGTACTTTGTGACTGCCATCTTGACTGTAAGTAAGTAACCAGAGTTTGTTTTATTCATTTGTGTTGAGCTAAAACGCTGTTTCTAGGATAGAGGGTAAGGGTATAGCAGCTAAATTGGTCAATAGGTAGCTAGCTAGAGGTCGAGTTTCAGGGTACTTGCCGCCGAGTGAGACAATGGCTTTGTTTACATAATTAGGGCCATTGTAGAATTTGGTTAAATCAGCCCTGACTTCTGTAATCAGATTCAGAGCGAATAGTGTCTTACTGAGTGTACTTCGTGACTGCCATCTTGACTGTAAGTAAGTAACCAGAGTTTGTTTTATTCATATGTGTTGAGCTAAAACGCTGTTTCTAGGATAGAGGGTAAGGGTATAGCAGCTAAATTGGTCAATAGGTAGCTAGCTAGAGGTCGAGTTTCAGGGTACTTTTGCCGCCGAGTGAGACCCTGGCTTTGTTTACATAATTAGGGCCATTGTCAGCTGCGCCTTTAGCATATTTACATTTACATTACATTTACATTTAGTCATTTAGCAGACGCTCTTATCCAGAGCGACTTACAGTAAGTACAGGGACATTCCCCCCGAGGCAAGTAGGGTGAAGTGCCTTGCCCAAGGACACAAAGTCATGCTGCACAGCCGGGAATCGAACCAGCAACCTTCTGATTACTAGCCCGATTCCCTCACCGCTCAGCCATCTGACTCCCTGATATTTAAGGCGGCTAGCAGTGCAGAGGCAGCCTCGTCTGGCAGCCTCGGTGCACGAAGACTTGGTCGAACAAAGACAGGGAGTCTACCTGCGGGAGTCCACCGAGGATGGCCGACGAGGCGGATCACCTCTTCTGATAGGTATCACCCTATTTGTATTCTATTCTACCTAGAACATATTCCTAGCTAGCATGTGTTTCTTCAGCATTCCCGCTCATTACACCACTCGCAGACGTAGACGTAGATATGTCACAAAGTATATATACGGTCCACTTCTAATCTTAGCTACCTATCCAGATCTTCTTCACCTGCCCTCTCTCTTTCTATTGGGCTCTGGAACTGCCAGTCTGCTGTGAACAAAGCAGACTTCATCCCGGCGTTTGCATCCCATGCTTCTCTTCACGCCCTTGCGCTGACAGAGACATGGATTCGCCCAGAGAACACTGCAACTCCAGCTGCTCTCTCCGTCAACCACTCGTTCTCTCACTCACCCCGCTCAACTGGGCGAGGTGGTGGGACAGGTTTGCTTCTTTCCCCACATATTAAATACACATCCACCCCACTCTCTGTTACTGCCAAATCATTTGAACACCATTATGTGATGCTAACTGATCCTATGAAAGCATTGTTAGTTGTCCTCTACCGCCCACCAGGGCCGCTAGCCGACTTTGTGGAAGAGCTGGACATGCTCCTCAGCGTCCTCCCGGATGATGGAACACCGCTGATACTCCTTGGGGACTTCAACATCCACCTCGAAGGAACGCAGGCCGTCGACTTCAAGTCTCTTCTGACATCCTTCGACCTGAAGCTGCTGAACACACCGGCGACCCACAAGGCAGGAAAACAGCTCGACCTCATCCTGACACGTAACTGTATCACTGACTTAACCTCTGTAACCCCACTACACATTTCTGATCACTCCTTCATCCAATTCTCTGTCTCTCTCCCTCCAACTCCTCCTACCTCCCCTCCCCTCGTAACTTTCCGCCGCAACCTCCGCTCCCTATCCCCCTCCCATTTCTCCTCCATTGTAACATCCTCCCTCCCTCCCATTGACGAGTTTATGTGCCACCCCACTGACACTGCCACCAACACCCTGTTATCCACACTAACTGCATCACTTGACACTCTCTGTCCCCTGTCAACCAGGCCTGCACGATCCTCTCCCTCCTGCCCATGGCTCACGGATGTGATTCGTGCAGAACGGTCCATCCTTCGGGCAGCTGAGAGGAGATGGCGCAAGTCCAAAGACGGTCTGGACCTCGATAAGTATCACTCCCTCCTCAAATCCTTCTCTGCCTGCGTAACTGTTGCTAAAACCCACTACTTCCTTAACAAAATTAACTCTGCCTCAAACCCTCACAAACTTTTCTCTACCTTCTCCACCCTTCTTAACCCACCTCCCCCACCCTCCCCCTCCACCCTGACAGCAGACGACTTCTCCTCCTTCTTTGAGAAAAAAGTTGCTGACATTAGCAGTCGGTTCCCTGAACCCACCTTTCCTACCCACTCACCCTCTATGACTGACCCAACTAAATGTCTAAACTCTTTCTCTCCCCTGTCCGAGGCAGAGATCTCTGACCTCATTCTCTCTCATCGCCCCACCTCCTGTCCCCTTGATCCAGTCCCCTCCCCTCTCTTTCAAACCATCTCTCCCTCCATCATAACTTTTCTTCTCCATGTCCTTAACTCTTCTCTTACTTCCGGCACTTTCCCCTCTGCCTTCAAACAGGCCAGAGTTAGCCCTCTACTCAAAAAACCCTCCCTTAACCCTGCCGTCCTCCAGAACTACAGACCGTTATCACTACTACCCTTCTTTTCTAAAACAATTGAACGCGCTGTATCTAACCAACTGTCAAACTTCCTCTCTCAGAACAACCTGCTTGACCCCAACCAATCGGGCTTCAAGACTGGTCACTCCACTGAAACTGCCCTCCTGTCAGTCACCTCTGCCCTTCCGTCTGCCAGAGCGGCGTCGAGGTCATCCGTCATCATTCTGCTGGACCTTTCTGCAGCATTTGATACGGTTAACCATCAGATCCTGCTGGCCAGACTTTCTGAGATGGGCATCACTGGCACTGCACTTCAGTGGATCTCATCCTACCTGTCGGGAAGATCCTACCAGGTCTCCTGGGGAGGCAAAGTGTCAGGCCCCCGCCAGCTCTCCACTGGTGTCCCACAGGGCTCTGTCCTTGGACCGCTCCTCTTCTCCCTCTACACCACCTCGCTTGGACCAATCATCACCTCCCATGGCTTCTCCTACCACTGCTATGCTGACGACACGCAGCTGTACCTGTCGTTCCCCCCGACTGATCCGGGGATCTCAGCTAGGATCGAGGCCTGCCTCACAGACATCTCCGCCTGGATGACCGAGCACCACCTCCAGCTGAACCTCGCCAAAACAGAACTCCTCATCATCCCGGCCAAACCCTCCATCTCCCACGATCTCTCAATCACCCTGGGATCGGCGACGATGACCCCTTCATCCTCTGCCAGGAACCTCGGGTGACCATGGATGACGAGCTCTCCCTCACAGCCCACATTGCTGCGGTCTCCCGGTCGTGTAGATTCACCCTCTACAACATCCGGAAGATCAGGAGATACCTGTCTGAGCATTCCACCCAGCTGCTAGTCCAAGCACTTGTCCTCTCAAAGCTGGACTACTGCAACTCGCTGCTCGCCGGTCTCCCAGCATGCGCAACCCGCCCTCTCCAGAGGATTCAGAATGCGGCAGCCCGTCTGGTATTCAATCTACCCAGACTAGAGTCTCTCCTGCAGCCTTACACCCCCACCCGCCACCTACGGTCTTCTTCTGACAACCGTCTGGTGGTCCCACCGCTCAAGAGCGCCCGGTCCCAACACAAGCTCTTCTCCTGTCTGGCCCCCCAATGGTGGAATCAACTCCCCACCTCCATCAGGGACACTGACTGTCTCCCCACCTTCAAGAAAAGGCTCAAGACACACTTGTTCCGGGAGTACAACGGCACTTAGGAATGCTTGGCTGGACCTGATGTTAATTTCCTCCAGGATCACAATGACTCGTATTGAGAGACTTGTTGCTCCTGTTGGTTAGTTGTGACGGTTTTAAATTCTTGTACTCGCTGTGAAATATTTTACTGTTGACTGTTGGTTTTGTCTTCTTCTTTACAGGTACACTCTTGCACTTTTTTGAGTTTCATGTTGTTTAATTGTAACTTGTTTAACTGCATGCTCTTATGGTTCTTCCCCTTGGCACTTATTTGGTTTTTCACAATGTATACTTCATGTTTTGGCTGCTTGCAATGTTTGGGGCTATCTCGTTGTTATGATCAGTGACCTATGCTCTTTTGTAATGCTCTCTCTTGGAAGTCGCTTTGGATAAAAGCGTCTGCTAAATGCATAAATGTAAATGTAAATGTAGTTATGCGATTACTAAATAATGATGATAATAATAAATGTCTTCCTGTTTAAAAGTAACATGAACGCCGTTGTCATTTGATTCTGCATCAAATAGGCTGAAGTAACATCTTTTTTTACAATAACATACTATCCTCAAAAGATAAGCAAAATAACTAGTTGTTAACACGGAGAAAGGATAACTGTGTTTAACGTGTTTGTGGCGCTAGGATGCTCGTGCAACAAAGTTGTTACTTAGTAACAAGTAGCCAGCTAGACGGCGAGCAGAAGTTTGTAGTAGGATTCAATGTGTTGATTGAATGAAACATACAGCAGTAGGGCCGAAACAGGAACGGCGACACTTTGTTGCAGAAGGATGATGGTGGTGTTTTGTCTGTGGAGCATACAACGATTAATGAAAATAATCATGTAGACGCTTTTATTGAGTAATCGCATAACTAATTACACATAAACGTAACAGACGTAAACAGAGTAATCATATTATTGGCATAAACCGACAATTGCTAGTAATTGGGTTTCTCATGGTCATGTAAACGCACTCATTGATATGTTATCAATAGATATGGCTATCGCAAGCCAGCTAAAAGCTATAATACTAACAGCCAAAACGCTCAAGATATTTACCGTTCTTCTTGAACGTAACCTCTCTTCATAGTGACCACGAAGAGCTGTAAATGCACGTCTACGAAGTGCAGTATACGTTTGTAAGCCAACATTAAAATTACTGGTAGGTATTCCTCAATTGTTGTTACAATCAATGACTTCATGACGTGTTGCTAGGACAACGGAGGCGTATGACCTGTTTAAAGACGTAGCCCTACTCTGGCTCTCAGTCGTTAGAAAATCGAGCTGGTTCTGAGATTAGAACCAGCACCGAACCGCATAAGCACCAGCCCAGAACCAGCATCATCCCGGCTTTGGTGGAAAAGGGGTAATAGATTATTAGGAAGGGAAACAATTTTTCCTTAACACTTCTACTAAAGAGTTGGTATAAAGTTTAAATGTCCCATGACATGAAAACTTCACTTTAGGAGGTTATTTAACATTAATATGAGTTCCCCTAGCCTGCCTTTGGTCCCCCAGTGGCTAGAAATTTCAATAGGTGTAAACCAAGCCCTGGATATTCTTCTCCGCCTTTGAGAAAGTGAGAGCTCAAACGCTCGGTTATGAAAATCCCCTATTGTGACGTCACAATATGGAAGGTTACGTCCCCTTTCTCTGCTTTGCCTGCACAGAGAATTTGGCCCACCAATGAGAAAATGAGCTATGACCGTGCGAGTGCGACATCGTTTTTTCCTCGAGACATCATGGCTTGCAAACGACCGAAGCATGGCAGCTAGCCCCCCCTCTTTCTTCCTCACAGCATTTAAAGCTACAGACACAGAAACAGCACGTCCTGAGGAAAGCTCATTGTGGGACTGCTCGTAGTGCCTGTAATTCTGCACCAAGGCTGAATTTCGGGAAAGAGACTTCAGATACAGTATTAGGGGACCACTAAGGCCTATATAAAAGCATCCAAAAACAGCAGGTCATGGGATCTTTAAGGTAACATTTCTAAAATCTACTTTTGCCATTTTACCGTCTAGTGCAGGGGTGGGCAATTAATTTTCTCGAAGGGCCACATGAGAAATTGGGACCGTTGTGGCGGGCCGAACCAATAGGCTGAACTTAATTCTGCTCAATATTAATTTTATTTATATCTTTTTTTTTTTTAAACAGTAAATTATATGGTTTTGAGCTGCTACTGGTAATACATGTTACAATAAGGCTATGAAAATATGTCAAAAGTGTCATTACATTTTTTTAACATACTTTTAAACCTTCACTAAAATACATAAGATCAAAAGCCATAAGTGCTTTTGATGTTTTCCAGTTAAGTTCCGTTTTTCTTACTCAGTGAGAAAAATCCAGTCCGTCTTGGGCTTGAACAAGTGCATTGAAGTCTGGTTGAATGTCTGAGGTAGATATGCGAAGGACAGCTGACAGGTGATCATCAGGGTCTGCAGCTTAACTAGCATACCATCAGCGGCCCGCGCCCACTCTGCATCAGTCAAGTTCTTGTATTGGTCCGTGTGTTTAGTCCCGTAGTGCCGGTTCAAATTGTAATTCTTCAACACAGCGACCCAACTCTACATTCTGTATCAACCTTTCGTTTTTTACCGTGAGCGGACATTTGAGGGCTAACCAACAGCTAACTCGTTGTCTCCTGTCAGTGAGGCTGAGTAAGCGCATATACGTAAATCGCCTAATCACTATAGTCTTAAGACTACAGATTTCTTACCTCTCAACATATTTATTAACTTTTAATTTACCTCACGTGGGCCGGACTGGGACAGCCAAAGGGCCGGGTGTGGCCCGTGGGCCGTAAAAAGCCCAGGTCTGGTCTAGTGCCATAAGTACATATTACAAACTCAACCTTAATAATAAATGAGCTTTGCATTACTGTGAGCTGACCAGAAGTAGAATACAACCTCCCCAGAGCTAGATATGGGCATTTTACATGATTTCACTGTTCAAATAGTATCCGTAATTATTTTTCCGGATATCTGGATAGTCTAGATGTTTTTAATGCTGTTGCAGTTCCGTTATGTAATTAGCCTGACATGAACCACTAAACATTCTGACAAGAGCAGGGCTTGAAATTGCAACCATTTTGGTTGCATATGCTCCCGAAATTATGTCTGTGCAGAACATATTTGAGAGCATTTGTGCGAGTGCAAATCGTTATGGTGCGACTTGTTTTAATTTCTTTACAAAACGCTTGCTAATTAGCCTACTGCACAGTATGTGCCTGCTGTGTGCTGATAAGAGTGACCAGTCCACCATTCTATCCAACGTTACATAACCAATTCAACTTAATCTTTACGTTCTAAACTTTAAGACAGATTTTAGATTTTTTAACATTAGCCAGTGAGTCCCTCCTTGTCACTGCACTCGGTTGTCACGTGACAGAGAGCTAACAAGCACGCAAAATAAATGACCAATTGTAGTTGTGGTGATTCTTAATATTCGGTGGGTGCTCCAAACTTTTGGCTGGGGCGCCTAACTTTTTAAAGCTGGGAGCACCAGTGCCACCAAATAAAGTTAATTTCAAGCCCTGAAGAATTGTTACTGTTAAGCTATTAGAATAAATAAGAGTTAGGCCTCAATAAAGAAAACACCTGCATGATAAATCTATTGAACATAATGAATTCCCCCCAAAATGCTGCATCTTGAGACGTAGACCCTAAGCTCGAAACTAGGGATGCTCCGATCTGATCGGCACCGATCTATATCGGCCGATATCGGTTTTGATCGGCGTTCTCAAAACGGCCGATTAAACATGGCTGATCAGATGACATAACACGTTAGATAGGCATTTCAGGCCGCCAATGGTAAGAAATTATTCTTTAACCTTTAGATGCGTGAGTTCTAAATATTTCCGACGCTTCCACCAGAGTTTGTTTTCCAAAATGGAAGCTAGCTAGCTTTAGTTAGCTTCCGTTACCTAGCAACCTAGCATAATACTCGTAGCCTGCTAGTGTTACTTGGTAGCCTCTAATTGTACATTTTGAAGCCATACTATAGCGTTTGTCATAGTTTTTGCCTATCGGAAAATCTCTCAAAATACTCTGTGAGACCCGCATTCGAACTAAAACAGTCACGGACAGCCACTGCTTTTTGGAAGGCCAATAAAGACCTCTTTCCTGCTCTCGTACAAGCAGCACGAGTGTTCCTCTCCGCACCTTGTACAAGTGTAGATAGCGAGCGACTTTTCAGCACAGCAGGACATATTTTAGAGAAGAGGAACAGGTTGACTCCTAAAAATGCTGATATGCTTATATTTATCAAGGCAAATCTTCCAGTGATGCTGCTTAATCAGAAGTAAGGTTTGAATACTCTAGTATGCCCCCTCTCTGAGTGAGTGCGTGCGTGAAGTGAGTGAAGTGAGAGAGTGAGTAAAGGATGTGAGAGTGAGACACTATACAGATAGATATACATGTTTTGTTTTTTTGTTTAATTGCTGACTTCCTGTGCACCTTTTATCTTTATTCTGTCTTATCTCCTCCTAAATGCAGACAAATTGACTTGAAACTGACTGACTTGAAACATATTGGATATTTGGCTATAGCCTGTTTATGTTGCAGTTAAGTTTGTATTATTTTTCCACAGGAAAGCTACTGTATAAGCTCCAAGTTCTCTTGAAAGGCTCTAGAGAGTGGAATTCTGCACGTGATTCTATTGTTGTGATTTTTATTTAAAGATTTATATTTTTATTATTATTTTAATATTTATTATTATTTACACATTTTATAGTAATCGAGAGAGCTTCTAAACTGGAATGTGGCACGTTCCCTGCAATAGAACGGATGGTTGTCAATTCATGATACTCTCTCGTCTCGTAATTTAAATACAATACCAATGTTGTTAAGAATAATTAATTTCATAAATAATGCTACACAATAAATAGAATGCTTCAATCGACACCGTGATCGGTGATCGGTATTATCGGATCGGCAGATACTGATTTCAGTGATCGGCACCAAAAAACCTGATCGGAGCATCTCTACTCGAAACCACGCGCAATAACGCTAAGCCTATTATTGTGTTAAATAAAAAGATGCATTGGACAAAATTATATTGGATAAAAGCAAAAGACACACATGGACAAATATACCATATTAACTTGAAAAGTGATTCATCATTGAAACTAGAATACTACAGGACACAGCGCGCAACCACACAAATGCAAAAATAAATAAATAAGCAAACATTAATTGGAGTAAACTGCTTTTGTTGGCAAGTGTAAGCAAGCGTTAAGGATGTCTGGAAATTGATTTGGGTTGATTTGCCGGACAAAGAAGAATTGGTAAAAAAAAGGGGGGTTGTGTCGTTGAATTGTGCTAGCCAAAGGTGGAAATAGTAGCAATCTTTTTCACCACCTGAAAGCCATGCATGTGCGCGAATACCGATCACAGGAAAACTTTTTTCAATATTTGTAGTTAGCGAGCTATTACAAATTATTATATGGCAACAACAGTACCAGCGTTCTGATTGGCTAATGGGTAGTCATGCCAGCCGCGTATTGACCTCATCGCCGGTCCGCGGTCTGATACGGATTATTATTGCCCTCCTCTGACGTCATCTTCAAAATGAGCGATATCGAGGAGTCAGCTGAGTTTTACTATCCAGACGATACTGAAGACATCAACAGCGACGAAGAAATTGTTAACTTTCTAAAAGAGTCGTTATTTGTGTTGGAATTAAAGACATTTTAGCAGAACCGTGTTGTCCACTTTCTATCAAAAGTAATTGGTTGCTAGGCAACACCTGAAACACACCGTGAGAAGACTTGAGAGCTAGCTACAATTAGCCTACCATTTATTTTCATTTACAAAATGAAAAGAGCTAAAAATGCCATATAATAAACAACTTACTAACCTTGACTAACCTCGGCTTTGCCGTATCAACGGCATAATGTAACCTAATAACCTAATTTAAAAAAGATTTACTTAGGGATGATCTTGGGGGGATTTTACAGGTGGGACTGGCAACTTGTTTGTAGGGCAAGTGGAAGAGAAATGTACTTGCCCCACTGGACAAGTTGAAACTCAAACAAAACTAGAGGGTACAATTTCTGGGGAAATTGTAGGGTGTGCTTTCTTGCGTCGGTTGCACAGGGGTCCGTTTTTTTATGACATTTTTACAACTGATATTTCTGTATATTTTATATAAAAATGCATAGGGCCTACTTATTATTTATAAAGATGACATAGATTTAAAAACATCTTTTTTTTGCTGCTCATTTACAACTCAAAATACGAGTGAAGTGTAGAATGAAATATGATGTCTTCTCATTTCCCCTGCAAGAGGCAGCCTCATAGCTGAACAAATACATTTGGCAGACCGGTGTAAAAATTGACCTAATCTCTATGATTTAAACGTCCTTTTAAGTTTTCCCTTCTCGTGATATTTTCAGGCATTTAGCCTACTCATATATTGCATTCATTCATTAATAAAGAACCCCCTTTGAAGATTATTCTACGACGTTACCGGCAGTAGAAGATGGAATCGCGATTCAAACAGTACCATCTGCTAACTGAAAATATGCCCCCAAAAACTTAAATAAGCTTGACATTTATTTAGTGGAGAATCGCTCATTCATAAAAAGCTCACTGGTAGCGATCATTGTCAGTAACAACGCAAAATGCGATATAGCAGCTGCCCCGGTAAATTCTACTAGTACAGTACTGTACTGTAGTAGTAATCTTGGTAGCGATTGCGTTGGTTGAATTCGATTTAACGTTCCGTTGTACGGTTTAGGCTGAAATTAATTATTTTCATGAACAGATTGACAAGACAAGAGAAGTTTAGGCTGTGGCAATGAAATTCAGGTTAGTAGTCAGATAGTTTCACGTATTGAAAGACTTTTGATATAAGTAAGGGGAGTGCCGAACATGTTCTGTCGCCGTTTGACTTCCTAAACAGCTGTGTAGATGTTTTTGTAGTGTGTCTCACGTAGGCTACAGCGTTGCAGTGAGCAACACTGGTTTGAAACCACAGGTAATGATAATTTCACCCACAAATAGTTTACTTGTAATGTAATGTCATAATAAATCCTACAATGAAAATGTATTTGTGAGGAATGTTTATTTTAACGATTGAAAACAGATGCATCATAGACCACTGTAGTATGTGTTGACTGAGTTTTAGGGGGACAAAAAGAACTAGAAAGAGCATTTCCTGCAGAAAATGCGTTGGAATGCTGAAATCTGAAATACATTTTTTAAATGGCTGAAAATACAGAAATGAGAAAAATACCTGCAAGCTGAAATTAATTTAAAAAATGTGTGAGTCGCACAAAAGAGGCAGTGTGGAAGCTGAACTGCATCATCTAACAATGCTAAGAACTGTAATACAATGCGGGAGAAGCTGAACTGTTAAACTGTAGAAGTAGTAGAATATTAGTTTTAGTAGCTGAAATGATAGTTGGGATAGTAATAAATGTAGCAGATACAGTAGTATCAGTGGCGTAGTAGAATAACACAGTTCCATTAGCAAAAGTAGTAAAATAGATATTAGTAGGATCTGCAGAATTAGTAGTTGTAGTAATGACATAAGTATAAAGCAGACGTTGACTTCATCAAAAACAGGTTTTATGTGTTTATATTTAGAAAACAATTTTGTGAATCAACAATTTTGAAATACCTAAGAAGAGGTAAACACGTGAAAAACCTTGAATATACCTATACTAAATGACTAATTATGATAAAAAATATGTAATTTTTTTAAGGTTAATTAGTTCATATGCACGTAGCAATTGAACAATTGCTACGAGCAATAGAAGAGACAGTGTGGAAGCTGAACTGCATCATCTAACAAAGCTATAAGAGCTTAAATACAATGCAGAGAAGCTAAAAGCCGAACTGTTAAACAGAAGAAGAAGTAGCCTAGGCTAGCTAGCTAGTCGTAACAAGAATATTATAGTTTTAACAGCTGAAATTATAGTTGGGATAGTATAGCTGTTCTGTCCCTGGCAAGCATAAAAAATTGGTTTGTCAGTTTAGCGCCATCTAATGGCCATTATAGAATATCAGCTTTTTCCGTTGGTCATTTGCAGCAGCTGTGTGGTTGCCACGGTGATGGTGCAGCTATGATTGCTAACGCTCTGAGGGCAGAGAGAACAGAAATGTAGCTAGAATTCACACCTCAAACAAGTTAACCTAGACGAAAAACTATACGTCCAATCCAAAAGATGAGATATTATCTGAGACCCAAGACTCTGCCGAAACCAGAGATGTCCTTTATATGTCTGTGCGGTCAGAAATACGACTCTACCGGCAGTTTCAAAATCTTGTTCTTTTTGCTTTCTCTGACGATTTTGTCACCAGATTTGCATTGGTCTCTATGGGGCGAGAGTTGGACTTTGTCTCGCTTTCGTGGGGCTCTGAACAAATGTGTACGTCTGTTGGATTCAACAGACAACTGTCTACGACCAGCACAACATTAGCTATCTATTGATCCAAAAATGAAGCATGAAGAGCGAAAATTGTGGCAATGCTGGCAAACTAGAAATATTTTTTCAACGACATCCGAAGCTCCCCTCCACTCTAAGCGTTTCAGTCTGCACTCTAGGCTTTCACGTACACACCCATGTAAATCTCAGAAACGGCTTGAAAAAGTCATGAAACATAATCAGTGATATTGAAAAAAGTTGATTAGATATCAAAAAGCTGAATTAAAAAAAAATAGTTTAGGGTTTTGTCAACATTTTAAAGTTTAAATGGTGGCTGTAGCTGAAGGATTGAGGAAGAAGAAGGATTTGAAAGTTGAAGACGTTTAAGAGGATTGAGAGGATTTGAAAAAAACTCCATTGGAAAACCATGTTAAAAACATTATGAATATTGATTTATATTAATTCAAGCATAAGAGGTACAAAGCTGAAAAGCCATAGCAGTCATGGCCTGAAACGGCTGAATTTTTTGATAGCTGAACGGTTTTAATAGCTGAAGATTTGAAGGCGCTGAAAGGTGTCGCGGAAGAAATAGAAGAAGAAGAAGAAGATGCTTGAATAAAGATTCAAAGAACAATACTTGGAATGCTGAAGCAGCATTCCAACAATAATAATAATATATATGTGAGAGAACAAAGGTTGTGCCCTTGCCGAAGGCAAAGCACACCCAATAAAAAGCCATGTTACTTGCACTGGCCAGCTTGCAAATACTGAGGATAGCCTACCGAAGTTGAGTTAGCCAATGTCGTTAGCGATGCTAGCTAACGTTAGTTTGCTAGCTGTATATAACATTTCACTGGGTCTAGCAGCTGTTTTATTAATTATTATGAAATGTTATGTTCTACTAGCCATTTGCCTACTTTGGCAAGTCACAGTATGTCCAAGCCCCGATAGTGTAACAGACACAGTAATTAATTCCTGTTTCAAGTAATAAGCCCCCGTGTTCAAGTGTTGAGCATTAAATTAGCTGCACAGTCTGTAGACATCTTGGGACGAAGCTGCAATACAGTACATAACAGAAAGTGTTTCATTCTGCAGAAATTGTGTAAATGTTTTATGTAACAATTCAAATTTTAATAACACCTCAATTGTTATCATTTGTATAATATTACAGCTCATCTTCGTTGGTCAAAGGCAGGGGTTTTCAAAGTGGGTGCCGCGATGCATGCTCAGGGGTGCCGCGGAATGGCCCAAGGCTTGATCATTTAATGACAAAAAAATAAATAACATAATACATTTTTAAATTCATTTTATTGATATTATATCAATAAAAAATGTAGGCTATTTGCGGCACAAACAACAATCGGCTACAGTTCACAGTTGATTCGGGGCTTAACGTCAACAAGTTCTTTCTCGACTTTGTTTGTTATTCCGTATTGACAGCAGATGGAGGAGTGCAGGTAGGGGCAATGGATACGTTTTTAAAGAGAATGCATCCACTTCCACAGGAACAGACATCGGAATCGAATTCAACAAAGAGAAAAGTGACAGTAACTGGACAACCATGCTACCATTACATTACATTAATGCATTCAGACGCGTTTATCCAAAGCGACTTCCAAAAGAGCGAATCCTAGCGTATGCTAGCTGTAGCCTATAACATTTCACTGGGTCTTGCAGCTGTTTGATTTACTGAAATTATTATTTACATTTTCATTTAAATGTATTCATTTAGCAGACGCTTTTATCCAAAGCGACTTCCAAGAGAGAGCTTTACAAAAGTGCATAGGTCACTGATCATAACAACGAGATAGTCCCAAACATTGCAGGTAGCCAAAACATGAAGCATACATATTGTGAAAACTAAAAAAGTCCCAAAGGGAAGAACCATAAGAGCATGTAGTTGAACAAGTTACCGGAGATTAGATATTCAGGGTGACAGTGATATAGTTGTGACAGGGACACAACTATATATACTTTTGTCACTATAAATAGTGAACATATTCTGTTCACTATTTATTCAAAAGTTCTATTAAATGAGTTGAATTAAAGATAGTGGTTCATTTGAATATAACAAAAATTAGATAAACCTCACTTTCTCAATGTAATGCCTATATTAAAAGCAGTTATAGCCTATTCAACATATCACAAGGTTAAATCAAATGGCATAAAGTACAAATATGACACAAAGGAGGTTGAGAGTAAAAAGTAAAAAATAGGGGTGCCGTGGATGGAGAGAGATATGTTTAGGGGTGACGTGAGCCACAAAAGTTTGGGAACCACTGGTCAAAGGCACAATCTTTACCAGGACGTGACTTTAGTGCATGGAAAAGTGAAACGTAAATGTAGGCTACTTGTCCAATGGACAAGTGCCTCAAAAAGTTAATGTCAGGCCCTGAATGATCACTGTCACTAGATATAAAGAAAACGTTGATGTAGGAGCCAAAACATAGGAAAATGCTTTGTTAATATTTTTCATTTGAATATTTAATTTACAATGTTTAATTTGGTTAAGAATTTATTCTGAGTGAACATCTGACAGTTAAATATGTAAAGTCTGTAATTAATGGTAAATATTGATGGTGAATTGCTTTTGGATAATGTAGATCCTGTGCTGCACATGTGACGTAAGTGATTAGAGAATGAGAATGTACGACTAGATCAGAGAGACGTGTGTAGCTGGGAAGCATACAGCTTTTTGACCATCATCCGTCAGCGAATATCGAAGTTTTGCAATTATTAGTTTATTTGACATTGTGTATATTTACAAGCGTGAAGATTATGTTCTTTGGTGAAAAAGAAGAAAATAAAAGACATCAAGTGTCAGTCATCTGGGTCTTGTGAATAGGAACTGTGGATTAAGAACCACGATAGAAATTGCAAGCTAGCCACGGATATGAGTCAGAACAAACTTTCAACCTACGCATATGATTAAGTGTTCAGAATTAACTACAAGAATTTCAGGGCTCAACATTAACATTTTTTGGCACTGGCCCCAACGGGCCAGTGGGTTTGAAACTTACTGGCCCAAAGACCATTTTTACTGGCCCCCCCTCCAAAAGTTGTAATTTATCATTGTTACAACAAAACCAAAGACTTAACAGTCTTTGAATAACACAACAAAGTTGTGTTATTCTGTAAACACATCCTGGATATAAAAAGAACAACAATGAAATCACATTTCTAGTGATAAAAAAAAAAGCTAATAGTCAGCAAAACAATTGACTTTTAACCTCAAACATGACGTGCTCTCTTCCCTGCTGACAGCCATCTCTGCACTCTGTCTGGCAGAAACTGAAACCTCTGGTCCCTCAATGCTAAGATATAAAAGCTTCCATGGCATTTCATCAGTATGATACTAACTACCCAAGTCGACACCAGTCTTCTGCTGCAGTTCAATAGCCTGGGGGAACGAGGCGAACGGCTGGCCCGTCTTAATTACGTGATATGCCGTTGTTATAAGTCGTGCAATAACACGATGGGCATCTACATTTAAATTCCTGACCAGCATGGTCAACGGCCTGGAAACCAGGTACTGTCTGCTAGCATGGCTGGTCAGGGATTGTTTTTGAAAATTGTCGGTGCCTGTGTAAAAAGACCTACTTTTGTCCGCTTTAGACGGGAACATACGACAGGCGACACAGTGCATCTTCGTTCCATAATAGAAATTGCTTCCGTTTGAGCTCGTAGCTCTACTTTGCTGCCATCTTCACTTTATTGTCTTGCGCCAGTCTCGCGCCAGTTGTTAAAAAATTTATCGAGATTAGAGAATTACAATTTGACAACCACTCGTCACTCACTACTCAACTCTTGATTTGACAACTGTGCGCCCCACGAGCTGCAAAGTTATTTATGCATTTAGCAGATAGCAAAACATATTAAGGATGTTAACTTTTACAATGCAAATTTTTTTTTCAATCGATAATTTGCACTGGCCCGATCAGGCCAGTGAGTTGCTAGTGTAACTGTCCCGACGTTACTTTTTACTGGCCCCGGGCCATCGTTATTGTCGAGCACTGAATCTTATAAACAGCCAGGGCAAAAAAATACAAATAAACGATAGGGTGCACTTTTTCTATTTGACTTTGTTAGCTAGCAACAACCATACAATCAGAGCCTGTCTATATTAGACATTCTCTGATACAATGGCATTTGTCTGTAATACATGAAGAAGAACAATAGCAGAACAAGCCTGTGTGCTCACACACGCCCCCTTCAGTGAGGCAGAGGTACTGGCTGCCTCTTCCTGCTTTTTCACTGCGGCGTTATGTACGATCAGCAAGACTAATATGTTAAAAATATGCAGGGCTCTCAAGTTTTGAAGACAGGCAAGAGTGGCATTCTCATCCCCCCCCCCCCCCCCCCCCCGTGAGGGGTTCAAAATTAATTAATTAATTGCTTTATACCTGACATCTTTGAAAGGCAGCAATGATTAATGCATCCATGGCCAGGATATAATTATAAAATATGACATTATTTTAAAAGTGACCTATAACATCGACTATGCAAAACACTTAAATGTATTTAGTGCTAATAAAATTATTACGCCTATTTGGAAAGAGATGTTTATAATGTGACAATATGTCAGTCATTGTGTGATAACGAAAATATGACTAGGCCAATTTTATGTAACAGACGTGGTATTGCAAACTCTGTCAGAGGTATCGGGCCTATGTTCGTCCCGCACTGGGTACGAACCTGCCACCTCTGACATCCAAAGTGCCCCCACTACCAACTACGCCAACGAAAAGCTAGTAATCCGTCGACGTGGGTGGCCTGTTATATACCTGTGGAGTATGTGGAGTGAGTTTCACCGATACACACCAGCTACATCTATGAACTACTTGTTCTGAGCAGGTGTTGTCAGTGAACAGGCTGTAAAACTGTTGGTTAAGTTACAGACACTCATGAAAAACTGATGCTAATTATCTGGGAAACATTTTCTAACACCAGTCAAGTTGTCATTGTTTGTGTCAAACAAGTTGTGAATTTGTGCTAGTGTAACTGTCCCGACGTTACTTTTCACTGGCCCTGGGCCATCGGGCCATCGTTATTGTCGAGCCCTGAATTTGGAAATGAAATTTTGCTAATACAGTTGACTTTCACTCGGTGCTATCCACTGACAGTAAAAAAATGTGTATATGTGCACTGCTGTTCGTAGACTAGCTCCAGCGCTCGTTGATGCGTTGCTAAATGATAGCAACTCACCAGGACACTTCACCAACTCTCAACTCATTCTCCTCGGACCATCCATTTAATTGGCTTTGACGGCCATCAGGTCTCGGCAATTTCTCATTTGCCCTCTCACGTCTACTTGGTTTGAAATTATCCGGCTGCGGACCATCATACATATTAGTAGTTCTTGCCACCTCTTCCTCATTCCAGTCAGTCGCCATAGTTCTAGTACTAGGCTGAGGCTACTCTCCTCCACGACTCCTCAACGTGACGTCATCACCGAATTGTGCTAGTATGCTAATGCTAACACCAAAAACTTCAAAAACTGGTCTTTAACACCATTTGGAGACACCATTTGGAGATATTTTAAATGATATACATATCTTGAGTGCTTCATGTACCCATTAATCAACAGTGGTGTTTAACCACTGTGGCACAATGGCCTTTAAGGTTATGTAGAACGTTGGACCGGTCACCATCAGCAGTAGACACTTACTGTGTAGTGATTAGCGAGCGTTTTGTAGAGAAATGAAAAACGGTTGCATCACAACAATTATTTGCACACGTTTCAGGAGAATGAGACTGGTTGCAATTTTGAGCCTTGACAAAAGATACATTTGTCAAGTAACCTATATAATAAAATGTAATAAGAAATTGGCCTCTCCATGTAGTCCTTTTATACAGACTATTTGGTGGCCAAGCCGCGAAGCGGCGAAGCCACCTTAAGGGTTTCTACGTATTCTTATTAGGGGCCAAGCAGCGAAGCTGCGAGGCACCTATTGTAATTGGTGGTATTATTGGGTGTGCTCAAGCCTTCGGCGAGAGCACAACCTTTGTTCTCTCACATATATATTATTATTATTAATGTTTATTTTCGCCCCCCTAAAACTCAGTCAATATTTGGCCTACATAGACAACCTAGGTGTCAAAAGTTTCGTCTTGGTAGCGATTGAGTTGCTTGTATTGGGATTTACGTTCCGTTGCATGGTTTTAGGCTCAAGTAAAGTTTTGTGGCGAAAAGTGAAGCTAACGGTGTCTAATTTGCTAGCCACTGTCACTGACGTTACTAACGTCACTAACGTCACGAAAACACGCGTGACTACGTTTAGCAGAACATTCGTTTCGCATCTGTTAACTTGGGGGATAGCTAGGCTAACTATAGCTTTACTGCAAGGCAGCTGCAGAAACGCCACAAGCAAAGAGGCCAGGGTGATAACTATTTACTCATTTTACTTTGTGATGTGAAACACAATTGTGAAATGTAATGTACAATATTAGCTGATATTATTAAGGAAGTAGGCCCACGTCTACTTTCGGAAACGGTAGTCTACTATTTCACTGAAGCATTAGCATAATGACATTAGCCTCTGTTGCCCGGGCAACACATACTACATTGGTCTATGATGCATCTGTTTTCAGTCGTTAAAATAAACATTCCTCACAAATACATTTTCGTTGTAGGATTTATTATGACATTACATTACAAGTAAACGATTTGTTGGTGAAATTATCATTACCTGTGGTTACAAACCAGTGTTGCTCACTGCAACGCTGTAGCCTACGCGAGACACACTGCAAAAACATCTAGCACTACACAGCTGTTTAGGAAGTCAAACGTCTAACTACTAACCTGAACTTCATTGCCACAGCCTAAACTTTGTTCTGTTCATCTGTTCATGAAAATAATTAATTTCAGCCTAAACCGTACAACGGAACGTTACATCCAATTCAACCAACGCAATCGCTACCAAGACGAGCACTGCCAGTCTAGTACTGTACTGTAGTAGTACAATTTACCGGGGCAGCTTCTCCACACAGGGCTATATCGCATTTTGCGTTGTTACTGACAATGATCGCTACCTGTGAGCTTTTTAACGAGCGATTTTCCACTAAATAAATGTCAAGCTTATTTTGGTTTTTGGGGGCATATTTTCAGTTAGCAGATGGTACTGTTTGAATCGCGATTCCATATTCTACTGCCGGTAACGTCGTAGAATAATCTTCAAAGGGGGTACTTTATTAATGAAAGAATGCAATATGAGTAGGCAGTAGCGGAGGGGGGTGGGGGCGGGGGCGCCGAAAACCCCGGGCCCCGCACCCGAGGGGGCCCCCGATCTATGTATTTTTGTCTTTGGCAACAAAACGTTGATTGTATCCATGGTAGACACTTTTACTAAATATATATAGGCCTACATTTTTCGAAACATTTTTGTCACCCCGATGCTGCTCGGAAAGTTAAAGCGCTTGCGGAGTTCTATTCGGAGGATCTGTCTAAGGCCGATGATGTGGTTGACGAATTTGTTACATTTCGTAGGCTACTATGTACCGTGAGCTGAGCATGGAAAAACATGAAAAACACACACAGCATCCTACCATTTCTCATTGACAACAACATGGACCGTGCTTTCCCCAACTTTTCCATTCTCCATCGCATTTACTTGACAATTCCGATAAGCAGTTCTATGGCAGAGAGGATGTTCAGCCGTCTGAAAAGAGTTTCTTGCGATCAAGCATGGGAGAGGAGCGGCTGTCCAACTTAGCACTGCTGTGCATCGAGAGGACGTCGAGATTGACATTAACAAAGTAATCGCCAGATTTGCTAACGATAAGAACAGACAGATGATGATTTAAATAGGCAAGGGCATTTGTTGTGGCCTGTTTCATGTCTGCATAGCCTATATTCTGCCTTTGTAAAACTAAAGTTAAATAATGTGTTTGTGTTTTGACCTGTGTGTAGGCTATGAGTTTGCTGGTTTTGAATATCCCAATACATGTCAGTTCGGAAAAGAAAATGATTATAGTCTAATGGAATTTGAGTTTAACTGTAGCATGCTGGCTGTAGGTGGCCTACTGCAGTGTGCGTCACGCGTGTGTGTTGCGCACTCGTTTTTTTTCATGGGAGCTTGGTTCGCGTGTGTAGCTCAACCCAAATTATTGCTGAAACAATTGTTATTTAGGCCTGTTTGTTTATTATAAGTTGTCACTGTTAGGATGACTATAGGCTACTGTCTTTGACTTCATTTTGGGGGGCTTATGACCTCTTCATTGAATTTGAATATAATGTATTTGGTAAATGGACAGATCATTAAACCCATTTTATGCATGGATTTGTGTAGGCCTACAGTATACTGTGTGTGGGAGATTCTAATGAATGCTGAATGCGAGCCTACATTTTGTTCACATATTATGGGCTATGATGACTGAACACATTTATTATAGGCTAATATGTGCTGTTCACAATAGAGGTTGCTATTGGTTACTTTTTATTGTTATATTTTATTGCACTGCAAAATATTAATAACAGGGGGCCCCCCAATCAGTTTCCACCCCCCCCGAGACACATCCCTTGCTCCGCCCCTGTGAGTAGGCTAAATGCCGGAAAATATCACGAGAAGGGAAAAACTTAAAAGGACGTTTAAGTAATAGAGATTAGGTAAATTTTTACACCGGTCTGCCAAATGTATTCGTTTTGATTCAGCTATGAGGCTGCCTCTTGCAGGGGAAATGAGAAGACATCTATTTCATTCTACACTTCACTCGTATTTTGCTTTGTAAATGAGCAGCAAAAAAAAGATGCTTTTAAATCCATGTAATCTTTATAAATAATAAGTATGCATTTTTATGTAAAATATACAGAAATATCAGTTGTAAAAATTCAATATCCCATGGCGTTTTGATTTTCTAAACCGTTTGTCCGGTACAGCCAATCAAAATGGGCAACATGCATGCTTGGCTAATTTCTAGGGCTGTTTACCCAAATCCTCTCTCCCTTTGCTCCTGTGCGCGCGTGCTCCACATTCTCACACACACAAGGGGCCAGAGCCCCTTGACACACGCGCAAGCTTGGTACGACTCACAAGAAGAAGACCATTTTATTTTATTGTTGGAGAAGACTTGAAGACAACGACTGACGAGACTCCTGCAGCCCTCAGAGATTTTCATTGTTACATTTGACAGTGAGTAATAAGAGCCTACAACGGCAGTACAAAACATGTATTTTAGCGTTTGTATTCGTATGATAACTTGAAGACTTTTATACTGTTGTAAACAGGATAGCAGCTAATCTAGCTAAGCTAGCTGAGCTAAGGATTTCTCTTTGTACAGACAGTATTACAGGCTAGCAAGCCGTAAAATCTTTAACATTATACTTGCTTCGTGAGACGCGTTTGAAATTAGTATACTGTACGTAATTGTGTGGTTGGGTTGTTCTATTTTCACATGTCATTGTTGATGTAATTTTGTTTGTGCGTTCCAAGTTGTTCTGTCGGTCTTCACATCATAAATTATTCTTTTCGAAACTGTAGCTAGGTAGCCTAGTTTGCTGCATAGTTAGAGCTACCTAGCATTAAACACGTAGCAATGGTACCATGGTTGTTTTACTTGCTAGCTTTGTGTGGGTTCATGGTTTGATCGTTTAGGAGTTCCATTGAAAGCCTATAGAGCTACAATACGTTTGTAATAGGCATTTTGTACTATGCTGCACGATTTCCTATCTCTTGATAACATTTTATATTTGTATCTATTTTATACACTAAATTGCCAAAGTATTCGCTCGGTTGCCTTTACACGCTCATGAACGTGAGTGACATCCCATTCTTAAACCATAGGATATGATGTCGGCCCACCCTTTCCAGCTATAATAGCTTCAACTCGTCTAGGAAAGCTTTCCACAAGGAGTGCATTTGTGAGGTCCAACACTGATGTTGAACAAGAAGGCCTGGCTCGCAGTCTCTGCTCTAATTCATCCCAAAGAAGTTGTATTGGGTTGAGGTCAGGACTCTGTGCAGGCCACTCAAGTTCGTCCACACCAATCTCACTCATCCATGTGTTTATGGGCCTTGCTTTGTGCACTGGTGCACAGTCATGTTAGAACAGGAAGGGGCCATCTCCAAACTGTTCCCACAAAGTTTGGAGCATGAAATTGTTCAAAATGTTGAATTGTTGCATTTCAGGAAATTAACTAATGGCTAGGAAATATTCAATGGTTTGGGCTCGGTGGAGTATTTTGTAATGACAAGTAAAAGTTGGGTATTTTGTCATTCATCCATTCCTACTCCATGCTCTTGATTATGTAATGTACCTACAGGTACATCTTATAGGCTATGTTTATTTGTTTACATTTTCTAATGTGAGTCAGTGGCTTGGCAGTATCTTAACAGTAAGGTTTGGTTATTTGTGATAAACTGTCATGATTCTTTTGGTGAAACATTAATTTAAAGTGGAAACCATTTGCAAGATAAATTGTTCTCAGTTGGTCAGTTGGTCTTAATAACTAGTGTACTAGTGCAGAATAGAGGAACTGGGAAAATTGTGCTGGTGTGGAAAGTCCACAAAAACTGTGCAGAATGGGCAACAAATATTGGATTATAGATTAGATTGTATCAAGGTCCAATTGCAGAAGAGGCCAAAGGATGTTTACAATTGTAGTAGGCCATTGATATGTTCAGGGATGTAATTTGTTGGATAAGAAGCCCCCAACCCCCACTCCAGAGACAATTGATGACAGAGAGGTGCTGACATTAAGTTAAACATAGTCATGCGTTAAGAGTAGAGTAAAAAATAGAGACAAAATGTGTACATGGATGTTGAAACGCAGTGCTCTGAGTTTGTGCATGTCAGTTTAGACAAACGTAGCCTTTTAAACCTCTAGGTTTAATTCTCTCTTTTCTACATTTAAAGTTGGATTTGACATTTAACAGACATTTAATCATTTAGCAAGTTGTTTGACTCAAAAACCATAACAGTACATGGTGTAAAAAAGCTGCAGTCAAATTTGGAGAAATTGCTAGCTTGGATGTTATCTTTACATATAGATGGGTTGGTGGTTACAAACAATGAGGATGCGCACGCAGCTTCAAGGCAGAACAATGCCTACCATTTCACCTTTACTGTATATGTTCCCACCACCCCCCCTTTCTAAATAAAGTTCGATTGATCTGATTTGTTGATATATGTTGCTATGAAAAACATTTTAGCCAAGCTAACTAACATTGTTTTAGCTAGCTGACCATTCAATCACAAACAAAACATGAATAGAAATACCTTGCTAACAGGGTCCTCATGTTTAATCAAAAGCTTGTAGTGAGATCACATGCATGACCCCCCCGGGACAAGCTTTCATGTTTGCATCGCTAGCGTCTCGTCATATTACGCAGTCGGAAGACAGCTAGATACATTTTGTAGCGTCAGCGCCCTTGGGTACCCAGCATGCAGTGCACACCAAAAACGCAAATAGTTGTGGAAAATTGTTTGGTTACAACGGCTGTGCAGGGATTTCAGTTGGTGTTTGTTCACTTAAATGTGTGTAAAGTTATTGTTTTTCAGTTAAGATAATACTGTTGGTCACCCTGATTGTGCATGTTGTGTAGTTTTAATGGGATCAAAGAGTCTGACCATGATAAAGTATTGTCAAGCTGGGGGCTATCGCACAAAACCAGGATAAGGGATTAAGCCGGGATATTCAAGTTATCCTGGATGAATTTAGCTTTGACCTGGTTGCACGAAAGCAGGTTGAATTAAACCCAGCCAAGTAACCATGGAGATGTATTCTTTGCAGCTAGCCTGTTCCAGAGCAAGTTCTCCAAATCCTGAAACATTGATAGCATAGGCCAAGAGTAACTACCACACCACAAATGGCCCAATATCACCCATAGGTGACGCTACAGGCCACGCCCTGATACACAAAGATACAAGGCTTTCTGGAATGGGTAGGCTCACCAAGTTCCTTCCCTTCACTCCTTGGCTTGAAATAAAAGCCCTTGTGGATCTTGATGATATTGCATTTCAGATTTGGTTTCCCATTGGTAAGTTTACAGCATGGATTTTTCTATACAGTGACAATTTGTGAAGAATATGAATTTTTCAATGGTTCGCAATGTTTTGGAGGAATCCGCCATTGCTGCTTGCAGCTATATTTAGGGGCCAAGCAGCGAAGCTGCGAGGCACCTATTGTAATTGGTGGTATTATTATTATTCTTCTTCCGTCATGGGTGTCTATGGCAGCCCCCATAAGCGCTTGGTCGAAAGTTGTGAAATTTGGCACACTCATTGGGGACAGTCCCCTGGTCCAATTCACAAAGTGGCATGTCTCATACCTGGGCACTCTAGCGCCACCAATGGGTCAAAGTTGGACTTGTGTTTACACACGCAACATTTGAACCGCATGTCCGATTGTCAAAATTGAGGTTCCAATGGATTCCTTGGATCAAGCCGAGTTCAACGCACACCATGGCGTCAATTTCCGGTTATATAGAATTTCCGCAATTTCCGGTTTTATCAAAACCCTTTGAAAGCCTACTCCTCCTACAATTTCTGTCAAATCTTCGTCAAAAGTACCGGAGATAATCTTCAGACCAAGCCTCACAAAAGTTATCGAAAATAATTTTGATCCTCACAACCGTTTGTTCGATACAGCCAATCAAATTCAGCAGAAAAGCCGCCAAACAGGAAGTGAAGTCATATATCAGCAAATCTTTGAGATATCAACACCAACCTTGGTATGATGACCCGGAACCCTCTTATGAGGATGTCCACACAATTTGGTGTCATGTGATCACTGGGCGTGGCCGCAGGAAGCAAAAATGTGTTTTGGCCAATAACTATTGATTTGTTTGCCTTTATTAAGTGATTCCTTTGTCTCATGATATCTTGGGAAATCCCGTGTGTGACACATGATAACTTGTGATAAAAGCCGAATTGATGCGGCCACCATTTTGAATTAATTGAAAAAGGTTTTTTCTCTACTCCTCCTACAATTGTTGTCTTCTTCAAAATTACCAGAGATGATCTTCAGACCAAGCCTCACAAAAGTTAACGAAAATATTTTTGATCATCACAACCGTTTGTCCGTAACAGCCAATCAAATTCAGCAGAAAAGCTGCCAAACAGGAAGTGAAGTCATATCTCAGCAGTTCTTTGATGCAGTGACACCAAATTTGTTACGCCTAATCGGAACCTTATTCTGAGGATGTCCTCCAAAAATTGTCATGTAACTACAAGGGGGCGTGGCCGGAAGAATAAACGTGTTTTGGCTAATAACTGTTGAAGTTTTTAGCTTAATAAAGTATTTTCTTTGTCTCTTGATGTCTTCTGAGATCCCAAGCCTGACCTTCGATAATATTTCATAACAACCGAATTGACGCGGCCGCCATTTTGGATTTTATGGAAAAGTGTAAAAACCTTTTTCACGCCCCAAATTTTGTCCAATGATTACCAAATTTGGCACAGATTATCTTCAGACCCAGCTGCACAAAAGGTATCAGATGTATTTTCCATTTTCAAAAACGTTTGTTCGGTAGAGCCGATCAAAGGCGGCGGTGAAGCCGCCAAACGAGACATTAAAGCATAATTCAGCAACCATTTGTCCGATTGTCACCAAACTTCGGTTCCTTTGTTTCCAGGAGGAGCAGAGGAGGCCTGCGGTGTTATACCAGGAAAAAAACACTTTGAACACTCGGTACTCTTGAACGCAAACAGATATTTCAACCAAACTTGGTGTGTTGCATGAGTGCAACAGGTTGTTGTGACTTAATTGTTGCACAAGTGCTATGGAGGCCATGTCCTGCTCTGGACTGCTTGGCCCCTCCATTGCTGCTTGCAGCTATATTTATTATTATTACACATCTGTCATGGGAGTCTATGGCAGCCCCAACCACATGGTCAGAAGTTGTAAAAAAAATAAAAATGCATAAATGTAAAGTTGTGAAATTTGGCACACTCTTTGGGACCAGTCCCCTCATCAATTTCACCAAATTTCATGTCTCCATTTCAAACCCTCTAGCGCCACCAATGGGTCAAAGTTGAAGGTGTGTTTACACACGTTACTTTTGAACCATATGCTGCATTTTCAAAAATGAGGTATCATTGGATTCCCTGGATCAAGACAAGCTCAACGCACTCTATGACGTCATACCCAGTCATATAGATTCTCCGCCATTTTGAATGTTAAGGAGAAACGTTTTTTCGCTACTCCTCCTACAATTCTTGTCGAATCTTCTTCAAAATTGCCAGAGATGATCTTCAGACCAAGCCTCACAAAAGTTATCCCCTGGAGCTTTGATTTTTGCAACCGTTTGTTAGTTACAGCCAATCAAATTCAGCAACTGATCCAGAAAAAGGAAAGTGAGGTCATATCTTAGTGAATCTTTGATGCATTGACTCCAAACTTGGTGTATGGATTCATGACCCTTATTAAGAGGTCTGAAAAAGGTAGGGTCATTTGAGATCTAGGGGGCGCTACAATAGGCAAAACTGTGTTTTCACCAATAACTGTTGATTTGTTTGTCGTATTTAAGTGATTCCTATGTCTCGTGATATCTTAGGAAATCCCGTGTCTGACGCATGTTAACGCATGATTCCAGACGAATTGATGAGGCCGCCATTTTGAATTAATGAATTCAACTTTTTTCCCTACTCCTACACAATGTATCCAATATTCACCAGATTTGGCACAGATTATCTTCAGACCACAATCACCTTGACATGTCAAAATAGGACTGAATTACAGCTGTTGGGGCAACAACTTGGGCCAAATCTGACCACGCGTGCCACAGGAGAAACGGCATACTTTTTGTATACAGTAACTCCCAGCAGTTCCCAGCGCTGAAAATGGCTCACTGGGATAAGACGGGCTCCTTCGAAGTGCAAGGTCGTAGGTTCAAATCCAGCCAAAGTCTCAAGCATGTCATGATACTGGTTTATCCGTTTAGTGAAGCCAGGTATGCGACAGAGGCTGTCGAGCAGTATAATCATAATGGTCACAATAATGTTTCATTCTCAGGGGATTTATACTCATGAAGAGTCAGATTTATTGTGCTTTGTAGATATAGTGATGCTACATCTAGCCAGTGCATCGGATTTCTTGCATCATAATTTCTGAACAGATTTGTCATAAATCACAAGATTGGTCTCTTCTGATTCTACGTGGCATACTAAGTCGAAATATATCACACTGTCCCGTGTCCGCCATTTTGGGCGTCGGCCAGTTGGAATTTTCATAAAAACAATCTCCTTGTTCGCCGTTGCTCCTATTTTCATGGACATGTAATCAAATCATTTTCAGACCACAATCACCTTGACATGTCAAAATAGGACTGAATTACAGCTTTTTATACTTGGGTCAAATCTGACTACGCTTCCCACAGGAGAAACTGCTTACTTTTTTTATACAGTAACTGAACACAGCATTTCCCTGCAGTGAGAATAGCTCACTGGGATAAGATGGGTTCCTCTGAAGTGCAAGGTCAGAGGTTTGAACCCAGCCACAGTCATCAAGCATGACATGATACTGGTTTATCTGTTTAGTGAAGCCAGGTATGCCACAGTAGCTGTCTAACAGTATAATGGTAATGATAATGTTTCATTCTCAGGGGATCTATACTCAAGAAGAGTCAGATTTATTGTGCTTTGTAGATATGTGTCCTCTAACCTCTAGGGGGGCGATCCTGTGTCTGAGACATGTTAACTTGTGATACCAGCCGAATTGATGTCGCCATTTTGAATGAATTAATAAAACGTTTTTGTCCTACTCCTCCTACAAAATGTATCAAATATTCACCAAATTTGGGACAGATTATCTTCAGACCACAATCACCTTGACATGTCAAAATAGGACTGAATTACAGCTGTTTAAACTTGGGCCAAATCGGACAACCGCTTACAACAGGAAAAACTGCTTATATTTTTACCCAGTAACTGAACTGTGATTTGCAGCACTGAGAATCGCTCACTAGGATAAGTTGGTGTCCTGGCAATGGCAACGTCAGAGGTTCGAATCCAGCCAAAGCCGACGAGCTTGTCATGTCTCTGATTCTCTGTTTAGCGAGACTGTAAGCCACTGCAAAGGAAGCCAGGTACACCGCAGTCGCTAGTTACCTGTAGTCAAGCTACAAGCTATAGTCAATGCAATCCTCACACAAACTATCAAAATGATTTTAGATTTTCGAAACCGTTTGTCCAGTACAGCCAATTGAAATCGGCAGCAGAGCCGCCAAACAGAAAGTTGTGTCGTATCTCAGCAAATCTTTGATGGATTCAAGCCAAACTTGCTGCGTGTACTTGGAACACTCTTCTGAGGATGTCGAACGTTTCTTCTGGGTCATCTGACCTGCTTGGCCACCCCATTGCTGCTTGCAGCTATATTTATTAATTGAATTTACAGAAATGTGCTATATCGTGATATGTATCGTTATTGGGATATGAAAGGACCAGTGATGTGCGGTCAGGGGAGGCAAGGGAGGCAGTGCCTCCCGTGTCATCATGAAATGTAAAAAACAAATAATATTAAACAATATTTGTCCACTGATCTGTGATAGAAATATAATTATTGGATGATTCCAATGATTTTTATAGCCATTATTGCTGAATTTGTGTATTTTCCTGTTCAAATACGGGGAAAGAAGCGGAAGGAGGCAGCGACTAGCTGTGCCTTCTCTCGGATTGCGCAATCCCACACAAACTGGGCTGAGCTGCTAATTTTTTTGCTCAATTTGAGCACGTGCAATTTGATCTCTCTGTATGTCACCAATGTAATGTTTGTACACATTTTTATTATATGTCCTCACATTTCATAGTCTTGGTCATGTATTTTACGTATTCAGGGCTCTCAAGTGTCACGCATTGAGCGTGACAGTCACTCATTTCGGTCTTTTGTTACGCTCTCCCGCCACACATTGTATTTCTCACGCAGAAAAAAAATATTTATAATATATTTAATATGCCGCAGCACCCATTACAACCAAAATTCCTCTGGCCGCGCCACTCTCACTATGGAACCGGCAGGAATCAAGCGTCTCCCCTGGAGTTCTTAGTCGAGCCAATCAAAAAAAAGAAAGGGTCTACACAATAGCCAATCGGAAAATAGCACCATTGTATCTGGGTAAGATTTAATGCAACAACCAATGGAAAAAAAGCATATCCTGTAATTTTTCACGTGATTCTGTTACGTCTTCCGAAAGTTTTGTTCACCTACAGAGCAAACCACTGGAGCTCGAGCAGAGTAGGCTAAGTCATGATCTCCTGTTTTAATGTTACAACAAATTCACAACTTGTTTGACACAAACAATGACAACTTGACTGGTTAGAAAATGCTTCCCAGGTAATTAGCATCAGTTTTTCATGAGTGTCTGTAACTTAACCAACAGTTTTACAGCCTGTTCACTGACAACACCTGCTCAGAACAAGTAGTTCATAGATGTAGCTGGTGTGTATCGGTGAAACTCACTCCACATACTCCACAGGTATATAACAGGCCACCCGCGTCGACGGATTACTAGCTTTTCGTTGGCGTAGTTGGTAGTGGGGGCACTTTGGATGTCAGAGGTGGCAGGTTCGTACCCAGTGCGGGACGAACATAGGCCCGATACCTCTGACGGAGTTTGCAATACCACGTCTGTTACATAAAATTGGCCTAGTCATATTTTCGTTATCACACGATGACTGACATATTGTCACATTATAAACATCTCTTTCCAAATAGGCGTAATAATTTTATTAGCACTAAATACATTTAAGTGTTTTGCATAGTCGATGTTATAGGTCACTTTTAAAATAATGTCATATTTTATAATTATATCCTGGCCATGGATGCATTAATCATTGCTGCCTTTCAAAGATGTCAGGTATAAAGCAATTCATTTATTAATTTTGAACCCCTCACGGGGGGGGGGGGGGGGGGGAAAGCAGGAAGAGGCAGCCAGTACCTCTGCCTCACTGAAGGGGGCGTGTGTGAGCACACAGGCTTGTTCTGCTATTGTTCTTCTTCATGTATTACAGACAAATGCCATTGTATCAGAGAATGTCTAATATAGACAGGCTCTGATTGTATGGTTGTTGCTAGCTAACAAAGTCAAATAGAAAAAGTGCACCCTATCGTTTATTTGTATTTTTTTGCCCTGGCTGTTTATAAGATTCAGGGTTCGACAATAACGATGGCCCGGGGCCAGTAAAAAGTAACGTCGGGACAGTTACACTAGCAACTCACTGGCCCGATCGGGCCAGTGCAAATTATCGATTGAAAAAAAAATTTGCATTGTAAAAGTTAACATCCTTAATATGTTTTGCTATCTGCTAAATGCATAAATAACTTTGCAGCTCGTGGGGCGCACAGTTGTCAAATCAAGAGTTGAGTAGTGAGTGACGAGTGGTTGTCAAATTGTAATTCTCTAATCTCGAAAATTTTTTAACAACTGGCGCGAGACTGGCGCAAGACAATAAAGTGAAGATGGCAGCAAAGTAGAGCTACGAGCTCAAACGGAAGCAATTTCTATTATGGAACGAAGATGCACTGTGTCGCCTGTCGTATGTTCCCGTCTAAAGCGGACAAAAGTAGGTCTTTTTACACAGGCACCGACAATTTTCAAAAACAATCCCTGACCAGCCATGCTAGCAGACAGTACCTGGTTTCCAGGCCGTTGACCATGCTGGTCAGGAATTTAAATGTAGATGCCCATCGTGTTATTGCACGACATATAACAACGGCATATCACGTAATTAAGACGGGCCAGCCGTTCGCCTCGTTCCCCCAGGCTATTGAACTGCAGCAGAAGACTGGTGTCGACTTGGGTAGTTAGTATCATACTGATGAAATGCTATGGAAGCTTTTATATCTTAGCATTGAGGGACCAGAGGTTTCAGTTTCTGCCAGACAGAGTGCAGAGATGGCTGTCAGCAGGGAAGAGAGCACATCATGTTTGAGGTTAAAAGTCAATTGTTTTGCTGACTATTACCTTCTTTTTTTTTTTTATCACTAGAAATGTGATTTCATTGTTGTTCTTTTTATATCCAGGATGTGTTTACAGAATAACACAACTTTGTTGTGTTATTCAAAGACTGTTAAGTCTTTGGTTTTGTTGTAACAATGATAAATTACAACTTTTGGAGGGGGGGGGCAGTAAAAATGGTCTTGGGGCCAGTAAGTTTCAAACCCACTGGCCCGTTGGGGCCAGTGCCAAAAAATGTTAATGTTGAGCCCTGAGATTATATATATATATAATCTTGCATATGTTGCATACATATAAGCTTAACATTTCTCAAAACTGGACTTTCAATCAAAACTGGAAGTGATAAATCATGGAAGATCGATGCCCGGAGCTAAAAGATTTGCTTCAAACGACGGGAAAGAAGATAACAAAATTATATAAAAGATATATAATAAGAAAAATTAAGTTATTTTAAAGAATAAAACAACATTTGTCTTTTTGTTATGGACTGTCTATACTTTCATTTCTATTGAATGAGTATGAATTGTGGAATTGTGATGGCAAATTAAGAACACGGACGATGCGGAGCAAATGCGCTCTCTCTGAGCCTCTATAAATGTAACGCCTTTCTTTGGCCAAATATGTGTGTGTAAAGAATGCTGATATGGGATATGAAAATAACCATTTGTCAATGTGCAAGCAGCCAGTTGAATGGTGAATTGATGCTGCTCTGTTGAATTCATATATTTGTAAATCTGGCTTTGAAAGAGTCACTCTAGCCTCCCCAGCCACGAACCTCACCGCACGTCACTGGCAAGGACCTATATCACAATATGAGATTTGTCCTATTGCACAGCCCTAGACTACAGCCACCTAAGCTATGACTGCTACCGGAGCATCCAGGCACCACTCAGGTTCCTTACCCCATGCCGTCAGGCTTCTCAATCAACAATATTAAACTAAGTGAAAATTGATTTAATGATTACCTTAACGGTTACTGTAGTCACTTTAACTTGTTTAAATATCCACCAGCACTCGACACTTTATTGTAATATTTGCTATTTTTACTGTTATATTCTTTTTTGCAATTTACTGCTATTTCACTGCCCTCTGTTGGTTGGCTGTGGCAAACTTTGACATACCGACAGTGACACTGACTTTTCATCCCATTGTCTGTGTATAGTAACATGACAGTTATTAAAAGTTTACTGACCTGCTCTACAGCATCCCCCAGTTTCATGATGTGGGCAGACTGGCCGCTGGTCTGGGCCTTCGAAGAGTATAGCATTATGTCAAGGTCGGCCACATTGGGGAACTTCGGGTGGATCTTCTCAGTTGGGTCCACAAAGTGCTCAATCTCAGCCATGGTAAACTCTCTGTGTGTAGCAAAAGCAAGCAACATTTATTTATAAAGCACTTTAAGATCCAAACTGAAACACAAAGTGCTGTACAGTAAAACAATAAAGGAATACATAAAAGCAGTGTGTGAATTATACAATGACAATCGGGGGGGGGGGGGTCTACTTGGTGCCCCCCCCCCCCCCCCCCCGCTCACACAAACGCACAACTAAGACTCCAAACACTATTGCTTGTAGTCATTTCTTCCTGAAATAAAGAAGTTGATCTAAACAAAATTACCCGAGGAACCTATCTGACTGTTCATCAGAAAATAAGGAAGTTGGAAATCTCTCCAGTTTCTGACAAGTAATGAGACAGAAAGCTATCTTGCTTGATACAGACCTAGCGATGGCTATCTTAAGTTGGTGGTTAACCATGTTTCTATCATTAACATTGTTGTAAATATTCTACAGCTAATTTCCATTACAAATTCATTTGTGACAGATGTTTGGGAGGTATTAGATAGCTAACTTGCCTTTCTTGCACTTTCTCACGACGCGGAACGCACCGCTACGTAGCTACACTGAGGTGATTCAACCAGCTTCTGTATTGCACACTGCCTGGTCACTCGCACGCAGTGTTTCTTGAGTTGTATTGGGCACTTATCACTCGCGCTGTTTATTGACTGAATTTTGACTATGGCGGGTGTGATATTCCCTGCCATAAAGTCATACACATGGCTATACACATTTCTGTGTAAACTGTTATTGAATGAATATGGTAAATATATTGTAATATTTACGATTACAGGTAAGAATGATATATCGATCGGTTTTTACCTCTTTTGGGGGGGTCCGAGCCTTAATCGTGGGGGTCAGACCCCCCCCCCCAAAAAAAACTTAATTCGCACACTGCATAAAAGCCCTAAATACAAAGACTCACCCATCTCATACAATACAAAAAAACAGTAACACACCACAGGGCTCCAGACAAACTTTTTTTACTAGGAGCACAGTAGCCCCTGACTGAAAATTTTAGGCGCACAAGCAGAAAATTTAGGGGCACACCTTATATTAACCTGCAATGCAATTATTAATGTCACTAGAGAGGGTACAATTCAGTGGCAATTTTAGACCCTTTTTAGGGGTCGCCAAGCACCCCTAAAAATAATAATAAAATATATATATATATATATATTGTTTATTATCATTTGATGCTGGTAGTTCATGAAGAAAGGGACATCCTTAGTTTTTTCATTCATTCAATATTTTGCATAATAATACATAAATGTTGTTATCCAGTGAAATTAGGGATTTATATTAGCAAAGGGGTTTAGCACTTTTGCAAGGCACTGTATTCATGTCACATTCTCATTGGGGTCTGAGCACCCCTAAAGGTCTGATCCTAGAATCGCCCCTGGTACAATTTCTGGGGAAATTGTGGGGTGTGCTTGCGTCGGTTGCAGATGGGTGCGTTTTTTAACAGACATTTTTACAACTGATATACAGCGACGCACATAAGTTTGAGTTTAAATACATTATTTAATGTGACATTACGTACTGCAAGTCTTAGCTAAATGACTTAAATGTATGATGTGCTTTTCGATCAGTCCTCCGACACGATACTTGCTGAGTATAACAGCGCAACAGCGCAAACACAGGCAGGGATACAGTAGCAACGCTAGTGCTAATAAGTATTTAGCTGCTCAGCTCCATGACGCCGGGTAAGAAGGGCTTGTGAAACTGCTCACCAAAAGAACGAAGGGGAACCCACTTGTCTGGAAGATTAAGACTAGCTACGATACTAATGCTGAGGACTCGCTGATATCGCTGTCTTACTAGAACGTTGTATCTATGCGTCGTTGCTAACGTGTGCTGAATAAATTCAAAATTTGTAGGTCGCACATGCGCTAGTGCTTGTACAAAATGCTCGCACTGTCTCAAAAACTGGTCGCAAAGTTTTCAAAGGCCAAAGCATAGAGGTAGGTCTTAAGAAGAGACTTAAAAGCAGGTAGTGAGGCTGCCTGTCTAATGTGTAAGGGTAAAACATTCCACAGTTTAGGAGCTGCTACCGCAAGAGCCTGATCCCCTTTTAGCTTGTACTTTGTTTTGGGCACACTTAGGAGCATTTTATCTTAGTGTGTAAGATATTATAGAATCAGCTGGTTACTTTCGCAATCTTTAACCTTTACATAATATTTTCGATTATTATCAACTTCCAAAACTACACACCAAGACACATCAAGCAGAGAAAATGATGACACTTAAATTGGTTAGGTTTACCCTCCACTTGTTACTGAGTCATTGAATCCCTCACCTGACACGTATGAGTCCAGAACGGGGTGAGATCTCGTTCCTAAATGAGTTTCCAATCTGAGCAGCAGCAAATGGAAGCTTGCCCTGGTTGAACTCCAAAAGTCGCTTGAAGTTGAGGAAAATTCCCTGTGCAGTTTCAGGCCTCAGATAGCTGCAAGTATTCAGTCACATTTAGAGAAAAATTTAAGGTACTGAAAGGTGTAAAGTTATGCAGCATCAAACTTGCACCTTACCCAGTCATGTTCCCTCCTGGCCCAATAGATGTCTGGAACATGAGGTTAAAGGAGATGGGGGGGGTTAGGTCATTTCCTGTGGTGGGGGACTTAACATTGTACTTCACAAAGAGGTCTGTCAATTCTAGTTGGGTGTAGTTGTCCATCTGAAAAGAGAAATATACTTCTTGGTCAATAAATTGGACTTCTAAATACACACATGTACAGTCTGTTGTATATTTGCAGGCGATATTGGTGTTAATTGCAAACCTGAGTGATGACATCTTCCATTTCAGCCTTTTTTGAATCTTGACACTTTTTGTCAGACATCAATTTCTGGATATGGGCTGAGTTTGGTGATGGGGAAAAACAAACAAACACTTGATTAGATTTAAATCTACCTTTTAACACTCCACTGGGAACTGGTGGCAGATATGGAAGAATCAACTTTGATTATATTCAAATGAACAGTGACAAGCCCCTGCCAATCCTTAAAATGGGTTTGGTTTTTTTGTAAAGGAGAAGGAGCTTTTTGACGAGGCTTTCCATGCGAAAGAATTTTCAGGACTCTCTGGAAGGGCGCTGGGCGTATAATTTAGTAGGGTGAAACATAATGTTTGTAATACATATAGCTCAAAAATATATATATTTCCGCTCTAGTTACCTATTGATGCCCCTAGCAAAGCTCAAATCAAACCTATGCCCTTGTTTCATATCACCACAATTTTTTATGCATCAAGGGCACTGCACCATCTATAATTCTAGATATTTGTGTGCATCACTGACATCATTGCAGGCACTGTGCCCCTAGCCTGGTCCTAACCAGATTCTCGTACATTGCATTTGTACTAGTGGTGGGCATAGATTTTTTTTTAAAATCTAGATTAATCTCACTGTAATTTTGGCGTTAATCTAGATTAAAATGGCTCATTTGAATTCCGCCGAAGGCATTCAGAATATGTGTGCTACCCAAATAATGACTAAAAGTAAGTCTTTGAGAATGTGTTTCTCATGCCAGGTGGCACATTAGACCAGGGGCTCATCTCCTGTTTCCAAAATGCATCACAAACTGCTTGAGAAAGCTGTTCTACTATGATAATTGGTGATGAATGTTTAATAAGATGTACTTGTGTTTATTAACTGTTTATTAGATTAGTTAGCTTTGCTGATAGATCTGTGCTTACGGGCTTGCCTCGGTTGCACTCAAACATAGTAGTTTGACGACGACTCTTCCCCTGCGCTACAGTGCTTGGCCCGGCATCTTCCGCATTAGCTAAGGGATGCTTTGCGTTTAGGTGGTATTTGAGACTGGAAGAACTCGTACAGTAAACTAATTCCGTATAGCACAAGGTGCAAACAACCTTAGTCTTGTCGAGGTTTCCATTGGGAAGCTTCTTAAAAATACATTTTGCCTGAAGCAAACCAGGCGGCTTCATAGCTGCATCCATGTTAGCACGTCACGTTTGATGTGATAATTTGCGTAGTATAGACCCAATTTGCGTAGTATAGACCCAGCTCCCAACCCAACTTTGAGAATAGATTAACGGCAATATTTTTTTTTAAATCGCCCGATAAGAGTCTCACGTTAACGCAGCACGTTAACGGCCCACCACTAATTTGTACATAGAGTCTGGGCTCGATCCATTGACAAGCGTTATCTTCCTTGAAGGCGGGTACTCTGTTGAAGTTTAAAACTATTGGATCTGCCCAGAACCACTCTGGATCTGGCATAACCAATCGCTAGCGTTCGCCTTAGCCAACTCCACCACTAACGTAGCTGGCTTCCGCAGGGTTGCCACAACGGACCGAAAGGCTTCACTCGCATCTTTCTCCGCCGCCATTACGTAACTACAACTCAAACTAGAGCACAACATCAACGTCGTTCTCAGCCACTCCCTCTGTTCACTGATTGGACATCTGACCAATATACCTCAAGCCCAGACGCAGTACAGAAGCACAATGAAAATTGATCGGAAGTACGTAGGAGGGCAGAGCCAGGCTACTGTGCCCCATGTATAATTCCAGGAATCTGTGTGCGACACCAATTTTATCATGGGCATTATGCACTGTAGTGCAAGTAATCTGTATTTGTGTGTTTCACTGACATCTTAATCACTGACTGCATCATGGGCACTATACACTAGTTGACAGAATTTTTATGACCTTGTCAAGACGACGGACAATGTGTGATGACGGACAATGACACGTTGAGAAAGAGGGGGCTTGTTTGTTCCAACTGCAGAGGCTGACCTGTGTCAGCCAGGACAATACCAAAAATGTATTTATTCTACATACATCCAATTATATATCAGTTTAAAAATAGCTTACCTTTGAGAAGGTGGTCAGCTCGGAAGCACTCTCCATTTTTGACATCTTTTACCATGTAGTCAGCAAACTTATCCACATGCCCTGAAGTCCTGTAATAATAAAACATTTACATTTGACGCCACTGATTCTTTTTTACAATAAATACGTTTTTACAATAAATAGGCTACTGAGATGCCACTGGGCTATGAAATTAAAGTTCCCATGCCTTAATTGCAGTTTAGTATGTGTCTGTCAATTAAAACCCATAGATCAGGACAGTCCAGCTGTCTCCCGGAACCACTAAGAATTTCCAACCCATTTCAGAACAATGTAATTACTATGGAGAGAGATGTCTCAAAAGTATTCGTAAATGCAAGTACGATGATCCACAAATGTTTCACAATTTACAAATGTGTTTTGCGATCCACAAAAACTATTCTTACTCGTGATTTGTAAGTTGGCATTTAAATAAATGTGCTATGATTTGTACACAGATGTCCATTTGTAAATATATCGTTTGTAATTTCTTAAAATACTTAGCATTTCGTGTGTGCATTTCTCATGGTCTGTCATTTGTAAATCTACAATTCGCGTGTGAAGTGTTGAATCTGCATTTGTGGATCGCCCAATACACGCGTGCAATCTTTCTTCCAATGACGTATGAGACATTCTTTTCGGTCTTTTGCGATCCACACTCATACCCCTTTTCCACCAACGCATTTTGGGTGCCGGTTAGGAGCCGGTGCTTAATCGCGAACCAGTTCTTTCTCTTTTGACAGACTGAGAACCGGAAAAGTGGTTCGTACGTGGTTCGCAACGGGCACCACTTCGAAGCTGGTCTAGATTGTGAACCAAGTAAGAACCGCTTGGGGCGGGGGTTACCGTGACCAACAAGACGAACAGAATCCTTTGACCGCCATTGCTTTAAGTTTTTACAATTCATATTTCAGCTAAACGGTACTTGTAAATCAGCATCTGAATTAAAAGTGGGCAGTGTAGTTGCTGAAAATGTGCTTATTTTATTGATGAAACTGCTAATTTGTAAATTTGCTCCGACTTTTCGATAACCTAGCTAGCATCGCAGTGCAGTGCAGACACTAGTTGCTGCGTTTTATCATAATCCTATCAAATGAGTGAAATGACAAACACAAATGTTATGAGCTATTGAGCCTATATTTAACACAAATGTAATACACAAGCACTATACAGCAAAAGTTTATAAAATGTTGCGCTGATAATGCCAGTGTTGTCACACTGCTGCAAGTCCAGGGTATTGCGCAACAGCCAAGAAAACATGTTCTTCGGATTAATAAACAGCCTTTAGACGGGCTCTGCTTTATGTTTGGCGCTGCCGCGCTAGCGTTGCTAGGAAAGATGAGACATATACAGTGACGTAATGACGTGGCCCCCCCACCCCACAATAGCCTCCATCATCCGTAAAGTTTGGAATCACCAGGACTCTTCCTCGAGTTAGCTGTCCGGCCAAACTGAGCGATCGGGGGAGAAAGGCCTTAGTAAGGGAGGTGAACAAGAACGCCATGGTCAATCTGACAGAGCTCCAGCGTTGGTCTGTGAAGAGAGAACCTTCCAGAAGGACAACCATCTCTGCAGCAATCCACCAATCAGGCCTGTATGGTAGAGTGGCCAGACGGAAGCCACTCCTTAGTAAAAGGCACGACAGCCTGCCTGGAGTTTTCCAAAAGGCACCTGAAGGACTCTCAGACCATGAGAAACAAAATTCTCTGGTCTGATGAAACAAAGATTAAAACTCTTTGGCCTGAATGCCAAGCGTCATGTCTGGAGGAAACCAGGCATCGCTCCTCACCTGGCCAATACCATCCCTACAGTGAAGCATGGTGGTGACAGCATCATGCTGTGGGATGTTTTTCAGCGGCAGGAACTGTGAGACTAGTCAGGATCGAGGGAAAGATGAATGCAGCAATGTACAGAGACATCCTTGATAAATCTGCTCTGAAGCACTCTGGACCTCAGACTGGAGCAAAGGTTCATGTTCTAACGACCCTAAGCACATAGCCAAGATAACAAAGGAGTGGCTTCGGGACAACTCTGTAAATGTCTGAGTGGCCCTGCCAGAGCCCAGACTTGAACCTGATTGAACACCTCTGTAGAGATCTGAAAATGGTTGTGCACCGACACTTCCCATCCAACCTGATGGAGCTTGATAGGTCCTGCAAAGAAGATGAGAGAAACTGACCAAAATTACGGAATCACGCCATTTGGTGGCACTGTATCGAAATTAGCACAGTCTTCCGGGAAAGGCTCTGCTTAAACTGCCAATGAGGAAGAAAAGGGCAGCGATTTTCAACAAGGGACTTCCCCCAACAGAGTCTTTTATCCCTCCTGTAGAAAATGAGTTTGTCAAGCAGGACCCTGATATTTTGTGGCTGTTCAACAGGTTAAATATGCTTTCTTTTGCATCCAAACATGTCCAATGTCTTAAGGTGTCCTAAATAAACAATACATCCCATCAGTGAATACAGTTGTTTTACAGCTTAGTTTTAGTTACCAATGCTGGTGAGCTAGATAGGCAAGTTTTGTTTTTTTTTTCAAGTTTAAGCTTCGCAGATATTGCTCGTTGAATAAGTGATTTCTTTACCAGATGAGTTTGCGAGAAAGATGGTCATGAAAGCAAGTGAAACAGTGCAGATATCATCTTGCAGCAACTTTGTCACAGAGCTCTCAAGTCTCATGCATTCACCGTGAGACTCATTTCAGCCATTTCTCACGTTCTCACCCAACACCTAGTATTTCTCACGCATTTCAACCATTTCTCATGCTGGGAAATAAGGGAGGACTTGTCCCGCTATATAGCCTACAATTAATGAGGGGCAGATTTCTGTTAAAAAACCATCCCATCAGAAACATCACCACCAGCTTGGATGTGTTGGAAGGTGGCCATTGATGGACCAGACCAGAAATGCATGAAAAGGTTTTCCCTAATGAAAAACGGTTTAAATGTTCTGCCTCTGGTTGTGAACTGTGTAGATAAAAACAATGGCTTTCATGTCGTTTATGTTGAAGTTATAAAAAAAATGCTTTAACAAGTCATTTTCTTCAATCATCAATACTAGAACAAATGTTGCTTGTGAAAAGTGCTTGCTTAAGCCAGTTGGAAACACAGTACACATGCTCGTGTGTGCACATGATCAGGATGGTACCACCTCCTCCTCATCATCATCATCATTTTGAGCCAGGAAAATCCATGGCATTGTGTGTAGAATTTTGAAAAAATGAATCAATTTGGGAATAAGGCTGTAACAATATGTGGAAAAAGTGAACAGCTGTGAATACTTTCCGGATGCACTCTACATACATTCTAGTCTTGAAACTCAAAATCCAACTAGAATATTCAGTGGTTCATCACAATATATTCCTTTACGCACTAGATTTATGCTTGATGTCCCTATGATTGTGTAGATATATTTAACTGTGTAGATGAGAGGATTTTAAAAAGACTTTGGGTGGAATAATTAATATCTAAAATGGCAGAGAGTAATGTAAGATGTGGGCTGAGAAACACCCACTTGAGGACCGGCTCTGGGGTCAACATGGTGCAGTCAATCTCTAGGATCTGCTCCTCCTGGATGAAGTGTTGCCTCCAAGCCTGCAGGATGTTATTCTTCAGAGCACAGCCCACAGGGCCAAAGTCATATAGTCCACTAACACCTGATCAGGATAATTGTTGTGTCACTGAATTACTCTGCTTTATAAATATAATATGAATATAATTTATCATTAATTATACGTTATACTAATGACATTAATCGTCTGTTCAGATTCCTTATTGTTTGTTGGCTCCTACCTCCATAGATAGCAAATGCCTGATCATAGAAAAATCGCCTCTTCAAGGTATCTTCCATCTTGGTTCTGTCTACTATGTCATCGTTGGGCTGCAAGGCCAGTTCCTGTAAAATGAACGATAAAGCATGCTTAGACATGCAGTAAAGGTCAGCCGTTTTCAAGGTATTACTGTGATGGTGTGAAGTGACAGGACAAGACACACCTTAGCCTCCAGAGTTTTCTTCCTTGCTTTTAATTCAGACACAGCTTTTGTGACATCTACGTCAGGGGCATTCTCCTGTTTCATTTTCCGCACCAATTCACCCTAAAAGACACGAAGTCAGCCGAACAAGTAACGGCTCAGCAGTGAGAAGCATTTTAGGGCATCTGATTTACATACTATTACATCAACTTGGTCAGATTCATCTTCTTAAGTCTGCTAATATTGCAGTAAAGAGCACCGTGATTGTCTTCTTAGCCAGGCCACACACTTCAAATGACAAAGAGAATCTGCAAGCGTTGCTAGTGAAACGTGGCAAATAATTTGAAACAGCTAGCTCTAGCTGTTAGACGTTCAGACCTTTCTAGCAAACTTAGCCAGGTAGCAGGCTGCGTAGCGCTTAGCTTGTGTAGTGACAGCCATTCATTCATTCGTGGTCAAAACTGAATTTGATAAAGCCTTAACCATTTTCATCGTGAAGAAGTCTACTATAGTAGTGCGTTTCAGACCTTAAGTTCCTTTTAGGCGTGCAGCACAGGACAGTCCTTGCCGACTACTATACTCGACAAATAATGCGATGTACTGTAGCTTGCTAGAGCTAGCTAGCTACTGTAGTTAGCCTACCGGCTGCAAGCCAGGCTAGTTGTGATTATTAAGAACATTTAAGGATTGAGAAAGTGTTTGAGGAAATCTGTGAAACATAGCAAACCAGGATAACTTAAGTAAACAGGAGAAAGACAATTCAGCCACATCACTTTTAAAACTACCAGTGAAGTTGTACACGTCCGCAAGACTGCAGTGGTATTAGCTAGGCTACCTGTTCTTTGACTGCAAGCCTCAGTGGGGCAAGCACTTCTTCAATATTGCCATCCATGTTTTGTCCTTCAAAGTATTGCAACCAAATACTTTTCTTTTTCTTACACAAGCAACCCGACAAGGAGAAATCCCTGTATGCGACTTGAGAACGACAGGTGAGCGGTAAAACCTGGACCCTCGGCACCAAGAACAAGGTAGTTATCTCAGTGCTGGTCCTCAGCAGTGCTAATGATGCGCTACGAAGCATGGACAGTGAGACTGGGTGGTGTTAGAAGAGAATGATGAAATCAAAGGAAATAAGTAAATGTCACTCTCGCCACTGGTCGGCACTTTCACTATTCTTGCCAAAACACTAAAACCGCAGATTCGTTTAATATTGATCGCGACTAGAGACTGGATTATGCATTAATCAAAAAATCAATTACTATAATTCCAGGAATCTGTCTGTCCAAATTTTTGTGTAACATTTTTTCTTCATAATTGGCAAAACGTTATGCATTCTATTATTGTGAAACTTTTGTATCTTTTTTTTTTTGCACTTCGCAAATTTTAAACAATTCTTTTAGCATTAGAATTTATTTTGCGTTTTAAAGTTTTTGTTGATTGATTGAAACAATAGTTCTTCGTTTGCACTTTCGACCACACAGCTTTGGGCGGGCTTTAGTCAAGCCCCCACCCTCTCACTCCTCGGTCTTGAAGCAAATGCCCAAATGGATCTTGGCGGTATTCCATTTCTGATTTGGTACCCGGCCAGCGGCGTAAGGGAGTTACGACCAAACCTGCACCCCTCGGCTTAAGGCAAAGGCCAAAAGAAGGATCTAACTGCAGACCTCTTTCCTCAGGGCCCTCGGACCGGACCTCTCTCCCATGGCTGCCGCCGTCAGTATTTCCAGTATCGCCATGGCAATACTACTTCTCAATCAAGTAGTACTTTTTTGCAGACCTTCTGGCGTTTATTTCATTTAGAAGACTAAAGTAAACTGTAATGAAAACCTAATTTCATGCAGTGAAGAATGTAATAAAATCTGCTGCGATAAATGAAAACATTTGACTTTTGAAGGCGTTAGATTGGCTCCTACATGTTGTGTTAGCATTCTCCAGTGTGATTTTGAAAAAAATTAAATACTGGGTGATAAAACACACATATCTAGAAGAAAGCAAGGTTCTGGAATGTCATACAGTGCAAAGATACCATTTATTTTCTCTTCACTGGGGTCAAATGACCCATGCTCTGCACTTCCAGTGTTAATAACTTACGTTGATCTTTGGTTCGGTTTTATCATGAATCAATAAGTGTTTAACATTACTAAAATTAGCATTGTGGCTAGCGTTACGAACATTATCACAATTTTTTTGTTGATTAGCTGAAGTAGCTGGCTAGACCCACATTTATGCCATAAATATAGTGTGTGAAAATCAAGGGGTAGATAATGTTTTGGTTTCGTTTAGCGGACTTTGAGAGGTTTTTAGCATAGATTTCAGCTTCCTGTGTAGCTGCAGGCAGTGATTGTAGGACTAATCCAAACACAGTAGGGAGGCTAATAGTTGCAAACAACTTTATTAACGTAATTTTCTTTTATTGCATTCATAATCAAAAAGTGTGCCATCTACTGGATCACAAGTGATCCACTATAATGCAGGTACAGCAGAAAAGCATATCACACCAAACATGCAGGAAGTTAGAATTTCTTTTATTAAAACTACAGGCCTTTGCACACTGGATGCAACACAAATAAACATCACGAAATTGCGAATCCTTCGGATGAATATTTCAGGGATTTTTGACGCGCCTGACCGTGCACACAAGTGTGATATGATTTTTGCGCCACAGAAGAAAAAAACTAACTGAAAATTGACTCGGCATTGAGCGATAATGTTGATGACCTGGTGCTCCTTTTAATTAGTAAAAATAAACGAAAATGTTTGTTGTATCATCAGTATCATTTGTTGTTAACAAAATACTGTTATAATGTTATGTGCTTATAGAGACAAATTAGCATAGTTGGAAGTTCAAACAACGTTTGGCGTTTACTTAAAGCTTGATACACACACACCATCCTCACACTGAAGCTCCTTTGCTATTCCTCTCCACCAAGGGGCAACAACTCTGCTTCCTCCCACTGTACGAAATGGAAGCCAAAATATCCCAGATACGGGTTCTGCCATCTTGTGCTGGTGATGTAATTTAGAGCCAGAGTCTGCTGTAATAGAATTTATGTGGGTTTCAATTACAATAGTTTCATGTCTATTGTTAAGGAACATCTTGAGACTAGCTTACAGTTTGCAGAAAAGGAGTTAGGTCAAAAGGGGGAGAAGGATTTAGAGGAATGTTTATTTGTCCTAAGGCTTCTGACCACCCTGTTGGACAGGAGACCCTTGGGGGATGGGTGAGCATCTTTTACGGCCTTCTATCTAAGATTCTTGATACAATGGGGATTAGTTTGACCTAAGGGGGAAGTTCTTGAAAGGGTCAGTTGGAGATTTACAGTATGTGCTAATGAAGCAGCTGTTTGACATTTTGCTGTTGAGACCTTTTGTTATTTACAATCCATTATGGAGAAGAATGTGTTCATTGTTTTTATTGATTAACAATAGTTTAGAATGACCAAATGTTGTGACTCTATAAGTTCCTTTTAGACATTCCACAGACTCGGATGAAAACAAAAGGTGATCGTGCCTTTTCAGTTGTGGACCTTAGTCTGTGGAATAAATTGGCTGAACTGATCAGAAAAATTAGCAATTTAACAGATATCAGCATGATAATAATGACTTAAAATGAAAGAAACAATCTTTGAAAAAAAAAAAATTAGATGTGCACTAATAATATAAAGAATAATTAGAGATGCATTTTTTAGTTTGACAGTATCATTCTCATACAGGATAAAAGGTTACATCTTCAACTTTTCTGACACATATCAAGGTGAAATTGCGCATGGTACTGTTAAGGCGTGTCAAACTGGGTAGTGGAGAAAGATACAAGGTTAAATACCGGACCAAGTTATTTGTAGTTTAATAATAAGAAATTATGCAATCACAAGAATACACAAAGAATACATTACTCCAGGATGTTCTTAGTCTAGAGCAGTAAAACCAGTCCATGTCATACAGCTTTCACAGAGCAAAGAGTTACAGAGTAGATGATAACGAAGGCCTTCGTGAGAAAGTAGTCTTGACAGAAATCAGAGAGTTCTGCCCAGTCTAAGTTCTGTCTCCCTGTCCTCGGGAGACAGGTCTTGTACCCCCCAGAGAGGGAGAACTTTGATAGGTGATTGGTCAGAAGACCATGGGGTTGGAATGTGGTTATCCAATTAAATGTCCAGGGCGTTCCTGGTGGCACATGGTGGGCAGTCCAAAGTTACATTCTAGCACAATCTTACTATACTGATACATTTCAGCACGACCTTACTTTACACAGAAACATCCTGTTGCCTGATCCCATCTGTTCTTTAATAAATCAATTGATCACAATTGGATATGTTTTAGTATAAAGCATTACACATTTTATATACTTGAGGTAGTGATTGGTATAGCAGCATTGATTAGCAGTATAGTTATCATTCCTTCACAGTACTTCTGAATGATGTCATCTGGAAGCCTATAAGGTTTGAAAAATCATCAGTCAAAAGAACATTTGCGTAATTGACACATAGTCAATGTGGACATTGAATTCAGCCATATTGTCTTTTATTCATTTTTGCTAAATATTGCTTTGAAAGACATGTATCCTACACATCTACAACAAATGTAGGCTTTCGATACACATGATGCCAAAAATCTGATGCGCTATTTGGATGAAGGGGGATCTTATCTACAAAGCACAAGTTAAAAAAGAATCGCTGTTTCAGAATGAAACAGCGTTACCATTAATTATTGTGCATAGCTGCTGTGGTGTACCCGATTCCCTGGATTAACTAAATAGTTAATCAGTACTGTAAGGGGTTAAATATTGTCCAAACAACCAAAACGAATTCCCCTATGGTTTAAAGCAGGGGTGGGGAACGTCCGGCCCGCGGGCCGTATGCGGCCCGCTAAGTCATTTGGTCCGGCCCGCCATGGCACTTCAGGTACCATATTATTAAGTGCATTATTCGTTGGTCACGGCCGAGCAGCAGCACTATTTTAATATGTGGAGGAGGACCGTGAAGGCGCGCAGCATTGCGTAGCAACGTTCGACGCCTTCAAGGTGTTTGCTGAAGGCGCGGAATGATCCACTCTGACTGGAGTGGGTCTGTCTGGGTCTCACAAAAATGTCGACTACAAAAAAAAGAAAAGTTGATACAGAATGTCGATCTTTCCAAGAGAAATGGACAAAAAAATTTTTTTTGGTGGAAGTCAAAGGCAAACCTGTGTGCCTAGTTTGTGGCGATGCATTAGCAGTAATGAAAAAAGCTGGAGCGTCATTGCAGCTCAAAACATGCTAAACTCAACGAATTGGGAGGCCAATTGCGTCTGGATAAAATAAATGCTCTTCAGCGGAGTTTGGAATCACAACAAGCAGGGGCGGATCTAGAAAAATATTCATGGGGTGGCAAGAGAGTGGCAGGAGATTTTGAGGGGTGGCATCCCGTGGCAAATGTGTGTGAGATCAAAATGAAAAACCTAAAGGCTGTGCAACATGTATGCATAGTCACTGAACACTGAAATGAATTTGAGGATTATAGGTCACATGACCAAAAAGCTATTGAAGTTTGAAGATTTATTTTAAATAAAATATGTTTTAATAACCTGAGATGAAAATGAACAAAATAAAGGCTTTGCAGCATGAATGCATACATCTTCAACAGTTTAACATTATTTTGACGCTCCTAGTTCATGTTGTTGAAAAGCTATTGACTTTTGAAATGTGTAATTTGTTGACGGTCCCTAAACGTACGCGTTGTTTAGGCAGCCAAAAGCATTGGCTAAGCGGCCGGTCGTAGCAGTGCTAAACACCGGTTAAAATAACACAATACTGGGCGTCCGAATATCTGTTGAATATCGAACTTCAAACTAACTTTACCACAGTCATCTTTGTTGTTGCTTTGTTGCCCAAAGAATTCACGAGTTAATGTTATTAACCTCAATTCAACATGAAAAGTAACATTGCAACTCCGTATAGCCCTGCACTTTTGTAATTATTCTTAGTCATTAATAGATAATTGCTTAACACCTCATTCCTCCGGTGTGGTCTGCTGTCCGTGCCGACGATTTCTTCCTTGAGTATATTGGTCAGTTTGCGCCTTCCTTGTGTTGAAATGAAAGCAACTTCGGTGGCGGTGTGGGGAGGGTGGATGGAGTCGTTTTCGTGCTGCATTCACTTGCATTCGCATATTAGAAATTCGCTCTCGCAAATGTCCGATGAGCCACAACTTTTCTTTGTTTTCAAAGCTGCCAACTGGGGTGGCAGCTGGGGTGGCAAGGCTATTTTTAGGGTGGCATTTGCCACCCCATGCCACCCCGGTAGATCCGCCCCTGACAACAAGCCACTTTCAGTAAGCCTGGTTGTGACAGAGACAACGTAATCAAGACAAGTTATGTAGTGAGCGAGCTAATCGCAAAGAAACTCAGGCCTCATGTTGAGGGAGAGTTTGTGAAAAAGTGTATGGTTGCTGCTGCGGAGTTGTTAGCACCAGACAAAGTCAAATTGTTTCAGGATGTTAGTTTGTCTCGGAGAACCGTGTCAGATCGGATTACTGACTTAGCACAAGATATTGAAAAAACACTGAAGGATTCTGCAGGAGATTTTCAATTTTTCTCTCTGGTTTGTGATGAGACAACAGACATAACAAATACTGCTCAACTGGTCGTTTTTGTTCACGGGATAACTGCCGAGTTTGACACGCGAGAGGAACTGCTTTCACTGGAAGCCATGCATGGCACTACAAGAGGTGAGGACTTGTTCGAGAGACTTGTTTTATCAATGAAAAAACTTGAGCTAACATTTGAAAAGTTAAGTGGTCTTACTACAGATGGAGCTCCAGCCATGGTTGGCTCGCAAAAGGGGTTAGTTGCATTTGTCAAGAAAGAACTGAATCGTCTCAGTCTTGATCCAAATGATTTAATTCAGGGCTCTCAAGTGTCACGCATTGAGCGTGACAGTCACTCATTTCGGTCTTTTGTCACGCACTCCCGCCACACATTGTATTTCTCACGCTGAAAAACTATTTATAATATATTTAATATGCCGCAGCGCCCAACGCAAATTTCTCTGGCCGCGCCGCTCTCACTTAGCCTGGTCCTAACCAGACTCTCGTACATTGCATTTGTACAGAGAGTCTGGCCTCGCTCCATTGACAAGCGTTGACTTCCTTGTAGGCGGGTACTCTGTTGAAGTTTAAAACTATTGGATCTGCCCAGAGCCACTCTGATCTGCCATAACCAATCGCTAGCGTTCGCCTTAGCCAATTGCTTCACCACTACTGTAACAGAGCTAGCTGCCGTAGCTGGAAAATCAAACTTTTCCCGAACCCCGTGGGGAGGAGGGCCACAACATCATGGCCACCAACAAAACTCAGCAAAACTTGTTCTTGCTTCGGCTGTAGCTGTTGGATATTCGGCAGCGTTGCCACAACGGACCGAATGGCTTTCCTCGCATCTTTCTCCGCAGCCATTACGGAACTACAACACAAACTAGCGCACGACATCAACGTCATCGTTCTCAGCCACTCCCTCTGTTCGCTTATTGGACAGGTAGAAAATCAACCTGCAGAATCTGACTTACGGACCTCATGGCCAGACCATAGAGTTAATATAACTAGAGTAAGCTACTTTTGTCTTCTAAGATGGCGTCCCCATTCATTTCTATGAAAAGTGCTCAGTGAGGCAAGCGAGAGCGCGATACGGGCGCGGCCATCTTTCCACTTCCGTGTCTTCCGGTCTAGCTTTAAACAGTGGCTCTTTTTTTCCCTAGCTCCGAGACCTCGTGCACGCTTGCAACTAGCTGTACACGTCATACTTTGCGACAACCAGTCGCGAGCATAGATTTATATGGTTACGAGCGTGTGAGCTAAGGCATTGCAGTTGCAGAATCTATGGGCAGAATGGGTATGGGTACAAGTCCGATAAGAATCAGACACATGATGCAAACTTAACGGAAATGTATTCTGTCACTGTATAGTATTTCCTTTCACTTGTTTTTTAGAAATAGGCTATAGGGCTAAATATAGGGCTATTCTAGATGGAACTCATATATGTTGCTTTTTTTCTTCGTGATATGAGTATGATTTCCAACGCATTGTATCGGATGAAATAAACTGTTAACATGAACAGCTCCGTCGTTGTTCTCGCCAGGCAAAGAAAGCTTAATAGTTATTTTGGTAACCGAAATCTTCCATAATGCAGACTTACCATTGCTTACTGTCAACTTTATATTCAAACGAAATGCCACGAAATTCACACTGCCTTCAATTTCACATCAGTGTCGAAATGTGACCTGTGTTTTATATGTTCAACCTAGAACACCAAACGTCTATTAATGGATATAACGTGATCTAACAAGACGTGTTAATAATGTAATATGAATTACATTATAAGAATATGTGTTAAAAATGTAATGTAAAGCTCGAGAAGTGTGTCTAAAATATATTTTATTGAACGTCTTTGCTCCAGATAGACATGTCAACAATCTATGCTCACGCTTAACATAATATAATATTTGCCATCAAGAATCTGTTTATCTGTTTTAAAATAACGGGAATAAACTATATTAACCACATTTAAAGGTCACATGACATGCTGTTTTTGGATGCTTTTATATAGGCCTTAGTGATCCCCTAATACTGTATCAGAAGTCTCTTTCCCGAAATTCAGCCTTGGTGCAGAATTACAGCCACTACTAGCATTCCCACAAGGAGCTTTCCTCAGAACGCGCTGTTTTGGTGTCTGTAGCTTTAAATGCTAATGAGGAGCGGAGGGGCGGCACCATGCGCTAATGTTTACAACGGATGTATCGCAATGGCTGTAACCCCGTTGCTGTAAAATACCTCGAATTTGCCCATTCTCATCTGATAACCCTGGTTTGCAGAGGTACACACTCAGTCATTTCAATGAGGGGAAAGGTGGATATCGCGCGCGCCATAACACCAACAGCAGAACGTTTATCCAAATAACAAAGAAGTGTACAACACTCACGTACAGCATATGTATTCACACTTATACTTGATGCTATCTACCTTTCCATAGCGACAGTAACTCAGCTGTTAGCTGCAGAGCTAATGTTACAGCCACATTCTAAGGGTAGCAAGCTAGGTAACCATATACAGTAAAGCTACAAAATGATATAGCGTTAGTTAACTTACTTGTCCGAGGTTAGTAGCTGGACGAAGGAGAGTTAGTACTGATCCTGAATTTAATTTCAGCAAGGCCAGTTTTGTATTAGCTCAAGTTGAGGAAACAGTCGTGGCTGAAGTGTTTGGCGCAGACATACAAAACAAATGCGCCTACAACAGAAGTTGTGTAGGCGCATTTTCAGCGAAAATAAAATTAAGATACTGATTGTTTAGAGGCTCGGATGACGGAACTACAAAAAGACTTGTGTGTTGATTTGTACATCCAAGCACTGAGCAACTGTTATGCTTCGTTCGTTTGCTAGCCATGGCATGATGTCTCTGCAGGAAAACACGATATTGCACTCGCCCTTGCACAATCATAGCTCAATTCCTCATTGGCGGGCCAGATTATCTGGGCGGGCACAGCAGAGAGAAGGGCGGTAGCCTGGCTCCTTGTTACGTCAATAAGAGGAGATTTTCAAACCGAGCGTTTGAGCCTTCATTTTCTCAAAGGCGGAGAAGAACACCCAGGGCTTGGTTTACACCTATCGAAAATTCTAGCCACTGGGGGACCACAGGCAGGCTAGGGGAACTCATATTAATGTTAAATAACCTCCTAAAGTGAAGTTTTCATGTCATGTGACCTTTAATGTATGTGGGACAACCATTTGCTAAACTTGCTAGAACAGGGCAGGCAACTCAAGCCATTTCTCCCTGTGCTCATTCAATATAAGTCTATGGCTCATTCAGCTCCATGTAAATCGGCTATCGGCCAATGTTTTGTGCTCGTGCCCTGTTAGTATCCGCGAGCACATTTGCAGGCAACTTTTATTGATGTAAGCAAATAAATGGGGTGCTAGTTTACCCATTTCGGATTGGTTTCAAACTTAGCAAAAATCTGGAAAAATTATTCTATGAAAAAGCTAGTAGTATGAGCCAGGTTCGAGAATCGAACAAAAATTATTGGGGGAGATAGTTTTGTAAATGTTGACTGGAGTTAATAGAATAAAAACGACCGGAAGAGTCGGAAACCTAACCGTAAATGCAATACCACCTACATCCACCGGGGCCGTTGCTTCAAGCCGAGGGGCGAGGGGTGGGGGCTTGGGCCAGACCTATGTACAGAAGCAAATACATTTGAGCGGAAGTACGTAGGACGGCAGAGCCAGGCTAGCTCTCACTGTGGAACTGGCAGGAATCAAGGGCGTCTCCACTGGAGTTCTTAGTCGAGCCTGCCACTTATCACCCAATCAAAAAAAAGAAAGGGTCTACGCAATAGCCAATCAGAAAATAGCACTATTGTATCTGGGTAAGATTTAACGCAACAACCAATGGACAAAAAGCATATCCTGGATTTGTTCACGTGATTCTGCGTGATTTCTTCCGAAAGTTTTGTTCACCCACAGAGTAAACCACTGGAGCTCGAGCATCACTTTGAGCACAGAGTAAGTCATGATCTCCTGTTTTAATGTTACAACTAATTCACAACTTGTTTGACACAAACAAGGACAACTTAGAAAATGTTAGAAAATGTTTCTTAATAATTTGCAGTTTTTCATGAGTGTCTGTAACTTAACCAACAGTTTTACAGCCTGTTCACTGACAACACCTGCTCTGAACAAGTGGTCTAGGCAGTGGCGATTTTAGACCCTTTTTAGGGGCTCAAGCACCCCTAAATTTCATCTCAGCACCCCTAAAAATAATAATTAAAGAAATATATATATTATTGTTTATTATCATAAATGTTCTTACGGGGGAGCATGCCCCCAGACCCCCCTATAAGGTTGGGGGTTCGCCGCATCCTTCTCACCTTTTTCACCCCTGAACTGTTTGCATGCCTGTTATTAGCATGGGGGGTTAGCACTTTTCCAAGGCACTGTATTCATGTCACATTGTCATTGGGGGCTGAGCACCCCTAAAGGTCTGATCCTAGAATCGCCCCTGAGTCTAGGACTAGTCATATTTTCGTTATCACACAATGACATATTGTCACATTATAAACATATTTTTCCAAATAGGCATAATAATTTTATTAGCACTAAATACATTTAAGTGTTTTGCATAGTCGATGTTATAGGTCTCTTTTAAAATCATGTCATATTTTATCATTATATCCTGGCCATGGATGCATTAATCATTGCTGCCTTTCAAAGATGTGTTGGAAAAATTGAAGATGTAACACATTTATCCTGTATAAGAATGATTATGTGTTCAGTATTCCTTGGGTGCAAAGAGAGGCCTAACCCCAAATCTGAACTCTGGGTAAACATACAGGACCCTTATCTTGGGGCTGAGGACTTAGAAGAAGGGGGTTGGTTTGGTTGTTTTAAGGAGATACTTTGTGACGAGGACTATAGGTGGAGACGCAAGGTCTGGTGACCATTTGTTGACACCTATGTGAAGGAGTTTACGACCCCAGGACCGGAGATCCTGTTGTTGTGTTTCAATCAGAGTTGATGTCGTAAACACGCACACACGCACGCCAGGTCTATGCAAGGAGCCAATGAAGAAGAGCCATGGGATATTTGCATGCCTTTGTCTTAACCAATGACTGTAAAGAGCGGGGTTGCTTAAATAGGTAGCTAGCACAACATGCTAGCAGACAAACTTGTAGCACAATGGCGTGTGATGTTTTTGTCTCCTTGTGGGCCGGCCGCAAGCAATAAAGCTTTCTTAAACTTGTTCACCGACTGACTGTGCAATGCTTAATAGGTTAATATTTCTGACAGATGTCAGGTAAAAAGCGATTAAGTAATTAATTTTGACCCCCCTGATGGGGGGGGGGGGGGGGGATGTCACTCTTGCCTGTCTTCAAAACTTGAGAGCCCTGCTAATACCCCCAAAAAATCTACCACGAATGTATTTGTAATGGCAATTAGCTGTAGAATATTCACAAGAATGTTAATGATAGAAACATGGTTAACCACCCACCAACTTAAAAGATAGCTATCGCTAGCTCTGTATCAAGCAAGATAGCTTAATTTATCTGTCTCATTGCTTGTCAGAATCTGGAGAGATTTCCAACTACCGTATTTTGTCAGATATGTCAACTTTTTTATTTAAGAAAGAAATTACTACAATAGTGTTTGTAGTTTTAGTAGTGCGTTTGTGTGTGCCATTGCCGTTTACTTCGTTGGGGCGGCGGCAGGGGTGAACTTCGTTGCAGGGGGGGGGGGGGGCACTGAGTTGACCCCCCCAGATTGTCATTGTATAATTAGCACACTGCAGAAGGGAGGAGCGGCCTCGCTGCACTTCATGAAACATACAGTTCCTCATGATTACACCCCATGGGAAGAGACACCCATGACGTTGTGGTGGTAAATGGATTATTGGGAAGGTGGCAGACGAGAAGTGTACACGGGGTCAGAGAGGTTGTGGGGCCTAAGATGGCTGACTGAGGCCTACGCAGGAGAAATATACTCTGAATGGGATCAAACCAGAATAGACAGGATATCTGATGGGGAGATAGGTTGGCTAACTTAAGATGGGAAATGCATGTGTGTTGTGGAGAAGAATGGGCTATTATTTATATATAATAATAATGGGATCGCTAGACTAATCAATTGGGTGCTCAGGGCTTGAGAGAGAAGGGATACATCTGGTGGGGTGGAACAATAGCTGTATCTACTCCCAAGGGGGTCGAAGTCACCTTGGGAGTAGAAGTCACGCATCCGAAGTAACAGAATCAGCCAAAACCAAGGATGATTGAGGAGAGAAGAGTTCTGGTTTAGCCGAGTTGAAGTGTGGTTGTTTAGAGTTGAAGATACCAGGCAAGGACATACGAGAGGGGGTTGTCCACCAGTAGAGAAGTTGTCAACATCTTTATCAGCCAAGATGAGGCGTAGGCAGTTTGGGAATGATCAAGAACGGGTTAATTAGACCTTCTAGAAGGTTCTGGGGGTATTCATCAGGGCGTGGGTGATTATGCTTGTTTCAAGTATAAAAGGAGGATGTTTGGGGCATGAGTGGGTCTTTTGCCGTATTGTCTATATCCGTGTGTAACTGCCGTGCTGTAATAAACCATCAAGAGCCACCTTGACTTTTTGAAAGATATTCTGTCTCATCTCATTTTTGATAATTCTTCTGGAAGAAGTGGAATCCTTCTACAACGTACAGGGAGTCCAGGATGCGTTGGACCTGCCCGTCCTTGATGCAGGAGAGTGTGCATCGTTGCAACCGCCATCGGGGTGGTTCTCGGAGGGTGCGAATCCGGGTCAATGCCCGAAACCTCCCGCAAACTCCCCCAACAACAAACGGTCCACCTCCGGATCGGAAGAGCTGGATACAGCAACACAGGCGAAAGCAACACCAAAACACGAACAACATCGTCAGCAGCACTGATTATACAACAACCATTGTGAGTGTGTGCGTGTGCGTGTCCGCTCAGCCTTTTAATGCCGTCTTATCGGACGTGGCCCAATGGGCTTGTGCTGGTTAACATAGGTGTGGTAATGAGCGGATGACGCTCGCTGCCCGATTGCCCTGCCTGAACTAGCTACGCTTATTAGTACAAGGGAGAACTGAGGAGAAAGGTCTCAGGAGATGAAGAATCCACAGGACAATGCATTACAATTCCCTTTATACACAAGACCAACCAATCAGACCAAATCTTTACACAATGGGGTGTGAGAGCCATCAAGTAGAGTCTGTCCAGAAACTCATACTTTAGCATATTGGCAGGTTGATACCTGCCTGCAGCGGACCTTATGGGTCCTTGGGATTTTTTTGTTCCACATGAAAAATAAGTCATGTACACCAAGTTTCAGAAGAATTGGAGCAATGGGGTGGAAATGCCGTCACTTTGAAAATCGGACGTTTGGGCGTGGCGCCCCCTAAAGTCGAATGTGGCCCATATTTGGTGTGGGGGTACTCACTGGCCTGTAGTATCGATGTGATAAATTAGAAACATTTTAACCAGGGACTTTTTGAGATATTGGGGCGCAAGGAGAATATAAATAATAAATATAGCTGCAAGCAGCGATGCAGGTTCCTCCGCAAAATTGCAAATTATTATAAACATGTACACTGTAAAAGATCGAGAGTTGGACAACAAGAGAGCAAAACTACTTCATGTTTGGCCAACAACAATAGGCTGAATGGGGATTTGAACTCATGAGCATAAGGTTACAAATCAGTCTCTCTATCCTCTCTGCTACACACCAACTGTTGAGATTTTATGAATAAAAAGGGCAGAGTATTAGTTTTGGTCAGCTTTGGGACAAAGGTTAAGAAACGGTTCATTTCAAGGTAAAATTGCATGAAATTGCGCATGGTACATCAGAATGATGTCACCTTGAAGCCAATAAGGTTTGAAAAACCATCAGTCAAAATGATATTTGATGTATTGACACAAAGATATTGAGGCAATGTGGACATTTATATAAATACACCCCTTTCAGACATTTTGTATTGCATTTGTCATTGCATTTCACCCTATATAAAGACACATCTGCCCGGCGCACACACTATACCCATGCTGTTTCCCTCTCTCCCAGCGCAGGTCACGCCAAAGCAGAAATGCTGCAGAAGGCGCATGAGGTTTAGATGTAGCACACAATCAAAACATTAACCACAACTCTGTTTTCAAACGTTTTCAAAGATGACTTGAAAACCACAGCTATTGACTCTCTTCTTTAGTAGATCTCTTTTCAGAACCTCAGTCAATCCACAATCAAGAATCACCTCGTAGACAATTTAGCTAGGGTAGAGCTCACAATCAGCTCCTTGCGAGTACTGCTAGTGAGAGTATATTAGCCGACACTCTGTTCCCATTAAACTACACAACATGCACACTCAGGGTGACCAACAAGATTATATTAACTAACCAACAATAACATTACAAACATCTAACTGAACGAACACAACAACTGAAATCCCTCGCATGGCAGTTGTAACCTAACTATTTTCCAGTCTTTGCGTTTTTTGACATGCCGCACTGAATGCTGGGTACCCAAGAGCGCTGACGCTGATTATCTAGCTGTGCTCCGACTGCGTGATATGACGAGATGCTAGTGACGCGCTAAGGTCTCGGAGTCTCCAGCATTAACAAGATCTGCCCAATTAGCAAACTATTTTTACTATGTTTTGTTAGCGATTTATGCAAGCTAGCTAAAAAACGATGTGAGTTAGCTTGGCTAAACTGGTTTTCATTAGCCTGGCTCTGCCCTCCTACGTACTTCCGCTCAAATGTATTTGCTTCTGTACATAGGTCTGGCCATGAGGTACGTAAGTCAGATTCTTCAGGTTGATTTTCTACCTGTCCAATAAGCGAACAGAGGGAGTGGCTGAGAACGATGACGTTGATGTCGTGTTTGTGTTGTAGTTCCGTAATGGCGGCGGAGTAAGATGCGAGCAAAGCCATTCGGTCCGTTGTGGCAACGCTGCCGAATATCCAACAGCTAAAGCCAGAGCAAGAACAAGTTTTGCTGAGTTTTGTTGGTGACCATGATGTTGTGGCCCTCCTCCCCACGGGGTTCGGGAACAGTTTGATTTTCCAGCTACGGCAGCTAGCTCTGTTACAGTAGTGGTGAAAATTGGCTAAGGCGAACGCTAGCGATTGGTTATGGCAGATCAGAGTGGCTCTGGGCAGATCCAATAGTTTTAAACTTTAACAGAGTACCCGCCTACAAGGAAGTCAACGCTTGTCAATGGAGCGAGGCCAGACTCTCTGTACAAATGAAATGTACGAGAGTCTGGTTAGGACCAGGCTAAGTTTTCATAGCAACAGAAATCAACAAATCAGATCAGTCGAACTTTATTCAGAAAGGGGGGGATGGCGGGAACATTAAAAGTGTAGGGTACAGTAAAAATGAAATGGAACGCGTCTTTCTGCCTTGAAGCTGCGTGCGCATCATCATCAAGACCCCATCTATATGTAAAGATAACATCCAAGCTAACAATTTCGCCAAATCTGACTGCAGCTTTGTATACCATATGTACTGTGTTATGGTTGTTTGAGTTAAACAACTTGCTAAATGAATTAAACGTCTGTTAAATGTCAAATCCAACTATAAATGTATAAAAAAGAGAGTTCCAATCAAATCAGATTTTTTTTTAAACCTAGAGGTTTAAAAGGCTACCTTTGCCTAAACTGACACCAATGCACCAACTCAGAGCACTGAGTTTCAACATCCATTCATACATTTAGGGCCTCATGTACGTACATTCGCAAACGTAGCGTTATTAGCGTAACCATGGCCAACCAAGATTGCGCACGCTGTGATACTTCAGTTTACGTCGTATTTACGAAACATGCAGGTCATCGGGTAATCAGCGCCTTTCTCCGCCCACTACACCGTACATTGCGAGCATTTAAACGCGCAATTGAATGGGCCTCCTTCTCTCTTTCTATCATGGATCAGCCACCAAAGTCGAAACAGCGATGACGGTTTGAAATGATCCTGATGCCAATATTTGTAATGTCGCTTAATATTATAGGGAATTTACCCAAAGTTGAATGCTAGTAACGGGGCTGCATTACATTGCTAGTAACGTTTGCCTCAATGTAACTCCAATTAACTATATGGCCAACTTAAGTTATAATATATACATTACCTGAAAAATCATTTACATTTTTTCAGTGGAGAGGTCCTCCACCCTGAGGCTCAGCCGCCGACTCCCCCGAAAAACAATGAAGCTCGCAGCCATCTGTGCACGTACTTAAAGGTCACATGACATGAAAACTTCACTTTAGGAGGTTATTTAACATTAATATGAGTTCCCCTAGCCTGCCTTTGGTCCCCCAGTGGCTAGAATTTTCGATAGGTGTAAACCAAGCCCTGGGTGTTCTTCTCCGCCTTTGAGAAAATGAAGGCTCAAACGCTCGGTTTGAAAATCTCCTCTTATTGACGTAACAAGGAGCCAGGCTACCGCCCTTCTCTCTGCTGTGCCCGCCCAGATAATCTGGCCCGCCAATGAGGAATTGAGCTACGATTGTGCAAGGGCGAGTGCAATATCGTGTTTTCCTGCAGAGACATCATGCCATGGCTAGCAAACGAACGAAGCATAACAGTTGCTCAGTGCTTGGATGTACAAATAAACACACAAGTCTTTTTGTAGTTCCGTCATCCGAGCCTCTAAACAATCAGTATCTTAATTTTATTTTCGCTGAAAATGCGCCTACACAACTTCTGTTGTAGGCGCATTTGTTTTGTATGTCTGCGCCAAACACTTCAGCCACGACTGTTTCCTCAACTTGAGCTAATACAAAACTGGCCTTGCTGAAATTAAATTCAGGATCAGTACTAACTCTCCTTCGTCCAGCTACTAACCTCGGACAAGTAAGTTAACTAACGCTATATCATTTTGTAGCTTTACTGTATATGGTTACCTAGCTTGCTACCCTTAGAATGTGGCTGTAACATTAGCTCTGCAGCTAACAGCTGAGTTACTGTCGCTATGGAAAGGTAGATAGCATCAAGTATAAGTGTGAATACATATGCTGTACATGAGTGTTGTACACTTCTTTGTTATTTGGATAAACGTTCTGCTGTTGGTGTTATGGCGCGCGCGATATCCACCTTTCCCCTCATTGAAATGACTGAGTGTGTACCTCTGCAAACCAGGGTTATCAGATGAGAATGGGCAAATTCGAGGTATTTTACAGCAACGGGGTTACAGCCATTGCGATACATCCGTTGTAAACATTAGCGCATGGTGCCGCCCCTCCGCTCCTCATTAGCATTTAAAGCTACAGACACCAAAACAGCGCGTTCTGAGGAAAGCTCCTTGTGGGACTGCTAGTAGTGGCTGTAATTCTGCACCAAGGCTGAATTTCGGGAAAGAGACTTCTGATACAGTATTAGGGGACCACTAAGGCCTATATAAAAGCATCCAAAAACAGCATGTCATGTGACCTTTAAAGGAATGCGCCTGCACCTCCACATTTCCCCCAGAATTCCACGACTTCATCAAAATATTACAATAACGAAACAATCACAATGAAAAAAATCATTTTCCCGTTTTCCTGTTTTGGTTTTGAAACAGAAAAACCGCTACAGTACTTGTGATTTTCTGTTGTTCTTTTTTCCCGTTTTTCCGTTCTGGTTTTAAAACAGAAAAACCAAAAAACAAGTTTGTTTTTCGGTTTTTCCGATTTGGTTTTGAAACGGAAAAATGAAAGAACGAAGGGTACACGGATTCACGTGGATGACATTTTCCCATTCAAAATTTTTGCCGAAAAGAGACAACTTTGCAGGTATGAATACAAGCTATTTAACACCGTTGTTTAAAATTACCTTTGAAAAAATATAATAGGGACATTAAAGGCGGGGTCGGTAATGTTGTTGAGATGCACTTTTTGTAATATTTGCTAAAATAAACTTCACATCCTGATGTTACAGGTACTACTGTTGAGAAACTAATACTAGTTAGGCTATGTGCTGTCATGTGACAACCAATGAGATGCGCCGATGTGACGCGAAAGCTACCTACCCTGCTGTTAATGCATCGAATCGTGTAGATATAGGACATTCAGACAAAACACACAATGAAGAGTACCTGATTAATTTATGGTTGGTGTCAACATGCATCAGCGATTTAGGGCCTGGAACTGAGTATGTTCTTCGAACAACACAACCCAATGCAGTCATTCTGGACAGGACTCCCAATGTATCCACTCAATGAAGCCATCAGCCCTCAAAACGCCTTCACCATCCTATACCCACAATGTGGCATTCTGGATTTGATCCGACTGACAAGTGTGCCCAACTGACAAGTCGTACTCTGCCATAAGCTTATGCACAGTCCGTTCAGAAACTCCTAAGAGGCCAGTGATGCACGACACAGGAAAATTAATCTTGAGCAAACTAGTCAGATACTCACAATCTATGGCCACTTAAGGTCGCCCAATCCCCCCTTGTTCCAACTGTGCAACTACCGTGTGCTTGTTGCCATGTTTAGCCACATCAATTGCATTATGCAGCTGTCTTAAAGCGTCTGCTATATCACGAGGCACAGGCATCTGAGGAGATATAGCACTGAGGAAAACTAGCTAACAGACAAAATCCAAATAATCTAAATCTAAAGGCACCCTGCTAAGGGCATGTTCCACATGTGAGTGAAGCCTCTCCTTCACACAGTAGAATAGTAATGTCAGATTCTGGAAAGAAAAAAACATACCCCGTTACTTTGACATGTTCTCATAGCCTACTAGGCTCGGGCAAATACTATATGTTATACTTAATAAAAAACAAACATTGACAAGGAAGCTACATTTTGTCTTTGAATTTGGCAGAGGAGAAGACACAGGTTTTTCAAGTTTCATAAGCACTTACCTCATTGGGCTCAATCCTCCAACTCAATCCAACGATAAACTCTTTGTTTTTGTTCTGAGGTAAAGTTTGGTTGTTCTAAAATCGTTTACTTTTCCGTGTGAAAGCAAACTGTTTTACCTTTGAGACAAAATCTGAATTTCAGCAATCTGAATTTCCACAATCTGAATTCCCGCAATCTGAATTTCAGAAAATTCAGTTTTATTAAATTCGTCGTTGTGACGAAGTTGGTGAAAACACGGCTGTACTCACCACTTGTCACGTCAGGGCCATGAGGTCTGGTGAGTCTTATTTACCAGTTATGTACTTTATTCTACTTGGTTTATTTGGTAGGAGTATTTGGTTTCAGTTAACGTCAAGCACAGACACAATTTTGGGTAGTACAGATACCTTTTATTTATGTTGCAGGATCCAGACTGAGCAAATGTTTGTTTCATTTATGCATACTCATGTTTCATTGTTTAGATCCACCATTCAGGACTCTGGTTTGGGAGGGGGCCGCCCAGCACTTACCTTCCAACCTCATTATGGTTGAGGTGATGTCATGGATGACATCACTGGTTGAACCAAGTGGTGGGGGGTTCTGTGTGTATTATTAGGTGCGTTCGACATGGACTGCGGCTGCATGAAACGACCGGTGAGAGTAGCCGCTTGAAAACGGCTCTGTGAAGTCGGACATTCCAGCTTCTCGTGGTTTGCTGCGTTGACGTCAGTCATGGCCGATCAAGCGCTGTTTGCTTACTTTACTTTATTTATAATTAAACGTAGTCTTTCCGTTAGTGAAGAGGCGGACTAAAACCCTTTCTTCAACAAATGTTTAATTCAATTAAACAGTTTGGTCCGGATTTGAGCGTTGGCGAAACTGAAGGTGTCAGAATAATTACAAAACACGCGTTAAAGTTGTCGTGTGTGAGACTGGCCAATCATGAAATAGCTGTGTCGTCATTAGAACCCGTGCAGTTGCTCTTGAGAAAATGTGCTCGGCTACACAGCCGGCAGTTCTCGAATCGGTCTCACGGTACTTTGATGGCTACGTCACAGTGACCTAGCCTCGGCGCCGTCTCAAGACGAAAAGTCTAACCAGAATTCACTGTTTCAAGTCAGCCGTCTGCAGCCAGCTGCAGTGCTGCATGAAGTCAGTCCATGTCGAACGCACCTAATGTTTACTTTGGGCTGTGTGATGTGTTGTAGATTTAGGGGGGGGGGACTGTTTACCTTGTGAGTACAGCCTGTAAAAGGATATAGGGGCTGGTGAAGTAGCCTGGGACCAGATTTAAACATCACCTTCAGCATCGGATGGGTGAGATAACCCTCATCTTGGTTTGGGCGGTCTGAAGAGGCCTAGGGTAGGGGACCCACCCTATAAAGACAGTGAAGGTTTGCTTTACATGGGGGAAGGTTGTGCTGCCACAACCAGGTTACTTTTGTTTGAGTTATTATGATTTAATTATGTTAATTATTTTGGTTTCTTTTGGCTCTTGTATTGAAGAACATATTTATTAAGTAAGTTGCGTTTATATTATACAACATATTTTAATGTATATTCCGTAAATGGTTTTGTAACTGTAAATACTGTATGCATACATATTTGCACACCAGTAAAAACTGGTATAAGTATTTCAGGTCATGTATTGAGGTGTGTTTTCTGCTGGGGGATTGGGGGAACTTTTGGAAGCTTTGTTTCACTGAATCAGATCAGATAGATCTATTTAGCATGCTATATCATTGTTTTTACATTGCACCAAAGCACACAGAAAAAACTATATGTGTGTATATATTGTATAATAAGTTACAACAGAGGTTCAAGTGTATGTGTGTGTGTCTCTGTTTCAAAGTGTGAACAGCATTGGGGGAGGTGTGTGTCTTTGTTTCAGTGTTTGAACTGATGATCAGAATGGGTTTTATTCGCCATGAAAGTTTGCACAGACAAGGAATTTGCTTTGGTAGGAAGGTGCATACAATAAACATATAGGAATCTTAAATTTAAATATGAGGAATAACTATTTCTAAGGGTACATAACCAGCAATAACTAAGTGGAATTAGAATTAAAGTAAAATGTACAATAAAATATAAAATATAAGTTTTTACAATATAAAAATGACAAGAAATACAAATATTACAAAAAATACAAATGGTGCAAGATAAATTGTGTGATGCAGTGCAAAACGCAATGTGTTTTAAGGACATTTAGTCATAAAGTCAGTGTGAGTCCTTGGCGTTATTGAAGAAGCCAACAGCGGTAGGGAAGAAACTGTTTTTGTGGCGTGAGGTATTGGTCCTGATGGACCGCAGCCTTCTGCCGGAGGGGAGTGACTGAAACAGGGAGTGTCCAGGGTGGGAGGAGTCGGCCACAATCTTCCTCGCTCGTGTGAAAGAAATGTTGGGCCTATGTACAATGAATGTGTTTTAAGAGAAGTTTACAGTTGGTTAAGAATGCTTGATACAATGAATGTTGATTCAACTCCATTTGGTAGAGATGCCACCTGTAGTTTTATAACACCTAACTAGGAGACGTGAAGTCTAGAGACGGGAAGTCTGGGTGACCTGGGAGAGTTCTTGTCACCTGGGGAGGAAGAGGACAGTTGGTCTGAAGACAATGTGGATTCAACTGTATTGTTCTAAGGATTTAACCAATGACAGAAGAGATTTGGTATAGCTGCATGTCTGTAGGATGGACCAATGACTTTTGAGAACTGTCGTATCTATAAAATGGTCTGTTGAAGAATGTTCTGGGGGGTTCAGGGCCATCAGCTGGGTAGTGCTGGTGGGCTGGATTCTCCCGGTTCCATTCTAGAATGCTAGATGGAGCTGTATGAAATTGTCTTTGTGTTATTGTCTTATGTTTGTGTGCTGATGATGTTATGTTGATAACGTTATTATGTTTAAATCTACGTCAAATAAACATTAACTCTGTACTTCACCCGACTTCAGCTTAAACGATTGATTCTCTCAAAAACTTCCACGACACTCGCCTCAGGGTCCTCGAGGTGTGCAGGTCCTCGAGGGTAGGCAGATTGCAGCCAATCACCTTCTCAGCAGTTCGGATGATGTTTGACGCAGTAACCTGTGAAAAGGTAGAATACAGAAAAGATGGGAAAGTTTTGTAAGTTTTGTTTTGTTTGTTCATTTTGTCATTATAGTAAAACATCTGATGAAGACTATGAGCCCGATATGCCTGTTCAAGTCGGCAAGCGGCCACGTACAGCAGCAGGGCCGCCAGACAGCAGCAGCATATCAAGTGATGAGCCTCCAACTCCCCAGAGAGGTTCTGCCAGCAGAAGGCCAAGAGGAAGAGGACGGGGGAGGGGCAGCAGCAGAGCCAAAGCTGCAGCGTCAATGAGCCCATCTGGAGAGAGATGGAATGATGTTGACATTCCAAACATAACACCACCTCAGCCCACATTCAGACCGACAAACCCACCTGGACCCCAGCTCATCCGGACAGCGACCTACACAGCCTTGCAGCTTTTCAAACAGTTTTGGACTAACTTAGTTTTACAAACTATCCTTATAAACACCAATGAGTTTCGCTCAACTCACCACTCAACATCCACTCAACCCTGGATTGATCAGATATTGCAGGACATGTTTACCTTCATTTCCATGATCCTCTACATGGGTGTAGTAAAATGCTCTACATTTACGGACTACTGGCGAAAGGAAAAACTGTACAGCTTCCCGTTCCCAAAACAGGTAATGACCGGGAAGAAGTTCCTCCGAAAACTCCCGATCCCTTCACCTGAGTAGCATGGCGGACGATACTACTAATGAGCAGAGGAGAGGCACAGCAGCCTTCAACCGTCTTTGCAAGATCAACCCACTTTACCAGGAGATTAGAGAGGCCTGCAAAAGGAACTATTACCCAGGCCAGGATATTGCCATTGACGAGAGGATGGTTGCCTCCAAAGCCCGCATTGGCCGAAAACAATATATGAAAAATAAGCCTTTTCGCCAGGGGTACAAACTGTTTGTTTTGGCTGACTCCAAGAACGGTTACACGTGGGACTTTTTTGTATGTGAGGGAAAGCTCCAGGGAAACAGTGGCAAGGGACTCAGTTATGAGTCAGTAATGGAGCTTATTGACACACAGTTGCTGGGCACCGGGTACAAGCTCTTTGTTGACAATTTCTATACGAGTCCCACCCTTTTCCGAGACCTCCTTCAGAAGAGGATCTGGGCATGCGGAACCATCCGCACAAACAGAATTGTATTCCCTAAAACAAAAGTCAACAAACGCTAAATCTCTGCGGCAGCATTCGCTGGATAAGGAACGACCCCCTCCTGTTTGTCCAGTGGCGAGACACAAGGGACGTCTTCCTGTGTTCAACGCTCCACACGGCACATGCACAGGACACGGTGCAGAGGAGGGTCAAAGGTGCAGATCAGCGCTGGGTACTGAAAGACATCCCAGTTCCTCCAGTGATAAAGGAGTACAGCCAGTGCATGGGTGGAGTGGACCTTTCTGATGCCCTGATAGGGTACTATAAAGTACTACACAAGACCCAGAGATGGTACAAGACCTTCTTCTATCATTTCCTGGACATTGGGATTGTAAATGCCTTCACAAAGGTTAGGGTAAGGACATTAATTTGTGGCGGTATAGCATACGATTTAAGTCCTCAGAGCGGGTTATGCTCTGGTAAGAGCCGGCATATTCTCTTGGTGAAAGGGAATAAAAGTACTTTGTTAAATAGGGAACCGCGCGCATCGCTGGAATAGCGAGAGATAACACCATTGGCCAGAATTTAATGCTTGTAGATTTGTGTCAGAAATATTAATCTATTAAGCATTGCACAGTCAGTCGGTGAACAAGTTTAAGAAAGCTTTATTGCTTGCGGCCGGCCCACAAGGAGACAAAAACATCACACGCCATTGTGCTACAAGTTTGTCTGCTAGCATGTTGTGCTAGCTACCTATTTAAGTAGCAACGCTCTTTACAGTCATTGGTTAAGACAAAGGCATGCAAATGTCCCATGGCTCTTCTTCATTGGCTCCTTGCATAGACCTGGCGCGCGTGTGTGCGTGCGTGTTTACGTGTGTGCGTGTTTACGACATCAACCCTGATTGAAACACAACAACAGGATCTCTGGTCCTGGGGTCGTAAACTCCTTCACATAGGTGTCAACAAATGGTCACCAGACCTTGCGTCTCCACCTATAGTCCTTGTCACAAAGTATCTCCTTAAAACAACCAAACCAACCCCCCTCTTCTTAGTCCTCAGCCCCAAGATAAGGGTCTTGTATGTTTACCCAGAGTTCAGATTTGGGGGTAGGCTTCTTTGCACCCAAGGAATGCTGAACACAGAATCATTCTTATACAGGATAAATGTGTTACATCTTCAATTTATCCAACAATTTGCTTATGTATGTAACCCTGTTGAATTTCATTCATTGCTATATAAATATAAGTTAGAATAAATAAGTTCATTATATAATAAATAGCATTTAAGGTTTAAAAAGGAATTGATTAAAATGTTAATTATTTGTTTTGTTGTACGGTTGTACGGTTTATATGTAATTCGATTAAGTTCATTAATAGTCACGTTACTTTAAAAAGATCCAATCAGGGGTCAGGAGAGAGAGGTCGTGGGGTGTGCAGGGAGTGAGAGAAGGGGGAATGGAAAAAATGAAAATGGCGAAAGAGTTGTAGTCCGCGTAAGAGAAGAGAACGTGAATAATATTGTTTGTTGTTGTATTATCGGCGAGATAGTTAAGACACAGACATTAATTCTACGGACAAGAAGCAAAGAATATATGCTCACGCTAGTCTAATTTACCGTATGTAAGCGAGCTAGCTAGCACTGAGTGTTTTATTCACAGCTAGCTGTTTGGCCAACACGGCTGAATACAGCAAGTCAAGTTTGTTGCCGGTGTTACGTCCCAACTGGTTCCCAATTTAACTGGTTCCCCAGCTGTGCGTGCACCTATCAGTCTGCCTCCATCACCAGATTCGTCACAAATTCGCAAACATATTACTGGCGATTTTCAAGTCGGATCTCATATTTGCTGCGGCAAATATGAAAGTAGGCCTATAGGTTACGTGCGCACTACATTAGGCTACCATTCGCGACAAAATAAATGGAGACAAAATAAAACATTTGCAGGCTCGCATGAAGTGGGATTCGATCGCACTCGAGCAAAATTACGTGCGCACCATAGTCCATTGATTTACACCGCGAGCTACACCAGCTCACAAAAGTTAGCAAAATCGTTACGTACTTGTTAACTACGTTGGCCTTCAGGTAACATTTTGATTTGGCTTCTTCTGAATCAACTGGTTCCCATAGACACTACCCGAATGTAGGCTACTATGCACGTATTTGGGGTTGGTTTCGAGGCAATAGCCGTATTTCCCACGACATCACAGCTCCTTCTGACACCACATATTAAAAATTCATACTAAGAACGTTGCTGCATGCTAACCCAGACAATACGATCAAAATACGCGTAACACAACATGGAAACATTCGTTTCCTATGCGATTTCGTGTAGCCTATGGCTGAGTGTTTCTTCGCTATATCTTTTGAAATCAATTCATTTCATAATTGTATATTCTGAACAAATGTAGTGAGCACTACATTACAGCCAATCACACCATAATAAATGGAACTCCAAATACGTGATGAGTAGACTACATTCGGTATAGTGTCTACGGTAACTAGTTGATTCAGACGAACCAAAACATGTTGCCTGAAGGACAACGTAGTTAACAAATTCATGACTGGATTCCTATAACACTCGTGTGCTTCAGTAGGTCGTGGTGTAATGTAACGGATTATAGCATGTGTTTGGCGTGAATGGCTGTAATGTAGTGCTCACTACATTTGTTCAGAATATACAATTATGAAATGAATTGATTTCAAAAGATATAGCGAAGAAACACTCAGCCATAGGCTACACGAAATCGCATAGGAAACGAATGTTTCCATGTTGTGTTACGCGTATTTTGATCGTATTGTCTGGGTTAGCATGCAGCGACGTTCTTAGTATGAATTTTTAATATGTGGTGTCAGAAGGAGCTGTGATGTCGTGGGAAATACGGCTATTGCCTCGAAACAACCCCAAATACGTGCATAGTAGCCTACATTCGGGTAGTGTCTATGGCAGAGGTCGCCAACCTGTCGATCGCGATCGACGTGTCGATCTCGGAGACTTTCCCTGTCGATCTCCAAAATAATTTCAGAAATACTGATCTCCGACTAATTCATGAACGCGGAGGATTCTTAAACTGAACGCGCGTTCTCTTGTACCTGGATTTGCATATTGGCCTGTGCGTGTTGCAAAGCAATTCACCGACAGAATAAATGGGCGTTTTTTCCCGAAGACGACCTTTGAGAGACCTGCTATCCCAGGATACCTGTGGGCGTGGTTGCCGTTGGTTTGTTTATTTACCCGGCCGTGTTGTCCACATAGTGTTAGCAAGCATGGCAGAGGCACCACGAAAGAGGGCGAAAAACTACAGTTTCCATCATGAATGGGAGGAGGAATTCATCTTTACCTTGGTAAAAGACAAGAGTGTGTGTATGTTGTGCCACCAGCCACAGGCACTGTCTAAGCGAGGGAATTTGGAGCGGCACCACAACACTAACCATCCGAAATTCAAAGACTGCTATCCACCAAAGAGCGCAATCCGCGCCAAAAAAGTTCAGGAGCTGAAAGTGGAGTTGAAGGCTCAACAGTCGCTTTTCTCACAACCTACGTCTCAAAGTAAGGCTGCAACTGAGGCGTCATTTCGTATTAGCCACATTTTGGCTAAACACAAGAGACCTTTTACAGATGGGGATTTGTTTAAGGAACTATTGACCGTCACCGCAGAGACTGTTTGCAGCACCTTCAAAAACAAAGAGGACATAAAAGCTGCATTCCGTGCTGTGCCTCTTGGTCCTACAACAGTGACACGAAGGATCGAGTTACTGTCGGATAACGTTGGTCAACAGGTGTTGGAGGACTTGTCACTCTGTGAATATTTTTCACTGCAGTTTGATGAATCGCTGGATGTAATGGACACGGCTCAGCTTGTTGTATTTGTCAGAATGGCTTTCCAGGACTTTACAACAAAGGAGGACTTCCTCACTCTTCTCCAATTAAAAGAGAGAACGAGAGGTGAGGATATTTACAACGTTTTTAAAAGCTATGTCCGTGAAAAGAACATCCCCATTCAGAAACTGGTGGCAATCACTACCGATGGGGCACCGGCAATGTGCGGTGTGCACGCTGGTTTTATAGCACTGTGCCGTAATGATCCGGATTTCCCCGACTTCATGAAGTATCACTGTGTGATTCATCAGCAAGCCTTGGCTGGGAAAGTTGTGGACTTTTCTCATGTCATGTCACTGGTGGTCAAAGTGGTAAACTCGATTCGAGCAAAAGCGCTTCAGCATCGCTTATTCAAGGCGTTATTGGATGAGCTCGATTCGGCGTATGGAGACCTGCTTCTGCATGCTGATGTCAGGTGGTTGAGTCGCGGAAAAGTGCTGCAGCGATTTGTTGACTTGCTGCCTGAGATTAAGACGTTTCTGTCGAAAAGGAACGAGGAGCACGAGGAACTTTCAACGGATGCGTGGCTACTGGACCTGGGGTTTCTGACGGACCTAACCGGAAAACTGAACTCGCTCAACCACGAACTCCAGGGAAAAGACCGGCACCTCCTCCACATGATCAGCGCAGTGAATGCGTTCAAGGCCAAACTCTGTGTCTGGACCACGAATCTGAGGAAAGGGACGCTGACACACTTTACAAACCTGGAAAAAATGTCACAGTCCATCAAAGACTCTTCTGACTTTCACCCTGAGCAGTACTGTGTGCACCTGGACAAACTGGCAGCGGAGTTCAGTCGACGTTTTGGTGAGTTAGAAATCATGAAGGATATTGCTGCATTTCTTTCAAACCCATTCCTGCCTATTAATACAGAGGAGGTTGCAGACCAATTCGAGAAAGCATTTGCTTTGCCAAGTGGAGTGGACATGGAGATGCTTGATTTGCAAAATGACATTGAGCTGAAAGCCAGGTCAAGGGACAGTGACTTTTGGGGACTTGTCAGCCGAGAGAAGTTTCCTCTCCTCAGTGCATGTGCACTAAAAGTGAGTGCCTACTTTGGATCGACCTACCTCTGTGAAATGGCATTTTCACAGATGAAAATCACCAAATCCAAGTACAGGAGCCGGCTTACTGACAGACACCTCACAGACTGCCTCAGACTGGCTGTCTCTGCTTATGAGCCAAACTACAAGGCACTCACAGACAGTGTTCAGTCACAGCCATCACACTGACTTGTCACATGAGAAATTTGTCAGTGTTGTGTTGTAACTTCAGTTTATAAATAAAACCGTTCATATCCAGCCTGCTCATTGCAAAAGTGTTTTTTCTTGTTCATATTGTTCACAAAGTGTTTGATTTCATTCAATTACAATAAGGCCAAATATAAAGTTAAGTTGTAAGTTCAGTCTGGAGTCTGTTCTGTCTCTCAACGCCTCAATAGGTAGATCTTCGGGTCACCAAGGCAAAGGTCGGTGATCTTTGGCCTAAAAAGGTTGGTGACCACTGGTCTATGGGAACCAGTTGATTCAGAAGAAGCCAAATCAAAATGTTACCTGAAGGCCAACGTAGTTAACAAGTAGGCCTACGTAACGATTTTGCTAACTTTTGTGAGCTGGTGTAGCTCGCGGTGTAAATCAACGGACTATGGTGCGCACGTAATTTTGCTCGAGTGCGATCGAATCCCACTTCATGCGAGCCTGCAAATGTTTTATTTTGTCTCCATTTATTTTGTCGCGAATGGTAGCCTAATGTAGTGCGCACGTAGCCTATAGGCCTACTTTCATATTTGCCGCAGCAAATATGAGATCCGACTTGAAAATCGCCAGTAATATGTTTGCGAATTTGTGACGAATCCGGTGATGGAGGCAGACTGATAGGTGCACGCACAGCTGGGGAACCAGTTAAATTGGGAACCAGTTGGGACGTAACACCGGCACGGGGACAATTTGCACGGGAGCTTTTTGTACAACAGTTAGAAAACCAGATAGCGCCGTGAGCTACGTGGATGCTCACGGTTCCTCTGGCCACGTTGGAGGAAGAACGTAGACACCAACGCTCGCTACTCATCGAACAACTGCCATTCCTCGGTGTCCTGCGGTCTGAGGGAGGTGTCACTGATAGACAGAGACACACAACACTACACACGGTACCATTATTTTGTTTGGCTCAATAGAGTGAAGTGACCATTGGTTTTAGGTCTCACCGCACCCGAGCATCGTATCAGGCCTGCAACGGGGTTTAGTTGGGGATCATTCTGTATGTGCCGGCCTGTGTGTGTGAATGTGAGTTGTGTAGTTTGCATACGAAGTAATGTATGGTCAATGTGTTTTGTTGTTGCTAAAAGTACACTAAACGTGTATGTACTGGAAACTTGCAAGTGTGTATTTCATTTACTGTTAATGTGTATGTTCTTGTTGGGAAAATAGTAATACGTAAAAGTTAACAAGGAATCTATACTAGGGCATTAATTAAGTAAAGAGAGAGATCTCTCTCACTAAAAGAAGAATTCGGGGAGCGCACTCCAAACTAACAGAAGACATGCTAGGGGGCGCTACATGTAACAAAATGAGTAGATATTAGACAAATCATATAAATATATAACTCAGTGGCGGTCCTATACATTTGGCGCCCCGGGCGGGTTTTTCACTTACACATCCCCCCCCTACCCCGCCAGCCACACGGCACGAACACAATCGCAATACCTTTTTTGGGCCAGCAGAGGGTGAAACACACAAATTGCAGAAAATGCCGCCCCTCTGTGTAGAAAATGCCGCCCCTATCTTTGTGGCGCCCTGGGCGGCTGCCCGGTCGGCTCGTGCTTAAAACCGCCCCTGATATAACTGTATGTTACTGTAAATAAAGAGCAACAAGTGAAGACTACACATACCACATGTACATAAACTGTAGAGAGATGTAAGGAAGACGGTAGAGTAAGGAAAGACAACAGATTTGGATTTATTTGCTGGGGTGATCAGAAGGCGAGCTAGCGTACCCCCCCCCCCCTGGATCTTCGCGATCCACCCAACTGTGGTGGATGTGACCGGTAGTGACGGGCGCTGCTTACTTTCCGTTTGGGCAGCAGGGGAAAAGGATTTACATTTAGTCGTTTAGCAGACACTCTTATCCAGAGCGACTTACAGTAAGTACAGGGACATTCCCCTGAGGCAAGTAGGGTGAAGTGCCTTGCCCAAGGACACAACGTCATTGGCCTAGCTACGCCCAGCTTGCTGTCCCAAACTGGAGTAGCGTCTCTCTCTCTCACTAGCACACACACACACACTCCTATCGCCTCACTCCCCTTTCCCTCCCCCACACCCACATATACACACACACACCCACACCATCTCCCTTTCCCTCCTCCTCACACACCCCCCCCACACACTCGCACACAACGCGCACACTCTTCCACTCACTCTCATTCACACACACACACCCACACATAACACTCAAGGCCACAATATGCTTCTCCGACTCCGTTTACAGATGGGCGGGCTTACGGATACGGACGGATACGGACGGATAGACTGCGTTTATGGTTCTCCGTAGGCTGTGGGTGCTGAAAACAATTCACCGCCAGAAGAGTAGGTGGCGCAACGGTTTTCTTTAAGTCGTTGTCGAGTGTTTATTTACCTAGGTTATTGGGAAGTCGGAGCAAATTTACAAATGAGCCGTTTCATCAATAAAATACGCACATTTTCAGCAACTACACTGCCCATTTCTCGTCACATTTTAATTTAGATGCTGATTTACATGTACTGTTTAGTTGGAATATGAATTGTAAAAACTTACAGCAATGGTGGTCAAAGGATTCTGTTCGTCCTGTTTATCACGGCAACCCCGCCCCTGACGCAAGCGGTTCTTAATACTGACCAATCACAGCCAAGGGGGTATCCGTAACTATCCGAAATGACGACGGATAGTTAGAAAATTCAGGAGGTGCACGTCAAGCTCTCCGGGGCTCTCCGAGGGCTCTCTGAGAGCTCGGAGAGGGTGTTCCCCGTAGAGGAGGGCGTTCCCATGTGTCCGTTTTTTGGAAAACGGAGAAGCATATATCGGCCTTCACACATTCACACACCACACTCACACAACGTACACACTCTCCCCCACACCCACCATCTCCCTTCCCCTTCTCCTCACACACCACACATCTACACACACCCCTCACACACACTCACACACAACGCATACACTCTTCCATTCACTCTCATTCACACACACACACATAACACTCTCACTACTCACACACACACTTCCTCACACACACTCACGCATAACGCACACACTCTCTCACTCTCACAACACTCACACACACATCCACACACACACTCACTCACCGCACACATTCACACTCTCTCTGTGCCTCTCTGCCTCTCGTTGTTTCTCACTGAGTTGTGTTTGATGTACCGAGCTACAGTGTTGTGCATGAACAAGTTCAAAAGAACGCGTTCATTGAACACGTAAATTTTTATGAGAACGATGAACTGAACGCAACTTAATGACAAATAATGAATTTGAACGGTGAACACGTTCATATTATTTGAGGTCTAGCTAAAACTTGTTTTCCTTCTCCTGAGGAGAGATGTCTAAATCGAATGCTAAAATTTTCACCTAACCTAAACCAACTAACTCGACTTCACACTACGTTACCCATGATTCATCGCACACACGTAACCAAACAAGCAACGTATTCCAAGACAACAGCTCTCGGTCTCATAAAAATGGCAAGTGAGAGCAGACGCAGACACAGCGACTACATCTGATGCACCTTATAGGGATTTTTACACACAGTAAACACACACCTTACAGTTTTTTACACATACTTAAGTCACGTTTTCAAAACTCTTCACACAGTGAGCACAACAGAAGTATATGTGGGCTAAACTGTGGATCATTTATCATTGTTTTGGCACAAAATGCATTCAATGACGACATCTTTAAAATTACATTCATTCTTTTCTCACTTCGACATGTCACAAACCCGGCTCAGGGGTTGAGACAGAACAAAGGGGAACACATGCGCGAGAACTATATGCTGTGGTAATTTATTAAAGAATACTAATTTAACATAACTAAACGTGAGATATGTAAGTCAGTAAGTCAGTGGTGTACCTGTGTGTGAGTGTCTCATGATAGTGAGCAGTGTTGAAGGGTGTATTAACAAGTCAAAAGGTTGCCACAACTCAAAACAAAAGCGTGCTGCGGACAAACGGAGTGGTCTCCTCTCTCTCCCGGCGTTTTCTTAAAGGGGAAGAAACCACCGGGCCCCAGGTGTAGCCACTTAACGGCTGAGGAGGCCGTCACACGCTCCCCCAGAAGACGGGGACACAGGGTGTCACCCAAACCCAAACCGGGCCCCATCCGCAGCCCACAGAGCCTGGAATAGAACAACAAAAAAGGAGGGGGGGGAACACAGGCAAAAACAGCAAAAGTGCCCAGCCTCCCAACGACCACGAACCCACGGGCAACCAACGACCAACGAACCAAATGGGCAAGCAATGACCAACGAACCTATGGGCCAGCAACGACCAACGAACGGGCAAGCAACGACCAACAAACCTATGGGCTAGCAACGACCAACGAACCTAAGGCAACCAACGACCAACGAACGGGCAAGCAACGACCAACGAACCTAAGGCAACCAACGACCAACGAACGCACAAGCAACGATCAACGAACCTACGGGAAAGCCACGATCAACTAATTTCTAAGTGTCTGATGATGACCCCTCGCCCCTACCCCTCAAGACAGGGCACTCATTCTGCCAATGCCCCGATCCCTGACAATAATGACAGTCCCGATCCGAGCCACTCCCACCCGGCCGAAACCCACGGTCTGTAGGAATGCTGCCACTGCCCCGAGATGAATCGAAAACCCCGCCACGACCCACGTCACCATGCACTTGGGGCTCCGCAAATTCCAACGATGGATCAACACATAATCGGCAGCCAGCACAGCCCCACGCCCAAACAGAGAAAGTCCCCGGATCGCTTTCGCATAACAGCCGCAAACTGCCCACGATGTCAAACCCGCCCCGGCCCATAAACGATCGACCCCTAGCAAACCCAGAGGAACCATCACCTCCCCAACCCCTACCAGAGAGCCTACGTGCCCTGGCCAGGTCCTGTTGCAGCCGCAACAGCTCCCGCACTCCAAGTCGGCCATCCACCCCAACAACCAGCAAATGTCGGTCCGCGCCTTCCATCAACGTCGCTAATGCGACTGAGGGAGTCAGGTGGCTGAGCGGTTAGGGAGTCGGGCTCGTAATCTGAAGGTTACCGGTTCGATTCCCGGCTGTGCCAAATGACGTTGTGTTCTTGGGCAAGGCACTTCACCCTACTTGCCTCGGGGGGAATGTCCCTGTACTTACTGTAAGTCGCTCTGGATAAGAGCGTCTGCTAAATGACTAAATGTAACGCAAGTTGCGCTAACACGAATAAGTCTCACTTGTGTAAACGTCAACTTAGACTTAAGCCTCAAGCCGTTCCACTAACAGGCAACGCTAATTCAAGCTAGACCTCAATAAGCTTAGACTGTGCAGCCCAGATCAGGCGATCGTCGAAAAGAGGAGTTATGTCGCAAAAAGTATAGCGTAAAGCAGCAGAGGGGTGTTGTTTCAGCAGCGTAAATTGATTTTTTGAGGGTTTTTTGAGTTGTCCCCAAAAAGGGCAATGTTGCCGCAATTAACATGGCAAGGGAGACAACTTGTCAAACCATTACGACCATTAAAATGTGTAAATTGTAGACCTACCAAATCTACTTAACATATGCATTTAGGCCTACTGATAATTAGCGTAATTTGATGAGCTGTCTGAAACCGTTCTGACAGTAGGCTAGCCTACTGTCAGAACGGCTAGCCGATATTCTCAACAGGAGATTGAGAATAATAGCCCAAAAAAGAACGTGGCAGCAATTGAAAATTGTAGGATAAAATTCAAAACAATGAAGAAGTCCATGGTTAATTGCACTTGATGTGGGCTAATAATGTTTTTGTCTTCACATCTTGAACAAAATCTAAAATTACTTCAAAATAACTTTGCCACACACATTTATTAACTGATAGGCTAAATGCTGAGCTTTGAGATAAAAGGGAAATATAACCATGACTTAAATGGGGATTCACTGAAATGACTAGTATTGCACAGATCCAGCACTGACTTTTTAGATCAGAAGGTGACCCAAACTGCACACTTTGTTTAGCAGAACAGTCATTTAAAATTGCTCAGCATGACTATCATTATTATATTACGAGTATTTCCAATTAACATAGTCTGCCTCCACAGATCCAGAGGGGGCTTGGACAGTGACAGACTGTGGCTGTGCCAAGTGTTGTCACAGCCTCACTTTGGGAAAGCATGCCCTACTGGGAACATTAGGGGAGACACAGTATCTAATTGTCTTCTTTGGAAAGGGCAACATTTGGGACACTGTCATGTAGGGGCAGCATAAAGGGCACTTCATAACAGCACCTTTTTCCATTGGAAGTAAGGGCATGGGAACAGTCCAATTTAGGCCATTGTGAGGGCACCTTATAGGGTACTGCAACACATTTTCTATACTATAAAGGAACTCATAAAGACATGTTTTTACATGTATAGAGGGCACACTGTCATTTATTGCATGGGGCATCCTGTGCACTCAAGCATATTTCACAATGTGAATGGCAGACAGTAGGGCACTTGGTCTAATTTTTGCCACTCTAGAGGGCATTTTAGAAACAGGCAGTCACCCCCTGAGTCTTCCAATGGGTCTGGATACACCCATGGGGACAGTATATTGCACCTATACTATTGGGGAAGCCAGAGGAGAGGTAATATAGAGGCTTGTCAACATATAGGCTACTTTAAACAATGAAAATACTTTATACAATTGAATAAAAAGTCTCCTTGATTCTTTGTGTTTCAAGATTACCTGAAAAACTGATGATAATATTCAGGTACTGCTTTGGAGCAAGGTATACCCTTCATATTTCCTGGCATAGTTGCCCGTTCAAGAATGTCCCACATGCAAAGACATAGACAGATGCAGACAGACTGAACAGTGTCAAGGCTTGGCTACAGTGGGTTTGCTTCCTTGTGTGTGATTCCAGCAGACTACATAGTCTAGGCCTACCTACATAGACTGCAGTCTACTACCCTCCTTTCTAGTATTATAGTCTACTCTCCTTTCTATTACTTTCTACAAAGGATGGTAGGCTGCTCTTATGTGTTCATTGCCATCCTTAAGAGTTGCTAAAGTGTTATTTCATATATATAACCTTAACCTATACTTCTTCCACAGATACTGGTCAGGGAAGCATTACTTCTGTCTCTGAAGACCCTTGGGGCTGGTGGGATAAACGCCATTTGTATAATCTGAGCACCTTCATCCACCACAGGGTTGTCAAAGAACGGATACGCCATAATTCATTGTAACTTGTCTAGACGCTCTGCTTAGTTTCTAAGTCCTTATTTTATGTCAATTAACCAATGGCTTTTGAAAACAGTTAAAGTGACATTATTTCTTAACTTGTTTATTTAAATTAATATATTTTTTGGAGAAGAAGTAAACATGTAGCTAAATCATTAACGTCTGCACTTCAAAAAATCTGAATTTACATTTCCGAACACGGACTAAAGTGGTTTGCGCGCAGGAATTTACTCGACGGAACTGTCTTTTGAGATTCTGTTTCCGCCTGTTTGAAATTATTTGCAACACATTTTAGTTTAGCTTGACTTTTAGCCTGACACGGATCAGGCTAGTTCCGAAGTATAAGTTACCTTGGTTACGTAGCTAGAACTAAAATAAGCCACCTTAATGGAACGGAACTCTCGCTAAAGTAAGTGAGACTTGGTGAAATAAGTCTCGCTTTTCCTTAATCGACGTTGATGGAACACCCCCCAGGAAAGGATCCCCACCACAACAGCTAGCTCAACCCTAGTCTTCAAGGGCGTAGTGGCGGGTAGTTACGCACTATAGAATGCTGGAGTGGAAACAAGGCAACCAGCAAGCTGACGACCTCCCCCAAACCACGGAAGTGCCCCCGAGACAAATGCTCCAACCACAGTAAACCCCCAAAATAACAAACAAAATTAACAAAAACCACCTTGAGTTGGGCTTCGGCTGGGCATGGGCTGTGTTGCCACAGGGGCCAACTGCTTGATACTCCTCATCCACTATCCACACCACTGATACTGGAAGGGCAAGTAGTGGAACAGGTTGAAAGTTTCAAGTACCTTGGTACTTTGATTGACTGCTTTCACACCTTCACCCTGCATGTTGACACAATTTACAAAAAGGCCCAACAGCACATGTGTCTCCTCAGAAGGCTTAAAGGATTTGAAGTGAGACAGGTCATTCTATCCAGAGTATACCAGTCACTGATAGAGTCTGTCATCGCTTTCAACATCACATCTTGATATAGCTTCCTATCAAACAAATGCAAGAGAAAGCTGGATCAGACAGCCAGGCAAGCCGTTAAGATCATAGGCATTCCACAAAAACAGCCATCTGATCTTTATACACAAGCAGTGGAAAGAAAATCCAACTTCATCATCCAGCATGCCTCCCACCCCCTCCACCAAAGCTTTGAGCTATTACCATCAGGAAAAAGGTTCAGAGTGCCTCTGGCTAAAAAGTCATTATACAAAAAATCCTTCATTACCAATCAGGTGCATCCAAACCCGCAAACGTGCAAGAGTATTTGCAAGAATTCATTGTAGATATGAAAGCCATTTCTCAGAGTGGTATTGTGTACAATGGTGTACGTTTCAGAGTTGCATTACCCAATGCTTTTATTTGTGATGCACCTGCTCGTACCTTTCTTAAATGCTCCAAAGGCCATACTAGCTATTATGGGTGTGAGAGGTGCACTCAAAAAGGCCAGTACATGAATGGGAAGGTGGTTTATCCTGAAATATCAGCAGAGCTCAGGACAGATGAGCAATTTGGTAGGCAAGGCTATCAACAGCACCAATGGTCAGCCTCCCCCCTAAATGATCTGGGTACAGGTTTAGTTACCAGTTTTTTGTTAGATTATATGCACTTTGTGTGCTTGGGGGCAATGTGAAGTTAATATTTCTTTGGTTGAAGGGAGCGCTGAAATGCGGTCTATGAAGTTTTTTGTTGTAATGTCAGCATATAGGGTTTCTATCAATTTACCTATCAATTTTGCAAGGAAACCACGATCCTTGTTTGAATTCAGCACATGGGAAGCTACAGAGCTTTGGCAATTTTTACTTTACTCTGGCCCTGTTGTTCTCCTCAATAATATACCCACTTGAATGTACAGAAACGTTTTACTTCTATCTGTATCTATGAGAATTCTTCTGAGTCCTGCCTTATGTTCTCCTGACAATTGTAACTATGCTGAGGAGATTTTGAAACTCTTTGTAACAGATTTTGCTGCAATTTATGGCACTGAATTTGTCAGCTATAACATACATTCATTGATCCACCTAGCTCAAGATGCACGAAAATGTGTCCCTTTGGATAGTGTTTCAGGTTTTCCCTTTGAGACATTTTTAGGTAAACTGAAAAAACTTGTCTGTCGGCCTCAAAACCCTGTCAGGCGGATCCACGAGAAGCAGAAAGTGGCAAGCCAACAGACCACATCAGTTTTCAGCCCACTTAAATAGTTCCACTTTTCTGGACCAATGATTAATTCAATTGCAACATGGGAACAATACAGGCGTTACAATGATGGACAGACACTGATCTCCTCCTCTCGTGGTGATGACTGTTTTTCTGTAGGGGGAAGGGTTCTTATTGTGCGGAACATTTTGTCACATTCTGGAACTCCATCCATCCATCATCTGCCGCTTTTCCGGGGGTCGGGTCGCGGGGGCAGCAACCTAAGCAGGAAGGCCCAGACTTCCCTCTCCCCGGCCACTTCCACCAGCTCTTCCTGGGGGACCCCGAGGCGTTCCCAGGCCAGCTGAGAGACATACTCCCTCCAGCGTGTCCTGGGTCTTCCCCGGGGCCTCTTCCCAGTGGGACGTGCCCAGAACACCTCACCAGGGAGGTGTCCAGGAGGCATCCTTATCAGATGCTCGAACCACCTCAACTGGCCCCTCTCGACGCGGAGGAGCAGCGGTTCTACTCTGAGCCCCTCCCGGATGACCGAGCTTCTCACCCTATCTCTAAGAGAGAGCCCGGACACCCTGCGGAGAAAACTCATTTCGGACGCTTGTATTCGCAATCTCGTTCTTTCGGAACTTCATTCTGGAACTGTTCTGTATAATTTCTTTGAAACTGCCAAATGCTTTTTCACCAATCCAATGGATTCATCATGTCTTGGGATTCTTTTTTATCTGAACAATTGCTGCTGTTACCTGTGGAGGAGTTAAAAACAAAAATTGTGTTGTTGCCACTCAAGACTGGATACGTGGCATTGCCACTCCTGCACTAGTGTGCTATTATTATAATTTATTTTTTTATTGTTTGTTTTAATTATGAATGTATGTATTTTTATGTATGTATTTGTTTTTTTTAAGCATGTTACCTTTCGCGATAGTTGAATTTATAAATGGTGAAGGATTGGCAGTTGTACCGACCAAATGGTTTATCGGGCATGAGGAGGATGAATGCTACTGGCCACCAGCAAGGATGAACATGGCAAAGGCGGTCATAGAGCAACAGGACCCTCACACTGACTGGGTGACATACAAGTTGACTGTCAAGAGAAAAATCGGTAATGTGTCCATGTGTATGATATTATCTGACATGATGAGTTCACTGTTGATTCGGTTTAAATTTGCTGTGAATTAAAATAATTGTCACTCATTTGTCTGTTATGTCGAGTATAAACAGAACACAGATGTACCAACCGAGTCCGATTCTACAGAGAATATGGGAAAGGGTAAGCGCAAAAACAGGTCAGGCTATTTGAATTATGGAATGGGAGATACTAAATGGAAATGTGTACGAACCCTGTGTATAGTGGTGTCACCTGTTGTCCAAAATGTATATTTTTTAACCAATTGTTTTTAAAATGCTTTAACTCATTGAATGTGCTTGTATATTATACATTTATAGGCGAGTGATATTGTCCAGTGAGGATGAGGATGATGACAATTGGTCTGGCAGCCCCATCAGGCCTACACCTCAATCCACCCTCAGCTCATCACCTCAACCAGCTCCATCCATCCTCAGATCTGTGCTGACACCTCCACTTGCTCCATCCAACCTCAGATCTACGCAGACACTTCCACCGCCTCCATCCACCCTCAGATCTGTGCTGACACCTCCACTTGCTCCATCCAACCTCAGATCTACGCAGACACATCCACCGCCTCCATCCACCCTCAGATCTGTGCTGACACCTCCACTTGCTCCATCCAACCTCAGATCTATGCAGACACTTCCACCGCCTCCATCCACCCTCAGGTCTTCACCTTCACTGCCTCCATCTACTAGGCCTACACTTCCGCCACCTCTGGGTAACCTTAGATGGCCCGATGTTTCAACCCGTCACCAGAAACCCCTCGAAGACCAATCAGGAACAACATGTTTGTTCGCATCTTAACCCCCCTTGAGGAGATGAAAGAGACACAAAAAATCCAAGGGAGGATGCTACAAACGCTTCTACAACAGCGTGGCAACATTGGCACCGTTGTCTCTTAATCCCTAAAGAGAGTTAGGGATGTGGAAATCATGGAAGAAAAACTGGAAAACCCAAACTTCATGTCCGAACTGGTATGTATGTTAAGTCTAGGGTAGTGCAACTCAATTCAAATGTATTGGGGGGCTAGCAGTGAATTTTATCTGAAACTTCCCAAGTGTGCTCACACCCATGCTTCTGGCAGTTCTTTCATGTTGAGTGGTTTACTCCAGTGAGGAATATAGATACATTTGCTTTGTATTGCCTTTGTTCCCCCTCAGGTTGCAGCTGTGACTGACATAGGGGGGGGAACTGTTGACGAGGCCACAAGAAGGATGATGACCTTCCTCCTAGACCATAGCCTATCCAGGCAGTACAACTTTGTGGGCCGAAACGGGAAGAGAGAGTTCAAGGCCTTAAAACTGTATGAAGTAATATATGGTAGGTGTGCATGTTTTAAGTTGTACCAATACAAGAAAGGTTTTAAATATGGTGTATGGAGCGTTTGTTGTCCTGGCTGGGCATTGTGTTCGCACGTCTCTCAGTTGCCTAACTTGTGTGTTCAAGAGTATGTGTGTAGTTCTAATAATAATCTTAATTTATATAGTGCTTTTCTTAACATAGTTGCCTTTACAGTCCTGGCTGAGAGTTTCGTTGGCACATATGAAGTAAGTGACCGTTATATTTGTTTCTTGCAGGAGGCTTCCAGAAAAACACCATGACCAGCCAAATCACCCTTAAAGATGCCAAGAAGGCGGTCTCCAAGTGGCTCATTGGTGCTAGGGACCGGGGGGGTAACAGACAGGCCCGACAGGCAACCCCTCAACAAGGACTTCAGGCTTCAGGCTCATCTGAGGTGTAACTAATTATGTCTGTGACAGTGAGGGAACACTGAGCAAAATAATGTTTTCTTAATCTTACTTAAATAAAAAGGTAATTAATTGTATTCCTGGTCTCTTTGTTATTGTAGCATGTTAAAAGAACTGTATGGGCTGACTGTAAAATAAGCCCCCAAAATGAATGTGTTAGCCCATAATAATAATGGTTATTACCCTTATGGGTAGAATAGCAGAGACCCATAATCAGCCCACATGGGGCCCAGCTAGTGTGGGTCCCAGATGGGAGAAGCCTGGGTTGCCCATGTGGGTTTTAGCTAGGGCCCATGTGAAGCCCACCTTCAGCCAGTCTGGGCTTGCCCACATGGGGCCACCATGGAACCCCCGGACAAAATTAACTGTCCCACTCACCAGCCCATATCCAACCCATATGGGCCCGACATGGGTGTGTTGATAGGGTGATTTGGCCAACATCTTCAGACAGCCACTGTTTCGCCAATCTTCCTTATTCACTTTTGGGGTGCGAGGAGGGGTGATGGGTAATTTCAAATTAGAAATGAGTCAAGTTATTGGTTGCATTTGAAGCGTGACGTTTTACATCCAATAACAGTAATGATATTAACAAATAAATTAAACAATGTACAGGCAATTTAGTGATATTCCTGCAGTTGTGGTCTTGACCAGTCATGAAATAAAATCCAGAGTCCTCTTTGTCCGAGACAAGGTCGAGTAAAAATGCGGAGACAAAAGACAGAGACTAAGACCGGTCTCGAGTACTACAACACTGCTTCCAGTTCAGAGCAGTGTAATTGTTTGCCGTGATAATGAAACAGTCCCGATGCGCTGCCACGAGAAAATGAACGAATCACTCTCTGAGACTACTCGTTACTCCCGAATCATACTAAAGATTTGTTCAAAACGAACGACACATCACTAGTTTGAATCATTTGTTTGAACATCTTAAGACAACGAGAGGTGGTAGGACATGGGGCTGCACTCAACTTATACTACTGTAACTGTTGTCCTAAATAACTGTAGGCTCAGGCCTATACAGTAGTTACAGGCTATACAGGCTTATGGGTAACAAACATGTAGCCTGTCTTGTCTCTATCTAGTTGTTTGATTGACACGCTCTTGTTATATAACTCCGCCCCTCTCTGACAACTTCAAAATATAAATACTTCCCATGATCACCTCTAACAACTCCCACTACAGGAGTAGGGTCCCGCTGTACCTCCCACACGATCAACTTTGTAGATATAGAGCAAGCGCTTCAGCCTAGTTACTTGGCTTATTAGTTTATTTTCTAATACAAAAAGAGGAACAGTTTTGGCTGTGTTTTTAATTAAATTGTTAAACTTCTTTTCCAGTTTACAACTGCATTGCTGCACTCAAGGTCAGTACCATAACAGGTGTGCCAAACTATTTGGCGACAATTTGAAGTGTAGACAACATGACATTTAGACAGCTCATAGCTTGCAAAATTATTTTGAGAATATATTGTCTTTATTACAAAGCAGTACATTGTTGATTTAAATTCACATAAAGCAGAGGGCACTAAAGTGTACATAAAAGTTCACTGTAGATATGAAATGCAATAAAAGAAAGTTTAAAAAAATCACCATCTCTTATTCAACTTCAACAATTATAGAGAGGAACCGATCATCTGAATGTGTGTTTTACAATTCAAATTATATGTGAGCTGACAATTGAGGCACAAACCTAAATCCTAGCTGCATGTAGTACTAGTCTATGTTTAGCCACTGCTTAAATTGTATTGCATTTGACATTGAAACAGTAACATTAGACAAGCCACTTACACTGTGAGTGGTTGCAAATAAACTGATGTCTTAACAGATAGTCAGAGAAAGTGTTCCGTTTCACTTAGAACAAATTATTCGATTTTAAACATTTTAGTGGTGTGCTGCAGTCTGAGCAAATGTGAAGTCGAAATATTTCAACACAATCAGAAAAAAATGGATCAATGGATCAATAATCCATCAAAATGTATTTGAAAGTTCACAATTAAACCTTTCTGTTGTCCCTCCTGAGCTGTAGGTGTGTACATCATGGGAATCAAGGCAGCCCTCCCTAAGTATGAACTCTACTTCTACAACACGGTGCTGTATATTGCCATGTTCTGGGCTGCCAGCTGGATCTTTGAGGTGTCCAGCTGTGAGTCTAACTCCACCCCCACTCCCACCCACCCCAAGACACACACACACACAGTGGTAGTTTTAATTTAGTGTCACATAGACCTGAAATTGATTTCTTTCTTTCTTTGTTTCTGAACATGAACACATTTACAATATGTGACTTTCTTACCCTACCACGGTCACACGTAGTAAATGTACCAATCACATTCAGATCTGCCTAAAATGCTCTGGCCTTGACACAAATCTGTAATTTTTCTAATTCCTGTCTTTGTTACCCTAAGGTGTGCGAGTAGCTAGTCACAGTGTGTTTTGCACATGCGTTTGCCCCCTGCCATCATAATCGTACAGGAAGCATAATCAGATGCAAAATATGCGCTTGGAGATGGAAAGAAGCATGGACAAGCCTTCCATCTCCCATAGATCTGTCCAGCCAATGGCTGTCCATCCAATGCACACGAGGAACAATCATGAGATGTATTTTATAATTATAAATAATGAATCGTTGTACTTTGAATTGTCAACATGAAGAGAATTCTAGCAGCAGTCATTGTTGAAGATTTGATGCAGAATTCCCAAGTGGAGTGGTAAAACCTTCTTTCCGAAATAGGTTATACTTAAAACGGCCTTTAAATTGTAATTATACATCATAGTTTGTTGTGATTAATCTTCACGGTAATTCACAGTAAGTCAATGGCATTAACACAAAGATATTTACATCTGACAATTCATCTTGTCAAATTCATGTTTAGTTTATTCCCCAATGCAAGTATAAATATTAGAACGTTGATCAGACTGCTTCTCTCAATAGTTTCTTATCTGCCTACCCTAAATACCTAGGACCAGTAAGAAAGTAATGAGAGCTAAGAACTGTGTCCGCATCTTCAATGGCGACTCTGTTACTCTTTCCTGCTCTGTTACTTGCTCTCTCTTGTACCCTGTTGCATCTGCGGTACTAAGATAGGGCCAATGACATTTTGTGCTGGTACGGTAGTTACATGTGCACAGCATACATCATAATCTTTGATACATTTACACATGTCCAGTAAAGGAGGCCCACTGGAGAGGGGAATACAGTATTGTCTTTGGGTAAGGGTGGCGTGCAAGGCATTCCACTGGGCACAAACCCAGAATGTGAACTTCCCAGACCATGTGTGGCTGAACAGGTGTCTGTATTTATACCACAGAAAGAGAGGAAGAAAATAGGTGTGAGACCTTATTTATCACCTTGGGTTCTGTCACCAGTAACAAAAGGCCAGCTAAGCTTGCACTCAAGGACAACAGGAAGAAAAAACGGGTTTGGTTGGAAATAATGGGAAATCTTGCAGTATATGTCTGTAGTATTTTTATGTTTAATTGTCTTAACTGTTTAATTGTAACATATTGTACAATTGTTGAACTTGTAACTGATTTAGCTGATTCTTCACTCTTAATTCAGCAAATGCAAATAGAAAAACCTTCAAAACCAGTGTGAAGCCAGGATGGTACTACTTTGGGAAAAAAATGGTGAGAGTGTTGACCGTGTCCGTTGTTGATTAAAATTGGTTTGTCACTCCCACTGAATTTGAACCATTGCATACTATACTACCTCAGACTGATGATGTCTTCTGCAAATACATTTATTTTATTATGTTTGCTCTGCAGGAAACAGCTGATTTTGAGTGGGTGATGTGGTTTTCTACATTTCGAGAGCACATCCTCTTTGCCCTGTCTGGTCATGTGATCTTTGCCAAGATCTGCTCCATGCTGGCTCCACAGGTAAGTCTACTGTGGGATCAGGCCTCTTTCAAAGAAGTTTGTACATTTCTTTTTAAAGGTCACATGACATGCTGTTTTTGGATGCTTTTATATAGGCCTTAGTGGTCCCCTAATACTGTATCAGAAGTCTCTTTCCCGAAATTCAGCCTTGGTGCAGAATTACAGCCACTACTAGCAGTCCCACAAGGAGCTTTCCTCAGAACGCGCTGTTTTGGTGTCTGTAGCTTTAAATGCTAATGAGGAGCGGAGGGGCGGCACCATGCGCTAATGTTTACAACGGATGTATCGCAATGGCTGTAACCCCGTTGCTGTAAAATACCTCGAATTTGCCCATTCTCATCTGATAACCCTGGTTTGCAGAGGTACACACTCAGTCATTTCAATGAGGGGAAAGGTGGATATCGCGCGCGCCATAACACCAACAGCAGAACGTTTATCCAAATAACAAAGAAGTGTACAACACTCATGTACAGCATATGTATTCACACTTATACTTGATGCTATCTACCTTTCCATAGCGACAGTAACTCAGCTGTTAGCTGCAGAGCTAATGTTACAGCCACATTCTAAGGGTAGCAAGCTAGGTAACCATATACAGTAAAGCTACAAAATGATATAGCGTTAGTTAACTTACTTGTCCGAGGTTAGTAGCTGGACGAAGGAGAGTTAGTACTGATCCTGAATTTAATTTCAGCAAGGCCAGTTTTGTATTAGCTCAAGTTGAGGAAACAGTCGTGGCTGAAGTGTTTGGCGCAGACATACAAAACAAATGCGCCTACAACAGAAGTTGTGTAGGCGCATTTTCAGCGAAAATAAAATTAAGATACTGATTGTTTAGAGGCTCGGATGACGGAACTACAAAAAGACTTGTGTGTTGATTTGTACATCCAAGCACTGAGCAACTGTTATGCTTCGTTCGTTTGCTAGCCATGGCATGACGTCTCTGCAGGAAAACACGATATTGCACTCGCCCTTGCACAATCGTAGCTCAATTCCTCATTGGCGGGCCAGATTATCTGGGCGGGCACAGCAGAGAGAAGGGCGGTAGCCTGGCTCCTTGTTACGTCAATAAGAGGAGATTTTCAAACCGAGCGTTTGAGCCTTCATTTTCTCAAAGGCGGAGAAGAACACCCAGGGCTTGGTTTACACCTATCGAAAATTCTAGCCACTGGGGGACCAAGGGCAGGCTAGGGGAACTCATATTAATGTTAAATAACCTCCTAAAGTGAAGTTTTCATGTCATGTGACCTTTAAAGTTAGTAAAATCATCTTTAAAAATCTTTACGTTTAAGTTAGTGTATGTCTTGTAATTGGCTTTACTGGTCATAGTTTCTACAATAACAGCATGTTTCAAGTCAAATTCAGTCAAAAGGCTATTTAAACACCTTGGCAGAAAGTATTTCCAAAATACATACATTTTTCATGATGAGGTACTACTGTACCAAATCTGAAATAGATCATTTATATTTATATTATTACATACCTCTTAGCTGTCTTTACATGAGCAAATCAATGTTACGTCAAAGGCAAATATGCCATAATTATATAAATTATTGTTTATATCTTATGAGAATTGAGAATAGGTCCTTGTCTAGCACTGTATTGTGCCTATTTGTGTAGTAGCTTGACCTGTCTTCAGAGTGTGAGTGATGAGTGGGACCAGGTGGAGAGAGTAAAATAAATCAGAAGAGGAGGTGTAGGTCGAGAGAGAGAGAGATGTGCAAAAAGAGAAAATAATGCTTTATTTAGACGGCGTTTAAGGCGTTTAGTTTGGCTCGCCTCCTTGTCTCAACTATTCTAATAACAGTAAACCAGTCAATAATCAATACCATCCACATTTAAAGAATACTTGAAGAAAACACTTCAAAATTCTCCCTCAATAATGTTTTTTCTATTCTCCAACCTGGCTCATACTACTATCTTTTTCATAGAATAATTTTTTCTGATATTTGCTAAGTTTGAAACCAATCCGAAATGGGTAAAATAGCACCCCATTTATTTTCTTACGTCAAGAAAAGTTGCCTGGAAAAGGGAACATTAGCCAATCGCTGATTTACCTGAGCTGAATGAGCACAAGGAGAAAGGGATTGATAATCTACAGTTCGCCTGCCTTGCTGTAGCCAGTTTTACAAATGGTTGCACACATACATGACGGTTGTTTATAGAGTTTATTTCCGTTATTTAAAAGCAGATTTAACAATTTTGTAATGAATGTTATGATGTTCATGGCATGACAAACGTAATTATAGCCTAATATAATTAGTGATATTGTGGCATGTTAAGGCATCATTATAGATTGTTGACATGTTCTTCTGAAGCAAAGATGAAGATTAATAAATCATGTCTGATAACCACAATATTGTTATGGTTATGCAACGCTATGTCAGTTAACACCACAATGATGGCATTAACAAGAGCAGTAAGCTAGTAATAGTAAAGCAACACGCATCATCATCATAGTAGTAACATATATATAGGCCTATTTAACTTAGCTTTCTTTGCCGAGCTAGAACAACAAAGGAGCCAGATATTCAAGTTTATAGTTTCTTTAATCCGACACAATACTTAAAATTTCACTTTATGAGGTTATTTAACATAAATATGAGTTCCCCTAGCCTGCCTTTGGTCCCCCAGTGGCTAGAAATGTTGATAGGTGTAAACCAAGCCCTGGGTAATCTTCTCCGCCTTTGAGAAAATGAAAGCTCAAATGCTCCGATATGAAAATCTTTCATTTACCTCCCCTTTCTCTGCTTTTTAAAATTTTTATATATGATTTATTTGTAGAAATTTCAAAACAAGACTTAATGTACAATAGTCCTCACAGATAAGAAGTGAGAGGATAACATATCAAACAGCCAAATGGTGAGGATACACATTACCCCTCCCCTCGCCTCCCCTTTCCAAAACAAATATACAACTAAAGCAATTTGATACACAAACAGAAAAGAAAATTATGAAAGCAAACAAAACACAACAACAACTGGCTGTTACTCTTATCACCCAAATAAAAGTACCCCCCGGAATAAAAGTACCCCCCGGACAAATCCTCAAAATCTAATAAAAGTACCCCCCGGAAAATTGCCAAATCAGCACGCAAACTGTGTCCATATGCTATCAAAATGTGTTCCTACCAGTGTAAGTGCGCATCTTTTACTGTCACTTGCAATCAGGAATAGAAATGGACAGCAAATATACCATTGCTAGGAAAAAACTTCAACACGTGTAGTTTGGAAATACATAATCATTGTCAGAACATTTCAAAAAAGAGGCTGTCTGGTTACAAATATATGGTAGTACTTTTCCTCAAAAACTTACAGTCAACATGACTGCAACATAACATGAAAACCACTGGAAATACAGTTATTACAAAGTTAAAAAAAGAGGCTGTCTAGTTACAAACATACATGTAGCCTACTAGTACTATCACTTTTCCTAAAACAGCTTACAGTCAACATGACAACCACTACCAAATAAAGCATTGCTAGGAAAATACTTCAATGCCTGTAGTTTGGAAATACATATAGTTACAAATCTGTCAAATAACAAACATGCCATGTCTACTGGTATACCTCAACAAACTTATAGCAGACACGACTGCCGCGCAGCACAATTGCAGGTGCTGCGCAGTATTCAGCGTCTTGTGCGGCATACAATCCTGAACTTGCACCAGTACTAGTTACAGTAGCTAATGTCGTTAGCTAATGTAAGCTACTTGACAGTAGCTAGCTAGCTAACGTTTTCACATCAAAGAGTTCAAATTTATCTTCCCTTCCAAAAAAAATGCATGGAATTTTCTAAAATTATGTCTCGATTTCCCCCCCCAAAATAAACGTACAGTCCAAAATAAGAACGTACCGGGTGGATTTTTCGGGTAAAAAAAATAAACGTACCGGTACGTTTATTTGGGAGATAAGAGTAAATGCTTGCAGTGGAAGATAATATCAACTTCAACTCTCTCACTCACATCCACTCACACACATCCACTCACACACACACATCCCCCTTTCTCTGCTTTGCCCGCACAGAGAATTTGGCCCACTAATGAGAAAATGAGCTACGACGGTGCAAGCGCGATATAGGTTTTTCCTCGAGAGACATCATGGCTTGCAAATGACCGAAGCATGGCAGTTAGCCCCGCCTCTCTCCTCCTCTAGCATTTAAAGCTACAGACACAGAAATGTGCTGAGTCTGAGTCCTATGTGGAACATATCTTCCATCTAGAATATAGGCTTATAATACTAAAAACCAAGTGAACGGAATACTATATAGCATTGATTTTGATTGAGTTCGCATCATACTGATTCTTAATCAGACTTTTACCCCATTCCCAATGGGTTACCCAATTACCCCAAGTTTTCTGACTACTGCAATGCCTTAGCTCACACGCTCCTGGCCAGATGTCGTATTCTAGTACAGCTAGTTGCAAGCGTGCACGAGTCTCAGAGCTAGGAACAAGGCGAGCCACTGTTCTGTGCAAGACCGGACGAGCCAGAACTGGAAAGATGGTGTGGTCCGTTTTGCGCTCTCGCTTGCCTCACTGCGTCACTGAGCACTTTTCATAGAAATGAATGGGGACGCCATCTTTATGGCGTCCCCATTCGAGAGCGCAAAACGGACCGCACCATCTTTCCAGTTCTGGCTCGTCCGGTCTTGCACAGAACAGTGGCTCGCCTTGTTCCTGGATCTGCCCAGAGCCACTCTGATCTGCCATAACCAATCGCTAGCGTTCGCCTTAGCCAATTCCTTCACCACTACTGTAACAGAGCTAGCTGCCGTAGCTGGAAAATCAAACTTTTCCCGAACCCTGTGGGGAGGAGGGCCACAACATCATGGCCACCAACAAAACTCAGCTAAACGTGTTCTTGCTCCGGCTTTAGCTGTTGGATATTCGGCAGCGTTGCCACAACGGACCGAATGGCTTTCCTCGCATCTTTCTCCGCCGCCATTACGGAACTACAACACAAACTAGCACACGACACCAACGTCATCGTTCTCAGCCACTCCCTCTGTTCGCTTATTGGACAGGTAGAAAATCAACCTGCAGAATCTGACTTAGGGACCTCATGGCCAGACCTATGTACAGAAGCAAATAAATGTGAGCGGAAGTACGTAGGACGGCAGAGCCAGGCTAAGACCTATGTATGTATTCATATCACATGAAACATGTTCCAAAGACGTATCCGAAAACCTCCTCTATTACATAAAGTACAACATGACAAGGCGAACGCTAGCGATTGGTTATGGCAGATCAGAGTGGCTCTGGGCAGATCCAATAGTTTTAAACTTCAACAGAGTACCCGCCTACAAGGAAGTCAACGCTTGTCAATGGAGCAAGGCCAGACTCTGTACAAATGAAATGTACGAGAGTCTATAGGACCAGGCTATGTTTAGCATTAAGATGTGAATGTTATTCGTTTTTTGATTACAGGTTACATCAATCTTTGATTTCATTGATTACAGGTTTTGTTAATTTGGTAATTTTTGCAACTTTTGTTTAAAGGGGTGATTGATTGCAAAACCGATTTTACCTTGTCATAGTTGAATAACGACAGTTCGGTGGGTAAAATGAACATACAGTGAACCTCAAAGTCCATTGACACCTCTTTCCTAAGCAAATCTCAAAATGAAAAAATTTGGCTGTAAAGCGCTAGCTTTTCAACAAAGCCACCGGTCAGTCCGGGGACCGCCTTTTTTGGCTCTGGTCTGTATCTTTGTCATGCCCCAAAATGTCAGACCAGCCCACTCACTGGTGTTCTTGCCCAGTTCGAGGTAGCGTAGATCTCCGATGCTAGTTTATCTGCGCGCATGCTCTGTGTAGGCTACTTCTAAGCAATTACAAAGAATAACGTTTTGAAGTATAACAAGGATATTGAAAACGGACCACGGTCGTAAATGCTTTGTTCCAGGCTGTAAAGGGAAGGCTAACACTCATAGTCTTTCCAAGGAGCCAAACATTCGACAGGCATGGCCAGGGCCGGATTAAGGCAATGGGCTTTAGGGGCTGCAGCCCTGGGCCTCGCAATCAGGGGGGCCTCAGGTTGCCCGATGTCGAGTGAGTCAACGGCACCGCGCATAACATTAGAAACATTCAGAGTGAAAAACAAAAAAAGTGCGAAAATGTCCGGTCAAAGAAAGCACGAGAGTGGGGCCAACATCCGCGATAGGACTGAGCTCGAATAGCTTCGGCGACTTTTTATAGTACAAAATCGCTGTCAATCAAAAGGAGATGCAGTCTTTCGACAGGCCCTCCAATCATCACGCAGAAGCCCAGCGTCCAGGCCAGCCCACTCCTCCATTCACCCCCAGAGACACTGAGCGTCCGTGGGCGGGACATAAAAAAAACTGTTCAAAGCAGCCCCATTGAAGTCCATTGAAGCTGGGCTTCAACAGGGAAATGCACTGTGATGCTACTGGACTGTATGAGAAGGAAATCAGTCAGTCGACCTGCTACGTAGCTGATTCTGAACAAACTCGTCTTCGAGATGAACGTGTTCTTACATTTAGTCATTTATTTAGCAGACGCTCTTATCCAGAACGCTCTTATCCTTAACGCATTTCAAATGTTAACACTATAGTAAATAGTCGACCATCATTTTTTAATATACTTTAGGGCAGACTTCAAAAATCGCCACTGCATAGGCTACAACACTTTTTCTGCTCACAAGTTCCATTTTCACTTTCTCTCAGCCTACTGCATTGAACGGTCGACCTACGTAAACACCTTCCCGTAATCAACGGCGGCGCCACTAATATTTCGACCAGCGTAGTGCAAGCGTAGAGTTCGGGTTCGGCCGAAACCGACTCCCGTCAAAAAGCCCAATATTCAGCCGAAATCAAATCCTTGATTCGGTGCCTAGTTAATAGAGCATGACATACTGCGCCAACTGGACTTTGAAGAGCTCATTGATGAGTTTGCATTAAGAATGAGCAAAAACGGACCTTTTAATATCACTGATGTGATGATGGTGAGTCACGTTATGAACGCAGTCATAACTTTCCTTAATGTGAGTACTTTATTGCAACTAGTTCGATCAAAATATTATGTTAAATCACGTCAAAAACAGTGTTTGTGTAGTTTAGTAGCCAGTGCCCCCGCTCCCATAACGCGCACTACGCGCTGTTCGTAGGGCACCAACTCCTGAGAGGGCACCAAAAATTTGCCAACTGAAAAAATCATCATAGTTATAATACTTATAATGCTGATATTATTTTAGTATAGAAATATTAGGCACGTATATTACAAAACAGGCAGAACAAGAGATAGCGTATTTAAATGCTCAAAAAAAGTTACGATGGTGCCCCCCCCCCAAAAAAAAAAACTAATACACACTCAATTTCCCAAGCTCGCTGTGGGTCCCCTTCCCTATCTAAGTGGCCTGACGAACTTTGACAGTAGGCTAGGTCAACTTTTCTAAAATGGGCTTAAAAAGATAACAGGAGTCAGGGGAAGAAAAAAAGAAAGAAAGAGATTGCGAGATGGTGCCCGTGCATCACTTTCAGGTAAGCCCATGTTTAATCATTGTTAAATACGGGAAATGTTCTGCTAATTTAATGGTTAGCCTATGCATACACCTCAAACTAGCTGACGTTATTGCTAATGTTAGCACACTCAAATATGTTTTAACTTGGGTGCAAGCTAAATTGAGATGTTACTGTTAAACATTATCTATGCATTTTACAAGCAACTGACGCCAGCTAACTGTTACTTTACATTCTATGATGCTTTTATATTCGATTTATCAAATAGTTTTTAAATGAGTAAAAGGTGGAGAGCTCCTTGGCTAAACCAGGCTAAGAAACGCAAGGTACGTGGGGCTGAAAAATTAAGAGACAAAAAGACATCACCTTCTCTAGACAAGATTTTACCAATTGAAAAACGGCTTGTAAAATGTTTATTTTACATAAAGCTCAAAACTATTTTGCGCTCAAATAAAGGCCCAAAAAATTTGTGAGTCGCATGTTTAAACTGATCATATTTATAGAGTGGTTCTGTAGACTTTAAAGCACTGATGTGTCAGTGCACCTGGCGTTGGTTTGTGTGCGTGTCATGATGTGCGTCGGGGCGATATAGGGGCCTCATCCTGGTAATTAGCCCCAGGCCTCAAAATGTCTTAATCCGGCCCTGGGCATGGCTGCTGTTTGTCTATGAGAAGATCCCCGGCTTTGTTCGAAGTTCGGTAAAGTTGGAATGACATTCACAGATTCAAGCTTCCGGGATCAATTGCTCTATAGCGAAATGTTATTAAATCACAAACAACGCATCTTTTGTACAGTGGTAAGGTAAACAACGAGCTACAAAGTCATTTTCATCAAAACGAGCTGTCCTGCAACCTGAAGAAATAACATTGGTCTCTACGAGCAGCCTGCAGTAAGACGAGCGCTTAGGGACCGTCTACAAACTACAACAGCGAAAAGAGACCCATTCAAATGAATGGGTCGTTATCAGGCCCATTTATTTGAATCAGGTGTGTTGGAGCAGGGAAATATCTAAAACATGCAGGGCAGGGGGTCCCGAGGACCAGGATTGAGAACCACTGTCTTAGAGTCCTGCCAACTTTCTTGAGGCATTGTGTGTGGTAGGTGTCCTGTAGGGCTGGGAGCTTCCTGCCGATGATTAACTCAGCAGACCGGACAGCCCTATGATCTATTACATTAACCATATGAAAATTATACTACTTTAAACTAACCAGAATGGCTTTGTCAACCAACAATAAACCACCTATGTGTGAAGTCGATTTGGAGACAATATTCTACATAATTATTCACTTATTCAGTATTTTTTACAATAAATGTCCTCACAAATGATACAAACACTTTTTGTTTTAAGTTAAGTGATGTAGTACAACCAGCAGGGGGCTCACTGTGTGGAATAGTTTTGGATACATGACGCTTTGTAATTATGACATATAGTAAACGTTTTTGCCAAAACATATTCCCCAAAATTAGGATTATCTTTATTTCTGAAGAGTAAGTGCTGTAGTACAACCAGTAGAAGACTAGTTATGTGTGATGCAAATTCAGAGACACAACTGTATTTAAATATAAAAATATTAAACGTTTTTGGCAAAAAAAAATCCCCCAAATTAGGATTATCTTTATTTCTGAGGAGTAAGTGCTGTAGTACAACCAGTAGAAGACTATTTAATTGTGAGGCAAGTTTAGAGACACAACTGTATTTAAATATAAAAATATTAAACGTTTTTGGCAAATAATATTCCCCAAAATTAGGATTATACGTATTTTTGAAAAGTAAGTGCTGTAGTACAACCAACATAAGACTATTTATGTGTGAGGAAAGTTTAAAGACACAACTGTATTTAATTATAAAACTATTAAACGTTTTTGGCAAACAATATTCCCATAAATTAGGATTATACTTATTTTTGAAAAGTAAATGCTGTAGTACAACCAACATAAGACTATTTAAGTGTGAGGAAAGTTTAAAGACACAACTGTATTTAATGATTAAACTATTAAACGTTTTTGGCCAAAAATATTCATCAAAATTATGATTATGCTTATTTTGGGAAAGTAAGTGCTGTAGTACAACAAACATAAGACTATTTATGTGTGAGGAAAGTTTAAAGACACAACTGTTTTTAATTATAAAACTATTAAACGTTTTGTGCAAAAGATATTCCCCAAAATTGTGATTATGCTTATTTTTGAAAAGTAAGTGCTGTAGTACAACCAACATAAGACTATTTATGTGTGAGGAAAGTTTAAAGACACAACTGTTTTTAATTATAAAACTATTAAACGTTTTGTGCAAAAGATATTCCCATAAATTATGATTATGCTTATTTTGGGAAAGTAAGTGCTGTAGTACAACCAACATAAGACTATTTATGTGTGAGGAAAGTTTAAAGACACAACTGTATTTAATGATTAAACTATTAAACGTTTTGTGCAAAAGATATTCCCATAAATTATGATTATGCTTATTTTGGAAAAGTAAGTGCTGTAGTACAACCAGCAGGAGACAAGTTATAATTGAGGTAAGTTTGGAAACACTACCTTATTTAAACATGAAATTAATAAATATTTTTGTTGTATCTCTTTTCGCTGTTGTAGTTTGTAGACAGTCCCTAAGCGCTCGTCTTACTGCCGGCTGCTCGTAGAGACCAATGTTATTTCTTCAGGTTGCAGGACAGCTCGTTTTGATGAAAATGACTTTGTAGCTCGTTGTTTACCTTACCACTGTACAAAAGATGCGTTGTTTGTGATTTAATAACATTTCGCTATAGAGCAATTGATCCCGGAAGCTTGAATCTGTGAATGTCATTCCAACTTTACCGAACTTTAGTAGTTCGACCCTCAATTATTCATTTGCTCTGAACATTTCACCCAAGACAGTTTTGACAACCTTGGACAATTTCAAGCAGGATTTGCTAAGAAGCTGAACCTGAAAAGATGTGCTGTTCCGACCGTACGCTCATCGCAACCGCAAGCTGTAAGTAGGCTACTGTATGATTTTGTCGCTACTGTAACAGTTATTAGCAATGCTAACGTCTCCTGAGTCCTGTATCTAGCATATGTAGAATGTATACGTTTCTAAACACATCAACATACTTTACTTAGCAAATGACTAGCTAGACTAGCTGTAGTCAGCATTAGAAGGGAAGCTTCCGAAAAAATAGCCTGGAGAAAGGCAGGTGCTAGATACAGGATACGTTAGCATTGCTAATAACTGTTAACGACAAAATCATACTACAACTTGCGGTTGTGATGAACGTAATGTCGGAACGCACCTCTTTTCAGCAACAGCTTCATAGCAAATCCTGCTTTAGCTAGCTACATTGTCCCAGGTTTTGAAACCGTCCTTGGTGAAATGGTTCGCGCAAATGTGTCCAGGGTCGAACTGCACAGGGATCTTCTACGCTACGGTATAGACAAACATCAGCCATGCCCGTCTAGTCAATGTTAGCTAGACTCTAGCTCATCTGCTTTTTATTAATGCTGATTTGCAAGGAATGCAAGAACAGCTAGATAGCGAAAACACCTAGACCAGAGGTCGCCAACCTGTCGATCGCGATCGACGTGTCGATCTCGGAGACTTTCCCTGTCGATCTCCAAAATAATTTCAGAAATACTGATCTCCGACTAATTCATGAACGCGGAGGATTCTTAAACTGAACGCGCGTTCTCTTGTACCTGGATTTGCATATTGGCCTGTGCGTGTTGCAAAGCAATTCACCGACAGAATAAATGGGCGTTTTTTCCCGAAGACGACCTTTGAGAGACCTGCTATCCCAGGATACCTGTGGGCGTGGTTGCCGTTGGTTTGTTTATTTACCCGGCCGTGTTGTCCACATAGTGTTAGCAAGCATGGCAGAGGCACCACGAAAGAGGGCGAAAAACTACAGTTTCCATCATGAATGGGAGGAGGAATTCATCTTTACCTTGGTAAAAGACAAGAGTGTGTGTATGTTGTGCCACCAGCCACAGGCACTGTCTAAGCGAGGGAATTTGGAGCGGCACCACAACACTAACCATCCGAAATTCAAAGACTGCTATCCACCAAAGAGCGCAATCCGCGCCAAAAAAGTTCAGGAGCTGAAAGTGGAGTTGAAGGCTCAACAGTCGCTTTTCTCACAACCTACGTCTCAAAGTAAGGCTGCAACTGAGGCGTCATTTCGTATTAGCCACATTTTGGCTAAACACAAGAGACCTTTTACAGATGGGGATTTGTTTAAGGAACTATTGACCGTCACCGCAGAGACTGTTTGCAGCACCTTCAAAAACAAAGAGGACATAAAAGCTGCATTCCGTGCTGTGCCTCTTGGTCCTACAACAGTGACACGAAGGATCGAGTTACTGTCGGATAACGTTGGTCAACAGGTGTTGGAGGACTTGTCACTCTGTGAATATTTTTCACTGCAGTTTGATGAATCGCTGGATGTAATGGACACGGCTCAGCTTGTTGTATTTGTCAGAATGGCTTTCCAGGACTTTACAACAAAGGAGGACTTCCTCACTCTTCTCCAATTAAAAGAGAGAACGAGAGGTGAGGATATTTACAACGTTTTTAAAAGCTATGTCCGTGAAAAGAACATCCCCATTCAGAAACTGGTGGCAATCACTACCGATGGGGCACCGGCAATGTGCGGTGTGCACGCTGGTTTTATAGCACTGTGCCGTAATGATCCGGATTTCCCCGACTTCATGAAGTATCACTGTGTGATTCATCAGCAAGCCTTGGCTGGGAAAGTTGTGGACTTTTCTCATGTCATGTCACTGGTGGTCAAAGTGGTAAACTCGATTCGAGCAAAAGCGCTTCAGCATCGCTTATTCAAGGCGTTATTGGATGAGCTCGATTCGGCGTATGGAGACCTGCTTCTGCATGCTGATGTCAGGTGGTTGAGTCGCGGAAAAGTGCTGCAGCGATTTGTTGACTTGCTGCCTGAGATTAAGACGTTTCTGTCGAAAAGGAACGAGGAGCACGAGGAACTTTCAACGGATGCGTGGCTACTGGACCTGGGGTTTCTGACGGACCTAACCGGAAAACTGAACTCGCTCAACCACGAACTCCAGGGAAAAGACCGGCACCTCCTCCACATGATCAGCGCAGTGAATGCGTTCAAGGCCAAACTCTGTGTCTGGACCACGAATCTGAGGAAAGGGACGCTGACACACTTTACAAACCTGGAAAAAATGTCACAGTCCATCAAAGACTCTTCTGACTTTCACCCTGAGCAGTACTGTGTGCACCTGGACAAACTGGCAGCGGAGTTCAGTCGACGTTTTGGTGAGTTAGAAATCATGAAGGATATTGCTGCATTTCTTTCAAACCCATTCCTGCCTATTAATACAGAGGAGGTTGCAGACCAATTCGAGAAAGCATTTGCTTTGCCAAGTGGAGTGGACATGGAGATGCTTGATTTGCAAAATGACATTGAGCTGAAAGCCAGGTCAAGGGACAGTGACTTTTGGGGACTTGTCAGCCGAGAGAAGTTTCCTCTCCTCAGTGCATGTGCACTAAAAGTGAGTGCCTACTTTGGATCGACCTACCTCTGTGAAATGGCATTTTCACAGATGAAAATCACCAAATCCAAGTACAGGAGCCGGCTTACTGACAGACACCTCACAGACTGCCTCAGACTGGCTGTCTCTGCTTATGAGCCAAACTACAAGGCACTCACAGACAGTGTTCAGTCACAGCCATCACACTGACTTGTCACATGAGAAATTTGTCAGTGTTGTGTTGTAACTTCAGTTTATAAATAAAACCGTTCATATCCAGCCTGCTCATTGCAAAAGTGTTTTTTCTTGTTCATATTGTTCACAAAGTGTTTGATTTCATTCAATTACAATAAGGCCAAATATAAAGTTAAGTTGTAAGTTCAGTCTGGAGTCTGTTCTGTCTCTCAACGCCTCAATAGGTAGATCTTCGGGTCACCAAGGCAAAGGTCGGTGATCTTTGGCCTAAAAAGGTTGGTGACCACTGACCTAGACTGTAGGCATGTAAATCTAGCATAAGTAGAATGATTTAGCCTAGTTTATTGGCAATGGGGCTAACGTTGTTTCATGTTCCTGACTGTTTCATTCAAATAAATAACCCGTGTTGTTATGTAAATCTACAATTCACGATGCATGTTTGTCCAGATCTTTGTCAGGTTATTTTACAGCAAGATGTCTAGAGCAAGCTAACTGAAGCTGAGTTGAATCACGATATAGTTTGGTTGCTAAGCTGTAACGTTCTACCCACCTAAGTCACAGTTTGCTTCGACAACAGAAGTGGAAACAACTAACGTTATCATTTCAAATGATATCTAGTCAATCTGTTGAAAACAGTGTTGTGTAGACACAATAGATGTATTTGCGCGTTTTTATTTCAAGTCTCCACCTTCGGTGTTTCAGTGAGTGCTGTTGGCCGTGTTGCGTTTTTGCTCCCCAGCTTCACTCGTTGAAAACCAACCAATCAGCGCGCAGCTCATCTAAATATTAATTAGCATACCATAAAAGGAGAAAAGCTAGTGTTCTTTCCCGGGAACATTTCAGAGGATCTATCAGGGGCAAGCCCCCACCCCTCGCACGGTGTTCATTTTAGGACATCCTCAGATCTCAGACTCAATTCTCATTCTCAAACGAAAAGTCGTCAGGTCTCAGACCAAAAGTCGTCAGACTCAGGCGAAACGGCTTCAGTCTCAGAAAAACCTCTGTCATTCTCAGACAAAACGCTCTCAAACCAAACGCCATCATTCTCACACAAAACGCTCTCAAACTAAACGGCCTCATTCTCAGACAAAACGACGTCAAACTAAGCTTTGTCAGAATTTTTATTTGTCAAAGCTAGCTAATTGAGGGAGCTGTTGACTAGCTTTCTGAATTAGCTGAAGTAGCAGCTTTTAAAGTTAATACCATGGTGTTGTTTCTGTTAACTGGTACAGCAAGAAAACGTACTTTTGATATAATACGAAATAGTTGTTTTGTGCAAGCTAGTTCACTCGTGTAAAGTAAACCCATGTGTAGTCCTCTGGTTGCCATGGATACTACAAACAAACTTTGCTAAAGAATCATAAACGTCATCAACACGCGGCGCGATGATCTGAACAACTGTTCCGCCAGTACAATCAAATAACTTATACTAGAGCCCATAGATATATATAAAGGTATACGTCTTTATATATATCTATGTGCCAGAGCCTGTTTAATTGATATTGATTGCCCATCGGCAAAAGTTTAAAAAAAGTAGCAAAGTTTGTTTGTAGTATCCATGGCAACCAGAGGACTACACATGGGTTTACTTTACAGGAGTGAACTAGCTTGCAGAAAACAACTATTTTGTATTATATCAAAAGTAAGTTTTCTTGCTGTACCAGTTAACAGAAACAACACCATGGTATTAACTTTAAAAGCTGCTACTTTAGCTAATTCAGAAAGCTAGTCAACAGCTCCCTCATCTAGCTAGCTTTGACAAAAAAAATTCTGACAAAGTTTAGTTTGAGGGCGTTTTGTCTGAGAATTATGTTGTTTGATTTGAGAGCGTTTTGTCTGAGAATGACGCCGTTTAGTTTGAGAGCGTTTTGTCTGAGAATGACGCCGTTTAGTTTGAGAGCGTTTTGTCTGAGAATGACGCCGTTTAGTTTGAGAGTGTTTTGTCTGAGAATGATGTTGTTTGGTTTGAGAGCGTTTTGTCTGAGACTGAAGCCGTTTCGCCTGAGTCTGACGACTTTTGGTCTGAGACTTGGCGCCTTTTCGTTTGAGTCTGACACTTGAGTCTGAGATCTGAGGATGTCCTAAAATGAACACCGTACCCTCGGCTTGAAGCAACGGCCCCGGTGGATGTAGGTGGTATTGCATTTACGGTTAGGTTTCCGACTCTTCCGGTCATTTTATTCTATCAACTCCAGTCAACATTTACAAAACTATCTCCCCCAATAATTTTTGTTCGATTCTCGAACCTGGCTCATACTACTAGCTTTTTCATAGAAGAATTTTTCCTGATTTTTGCTAAGTTTGAAACCAATCCGAAATGGGTAAACTAGCACCCCATTTATTTGCCTACGTCAATAAAAGTTGCCTGCAAATGTGCTCGCGGATACTAACAGGGCACAAGCACAAAAGTTCACATTGGCCGATAGCCGATTTACATTGAGCTGAATGAGCCATAGACTTATATTGAATGAGCACAGGGAGAAATGGCTTGAGTTGCCTGCCTTGTTGTAGCAAGTTTAGCAAATCGTTGTCACACATACATGAAATGTTGTTAATATAGTTTATTCCCGTTATTTTAAAACAGATTTGATTTTTCGTAAAAACGTTCATGACATGATGGCAAATATATTATGTTAAGCGCGAGCATAGATTGTTGACATGTCTATCTGGAGCAAAGACGAAGATTAATACTTTAACTGTTAACCACAATAGGAAATGATATATATTTAAATAATATTAGTCTTGCCTTCATAAGCTTTTGTTAAACACATCCATTATTCTTTTTTTGATCGTGTCATCAAGCCAGACTGCTTTTGTGGGACAATGAAGGTCCTCAGTGACTGTTTCACCCCCACTTACATCTGATGGAAACGTCTTGTAGCCTATATGGTTCTATGAATATGCCCCTTTCAAAGGCAAATGTTCAATAAAGTATATTTTAGACACACTTCTCGAGCTTTTATTTATTACATTATTAACACGTCTTGTTAGATCACGTTATATCCATTAATAGACGTTTGGTTTTCTAGGTTGAACATATAAAACACAGGTCACATTTCGACACTGATGTGAAATTGAAGGCAGTGTGAATTTCGTGGCATTTCGTTTGAATATAAAGTTGACAGTAAGCTATGGTAAGTCTGCATTATGGAAGATTTCGGTTACCAAAATAACTATTAAGCTTTCTTTGCCTGGCGAGAACAACGACGGAGCTGTTCATGTTAACAGTTTATTTCATCCGATACAATGCGTTGGAAATCATACTCATATCACGAAGAAAAAAAGCAACATATGTGATGAGTTCCATCTAGAAGAGCCCTATATTTAGCCCTAAAGCCTATTTCTAAAAAACAAGTGAAAGGAATACTATACAGTGACAGAATACATTTCCGTTAACAGGGCTCTCAAGTTTTGAGAGCCCTGTGAGGGGTTCTTAATTAATTAATTAATTGCTTTTTACCTGACATCTTTGAAAGGCAGCAATGATTCATTCATCCATGGCCAGGATATAGCCTAATTATAAAATATGACATTATTTTAAAAGTGCAAAACACTTAAATGTAGGTATTTAGTGCTAATAAAATTATTACGCCTATTTGGAAAGAGATGTTTATAATGTGACAATATGTCAGTCATCGTGTGATAACGAAAATATGACTAGGCCAATTTTATGTAACAGACGTGGTATTGCAAACTCCGTCAGAGGTATCGGGCCTATGTTCGTCCCGCACTGGGTACGAACCTGCCACCTCTGAGATCCCAAGTGCCCCCACTACCAACTACGCCAACAAAAAGCTAGTAATCCGTCGACGCGGATGCCTGTTACATACCTGAGGAGTGAGTTTCACCGATACACACCAGCTACATCTATGAACTACTTGTTCTGAGCAGGTGTCGTCAGTGAACAGGCTGTAAAACTGTTGGTTAAGTTACAGACACTCATGAAAAACTGATGCTAATTATCTGGGAAACATTTTCTAACAGCAGTCAAGTTGTCATTGTTTGTGTCAAACAAGTTGTGAATTTGTTGTAACATTAAAACAGGAGATCATGACTTAGCCTACTCTGCTCGAGCTCCAGTGGTTTGCTCTGTCGGTGAACAAAACTTTCGGAAGACGTAGCAGAATCACGTGAAAAATGACAGGATATGTTTTTTTTCCATTGGTTGTTGCATTAAATCTTACCCAGATACAATGGTGCTATTTTCCGATTGGCTATTGTGTAGACCCTTTCTTTTTTTGATTGTCTGATAAGTGGCAGGCTCGACTAAGAACTCCAGGGGAGACGCTTGATTCCTGCCGGTTCCATAGTGAGAGTAGCGCGGCCAGAGGAATTTTGGTTGGGTGCTGCGGCATATGAAATATATTATAAATATTTTTTTTCTGCGTGAGAAATACAATGTGTGGCGGGAGAGCGTGACAAAAGACCGAAATGAGTGACTGTCACGCTCAATGCGTGACACTTGAGAGCCCTGCGTTAAGTTTGCATCATGTGTCGGATTCTTATCGGACCCCATTCTGCCCATAGATTCTGCAACTGCAATGCCTTAGCTCACACGCTCGTAACTATATACATCTATGCTCGCGACTGGTTGTCGCAAAGTATGACGTGTACAGCTAGTTGCAAGCGTGCACGAGGTCTCGGAGCTAGGGAAAAAAAGAGCCACTGTTTAAAACTAGACCGGAAGACACGGAAGTGGAAAGATGGCCGCGTCCAGTCTCGCGCTCTCGCTTGCCTCACTGCGCCACTGAGCACTTCTCATAGAAATTAATGGGGACGCCATCTTGGAAGACAAAAGTAGCTTACTCTAGTTATATTAACTCTATGATCAGGGGGCATAGAACAGCACCTGGGCCATTTTCAACCCAACCAATGTTACATACCCTATTCGGAGACCTTAAGGAACAGTGTGAAATACCCCAAAAACCCAGTCAATCACCCCTTTAACTTTACTTACAGTTCAGTTCGGTGTATTTGTGTGGCGTGATAATGAAATGCTAGTGTGATAACGAATAATTTCAAATCATACAAAGTGTCATGATGCTTAGTTTTAATGCAGTAATTTTTATTCATTTTATTTGTACCCCCCCCCCCCCCCCATTTTTATAAATGTTTCGGTGACATATATTTAGTATAGTTTTATCTAAAATGTGTAACTTTTTAAAAGTAAAAAAATCAAATCATTGCGGAGGATGATCCTCCACTACATTAACATTTAGTCATTTAGCAGACACTCTTAACCAGAGCGACTTACAGTAAGTACAGGTACATTCCCCCAAGGGCAAGTAGGGTGAAGTGCCTTGCCCAAGGACACAACGTCATTTGGCATGGCTGGGAATCGAACCCAGCCATGCACCCTTCTGATTGGTAGCCCGATTCCCTAATCACTCAGCCATCTGACCCCCGTCTTCTGTTAATAAGATATACATGCGGGTGACAAATTGAATAAAAAACATAAATGAGTGGAGAAACTCATCAAATCTAGATGCTACCATACAGATTTACTGCATAATACAGTTAAGCAATTTATCTATCATACTCTATGGATTTTTTTTTTGAGCAGGCGTTGTTCAAGTTTTGTGTCAAGATAAAGGAATATATACATATAGCTTTGAGAGGGTTCGTTGGGGGTTTACAGGGTTTTTCCTGGCCCAGCATTTTCCTGGCCCAAGCAATACCAACACTGCTTGTCTCTCCCACAGCACAGGTCCTTGGTTTACATGGTATATGGCGTGTTGGCTGTGTGGACCACTATGGGCTGGACCTATGTCACTCTCATCCTGTCCCACTGCATCCTGCTCTACAGCATTTCCTTAGTGAAAATCAGGTGGCTCTGCTTTGTGATGGGCCTCACCACCCTGGCAACTTTCAAGTGTGAGCCCTTTGTGTCGTGGCAGGTGTGTTATGCCTTGGAGAACATCTCAGAGCAGTTCTGCACAGCCCAGCATGCACATACAAAATATGACCTTACATATTTGCATGAATGTATACATGTATGTTCATAATTTCAAATGTTAACCTTTGTGTAATGTAATTTACTCATATTGACTATTAATAAGTCCCCTTTTCTTTCTTCTGCAGGCTGGCTTTGTGACTGGCTCGTTTGAGCTGAGGCCTGTATTGTTCTATGGTGGCTGTGGATTTACTATACTGCGCTGTATGAGCTTTGCCCTGGAGAACTGTGAGCGGAGAGAAGGGAACTATAGCATCTTGGAGTTGCTCAAGTTTAACTTCTATCTGCCGTTCTTCTACTTTGGACCCATCATAACCTTTGACAAGTATTACATTCAGGTAAATAGGATTTACAGTACCTCTATGTGAGATACAGAGTATTCCTAAACAAAATTCACTCAGTTATAACACAGACATGCATAGTTGACTAGCTTAAGGGAACCCATTATCAACTGGCTAGCTCTCAACACTCGTCAAGATTTTAAAAAAAAAGTTTTATATAATACAAATAGAAAATGTTACGTCACAGCATTGTACTTTAATATGTAGATGCACACCTAGGTCAAAACTTTACGTTTTGCTTCAGTCAATATTTAACAAGTACAGTTTGTTCTTGATCTCTATCCAGGTTGACATGGGTGTTGTGAATGATAGTCAGATTGGGCCAGGCTAGGCAGAGGGCGCAGTCTGGAACCTGACTCCCACACCTAATAGGTGTGTTCATCTTCATGCGGCTCCGGCGCCAATAGGCGGCTGATTTGAACCAGTGCATGCCGGTTAAAATTTTTGTCCGACTTGAGACTGCGCCAACGCCATGTCACTGTGACATGTCATCAACATACCGCAGAGCGATTCGAGAGCAGCTGGCTGGGTCAGCCAGCGCATTTTCTCCAGAGCAACTGCAGGAGCTCTAATGACGACACAGCTATTTCATGATTGGCCAGACTCATACACGACAACGTTGGCGTGTGTTTTGTGTTTATTCTGACACCTTCAGTTTCGCTAATGCTCAAATCCGGCCCAAACAGTACAATTGAATTAAAAACAACTTTATTGACAGACTGAAATACTATTGTTGAAGAAAATGTTGCAGTCCGCCTCTTAACTAACGGAAAGACTAAGTTTAGTTGAGTTCTGGTTGTATTATCAATCTGCAGATTGGAGAGAGAGTTATAGCCCAATACATAAAATGACCAATTTCAGTGCACTGGTCGTGCAAGTTCTAATGCGAAAACAATTACATTTGCGACAATGCAGTTCGTCAGCGAAACAGAAAGCAAACAGCGCTTGATCAGCCATGATGAATTCAACTGTAACCCTTGATAGAATGTTAAAAAGTCACCCTAAAAATCACTATATCTTATACAATACAAAAAAACATTAAGTAGACTAATTAAAAAAGGTACAATGTGATTGATTGATATCAAGCACACTAAATCATTAAAATATATTATATAAGTAGGACATTTTATCTAAACTCACATGACAGCAAACCACGGGAAGCAGAAAACGTCCGACTTGACGGTTCATTTTTCAACTCCCCCCTTGACTGCAAGCGGCAACTCTCACAGATTGGTGCAGCCAGCCGCAGCCGATGTCGAACACAGCTAATGAGACAAAAAATATCTCAAGGTCGTCTTGGCCTCTTCTTTCATGAATTTGACAATTCAACTTCCTCCGAGAAATCTACATCTGGGAATAGATACCCATATTACACATCTCCTGAAAAACACTCCTTGGCACTATATTAGAGACTTACACCACTTATCCTAATGAGTCTGGCAGGAAGGAGGTCGAGAAGGCAGCTAGTTATGGAACGCCGAGTTAGTCAAAATTAATTAAATAAATAGGTAAATAAATATATAAATACATACATAAATAAATATGGCTATGAAAAAAATTCTGAAATTAAAAAAAGATGGCAATAAATATATAAATATAGCATAATATAATTATATAGCTGAATCCATTTACCGACATCAATAAATAAATACATTTATTTATTTCAAAATGACGTTATTGTAAAGACAACATTTATTTATTTCATGGGACTTTTACATTTACATTAGTCATTTAGCAGACGCTCTTATCCAGAGCGACTTACAGTAAGTACAGGGACATTTTCCCCGAGGCAAGTAAGGTGAAGTGCCTTGCCCAAGGACACAACGTCATTTTGCATGGCCAGGAATCGATCCGGCAACCTTGTGATTAATAGCCCGATTCCCTAACCGCTCAGCCATCTGACTTATTTCCTAATGCCACATTTATTTATTTTTTGAGACTTTTACACACCACATTTATTTCCACATATATTTCCACACCACATTTATTTCTGTGCTGTATTTATTTCCGATCTCACGTGCAAACGAGAGGGGCGTGGTTATCTTCAGACCAACGCAGCTCCTCACAAGATCGAAGGCAGATAGGGACACCTAGATTCGGTAGATGATGGAAGACATTAGTCGTGTCAGAGATCGCATGCTGGCCTTATAGATCAAATTGATCAGCATGGCTTATCAGGATGTATTATTTTGGCACACATTGTAGATTTTGTAGAGATACTTGGGCGGATAAGTGCTAAGTCTTAAATGGTTTGAGACTTATCAAGCACCGTGTTTGTGTGCATTGAATTGAATCCCACTTCATGCCAGCTTGCAACAGTTTTATTTTCTTAGCCTACAGCAGCAAATATGAGATGCGACTTGAAATTCGCCAATAATGTTGAATGTTGTGTGAATTTGTGACAAATCTGGTGATAGAGGCCAACGGCAGCTGCTGCTGTTAGGTGAACACACAGCTCGCATGCTTACAGAAACCAGGTAGTAGGGAAACCAGGGCGATAACACCGCGGGTGTCCAGCACCTGTGCTAAGGGGATAGCTGTAGAGCTACCTGTATGGGGGGTGACAGTGGCATCGCACTGCCGAAAAGCATACAATGTAGACAAGCTTTGCCCACAATGTCTGTGTCGTCTCTGCCTTTTTATCATTGGTTCCCAATGGGAGTGATGGCGGTGACCTAGTAGCCTACGTGTGGGGACTTGGTCTTTGATAGCTGCGACGTAGCGCTGAAGTTACCTTTGTAAACATTGCTTTAGCTCGTGTGACGTGTAACTCATCTGCAAAGCTAAAAAATCACTGCCACCACTACGTCTCCTAGGTGGTATTTAAGACTTCAATATCTATGTTCTGTAGAGCACTTATCCGCCCAAGTACTTCTACAAAATCTACAATGTTTGCCAAAATAATACATCCTGACAAGCCATGCTGATCAATTTGATCTATAAGGCCAGCATGCGATCTCTGACACGACTAATGTCTTCCATCATCTACCGAATCTAGGTGTCCCTATCTGCCTTCGATCTTGTGTGCAGCTGCGTTGGTCCGAAGATAACTATGCCCCTCTCATTTGCATTTGAGATCGGAAATAAATACAGCACAAAAATAAATGTGGTGTGGAAATATATGTGGAAATGAATGTGGTGTGTAAAAATCTCAAAAAATAAATGTGGCATTAGGAAATAAATGTCCCATGAAATAAATAAATGTTGTCTTTACAAAAACGTCATTTTGAAATAAATAAATGTATTTATTTATTGATGTCGGTAAATGGATTCAGCTATATAATTATATAATGCTATATTTATATATGTATTGTAGTGCTGTCAGTTTAACGCATTATTAACGGCGTTAACGCAAACCCATTTTAACGGCGTCAATTTTTTTATCGCGCGATTAACGTTCTTTTTGGCCAAGCAAACTTTGTAGTTTTTTTCACATGCTGTTGCAGCAACTACTGACGTTAGGAAAACTACAACACCACACCGGATCTAGCTAGACCGGAAACAAAACAACAGGCACGCCGCACACTTGTTTGGGCTTGTGAGCCGGCTAAAGAGTAGTAGGCTAACGTTACGTTTTTAGTGGATAGCGAGCGCGAGACTCCGAAATGGATGGCAACAAAATTCTGAATGGAACATTTACTTTAAAAAAGTTGCCAAACGGTTCCATTGACAAGAGCAAAGTGATCTGTGTGTTTTGTCATTGTGAACTGAGCTATCATGGCAGCACGTCCAGTCTGAAATACCACTTGATGGCCAAGCACGAAGCTGATGCGAATTCTCTGCCCCCTCGTCAAAGCCAGGCGATTGCTATGTTGTTTTCAATTTAAAAAAAACATTTGCACTAAGCAATCCGATCCACTTTTCCATGTTGATAAGAAAATTGATAAAAATTGATAAAAAATAATGGGACAAAAAGAAATCAATGGACATTTAGAATAGATAAAAATGTGCGATTAATTGTGATTAATCGCGAGTTAACTATGACATTAATGCGATTAATCGCGATTAAATATTTTAATCGTTTGACAGCACTAATGTATTTCCATCTTTTTTTAATTTCAGAATTTTTTTCATAGCCATATTTATGTATGTATTTATGTAGATTGCTAGCCCGATTCCCTAACTGCTCAGCCACCTGACTCCCTAGTGTTGATCAACTTCTAGGATGAATCTCTCGTCGTCCATTATGTAAAATCCTTAGATTTCTGGCCTCTTGCCACCGAAGTAGAATCAGAATTCGGTTTATTCGCCATGTATGTTACACAAACACATAATGTACTGTGGCAGGAAGGCAAACAATAAACATATACGGATCTTAAATTAAGTAAAAGTACAATAATTTAACTAATTCTAAGAACTAAACAGTCTAAAAATAAAACAATATAAAATATATATAAAAATAAGAATAGAATATGAGTGAGCAGCATGAGTGGGAAACATGCAACGTGCAAATGAGATACTGAGATAAAGGTAGCTTGTGCGTAGTGCAATAGGTCTCAGATGGACTTATAATAGTTAAATAAATGTCAGTGGGAGTCCTTGGCCTTGTTGAAGAGGCCAGTAGCAGATGCAAAGAAACTGTTCTTATGGCGTGAGGTTTTGGTCCTGATGGACCGCAGCCTTCTGCCGGAGGGGAGTAGCTGGAACAGGGAGTGTCCAGGGTGGGAGGGGTCGGCCACAATCTTCCTCGCTCGCCTCAGGGTCCTCGAGGTGTGCAGGTCCTCGAGGGTAGGCAGATTGCAGCCGATCACCTTCTCAGCAGTGCGGATGATACGCTGCAGCCTGCTCTTGTCCTTGGCAGCGGCAGCAACGTACCAGATGGTCAGGGGCGGATTAAGGTGGTCAGGGGCCCCTATGCTGCTCTTTGTGTGAGGCCCCCCCCCCCTCCACATTGTATCTCTAGTCCTACCTTTAGAATGTCTTCTTTCTTGATTTTCTGGCAGTGAAGTCCTTAATGAGGCTGGTAAAATCCAATTTGCGCAGAACATCATTTTCAATGGACATCAGAGACAGGTGATTGAGTCGGTTTTGGCCCATCGTGGATCTGAGTCTATTTTTAATTAGTCCCAGTTTCGAAAAAGAGCGCTCCCCGCTGGCGTTGGTTACAGGCAAAGTCATAAATAGCCGGAGTGCTATGTCAACATTTGGAAACACTGATTGTAGTTTCCTTGCTCTTATATGTTGCAGTAGTGACCTTCCTGAGGTGTCCTCATTTTCTTTGACGAATTGTCTGAATTGTTTTATTTCATCCACAAAATCCTCCTCTAGATCACCTGCATATTTTTTTGCAGATTAGCTGCTCCTAAGCATAGATCTTGTAGGGGGATGGATGGGATCTCGTTCAAAAACCCAAATGTCTGCTGAATTCCTTTGTAGGAGTGATACCTGACCTCTCATAGTCGGGTTCACTGGATTCATCCGCTTGTTTTTTCCTTTTCCTGTGTCTCTGCGTGTCCACTTTGTAGACTTGGGACAAAGATGGAGACATGTTTTCATCACTCTCAAACTTGTCAAAATCTTCTCGTAGACTGGCTACATAATCCCTCAACGAGCTGACCAAACTAACAGCATTACATAAATCCAGGTCAACTCCCTGTAAAGCAGTACTAGTCTTGTGGAAACGCTGCAGTATGTTGTTCCACATATTACACAGAATGGCATTCTCTAGTTTGTCCATCTTCACATACAGTGTCCTAGCTGGCTTCATCCCGTGTAGTAAAACTTTGGATTGTGTCATTACTGATTTTTTGCAGCGACTCCTGGATTCTGGCATAATTATGTTGCAGTGCTTTTGTCGCTTGAGCGTGAGCTGACCATCTAGTGTCTGAGAGGCTTTTCAAAGTGTCGATCCTCTGGTTGTCATTTGGCTGTAAACCTGCTGTAATTGTCTGCCAACGGGATGTGGATTTGGAGGAAAAATTAAAAAGTGTCTGTACCAAATTAAAAAATTCCTCCGTCTCAAGGCAGCAGTTAACACTATTAACACGCACTAAATTCGTCGGGCTAGTAATCTGAAGGTTGCCAGTTCGATTCCCGGCTGTGCCAAATGACGTTGTGTCCTTGGGCAAGGCACTTCACCCTACTTGCTTCGGGGGGAATGTCCCTGTACTTACTGCAAGTCGCTCTGGATAAGAGCGTCTGCTAAATGACTAAATGTAAATGTAAATTGAGTGTGTGCAGCGCACGGTACCCACTCGATTAATGGGTTCACCTGTTTGATACGCGCTTGTAGGCCACTGTAAACACCAGACATATTGGCTGCATTGTCGTAACATTGGCCTCTGCAGTTACTATCAATATATTGATAGTAACAATATGTTGATATCAATGCCCATGTCCTGTAAAACACCAAGCACAGACTGGCAAAGCGACTCTCCTGTATGATTTATGATAGGCAGAAACTTGATAAAACGCTCTGTAATGCCGCCATCAGGTGCCACATATCGCATGATGAATGTGAGCTGGTCGGTGTGCGTAACGTCAGGAGTGGAATCAACACTGATCGAAAAGTACTTTGCCATTTTAATTTGATTGGTTATCTCTGCGAGGACCTGTTCCCCCATCAGTTCAATAAATTCTAGGCATGTTGTCGACGAGCGGTATGATGGCGTTCCCTTTCCAGCATTGCCATATTTTTCTATATGCGCTTTCAAAAAGAGATCAAACTCGCTGATAACTTCCAGCACACCCATAAAGTTCCCATTATCCAGTTGCCCAAAAACTTCACTATGTCCCCTAAGCGGTAGTCCTCGCTCTGTTAAAAACTTCACCACCGCAACCACCCTGTTTAAAACCTCAGTCCAATATTCGCATTCATTGTCAAATTGTTGTTTTAGTTCTGAATCTATCCGCCCACCATCTGCACAGCGCGTAACATATGCGAGCATTGCCTTTCTGTGGCTCTATGATCCTTCATGTTCAGCCAGGCACACAGCTGCATTTTTCCAGTCACTATAGCCTGCTGTCAGTGCAGACTGAATATCACTGTACTCAAATAATTTGCACATGAAACAAAACACGGTGCCTGTTGAGGGGGAATAAAGCAGCCATTCTCTTGGCTGCGTTTCACCATTTGCCAGCTTCCTTTTAAACAGGGTTTTGGAAAAGTACCTCTTTTGGTGTTTATGTTGTCTTTCTGAGGCAGCAACATCTGCGTCTTTGTTCCGGCAACTTTCAGGTCCCATTTTAATCCAATATTCCCTCAGATCTTCATTAATTGTATCCCAAAGTGCAGGATCCGAGCTATAGGTAGCTGGATCTGCAGCCTCTTTTTGTGTTATCTCCTCCGCCTCAACAGGTGGAGGGGGGGCGGGGATCCCCTTCATCTCTGCCGGGGGAGCGGCTGACCCACGAGCAGGTGAACTGTGTCTGTGGCATGGCTCTTCGGGTGGCTGAAGTCTGTGACTCAGACCTTCTGTCTCAGACTCCCTCGTATCTGACTGAGATGGTTGGAGAGGCAGCTAAATCCCTCAGAGCGTCATGGACGTCTCTATGGACGTCCCTGTGTTCAGAGTGCCGTCCCTGATTTTCAGGGACGTCCGTCGCATGAGGGAGCATAGATTATGGACGGCGATATGTACTTTATTTTTTTACATACAAAAGTAGGCCAATCAACAATAAAATATCATGACAATATAGACTTGAAAAACAATATATTATGGTTAGGGTTTGCCTGGATATAGGCTACATTTTAATTATTTCGAGAATTGTTAATAAAGACTTGTTTAAAGATTTAAACATTGTGCTATGACCCTTCGATATACATTGCCCTTTAGATCTTTTAAGCCGTCAGTTTTATTTTTTTTAAGTGTTTTATGGGTGGATTTGGAGCCGCCAGTCAGTCGCTCCAAACGAACGCTGCGCACGAACCACTTTGATCGGAGACAAATGCAAAACACAATACACTACAAATTTGGGCACGAATCACTTTGAGCGGAGACAAATGCAAAACACAATACGATGTGTTGAGCTAAACCAGAGCCGTTGAAGTCTACCATAAAATGTAGCTACAGCAACCTTGGAAGACTCAATAACTTTTGTCACGTTATTTTGTAGGCTATGAATTGCATTTATGTGTAGGATACACCTTTATTTCCTTTTTTACATACAGAAGTAGCCCAATCAACAATAAAATCTCATGACAATGTAGATATGAAAAACAACTATAATATATATAGGATATATATAATATATATATATATATCAAATTGAAATGTTCTTGTTTTAGGTCATCATAAGAATACTGTCCAGGCATCAAGGGATGTGCCGCTACATGGCTGAACTGTTTATCAACAGCAGAAAAGCCATTTAGGCTGCTTTTATTTATGTTAAACTACATAGTTTTATTAATATTGTTGGTGTGGTTTTGTATTTAAATAAAACATTTAAGACCAAACTGTTTTTTTCTTTATTTTATTGTAAAGGTTATTATGCTTTTATTGTTTCGGTGGTCCTATTTTCATGCATATAATGTCAAGTGCAGTTTTATTTACTTAAGTAAAGGGAGGCCCTCAACATCCCTGCTGTCGGCCGTCCGTCCATGCGAAAAAGGGCCTATGAAGTTGTTTCTGCTATCATAATTGAACAGCCATGTCAATTTATGTTTTTTATAACTGTTGACCTTCTGGCTCAATGCTAACTTTACCGTTTAAGATAACATGTCGCCGGATCCATACTTTTGCTGGTGCTACAAGACTAAATGCATATTTTTAAAAGTTTACTTGTCGCATAGCATGGTATTGCAACGTTTAGATTTGCCTCCGCTCAAAGTGATCCGTGCCCAAATTTGTGTGAGTGTATTGTGTTTTGCATTGGTCTCCGATCAAAGTGGTTCGTGCGCAGCGTTCGTTTGGAGCGACTGACTGGCGGCTCCAAATCCACCCATAAAACACTTTAAAAAACTAAAACTGACGGCTTAAAAGACCTAAAGGGCAATGTATATCAAAGGGTCATAACACAATGTTTAAATCTTTAAACAAGTCTTTATTAACAATTCTCGAAATAATTAAAATGTAGCCTATATCCAGGCAAACCCTAACCATAATATATTGTTTTTCAAGTCTATATTGTCATGAGATTTTATTGTTGATTGGCCTACTTTTGTATGTAAGAAAATAAAAAAAATAAAGGCGTAAATATATAGCCTACACTTAAAAACAATTCATTCAAAATAACGTGACGAAAGTTATTGATTGTCATCCAAAGTTGCTGTAGTAGTTGCTGTAGCTAGCTACATGCTATGGTAGCCTTCGACAGTTCTGGTTTAGCTCAACATGGCCGTCCTTCTCAACCATTCAAGTGCTAGCGCTGTCCATGCTAATCAGAGACGGCACTCTGAACAGCATCGCCGTCCATCGCCGTCCATAATCTATGCTCCCTCATGCGACGGACGTCCCTGCTAATCAGGGACGGCACTCCGTCTATGGACGTCCACAGGGACGTCCATGATCTATGCTCCCCCTAGCGACGGACGTCCCTGAAAATCAGGGACGGCACTCTGAACACAGGGACGTCCATAGGGACGTCCATGATCTATGCTCCCCCTAGCGACGGACGTCCCTGAAAATCAGGGACGGCACTCTGAACACAGGGACGTCCATAGAGACGTCCATGACGCTCTGAGGGATTTAGCCCCTACTGGATGGTTGTGAGGCTGCGGCCTTGTCGCGGAGGTCATCTTGACTGGTGTCTTTACATCCATCATCACTGATAACGTGACCGATGTTAGCCGATGATGCTAGCTGGCAGTCCTGCTGTGGATCATGGTTTCGACTGGATGTTGATTGAGATTCAGCAGGCTTGAAGAATCCTGTCAATTTGTTTTCGTATATCTTGGTCTCGTTGTTCTTTTAATTTCTGTGTTTTGCGTTTTAGTGCTCCACTTAAATATTTTCTATCGGCCATTCTGCACTATGCCATATAGCAGTGAGTGATGAAAATTGTCTGACATGATTTGACCAGGAGCAGCTGGTTGGACAGATGTGACCCAAGTCACATCTACCCAATCATCTGCTTTTTAAATTTTTATTTTTTTCTTATGGGCCAATTAGCGTCTTTATTTTGTTTGCGCTAAAGTACATTTAAAATATTAAAAAACAATTCCGGCCAATCCGGGGCCCCCTGCACACGCGGGGCCCCTAGGCTGCAGCCTAGGCAAGCCTGTGCATTAATCCGCGCCTGCTCGTCACAGCCTCACTTTGGGAAAGCATGCCCTAGTGGGCACATTGTAGGGGAGACTGTTGGACACAGCATCTAATCGTCTTCTTTGGAAAGGGCACCATTTGGGACACTGTCATGTAGGGGCAGCATAAAGGGCACTTCATAACAGCACCCTTTTCCACTGGAAGTAAGGACAGGGAACGGGAACAGTCAAATTTAGACCATTGTAAGGGCACCTTATAGGGTACTGCATTACATTTTCTCTACTATAAAGGAACTCATGAAGACATGTTTTGAAATGTATAGAGGGCACACTATCATTTATTGCGTTAAGGGGCACCCTGGGCACTCAAGCATATTTCACAATGTGAATGGCAGACAGTAGGGCACTTGGTCTCATTTTTGCCACTCGAGAGAGCATTTTAGAAACACTTTATCAACCCCTGAGTATTCCAGTGGGCCTGGATACACCCATGGGGACAGTATATTGCACCTATAATATTGGGGAAGCCAAAAGGAGAGGATGAAGTAATATAGAGGCTTGTCAACATATAAGCTACTTTTAACAATGAACATGCTTTATAGAATTTAATAAAAAGTCTCCTTGATTCTTTGTGTTTCAAGATGACCTGGAAAACTGATGATAATATTCAGGTACTGCTTTGGAGCAAGGTATACCCTTCATATTTCCTGGCATAGTTGCCTTTGTTAAACCTTTTTCAGTCACCAATCCTGTTCAAGAATGTCCCACATGCAAAGACACACAGAGATGCAGACAGACTGAACAGTGGTCAAGGCTTGGCTACAGTGAGTTTGCTTCCTTGTCAGTGATTCCAGCAGACTACATAGTCTAGGCCTACCTACTTACATAGACTGCAGTCTACTAGGCTACCCTCATGTATATTACTCTCCTTTCTACTACTTTCTACGAAGGATGGTAGGCTGCTCTTATGTGTTCATTGCCATCCTTAAGAGTCGCTAAAGTGTTTTTCTATGTATATATTTTTTAAGAATGATAACATCTATCTAGATAAACTATGCTGGGCCTGCTGAACTATTCCACAGATACTGGTTAGGGAAGCATTACTTTTGTCTCTGAAGACCCTTGGGGCTGGTGGGATAAACGCTCTTTGTATAATCTGAGCACCTTCATCCACCACAGGGTTGTCAAAGAACGGATACGCCATCATTGATTGTAACTTGTCTAGACGCTCTGCTTAGTTTCTAAGGCCTTATTTTATGTCAATTAACCAATGGCTTTTGAAAACAGCTAGTGACATTATTTCTTAAATTAATATATTTTTTGGAGATGAAGTAAACACGTAAATCATTCATGTCTGTGCTTCAAAAAGTCTGAATTTACGTTTCTGAACACGGACTAAAGTGCTTTGCGAGCAGGAATTTACTCGACGGAACTGTATTTTGAGATTCTGTTTCCGCTTGTTTGAAATGATTAGAAATGTTAGTTTAGCTTGACTTTTAGCCTGACACGGATCAGGCTAGTTCCGAAGTATAAGTTACATTGGTTACGTAGCTAGAACTAAAATAAGCCACCTTAATGGAACGGAACTCTCGCTAAAGTAAGCTCTGGAAAAGAGCGTCTGCTAAATGACTAAATGTAAATGTAAGTTAGACTTGGCGAAATAAGTCTCGCTTTTCCTTAATCAACGTTGATGGAACACCCCCCAGAAGTGTAAGTGTAGTGTGTATTTATTAAAACAAACACATATTTATGTGTAAAATAATGAAATTTATTAGTTGCAAAATTATAAAGGAGAGAAATATTCAATTTGTAATTAGAACGGACGAAAACGGTATAACTACTTATTTTGCCCAAACATGTCAGCTCTCAATTGTATGTAAGAGTGCTCTTGGGTGTGCGTAAATTCTGTTCTTACGTAAGAACAAATCCCAAAACAAGAAGAAAATAAAACATTGGTGAATGCCAGAATCTTCGTGAAAACTGCGTAAGTGGGATTTGAGAACAAATTAGTTCTTAAGAAGATTTGGTGAATGAGGCCCAGTGCCCTTAAGACAAAATATTCCCTTTTTCTTTTTCAAACCCGCAATTTAACAATGTAACATAAACCCGTAAGACACAAAACTTTTCTTTAACTCTTCAAAAGTCTTACTTTAGCAATACAGAACACTCCTTGTATGTCTATATTATTCGCTAGCTATTAACCATGCCTCCAGCACGGTAATGCCTGCATGGATCTCAAAATCGAATTTTCGGACCAAAAACCCCAAATTAAAATATCCATCCATCCATCATCTTCCGCTTGTCCGGGGGTCGGGTCGCGGGGGCAGCAACCTAAGCAGGGAGGCCCAGACTTCCCTCTCCCCGGCCACTTCCACCAGCTCTTCCTGGTGGACCCCGAGGCGTTCCCAGGCCAGCCGAGAGACATAGTCCCTCCAGCATGTCCTGGGTCTTCCCCGGGGCCTCTTCCCAGTGGGACGTGCCCAGAACACCTCACCAGGGAGGCGTCCAGGAGGCATCCTTATCAGATGCCCGAGCCACCTCAACTGGCCCCTCTCGAAAAATGAATGAATTAAAATATTTAATTTGAATATTTTGTAGTTTGTATATGTAACACTCTTCTCACTTTATCAATTACTCAATGAATCAACTCAACGGAACAATATCAACCAGCGCGAGTTTCAAACTCTTCCAGTCAAATCTTTTTTTTTTTTTTTTACACCTTGGGGTTTGCATTCTATTCACTTAATTTCACTCTAGTATCTTTTCCAATTTAATTAGAACCAATTTATGAACCAAGGGTTTAATTTCTGCATTTTTATTGAATACCACACATCACAGATCTTCCGCAACCATAATACTCACATAATTATGCAGAATTACTCCCCTCTGGAAATTGACCTTTGTAAAACCTCAACATGACGGGACTCTATAGCCCCCGACTTTCTCCATCTGCTCGGAATTTATGTAACTCTTGTAAAATATACTCAAACAAACAAAAACCTTGTTAGCAAATGTATCAAAATGCTCGTCACGTAACATCTTTCAAATGTAACCAAATTAGTATGTAAAATTTGCTCCAAATTCGTCTATTTCTTTCACATTAACTTCCTGGACTCTTCTTTGTCTCAGGACAGAGCAGAATGCACTTCCTCCATGTTTTCACCGGAGAGTAGTTATCCATTAGCTAATAATAGCTAACAAAGCCACAGCCTGGATCTTTTCCTCTTTCCGCGCTTGCGTTCGGACGGCTAAAGCTGGATTCTCTGGGGCAAGTACCTGTCCATCATCAGCAGTCCCCCTCCAATCTCCACATATCATACACCAGTCTGGCTCAAGTATCTGTCTAACTGCTCTCTCTACTTCTAGTCCATTAAGTCGATAGCTTTCAATTAATCCGTTAACCCCGGCTACAAATTCTAGTGCTTTAACTTTTGGATGGGGAATTCCTTCTACTACTCTCCGTACATCATCAAATCAAATCAAAATGTATTTGTATAGCCCTTTTTACACGCAAGCATGTCACAGAGGGCTTCACATACGCCCATAGAACTGCCCCTCGACCAACCTAAACCCTCAAGGAAGACAAGGAAAAACTCACTGCAGGAGAAAAAATTGAAGAAACCTTGGGAGGAGCAATTCAGTGAGGGATCCCCTCCTCCAGAGACGGTTGGTGAAAGAGAGGAGCAGAACACAGGCTTAACATAGTCATACAGCAGGGAAGTGTCAATGGGTTGTTCAACTTGGTAGATGTAGGAAGGGACTGGGAAACTCTCTGTTGCCCGTCATGGAGACTGGTTTCCGGTTGGTGACCAGGTCCAGCGTTGGCAGACCGACGACCAGGCAGGTGCTGACAGCTCAAACCCCCCACACCACAGGGGATGTGTGGAGGGGGGACAGAGAGAGGAGAGCAGGGATTAGAGAATGCCAGGAGCAGCTAACAGTTACAGTCATATTAGAATGAGCCCCACCGGTCAAGTGTGGACTAATGCAGCAATTTAGCAGAGCAAAAAAGGGTATTAGATTGTAATGGAAGAATTCTAGTGGCACTGTGTTGATTTGAATAGTCAAGAGATTCAATACAATTTATTTAGCTTGTACATTAGTATAAGATTTAACAAAGTACTTTGTGATCAGTCGTAACGAAGGACGTGCTAGTCACAGATCGTTCGCAAGAGTGATGAAGAACAATCATAAACTTGTGCTTTATATACACTTAAAACAGATGTCCTAATAAATGATCAATTCATCAATGCAGTGGTCTCTGTGATTGGCACTGGTCAGTGACAGTTAAGACAATATAACCACCCAGGTCAAGTGTTCAAAGTATTTTGATGTCACAGCTCTTTCTCTAAATGAGGATAGTAAAGATACCCTTAATGAAACACAAACAGGACACAATCTCCTTGGCCAAAAGGTAAGGGCTGCTAGATCAACTGATCCATCTACCCTTCTCCCTTTAGGCCACAGGAACTCAAGAATCCCCCAACATCTGTGCCCCTGGCTTCTTAATTAGGCATCATAAAACAACACCATAAATACCTTAGACCAACTGCTACATCCATTCTACAGAGCTTGCATCCTTCAAAGTCCCAATTCATTACATTACATATATATTTACATTTATGCATTTAACAGACGCTTTTATCCAAAGCGACTTCCAAGAGAGAGCATTACAAAAGAGCATAGGTCACTGATCATAACAACGAGATAGCCCCAAACATTGCAAGCAGCCAAAACATGAAGTATACATTGTGAAAAACCAAATAAGTGCCAAGGGGAAGAACCATAAGAGCATGCAGTTAAACAAGTTACAATTAAACAACATGAAACTCAAAAAAGGGCAAGAGTGTACCTGTAAAGAAGAAGACAAAAACAACAGTCAACAGTAAAATATTTCACAGCGAGTACAAGAATTTAAAACCGTCACAACTAACCAACAGGAGCAACAAGTCTCTCAATACGAGTCATTGTGATCCTGGAGGAAATTAACATCAGGTCCAGCCAAGCGTTCCTATATATATATAAAACACATACATTGTAACTATATTTCTAAATTTCCACCACAAGATGCAGCCCTAGACACTAAGACAGCGCCAGCCCCCCTCGGTTGGGACATGAAATCTGCTCCAGGGGAAAGAACTCTAAAATAAGTTATATTTATAGAATAAGGGTGAGAATGCCCCGTCCCCCGTTGTCACCAACTAGTAACGGAAACTATAACAATATACAGTAACAGGTTTACTTTATTTGTCAAATCTAGATGGGGCAACCTGAACATATAGAAGCTTTAATTGCAATTCAAAAGTTACATGTGATACACACAGACAAACACCACAGGTTTACATAGAAAGTACATACACACATACTTATCTTTAGCAGTCATAGAATTGACTAAACAACGTTTTTAACCTAATTTTGAATGTCGAAACAGTATCAGCCTCCTTAATTGAGACAGGTAATTTGTTCCAGAGAAGAGATGCTCTATATGAGAACGCCCTGCCTCCAGCAGTTTTTTTCTTAATTTTGGGAACCACCAGATAGGCGGCATCTTGAGATCTAAGTGTCCTTGCGGTGCGATAGGGTGCAAGGAGACCAGAGAGGTAAAGTGGTGCCAATCCATTCAGAGATGTGTAGGTTAGTAATAGATCTTTGAAATCAGCTCTGGCTTGGATAGGGAGCCAGTGTAAAGAGACGAGAGTAGATGTTATGTGATCAAACTTTCTGGTTCTAGTCAATCGTCTAGCAGCAGCATTTTGCACCCGCTGTAAATTTGGTACTTGGGAGGCCAGAGAATAACGCATTGCAGTAGTCCAGTCGGGATGTAACAAATGCATGTATTAGTTTTTCAGCATCATCCTTTGAGAGGAATTTTCGTATTTTGGCTATGTTACGTAGATGGAAAAATGCAGTTCTGGTAATTTGCATAATATGGTACTCATCATCGGCTGTCCATGGTCTAAAAACATACATAGTTGGCTCGCCGTCATCCCCAGGGTTTGGATTTGGGACTTGGATCATCAAGTATCTAAATTCTCCCTTCTTCTTCTTCTCTTTATAATGGCGACAGTTTTGGCGCTACCCCATACCTATGTTTTGGACCACGTCTAGTAGTAATGATACCTGTCACGAGATGTAGAGGTGAGGCTTGCATTAACATACAACTGAAAGGACTAGTATGTTGCAAGTCTGGGTATAATGCGTTGGGTGATGGGGCAGACGGGGTGTTATCAGCCGACCCACGGTTATAAGCTAGGGGTTGTATAAAGGCCGATTTATACTACTCCGTTTTCACGGACACGGACACAGGGAACGTACAACACGTTCCACGTGTCTCCGACGTGGAACGCCCTCTCCGAGCCCCTCGGAGAGCTCTACGTGCACCTCCTAAAGGCCGAATTATACTACTCTGACTCCGTTACAGACAGACGGACGGAGTTGGACGGATTCGTTGAATTTATAGTACTCCAAAGGCAGTGGGTGCTGAAAACAATTCACCGCCAGAAGAGTAGCCGAGTTTAGCTGAAATATGAATTGTAAAAACAGCAATGGCAGTCAAAGGATTCTGTTCGTCTTGTTGTTCACGGCAACCCCGCCCCTGACGCAAGCGGTTCTTAATACGGACCAATCACAGCCAAGGGGTATCTGTAAAATGACGGACGGACAGACGGATAGTCAGGAAAATCAGGAGGTGCACGTAGAGCTCTCCGAGGGGCTCGGAAAGGGCTCGGAGAGGGCGTTCCACGTCGGAGAGGGCGTTCCCTGTGTCCGTGTCTGTGAAAACAGACTTTATTTTCCTGACTATCTGTCCGTCCATCCGTCATTTTACGGATACCCCTTGGTTGTGATTGGTCCGTATTATTTTCCTGACTATCCGTCCGTCCATCCGTCATTTTACGGATACCCCTTGGTTGTGATTGGTCCGTATTATTTTCCTGACTATCCGTCCGTCCATCTATCATTTTACGGATACCCCTTGGTTGTGATTGGTCCGTATTATTTTCCTGACTATCCGTCCGTCCATCCGTCATTTTGGCAGCCACGCTTCTGTACCACCACTGGTTTGACTGTGTCTGAATGAATGCTGGAATCTGTAAAGCGACTTTGAGTACTCTGAGTAGTATAAAAGCGCTATATAAGATCAATGATTATTATTATTATTTTACGGATACCCCTTGGTTGTGATTGGTCCGTATTAAGAACCGCTTGCGTCAGACTTTTCGATAATCTAGCTAGCATCGCAGTACAGCGCCACCTACTCTTCTGGCGGTGAATTGTTTTCAGCACCCGCAGCCTTCGGAGTACTATAAATTCAACGAATCCGTCTGACTCTGTCCGTCTGTCTGTAACGGAGTCGGATAATTCGGCCTTAAGGCTGATATATGCTTCTCCGTTTTCCAAAAAGCGGACACATGGTAACGCCCTCCTCTATGGGGAACGCCCTCTCCGAGCGAGCCCCGGAGAGCTCGATGTGCACCTCCTGAGTTGTCTAACTATCCGTCGTAATTTCGGATAGTTACGGATACCCCCTTGGCTGTGATTGGTCAGTATTAAGAACCGCTGCGTCAGGGGTGATGCAGGCCGAAATATGCTTCTGCGTCTCCGTTTATGGATGGGCGGGCGCACGGATACGCACGGGTACGGACGGATATACTTTGTTTATGGTTCTCCGTAGGCTGTGGGTGCTGAAAACAATTCACTGCCAGAAGAGTAGGTGGCGCAACGGGTTTTTGTAAGTCGTCGTGGAGTGTTTATTTACCTAGGTTATCGAGAAGTCGGAGAAAATTTACAAATTAGCCGTTTCATCAATAAAATACGCACATTTTCAGCAACTACACTGCCCATTTCTCGTCACATTTGAATTCAGATGCTGATTTACATGTACTGTTTAGCTGAAATATGAATTGTAAAAACTTACAGCAATGGCGGTCAAAGGATTCTGTTCGTCCTGTTTATCACGGCAACCCCGCCCCCGCCGCAAGCGGTTCTTAATACTGACCAATCACAGCCAAGGGGGTATCCGTAGCTCTCGTCGCTCTCCGAAATTACGACGGATAGTTAGAAAATTCAGGAGGTGCACGTCGAGCTCTCCGGGGCTCTCCGAGGGCTGACGGAGAGCTCGTAGTGGGCGTTCCCATGTGTCCGTTTTTCGAAAAACGCAGAAGCATATATCGGCCTTCATACATTCCCGTAGCGTCACAGTGCATTTCCCTGTTGAAGCTCAGCTTCCATGGACTTCAATGGGGCTGCTTTTAACAGTTTTTTTCAGTGCTTCGAAACTATACGGTCATTGGATGAATGCTGAGATTATGTCCCGCCTCAGACGCTCAGCGTCTCTGGGGGTGAATGGAGGAGTGGGCTGGCCTGGACGCTGGGCTTCCGCGTGATGATCGGAGGGTCTGTCGAAAGACTGCATCTCCTTTTGATTGACAGTAATTTTGTACTACAAAAAGTCACCGAAGCTATTCAAGCTCAGTCCCATCGTGGATTTTGCAACTGTAGTTGAAAGACAAACTGCAGCAACATATTTCTTGGTATTTGCTTGGCGAAATTGCTAACCAATTTTCATCATACATTTCATACAATTATACACCACGTTCCTTGTTTCAGTTTAACCTAATTTCCACATTTCCTCCTTGATTAATATTGTTTTGTTAGATCGTCCGTTCATTCATTCAGTAGGCTAGTTGTCACGGCTGGCTGCAAGGAGGACCCAAAAACGGAGTGCGGAACGGAAAGTTTATTAAACGACAACTGAAAACTTCACGAGCAAAGCTCTGGAACAAAAATAGAAAACAAGCCGTAGAAGGAAAGCAAAAGGGATGATCCGAAAACGTAGTCAGGAAAGGCAGGGTCCGAGATCGGGAAGGCAATCCAGTGTGTCCAGGGAAGGGTAAGGCAGCAGTTCAACGTGGCTGGAAACAAAGAGCGTATCGCAGGTCTAGAACTGGTCACAAACATAACAGAACTCTTCGGCAAAGAAGGAGGGAAAACAGAGGGTACTTATAGGGGGTGTAATCAGCGCAAACAGGGAACAGGTGGAAAGGAAAAAGCTGCTGACAGAAAGAGCGCTGCCATGAAACAGTGACCACTAGGTCACCCCTTAAACCCTGACACTAGTCTAGTGTCGTAGGGGTGAACTAGCCAGTGAACTAAATAGAAAAAATTAGGATGTAGGCCGAAAATTAGCTTCCCCTCTTTGAAAGACCAGCAGCCGCCACTGATCTTCAGTGATTTCCACACTCTTCCTTTACAACATGGAAAACAATTACCCATGGTTAAATTCACAATAGGACCGCGGTTTATACAATTATACAATTAGTCCTCCAAGACTATTTAGTACTATTTTCCCTTTTAAGTACGCACAGAGTAATTTATTACCTGTAGCCAGAGCCGGACACAGGGCTCTCAAGTGTCACGCATTGAGCGTGACAGTCACTCATTTCGGTCTTTTGTTACGCTCTCCCGCCACACATTGTATTTCTCACGCAGAAAAAAAATATTTATAATATATTTAATATGCCGCAGCACCCAACCAAAATTCCTGTGGCCGCGCCACTCTCACTATGGAACCGGCAGGAATCAAGCGTCTCTCCTGGAGTTCTTAGTCGAGCCTGCCACTTATCAGCCAATCAAAAAAAAGAAAGGGTCTACACAATAGCCAATCAGAAAATAGCACCATTGTATCTGGGTAAGATTTAATGCAACAACCAATGGAAAAAAAGAATATCCTGTAATTTTTCACGTGATTCTGCTACGTCTTCCGAAAGTTTCGTTCACCTACAGAGCAAACCACTGGAGCTCGAGCAGAGTAGGCTAAGTCATGATCTCCTGTTTTAATGTTACACCAAATTCACAACTTGTTTGACACAAACAATGACAACTTGACTGCTGTTAGAAAATGTTTCCCAGATAATTAGCATCAGTTTTTCATGAGTGTCTGTAACTTAACCAAGAGTTTTACAGCCTGTTCACTGACAACACCTGCTCAGAACAAGTAGTTCATAGATGTGTAGCTGATGTGTATCGGTGAAACTCACTCCTCAGGTATGTAACAGGCAAGCCCCCACCCCTCGCCCCTCGGCTTGAGGCAACGGCCCCGGTGGATGTAGGTGGTATTGCATTTACGGTTAGGTTTCCGACTCTTCCGGTCGTTTTTATTCTATTAACTCCAGTCAACATTTACAAAACTATCTCCCCCAATAATTTTTGTTCGATTCTCGAACCTGGCTCATACTACTAGCTTTTTCATAGAATAATTTTTCCCGATTTTTGCTAAGTTTGAAACCAATCCGAAATGGGTAAACTAGCACCCCATTTATTTGCTTACGTCAATAAAAGTTGCCTGCAAATGTGCTCGCGGATACTAACAGGGCACGAGCACAAAAGTTCACATTGGCCGATAGCCGATTTACATGGAGCTGAGCCATAGACTTATATTGAATGAGCACAGGGAGAAATGGCTTGAGTTGCCTGCCCTGTTCTAGCAAGTTTAGCAAATGGTTGTCACACATACATTAAATGTGGTTAATATAGTTTATTCCCGTTATTTTAAAACAGATAAACAGATTTTTGATGGCAAATATTATATTAAGCGTGAGCATAGATTGTTGACATGTCTATCTGGAGCAAAGACGTTCAATAAAATATATTTTAGACACACTTCTCGAGCTTTTATTTATTACATTATTAACACGTCTTGTTAGATCACGTTATATAGACGTTTGGTTTTCTAGGTTGAACATATAAAACACAGGTCACATTTCGACACTGATGTGAAATTGAAGGCAGTGTGAATTTCGTGGCATTTCGTTTGAATATAAAGTTGACAGTAAGCAATGGTAAGTCTGCATTATGGAAGATTTCGGTTACCAAAATAACTATTAAGCTTTCTTTGCCTGGCGAGAACAACGACGGAGCTGTTCATGTTAACAGTTTATTTCATCCGATCCAATGCGTTGGAAATCATACTCATATCACGAAGAAAAAAGCAACATATGTGATGAGTTCCATCTAGAATAGCCCTATATTTAGCCCTATAGCCTATTTCTAAAAAACAAGTGAAAGGAATAATATACAGTGACAGAATACATTTCCGTTAAGTTTGCATCATGTGTCTGATTCTTATCGGACTTGTACCCCATTCTGCCCATAGATTCTGCAACTGCAATGCCTTAGCTCACACGCTCCTAACCATATCAATCTATGCTCGCGACTGGTTGTCGCAAAGTATGACGTGTACAGCTAGTTGCAAGCGTGCACGAGGTCTCGGAGCTAGGGGAAAAAAGAGCCACTGTTTAAAGCTAGACCGGAAGACACGGAAGTGGAAAGATGGCCGCGTCCGTATCGCGCTCTCGCTTGCCTCACTGCGCCACTGAGCACTTTTCATAGAAATGAATGGGGACGCCATCTTGGAAGACAAAAGTAGCTTACTCTAGTTATATTAACTCTATGGTAACAGGCCACCCGCGTCGACGGATTACTAGCTTTTCGTTGGCGTAGTTGGTAGTAGGGACACTTGGGATGTCAGAGGTGGCAGGTTCGTACCCAGTGCGGGACGAACATAGGCCCGATACCTCTGACGGAGTTTGCAATACCACGTCTGTTACATAAAATTGGCCTAGTCATATTTTCGTTATCACATGATGACTGACATATTGTCACATTATAAACATCTCTTTCCAAATAGGCGTAATAATTTGATTAGCACTAAATACATTTAAGTGTTTTGCATAGTCGATGTTATAGGTCACTTTAAAAATAATGTCATATTTTATAATTATATCATCCTGGCCATGGATGCATTAATCATTGCTGCCTTTCAAAGATGTCAGGTATAAAGCAATTAATTAATTAATTTTGAACCCCTCACGGGGGGTGGTGGGGGGAGGGGGGATGAGAATGTCACTCTTGCCTGTCTTCAAAACTTGAGAGCCCTGCGGACAGTAACGGAGTACATTTACTTGAGTACAGTACTTAAGTACAATTTTGAGGGATCTGTACTTTACTCGAGTATCATTCTTGGGGAGTACTCACGACTTTACTCAAGTACATTTGAGAGGCAATTATTATACTCTTTACTCCGCTACATTTCTATCCATAACCGTGAGTAGCCGTTACTTCAAATAAAACAATTTTTTTTAAATCCTCAATTTGTCGTTTCCCTCTCAAACGTGATTGGATTGTGCAGGCACCACTGATTGGGACAGCCAATCAGCAATCACCTTCAGTTTTCCGCCAAAGTCAAATGTCAGATTAGATGAGAGACGTTAACCATGGACGAAACAATGGAAGAAGACGAAGCAGGTCCATCCCGGGAATGTGTTAACCCGTGGCCCCACCTCGCCAGCCTATTTACATTTTCCGAACAAGTGAATGATAGTTTTCGTTTCAAGTGTTTGCTCTGTTTACCAAAACAGAACTTCATCACCGCCTACAAAAATTCATCCTCCAACTTGCGGAAGCATGTCAAGGTATGTACATTCAACTTCCTTACATTTCTAAGCTAGATTCTAGCTAGAGGAAAGTGCACTAAATGATTGTAAAAAGCTGCATTATCGCATCTAGCCATTCTCGGTTACGTTTGAGTAGTCGAAGCCACATGCACCCGCCAATTTGCCACCTGTAGCTAGCCATTCAGATAGCTAACTTTAGCCTGACAATAGTTAGCATAAGCCGAGGCAAGCTAATCGTGTAACACAGATAATCAACTGAAGTCCTTTCAGCTTCATGTTTTGACATGCCCCTGACAAATAGAAAGAACATACAGTGTATCTTTTCTAGTCTAAGATCGAGTATGAAACGTCTTTTTTACCATACAAAAGTAAAAGCCTAATTAGTTCAGTCGTAGACTATGCTAGTTGCAAGCAGGGCATTTCAGCTCTCTTGTTTCACCGGAGTGAATAACTAGAGCTAGCCCTACAGTTTAGTCTAAGGGGCTATTTGGCTTTTTTTAAAGTAACAGTTCAGCTGGCCTAGACAGGATTACAATAGTGTTTGAATACATGAGTGATATGCTACCCAAAGTCTTGTATTTGCCTGACCTAATATTGCAGGACTTGTTAGAAAGACAGAAGCACCTAAATACTTTGCTCTACCGGAATCTACAGCGAGCTAGCAAGACCGCGCACACGAAACAGACGTGCTCCAAACCGCGTTAGCATTTGTGTAGCGCGCGCACGACAGAGAGGGAGAGGGACCTAGAGACTGTGCGTGTGTGAGGCAGTGTGCGTGTGTGCCTCAGTAGCATCCTGATTATATGGATATTTGCCGCGGGGCGAGGGCTTCAATTACCTCTCTCTTTTTTGACTATACATTTGTTTGCATCCCTGTTTGCTGGTCCCCGTAAATTAAAGTTAGTTGCACCAGTAAAACCAATTAAAAAGTTAGACTGGAGCCATTGGAAAATTATGAACAACCAGCACTTCATAATTAATAATACTGCTATGTAGACTACATGATGGGTATCTTTTCTAATATTTATTAGTTTTTTATAGTGTAAACTGAAATATTATACTGTGTTTTACAGAGAAGGCATGAGACACATCTGGAGGAATACTGTCAACTGACTTCAACAGCCTGCAAGAGGTCATCAGAAGGTGGAACAGGCTTCAAGGCGAAGCAACTGAAGCTGTTGGAGACTAAGCAGGTGTCTCAGAAGACGGTTGATCGGGCTATCCTCCGCTTCATCGTTCAAGGTCTCCAGCCCTTCTCCCTGGTTGAGAAACCATCCTTTCAAGACCTTATTGTAGAATTGCAACCGAGAACTGCTGTCATGTCCCGCACAACTGTGCGGCGTAAGATTGATTCAGCTACATCTAAAATGAAAGAAAGTCTCAAGAAAGAAATGAAAAAGGTACCATACATTGCCACCACTACTGATTGTTGGACGGCCAGGAGAAGGAGCTTTATAGGTGTAACAGCCCACTGGCTCGATCCTTGCAGTTTTGAACGCCGTTCAGCTGCCCTTGCTTGCCGTCAACTGAGCTTTTTATTTTTCAGTGAGCAGTACTTGAGAGGTATGTTGAATGCAGTACTGTGCTGTATATCTTTGATATGTTGACACTGTAGCATGAGTAGTCATTGAGTCATGAGTTGCTGTGTTTGAAATGAGTGTCTTTCCCATGTGGTGAGCCAATTATTGTGTCCGATGAGATATAGTGCGAGTAGACACCACGCATTATCCTTTGTCACAACATGTGAAGCCTTGTGTTACGCACTTGTTAGGCAAGTGAGATGTTAAATAAAGCAACATGGTAAAAAGATGAAAATGACTTGATTTTACTTTCAATTCCTTTTACATTCTCCAAGGTATTAACATAAAAATTTTTCATAACTCCATGTAGGACATTTCTATACATAAATGTACTGTAAGCACCGTGGCAGTAGTAATGCAATATTTAGAAAATGTACTCTTGTACTCATGATACTCAAGTACTTTTAAAAACAAGTATTTTAGTACTTTTACTTAAGTAGACATCTGACTGTAGTACTTCTACTTGTACTTGAGTAAAATTTAGCAAGGGGTATCTGTACTTTTACTCAAGTAAGGAATCTGTGTACTCTGTCCGCCTCTGCCTGTAGCCTACTCACAGGCTGTGGCCCGGTCCATTTACTGCAACGGTTTTCTACAGCAAACTCAGCAAAATAGGCTACTAACGCTGCTTCCCGGTACCCGGGCGCCATATCTTAGTAAACGTGACCCCTGTGATTAGCCTGTACCATCTCACAACTTAGACCTGAATTAAGCAAATGCAAGAGATATAATTGCACGTCTAATTTATTTTTTACTTAAAAATCGAGTCAAAATTCTACATTGTACACTTAAAATCCTATCTTATGTTCACGCATATATCTGAGTCATGGTCGACCAGGCCTTGTCAACCAATTCGTTTGGCTAGGATTTAATAACGCATGTTTGTAAGGCACGTGTCTACCACCAGACTCAGACATTCAAAACAAATACATCTCAGCAACAATAAACTCACTTATGTAGAACTCCACTCTCTAATGGCATTCAAACCCCTTTTAACATGTATAGATTACAATTCCCAATTCATCAGCAATAACAATCAGTTATTATGTCAATTTCAACCAATATACATTTACAGGACAGGATCCATTGTGAGTTTAGTGCACGACTTACCAGAGTTTTTCATCCGACTATTAACCAGTGATTAGTCTTTAACGACGTCACTGCGCTAGTTTTTCTCGATTTAGAACATATTAGTAAAAAATAAAACACGAATCTTGTTCTTACCTTGAAATCCAACGAGACTGTGCCTAGGCTATTCTTTAATCTTGTCAGCCTTTCCAACAACATCCAGTGGGACCGGCCTTTAAGAAACAGCAATCGGCTGCAAGGGCTTTATCAGGAGTTAACAAACCCCTGCCGTGCACGGATTCGGTCCAGACCCTGGACGGCAGAAAAAGCTGTTGAGATCCGGCTCAAAGGACCAATTTGGTAGGATAATTTCTTTATCAAGTAATGCACAGAGTCGTCGGATTCAAAGAAAGTACAATAGTTTAATGCTCGCCGGCAAGGAGACAAAAGATACAAAGTTTGTCTCCTAGCATGTTGTTCTAGCTACCTATTTAAACACATTTTGCTCTGGATAAGAGCGTCTGCTAAATGACTAAACAGACCCGCTCTTGACAGTCATTGGTTAAAACAATGCATGCAAGTGTTCCATGGCTCTTCTTTCATTGGCTCCCTTGCATAGACCTGGCGCGTGTGTGCATGCGTGTTTAGGTGTGTGCATGCGTGTTTAGGTGTGTGCGTCCCTTGCAATGGACATTTACAACCAGGGGCGCCGCCAGGAATTTCGGGCCCCATGGCAAAAATTCAAAGTGCCCCCCCCCCAATGCATGTGATATATACATATATACTGTGATATATCAAAATATGCCATATACCAATAAATGACACTAACACTACAGAACATTGACCCAATTATTTGAATATTGTCTGTAACTTACATGCAGGCTGAGGTAAGCTACTCACTGTTTCCAACTGTCCAGCATCCAGTACAGACAGTATATATATTTTTTAAACTTTTATTTCATAATGATCATTGTGAGAAAATAATTAGTTTGAGTTTCTGTCATTAATAAATATTTATTTTCCTTTTTTGTTATGGTAAAAAGAGCAAGAGAGTCAGAGAAATCCCCATAGACTCCCTTGAATGATGCTAACTGGCATGTTGTTAAAGATCCTGTAAAGTGGACCTGGAAACGAGTTTTAAGTTCGCCACACCACAGAATAATTTGTTATTAACTACCCATCCAAATTCGAATGAAAAAATAACACCGACAAGTATGTTAAATTAGGCTTTGAACTCGTGAAAAAATTAGCAGTCTTCTCTGCTTGAGACTGGGGGGCGTGTCGCCTGAAGGAGCTGAAGCTCCGCCCCTCGCTGCCTAGTGCCTACCTCCGACCCAGATAATGGACGCTATGTCAAGCCGAACAAAACCATATAGAATTAGAATTTATTTGTTCAATGAGTGAAACATACAGATGCATATTAATGAAATGTTCCCCTGAACTGTAACATAAAAAATGGACACCAGAGACAGCAGACAGTGAGCTCTCCAACTAGGCTACTTCTAACACATTAGCTACCGGAACCAAAGAGCCAAAGCGGTGGATTGTCCAGGTGTGACCGGAGGAGGAACGGCCGGGAGGGCGATGCTCAGTACGGCTCCGCGCTGCAAGAGAAGCCGTGTGTCCGCGAACCCCGTCTGTCTCTGGTCCATGTTAAAACTATCCGCTGTGAAATGGTCACTGCATTTAGTCATTTGGCAGACTCTTATCCACTGCAGAGGCGGCTGTTGGAGTTTATCCGAAGCTTTCCATCAGCGTGGCTCTTCACAAAATCAATCCACCTATTTTTCCTTTCCTCATCAATAGGGAAATTAAATAGTGTTGTAGCGCAGCTGAAGTTTTTGCATCCAGGGAAGATGCAGTTGCGGGTGGTGGGAGACATCCTGAAGCTAGCTAGCTAGCTGATGTAGGCTACAATAACAGTACAGCAGGAGGAGCCATTCAGTGATCTGACATAGATAGGGCGAAATGACGTAGATAGGGCATTTTTTGGCTCCGCCCATTAAAACCTGATCTGAAAACGGAAGAGAAACTGTTCTTCGGTTTAACTCCACATTTCAGTGTGACAACGTTTTAGCGCTTTGCACATGCTTTCAGGAACTCATTTCACACGTATATAATGTACTTAGAAGCAAAACATGCAATTTACTTTACAGGATCTTTAACACAATGTTGCTCACCTTCTTCACTGGGACAGGGAGGAGGGGTGCTGTTATGGGGAGACTGGGGTGCTGCTGACTCATCTGTTGTTAAGTCTGTTAAAAGGGGCAGGGAGTCGGGACAATGATTTAATCTGAATATCTTGCTAAATGTTTCCCTGCACTGATTAAATGTTGATGAAATGTAGGCTAACACTGTACCAAGCTAACAAAATGACGTCCCCAGGATGTCCCTTGTTAGCTGGGTAGCTAGATAGTTTATATGGACATTAAACCAACAGGTTAATACCACTCACAGATTGGCTACCCACCTTTCTTGGTAAAAAACTGGGTTACTGATTGAAACCCTCTCTTTTGTCTATCCTCTCTTTCTTTTTTCTCTGATCTTTTCCGAAACCCTGATTTGTGTTTACTGCCCGACATTCTAGCGACTAGCGCATCTACTGACTGCAACTAAACACCGTCACCGATAAGTGCGCTAAGGCAGGATCAAACCATTTCATGCAGATACAGGGGGATGATCAGTCAATATGGATGTTTACTTTTTGGTCAATAGGGATATTTAACCTTTATTGCCAAACACAAGTAAAAACAAAGAGATTTGTATTTGTACAGAGATTTGTAAAGAGCATTGTATTATTATATTTTAAACGTATTATATACTCGATGGTTTCTATAATATAATTTTATGTTACTTTTTGCCTATTTTTTGGGGCCCCTGTCAGGCAGGGGCACTTAGAATCGTCCTAACTTTTCCCCCCTATACGGCACCCCTGTTTACAACATCAACCCTACCCCCACTAGGTGACAAACAAATGGTCACCAGACCTCAGTCCTCCTTCTAGCTCTGTCAAAAAGTATCTCCTTTAAATAAACAAACAAACCCCCCTCTTCTTAGTCCTTAGCCCCAAGATAATGGTCTTGTATGTTTACCCAGAGTTCAGATTTGGGGGTAGGCCTCCTCACACAACACTAACACAGCAGCTTAACACAGTATCATGTTATACAGAATAAAAGTGTTACACCTTCAATTTTTCCAACAGTTCACGTCAGTCATATGAGTTTAGATAAAATGTCCAATTTATATAATGTATTTAAATGATTTAGTGTGCTTGGAATCAATCAATGGCGTAATTAGTTTTTTAAAAACTAATTAATGTGTTTTTGTATTAATATAAGATGTATTGTTTTTTATGGTGACTTTTTAACATTCTGTCAAGGGTCTACACATTAAGTATAGGCCATATTGGATCATTCTGGCACAATTACATTTATGATATTCAATAATGTGCACTGCCCCTGTAAATAAAGACATCAATAAATTATATTTAACATGGCCGATCAAGCGCTGTTTGCTCACTTTATCGCTGACAAACTGGTCTTGAATTGTTTTTGCATTAGAACTTGCACACACCAGTGCACTGAAATTTGTCATTTTATGTAGTCTGTCAATAAAGGCGAATAATAAATTGGTCATCTTATGTCTAGGCTGTAACTCTCCAAAGTGCAGATTTATTGAAGAGGCAAACAAAAACACTTTCTTCAACAATAGTATTGCAGTCTGTCAATGAAGGCAATTATTTAATTAATTGGTACTGTTTGGTCCGATATTGAGTATTAGCAAAACTGAAGGTGTCAGAATAAACACAAAACATACGTCAAGGTTGTCGTGTGTGAGCCTGGCCAATCATGAAATAACTGTGTTGTCATCAGAGCTTGTGCATTTGCTTTGGAGAAGATTGGCTGGCTGACCCAGCCGGCTTCTCTCAAATCTCTCTTGCGGTACTTTGATGACATACATCACAGTGACGTGGCGTTGGCACTGTCTCAAGTCGAACAACATTTCTAACTGGCATGCACTGCTTCAAGTCAGCCACCTATCTGTGCCACCGGCACTGCATGAATCGAATACACCTATTGATGCATTCATGGTTTACTAGCTCAAAATATTAAGAAATTCTGTGCACAATGCAATACCCTAGATTACCTACCCTTAGGCTATTCTATTTAGTTCATACATGTAAAACGAACAAAAAGGAGGCTATTCTAAATCATCTGTCAGGCTAGATATGCCGCCTACTTGATTTATCATGCGCTACTGCCCTTGCGTAACCCGCCATCCACACTGGAAACTAGAGTCCCAATGTTACAATAATAGCTTACATAAACCAAAATACACATTCTCCCCAGTATTATATCATCCACTGCCTATGTGCTACAGGCTACACTGTCTGTCTTGTCATTCCGAAAGTTGTTAAATTAGTCTGAGCATCAACATGTAAGCTAACATCAAGTAAGCCTATTGCCTAGAATTTCCAAACAAATTACACATGGCTTTCATTTTTGCAATACTTCGACCTTGTCCTGACAAAAATTAAGAACATTACATGTTTTGCCAGTATAACTGGATCTAATTATATAATTGAATGTTTATGATGTCCCTGTTTCTTTATACTTTTGACCTTTGCCTTCCCACAGTCTGACACACTCGGGGGCGTGTCAGACAGATGACTGCAGAGTTGTAGTTCTCTAAGGTCACTCAGTTTGTATACCGTCATGGCCAAGTGTGCAGACTTGGGTTTACGTACTCACAATGTCAATCAAAATACACCTTTTACATACATGAAGCAAAAAATGTATTTGCTGGCTAGATGTAGCATGATGTCACTCCTCATTTACATAAAGTTGAGAATATCTCAGATTGAATCACGTCACTACCCACAATGCACCACGCTAGCGATTCACCTGGCTCCATTAAAAATGAATGGAAAGCATTGCGTCGCTCGCATCGCGTCGCTGCAGTCCACTACAGCGACGCGATGCGAGCGACGCAATGCTTTCCATTCATTTTCCGTAACACGCAATGTGTTTGACATCCTTTAGCCAATAAATTACATTTTGCTGAATGATTGAAGGGCTAGACAACAAACGCTCTAATTAAATAATCACAATCACATAAATACAACACAGAAATAAATGACAGATTGACGAAGGCATGTTCATTTTCCAACCGTGCCTTTGCTCCGTGCAAGAAGCAGCATCTAGTGACCATTACGTGTCAGTAACAACATCCCTGTCTGAAGACTCTAACCATGCTTCTAGTAGGTAAAACCGTCTCGGCGCTTCTAGTGTTAATGCAATGTCTCCATTATATAGTACATTTGACCCAGGGAATGTCAAAGTAACCTCAAACGTGTTTACGTTTTTGCTATTATTAATATTAAAAACAAACATTTGGGGGTATAAAACTGTCTCAAATGCAGAAACTTACAGAGGAATGGATCAAACCCTGTGCAAACAGCCTTGTCGTAAAGTGGGGAATTTAGGTATTTTGGCTCAATATTTCTGCTTGGACACCTAATGATCCAATTAAAAACAAAGATTAGCTTAGATCCCTAATCATTAATAAGACGATACGATAGGGATCCACTGCAAAGCTGCTTGAACCCTTAAACACACACCTGCAAACACACATCCGCACACACACAAAAAGAGAAGACTGCTGCTGCAACACTGGTCTCTAGTTTTTGTATCCTGCCCTCTACAGGCCAACAGGTCTGACCTGACCAGGAAGGAGAGAGAGATGTGGAACATCAGTCTGCAGGGCCTGATTCACTTGGGTGCAATAATCCTGGTGGATGTCCTTTTCCACTTCATGTACATCTTGACCATACCCACTGACATGAAGCTGCTCAAGCACCTCTCAGACTGGGCATTAGGTGGGTGGAAGATTCTGCTCCCATGGGACAGATTCATTTGACTGTTTTGATAAATGTGTGTATGTGTGTATGCACAGATGTTTCTCATTTAATCTGCAGACCATATGACATCACACAATGTAACATGAAGTAATGTATGTTTGTTAACGGGGGCATGTTTATTTTTCTCATTTCACTGGAACATAGAAGGCACCAGGGCTGGAGTGGGTAATCGGGTGAATTCCTGGTGGGCCGCTTCACTTTTGGGCCGGTCGAGGATTTTTTTTCTTCTATTTGTCACGTTAGTCTATCTTCTCCTAAAGTATACTACACACGTTTCGCATTCTGACACCGCAGAATGGGTTGAACCATGTGAGGGAGTTCCCAACTCCCAAATAGAGTTGGTTGGGTCCATAGCCCGTCTTTTCCTAAAAGTTTTCTTAGGCTACCGATAGCTGGGCCGGGCGGCCCTACCGTAATGATACGCGTCAGGGAGGATGGATGGGAGGAAGAGGCCAGGAGGGGCTGAAAAAGCCAGGTTGAAAAAAACAAAAACATTGGAGGATGCTGCCAAATGTGCCAAGCTTACTGATTCATTTTCAAGAGGACAAACACAAGTGGCAAGTGGTATTGAGACATAGGCCTAATGATTAGCATTAGCAACGTAATTGTGTGGCGAAACCCTTCACATGGTGAAAATTTGACTCTCTGGGTGGTATACATCTTTGGAATCCACAAACTTTCCTGAATACATCTGTTTAAATTAGTGCTGTCAGTTTAACGCGTTATTAACGGCGTTAACGCAAACCCATTTCAACGGCGTAATTTTTTTTATCGCGCGATTAACGTTCTTTTTGGCCAAGCAAACTCTGTCGTTTTTTTCACATGCTGTTGCAGCAACTACTGACGTTAGGAAAACTACAACACCACACCGGATCTAGCTAGACCGGAAACAAAACAACAGGCACACTTGTTTGGGCTTGTGAGCCGGCTAAAGAGTAGTAGGCTAACGTTTTTAGTGGATAGCGAGCGCGAGACTCCGAAATGGATGGCAACAAAATTCTGAATGGAACATTTACTTTTAAAAAGTTGCCAAACGGTTCCATTGACAAGAGCAAAGTGATCTGTGTGTTTTGTCGTTGTGAACTGAGCTATCATCGCAGCACGTCCAGTCTGAAATACCACTTGATGGCCAAGCACAAAGCTGATGCGAATTCTCTGCCCCCTCGTCAAAGCCAGGCGATTGCTATGTTGTTTTCAATTTAAAAAAAACATTTGCACTAAGCAATCCGATCCACTTTTCCATGTTGATGAGAAAATATATATAAATTGATAAAAAATAATGGGACAAAAAGAAATCAATGGACATTTAGAATAGATAAAAATGTGCGATTAATTGTGATTAATCGCGAGTTAACTATGACATTAATGCGATTAATCGCGATTAAATATTTTAATCGTTTGACAGCACTAGTTTAAATCAATCAGATATCTTTATCACAACTGAAGTTACATCATTTTAATGTTGACCTGTGTCAAAATGTTATAAGGGAGAAAACTGCATTCAAAGATTCCACTCCATTTCATTCTAATTCTATTGTGATGCATGAGGGAAACACCAACACTCAACTCGACTGTTTCAAACAGATTGTCAATCTTTTTACATTAATAACTTCTCAGAAAGTAATTTTTAAGACAGCCTGACTTCATTGATTGTTGTTTGGGGCTGCTGCAGCACTCAAAAGAGCAGACAAACTGAGCATTTGATTTGACATGGCTTGAAACTCTTGCTAGCTAACATGTCCAAAAACCGTTTAAATTAACTGTAAGTAATCATATACTTTTTGTACATTACAATTACGTTTAGGGTGTTAACTATACAAAACATCAAAAATCTCAATTTTGACAGAAAACAGATTTTTTATATTTTTTGGCTTATAGCCAACAATTAGCATACGCAACGTCTGACCGGTTCTTGCAGACCACCACACAATTATTCGGCTAATATCGTTGTAGCGTTGTCAACCTATTCGCCAGCAAAATATTACATTTAATTAAAATATTAGCCTTTTGGTATACAAAAAAAGTGGGCCGGTCTTGGGCCTGAAAGATAAATATTAAATGTAATTAAAATATTAGCCTTTTTGCATCATCCTATATATGATTTAAAAAAAAAGTGGGCCGGTCTTGGGCCTGAAACTCCTGGGCTGAAAGGTGGCCCCACTCCGGGCCTGGAAGGCACTATGCACTATACACTTGGTGCAGGTGTAAAACTTGATTCAATTCATGTGCTTTTTTATCAGCTCCAAACGTTTCAATTCCAAAATAATGATAAGCCTTGAATGGTCCGCCAAGTATGAGTTTTTATTGTGCATTCGATTATCTTGATCAAGCAGGGCAAAAAATGTATTCAAAGCCTTATATTACATACACGGAAGCAGTAAGTTCGAAGAGAGCAGTAACAGAGTTGCTAATAATAAAAACATTTTGTACTGTGCAATGGGAGAATTCTAGTGGCACTGTGTAGATTTGAAGAGTCATGATGGCGGTTTCAATAACATTTATTTAGTTTGTACAAATCAAGAATTAACAGAGTACTCTGGATCAGTCATTACGCACGGGGTGCTAGCCGCAAGTCGTTCGTAAGAGTGATGAAGCCCAACCCTAAAACGCTGCCTTATATAAACTTAGAACAAATGGTTCTTCTGATGGTCAATCGCTCAATGTAGCAAACTCTGTGATTGGTCAGCTCTGCTCAGTGACAGTTTGACTCCATACCAAGTGTCCCACAGTTCTTTGATGTCCCAGCTCCCTCTCTAGATGAGGATAATAAAATACCCTTTTAATTATACACAAACAGGACACAGGACACAATCTCCTTTGGCCAAAAGGTCAGAGCTGCTACCTCCACTGTTCTATCTTATCTCAATAACAATACAGTTGAATCTATATTATCTTCAGAACAACTGTCTCTCCCTCCCCAGGTGGCAAGAACTCTCCTAGTTATCTAGAGTTCCCGTCTCCTAGTTAGGTGTCATAAACTGCAAATGGCCTCTCTACCAAATGAGCTGAATCAACATTCACTGTATCAAGCTTCTTAACCAACTTTAAACTTCTCTTGAAACACATTCCTTATATATAAAACACATACATTATAACTGTATTCTAAATTTCCACGACAACTGCTGGTGTGTTGAATCTTGTATGTTGAAGTTAGTAGTAAGTAACAAAAGTAGGTATCAATATAACATTTACAAAAGCACATTCATCAATAATGATGAACAGCATTCAAATTAATTGTAATCAAAATATATGGTCACACGTTATACCAATAGTTGAAGAATCTATTCTTAGTTATTTCTTTACTTAAGTCTAGGTTTCTAGACTAAGAGAAGACTAAGAAAATTCAACAAAGATCTCCATTAAAAAAAGAATTTGGGGGGGGGTCTAGGACTTTGCTTAATGTCTGGGAAACTGAGCCTTAAAGCGAAACTGAACAACTCTGCCTCATGAGGTGACATTTTATGTGGTAAATTAAGGTTTGCGAAGCCTTGAAAGAAAGGAAATTGAAATGACCACCATAATCCTAACTCAACCGATGCACGAACCAGGTATTTTGTGATGTATGCTGTTTGAAGTACAAACCAACCACAGCGATTGTGCTATAAGGAGTCGTTTTACTATTTTTTTCCCCTTGTTTTATGTCTGTTACTACGAACAGTAGTTCATAGCAGTTCAAGTCGGCTTGAGCAAATTAACGGAAATTATTGGAAAATCACTCTTTATGCACTTTTCTGTGAGTTTGTCACACCACTGAAAAATGTCTTCCTAACCACACAGCCAAATTTGAATGATAACAAAAATCACCAAGTAACAAAACTCTATTGAAAATCAAAGTCAAAATATTGAAAATAATTTGCAGTTTTCTTGGATCGCAAACACTTAAGTCTCTGAAACCACGCCCACTCGCGGGAAATGATGTGTGCCTGAACTGCTTGTAGATGGTTGCTCGTCATTTGTATCTTCCTCTTGGCCACGTGCTCCTCCTTGTACGTAGTTCTTGGAAATACAAAGAAAAAGGGATCAGTAGAGAAGGAGACAAAATATTAAAACAAAGAATCTTATACCCCAAAAAATTATAAACATTTAAAACTGAAAGCATGCAGCCAAGGACCTCTCCCCCTTTATTACTTATTTATCATCTTTTTGATCAATATAATATAAAAGCATAATAGAATGTAAAGTAACAGCTAGCTGGCGTCAGTTACTTGTAAAATACATAGATAATGTTTAACACTAAAATTTCAATTTAGCTTGAACCTAAGTTATGACACATTTGAGTTTGCTAACATTAGCAATAACGTCAGCTATTTCGAGGTGTATGCATAGGCTAACTATTACATTAGCACACATTTCCCGTATTTAAGAATGATTAAACATGGACTTTCCTGCAAGTGATGGACATCTCGCAGTTTCTTCTTCTTTCTTTTCTCTGCTCTTGACTCCTGCTGTCTTTTCGAGGCCATTTCCAAAAAAGTTGACTTAGCCTATTGTCAAACTTCGTCAGGCGCAATCCAACAGACCATACGGAAGGGCACCCATGGGGAGCTTGGGAAGTTAAGTGTGTGTGTGTGTGTGTGTGTGTGTGGGGGGGGGGGCGGTCTCCATTGTTACTTTCTTGAGCAATTAAATATCTCTTGTTCTGCCTGTATTGTGATCTACATGCCTAAAAAGTTCCTAATATTTATATACTGAAATAATATCTGCATTATAATTATTAAGACTATGATAATTTTTCATTAGGCTATTTTTGGTGCCCCCTCAGCACTTGGTGCCCTACGCACAGCGCTTAATGCGTGTTGTGGGAGCGGCGGCACTGGTCAAATACCGCTATAACAAAAGGGTTAAGGCCGATATATGCTTCTGCATTTTTCGAAAAACGGACACATAGTTACGGATACCCCCTTGGCTGTGATTGGTCAGTATTAAGAACCGCTTGCGTCATGGGCGGGGTTGCAGTGATAAACAGGACAAACAGAATCCTTTGACCGCCATTGCTGTAAGTTTTTACAATTCATATTTCAGCTAAACAGTACATGTAAATCAGCATCTGAATTAAAATGTGACGAGAAATGGGCGTATCTTATTGATGAAACGGCTAATTTGTAAATTTGCTCCGACTTCTCGATAACCTAGGTAAATAAACACTCCACGATGACTTACAAAAAAACGTTGCGCCACCTACTCTTCTGGCGGTGAATTGTTTTCAGCACCCACAGCCTACGGAGAACCATAAACAAAGTCTATCCGTCCGTACCCTTGCGTATCCGTGCACCCGCCCATCCGTAAACGGAGACGCAGAAGCATATTTCGGCCTTTAGCCTACAACCAGAGCCCGTCTACAGAGAGCCTGTCCACTCCCTATTAAACCCCATTGTACCGAATTTGGTTGCAGTTCCACAAGAGTTCCACTGGGGGTGATCGCCGGCATGAGGCAATGAGTGCAAAATGATTGGGAGTCTATGGAGCTAGACGGCTAAATTTGTCTCTTTCTCCTGATTGTCGTTGAGAAATCTCAGATTTGATTGTAGTTTTTGCAAGTTCAACATGGATTATAGGTCAAAGTTTAATGAACGAGTACTTATGTCCAGTGGTGTAGGCTAGTGGTAAAATTAGAGGTGAATAAACTATGAATTTTATTATTTATTTATTATTACGTTTCATTAGGCCTATTTAGATGGAACCGGGAAGGTTGGCTTGTACCTGCATCATCGTATTTGAAAGCACGTTATTAATAGTAGGCTAGCGTTTGTCCCTGTCTTAATGCGATGTTGTGCGAACCAAAACAACGTTTAAAAACGTGAATTGATCTTGAGGCCTTTTGCGGGCATCTGTGGGAGTGGGAGCACTCGATTGTCTCTTCAAAAATCGCCTGATATCCATGGCTAATAAATCCATTCCGAACAGGTAGGCAGGCAGGCTAATCCACAACGCAAGGCCGTAGCCATGGAGTCAACATTGGGGGGGGACGAATTACATTTTTTATGATAATTTCGGACAGCGTGCGTGGTTGCCTGTCGTAGCGTAGCACATTTATATTTTTCTATAAATATATTGGGGGGGGACATTTTGACCAGATTTGAATATTGGGGTGTATTATGATTACGGCCTTGCCACAACGTGTATGTGTTTACATACTTTGTGGATCCTGAGGCCTGTTCCATAAAGGGCGCTCAAAAAAGTTTGACTTAAAGTCCCAAACCTGACTTGCATTAGATTAATTAGTCAAGCGGGGCTAAAGCGGTTCCATAAAGGCCCATTTCAGCTCACGCACTCTTACTAATTCAAGTCAGATTTAAGTAGGCCTAGTCAAGCTAATTGCGCGTGCACCCTATTCTTAAAGGCCATATGGCAGGTTTATTTTTCCAACGAATTTGCGCCATTTGCTTGTTGGTAATAAAAATTTAAACTGTTATCCATTGTATTTGATGTTGTTGGGTGTCATAAAACGGAATATAATACGAAAAAGTAGCTACTTTTTGCAATGATTCTTCTTTCCCCCACAATGCATTGCATGATGTCATGTTGGGGAGACGACCGACCAAAGCCCGCTTAGAGACCATTGAAATCGATTAGAAATAAACACTAGGCTAGTACCAGAGAATGTCTAATATGGTCTCTGCTAGTATCATCAAAACATGGGACATCTAATCGGAAATGTGTTTACAACGTCGGGGAAAATATTTAATTAGGGATGATCTTGGGGGGATTTCTAGGTGGGACTGGCAAGTTAGCCCATAGCTAGCCCATAGCTAGCATGATTACTTCTTTCTAGATCTAAATAAGTTTACTAGTCTACTTATCTGAACTATTATCTGTACTAGTCTACTTATCTGAACTACAGCTAACGACATGATAGTCCGGGACAAGTGGATTTTTTGGTATGGCAGAGAAATGTACCTGCCCCACTGGACAAGTTTAAACTCAAACAAAATAAAATGCCATGTTACTGTACTTGCACTGGCCAGCTTGCAAATACTGAGGATAGCCTACCGAAGTTGAGTTAACCAATGTCGTTAGCGATGCTAGCTAACGTTAGTTTGCTAGCTGTAGGCCTATATAACATTTCACTGGGTCTTGCAGCTGTTTGATTGACTGAAATGATTATGAAATGTTATGTTCTACTAGCCATTTGCCTACTTTTGCAAGTCACAGTATTTACAAGCCCTGATAGTGTAACTGAGAAGACGCAGATATTCCGCTCTCAAGTAATAAGCCCCCGTTCAAGTGTTGAGCATTAGCTGGACGGTCTGTAGAGATATTGGGACGAAGCTGCAATACAGTACATAACAGAAAGTGTTTCATTCTGCAGAAATTGTGTAAATGTTTAATGTAACAAATACATTTTTTTATAACACCTCAATTGTTATCATTTGTATAATATTACAGCTCATTTTCATTGGTCAAAGGCACAATCTTTACCCGGACGTGATTTTTGTGCATGGAAAAGTGAAACGTAAATGTAGGGCAACTTGTCCAAAGGACAAGTGCCTCAAAAATGTAATGTCAGGCCCTGAATGATCACTGTCACTAGATATAAAGAAAACGTTGACTTTCACTCAGTGCTTTTCACTGACAGTAAAAATAAATTGTATATGTGCACTGATGTTCGTAGACTAGCTCCAGAGATCGTTGCTGCGTTGCTAAATGATAGCAACTCACCAGGACACTTCACCAACTCTCCACTCATTCTCCTCGGACCATCCATTTAATTGGCTTTGACGGCCATCAGGTCTCGGCAATTCCTCATTTGCCCTCTCATGTCTACTTGGTTCGAAATTATATGGCTGCGGGCCATCATACACATTAGTGTTTTTTGCCACCTCTTCTTCATCCCAGTCAGTCGCCATAGTTCTAGTACTAGGCTGAGGCTTCTCTCCTCCACCACTCCCCAACGTGACGTCATCGCCGATTTGCGCTAATATGCTAATGCTAACACCAAAAACGACAAAAACTGGTCTTTAACACCATTTGGAGACACCATTTGGAGATATTTTAAATTATATACATATCTTAAGTGCTTCATGTACCCATTAATCAACAGTAGTGTTTAACCTGCCATATGGCCTTTAAGCAGCCCGAGAGGTAAAACATGGATCATACATCCACCACTGCAAAAGCAATGCACAAGGCCACGTGACTTCTTCCAGAAACAACGTTCCTTTTAAATCGTGTACAATGGAAGCTCCCTCATCCACCGCTTCATCAAAATAAAATGACATGCTATGATTGACGTGAACGATACGCTACGTAGGTCGAGGACCTTTTTAGACCTTTACTTTGTTGATTAAAAAACAGACACCCTCTAAACACATCTAAATTGACTTTTTTGACATCGTAAAATAAATAGCCTACTATTAATCAATACATTATCCAGTAGCCTAACTTTGTAACATGGTCCAAACTAGCCTGGTCCAAGGACCAGGCTAGTTTCGAAGCATAAGTTACCATAGTAACCGAGTTCGAACTACGTTGAGCTAGCTTTATGGAACCGAATGAACTAGAAATTAGTCAGACTAACTGACATAAGTCTGGCTTATTCGGTAAACTCGCTTTATGGAACAGAACTCTGATTGGTGTCGCTGCCGCAGCCGCCACGCATTGATTGGAGGGTCACAGACCATATACAGCACAGATGAAATGATTCAGACTACAGCGTTTATATGTTCAACAATATGAAAATTAGGCTTTGGTGTTTTAAAATGACACCAAATTTATTTTGGATTCTTCTAATGGCAGAATACAAGGCGCAGGGAACTTAAAGGTGCGTAAACACGCATAAACGCTATATAGAATTGGATAAACACTTTGTAGGTTGGTACACGCTATTTCCGAATTTCGGGAGGTGCGTAAATGGCGTTTACGTGCGTTTAGCCTCCACTACATCCCTGCTTATGTCCTTTCGATTTCTTACAGGGTGAGTCGTTGTTGCCCATAACATGCTAGAATTCTGATAATGAATGCTAATTGTATGACATCATTGACATTTTAAAAGGCTTTTTAGAACAAAAAAGAAACCTTTAACAAATCTAACACCCAGCAGTGTGTGTTTTCTTTGCCTCCTCTTTCGAATGCAACATTCAAATTACTAGACAAAAAATGATATCCTGAGAAAAGTGGATTTTGAGGGTATAGCTCCATAGACCTCCATTCATTCTGCACTCACTGGTGAGCGCCCTCATATGGAACCAGAGTGGAACTGCAACCAGTTCAGAAGCCGGAAGTTTCTAGAGAGTGGCAGTTCTCCCCATATTAGACATTCTCTGACTACAACGAAAACTACAACCAAAATGGATGCTCCTAGCAGGATTGGCTTTACACAGACATATAAATGTGAGCTTACATAGCCAGAATCAAATTCAGAGGACATTGACCGGCTACCCGGGAATCAATCTCGTCCTCGGTCTGCAACCAAATGGTATCTTCTTATCTCTGTTTTAGGCAAATTAGCAAGCTAGAGAAGCATGTTATCGATATGTAACTAGCCAAATAACGTTAGGCTATCAATAAATAACAGTTTATTAGTTTTAATAAAAGCTTATGCGCAGTGCCTCCATTTCAGCCCCGCCCCAAAAATCCTGAACACAAAAATATTGAAAAACTGTTGAACACTCTAATTACACAATTCATAGTTCACAGTCTTTGTAATGTGTTTAATCAATACTTTTATTTTATTATGTGTTTAGACAAAAAACTCAAAATTCACTCATTAATTTTTTTAAGAGTTTACTAGTAAACTATGGATTGAACATATGTTTGATAACACATTGAAACATGCTAGATTGTAAGAATAAAGTTTGTGTTCTTAATTGATATTTGTATTACAACTCCTTTACAATGGTCAGCCTCGGTCGGCCCATGGACCCTAAATTTATCATTAGCCTAATAAAGACACATAGCCTAATATTGATCCATTTCTAGTTTAACACACTCCAACTTCTGTTGTGAACACACATCAACATGTCCACTTTATAGTCATGCCACCAACAGCTAATAATGACAGAGGAATTACAGCGAATAACGTAATTTAAAAGATTCAAGCTGTACCTAGTTAACAATACAAAGTTTGTATTTGTTGGCCTCTGTGTTGTCATCTATAGTCTCGCCATAGTGCAATTGAAGATGGTAAGATGCACACAACACGGGGAGGTATTGAAGAGGGATTCATCAAATGTATAGACATGAAACAAGGGTATTTAACTAAAACGAGGGAACAAATACCAAAACTATTACTAAAACGAATACTATTTTTTAAATCCATGTCACCTCTGGGCAGGGCCGGCCCTAGCACATTTGGCGCTCTAGGCGAGCTTCACCCCCCCCCCCCCCCAACAAAATCCCTGAGAAAATGTCACGTCTGTGCTGAACTACGCTCCGGCCACGCCCCCCTGTTCAACGGTGCACACACGGTGCACGGTCACATTCACTCCCTCATCGCCTGCAAGCGAGTGAATGTGACCAATATCTCCAATAGTGGTTGGAGACAGGGCCGGAGTGGGGCCACTTTTCAACCCGGGAGTTTCAGGCCCAAGACCGGACCTTTTTTTGTATACCAAACAGGGCCGGATGCAGCCTGCTTTGACTGGGGGTGCAGTGAACTTTTCTGGGTGATATCATGATTACAGAAAGGGATCGTATTATTTTTTATATTTATACCATTTTTGAGACTGCTTAACGATCCGAGTGTTAATCAGGCACGGAGCCAGACGTTGTAAACATTAGGAGCTTTGCCCCAACCTAGGACGTATGGGTTTGATGTAATGCAAGATAGGGACTTCTACAGTTAATTCGAGCGCGCACAGCGCGCGACCTGTCATGGAAGTTTTTGAGAGAATCAATCGTTTAAGCTGAAGTCGGGTGAAGTAAAGAGTTAATGTTTATTTGACGTAGATTTAAACATAATAACGTTACCAACATAACATCATCAGCACACAAACATAAGACAATAACACAAAGACAATTCCATACAGCTCCATCTAGCATTCTAGAATGGAACCGGGAGAATCCAGCCCACCAGCACTACCCAGCTGATGGCCCTGAACCCCCCAGATCATTCTTCATCAGACCATTTTATAGATACGACAGTTCTCAAAAGTCATTGGTCCATCCTACAGACATGCAGCTATACCAAATCTCTTCTGTCATTGGTTAAATCCTTAGAACATTACAGTTGAATCCACATTGTCTCCAGACCAACTGTACTCTTCCTCCCCAGGTGACAAGAACTCTCCCAGGTCATCCAGACTTCACGTCTCCTAGTTAGGTGTTATAAAACTACAGGTGGCATCTCTACCAAATGAGTTGAATCAACATTCATTGTATCAAGCTTCTTAACCTACTGTAAACTTCTCTTAAAACACATTCATTGTACATAGGCCCAACATTTCTTTCACAGACCAAAAATCTTTGGCCATTATTTCACCGCAAAATATTTTTTTGAGCTTTATGTAACATATTTTTTCAATTGGTAAAACCTTGTCTAGCGATGCCATCACTCCGGCCCTGCTCCCATCCATCCTCCCTGACGCGTATCGTTACGGTAGGGCCGCCCGTCCCAGCTATCGGTAGCCGATCTGGGAAAACTTTTTGGAAAAGACGGGCTATGGACCCAACCAACTCTATTTGGGAGGGGAGAACTCCCTCACATGGTACAACCCATGCAGAGGCTGATGTGTCAGAATGCGGAACGTGTGTAGCCTACTTTAAGAGAAGATAGACTAACGTGACAAATGTCAACAACAACAAAAATCCTCGACCGGCCCAAAAGTGAAGCGGCCCACCGGGAACTCTCCCGATTACCCACCCCGGCCCTGGTTGGAGATATAGAAGGGGGCGCTAAAAAAAAAATATTGTCTTTTTTTTGCTGGGCGCATTTTTTTGCGCCCCCCTCTGAGTGGCGCCCTAGGCGACCGCCTATAGGAAACCCCTGCCTCTGGGGCTCCATAGTTGAGTTTGGGTTTCGGTGATGTGGTGATCATTTGAATCTCCATTCTTTACTGGCTGTTCACAAATTTAATACGTAAAACTTGGTTTCAATATATTTATTTTTATATTTTCTTAGGCTTTTTAATATAATATTTTATTAAAGAATGAGTACCAGAAACAACAGGCATGTATTGACTCAAATAAGAATCCTCCCTCCAGGTGAAGAAATCATGTTTCACCTGGGATTAATGGGGTTGTACAAAATCTGGTATTTTATGCAGCTGGCACCCTTGCCTCCCACTGAAAGTGGGAGACAAGGTGCATCAAATCTACTGATGTTGCATGGTTATTCATCATTGCTTTAAAGTACATAAACAACATATCTAAATAACTAGTTAATCTAGCTAATTTAACTAGCTCTAAAAGTTGTAAATGCTAGCTGTCTGGATATGCCCCTGCCTACCCTTTAATTCAACAAAGGCCTAACAATGGAAGGAAGTATCTCTGGAAAAATTGGCAAACAAGCATTCCTCGAATCACTTTTAGCATTTGAGGAAGCCCCAAAATGTATATTAATGAAAAGTCTCCCCATCCACAACTTTTCACCATTTTGTTTAGAAAACAGGGGCAATTTAAAGCTAAAATTGGGGTGGTTAGGTACTATAAATTGCTACCACAGACTACTATTGCTACCTTAAATGATCTGCAGATTTACTGAGAAACACTTCTATGTATCTAAGTATATATTTTTTTAAAGGTGGTAATATTTGGTGTAATTCATCCCTGTTTTATTGTTTCTCTTTTTGTTTGATTGGCTGTGTCCCATTAGTTGGCTTGGCGTATTATAACCTGGTGTACGATTGGGTCAAAGCTGCTGTCATGTTTGGGGTCATCAACACAGTGTCCAGACTGGACCACCTTGACCCACCTCAACCCCCAAAATGCATCACCATGCTATATGTGTTTGCTGAAACGTGTGTACACAGTAATAAATCTCCTAACATTAATAAATAATCTTAATGTTCATTTATGTAATACTAAGTTCTTCCATATTTTGTCTCCCTTGTAGTCACTTTGACAGAGGAATCAATGACTGGCTCTGCAAGTAAGTGTCTTAATCAGAAAAACTAATGTTTCAGATGCTAAATACTACACTGTTCCTCTAGTAAAGGTGTGCAGAGATTTAAAATTAACTGTACACAAAAGTATTCTGATAAAAACTCATGCCTCATGTATAGACTTGCACAGCTTACATACCAGAAGATGGCGTACGGCCAAAACTTGAAAAGTACCTACACACAGAAATATTCACATGTATAAAACCGGTCGTACGCCAAGTCCTGCACACGTTTCCTTTATAAATCACAATCAACGTGAGATTGATCGCATGTGAACGAGCCACTGACCCCGCCTTGCCTCCTCCCATAAATGAATATGCAGATGGCCTATAAATGCGCCCCTGAGGTCATTTCTTTGTCTGAATTTAAATGGCTAAACACGCGACAAAAAAAAAATTCACAGAGATTTCTGTGAGATTGAGGTTCTAACAACAGAGGTGGAGGCGAGGAAATGTGTCCTGTTTGGCGGCCTGTCATCAGGTATTAGCAACAAAAGAATCGGCAGAGTGGAAAACTATCACTAGGGCCATAAATGCTGTGGGTTCGGAGAACCGGACCATGGCAGAAATTAAGAAGAAATGGTCCGATGTAAAACTCGACATTAAGAAACATGCCTCCTGTGCGTCATTGTTGAGCCAGAGTCAGGCTCACAGAGACAATTGTATTTTCCCATGCCAATCTTGTATAGTTGCACAGCACAGCAAGTATATATTTCATCTGTGGTAAATAATCCATGCTGCGTGCAATATTAACCATATAACGCCGTTGACATGCATTTTCGGAGTGATTTTGTCGTTCGTTTGACACATAGACATATATTAAAAGACACAGCTAGATTTTTCTTCCAAGGTGGCGTCCCCATTAATTTCTATGAAAAGTGCTCAGTGGCGCAGTGAGGCAAGCGAGAGCGTGAAATCAGAGCCTGTTTAAAGAGAGCCTGGCCACTCCCTATTAAGCCCCATTGTACCAAATTTTGTTGCAGTTCCATCAGTTTTTGCATGTTCAACATGGATTACAGGTCGAAAGTTGAATGAACGACTACTTATGTCCTTTCGATTTCTTACAGGGTAAGTCGTTGTTGCCCATAACACGCTAGCATTCTGCTAACGAATGCTGATTGGTTAGTGAAGGACTGACAACGACCAGAGATCCTGCTTGATGGCATCCGAAGCAGAACCATACTGTCAGAGCATTAGCAACATTAGCAACAACATTAGCAAACCAAAACTCTTTCTAGCATGTGTATTGACAGGGAGAGCCTAACCTGTCAGCTGTGTTGTCGATGCCTCGAGAGAAAAGTGGAAGTAACCAGAGCTTGCCGTCAAGCAGTATCTCAGGCCGTACAATGTGTATGACGTCAATGACATTTTAAAAGGCTTTTAAGAACAGAAAGGCAACTTTAAACAAATCTAGCACCCAGCGGTGTGTATTTTTTTTGCCTCCCCTTTTGAATTCAGAATTCAAATTACTAGACAAAAAATGATATCCTGAGAAAAGTGGATTTTGAGGGGTATAGCTCCATAGACCTCCATTCATTCTGCACTCGACCGTTAACCCCCTCATATGGAACTAGAGTGGAACTGCAACCAGTTCAGAACCCGGAAGTTTCCAGAGAGTGGCAGTTCTCTCCATATGGTTCTCTCTATATTAGACTATGGCTGTGTCTACTACCGTGCACTTCGAGCACTGACTTTCAGTGCTTAGGGCGCTTACACTGACAGAACCAGCAGAATTCAGTGCACTGAAAGTACCCGGATGACGCACTGCAAACGGTCCAAAAATGCAGTGTACAACGATGGACACTACTCGCCCTAAACGGGCGCCATATTGGCTACGTAGCGGAAGAGGAGGAGCCCTTTCGGCAGCTTTTCATTTCATTTCTAAAATAATGGCGGACGAAATGACTCGCGAGCAGATTCGCCTTAGATTCGCGGGTGTCACAATCAGATTTGCGTCCGTCACTTCCCGCCAAGTGGTTAACTTAAGTGTTCCATTTGAGACAGCACTACTCAGCGACGGAGTGCACTACAGATGTAAGTGCACTGTATTGCAGTGCACTATATTGCAGTGTACTTAGTAAAGTGCGCGGTAGTAGACACAGCCATTCTCTGGCGAAATGGACCACGCCCTCTTTCCAGACTGACTTGTCCGGTCTTGCGCAGAAGCTTGTTCCTAGCTTCGAAACTCGTGCATGCTTGCAACTAGCTGAACATGTCATACTTTAGGACAACCTTGTGAGCTGGAGCTAAGGCATTGCAGAAAACTGTCAGAATGTGGTACAAGTCCGATCAAGAAGCAGATACACGAAAATCGATACTATTAGTACTGTAGTATTATACGTTGTTCTTTTTGCTTCGTGTTTTTAAGTTTGACTGCTTAAGTATTGTGTCGGATTAAAGAAACTGTAAACTTGAATATCTGGCTCCGTCGTTGTTCTAGCTCGGCAAAGCAAGCTAAACTAGAGAGGGTACAATTTCTGGGGAAATTGTAGGGTGTGCTTGCTTGCGTTGGTTGCAGGTGGGTCCGTCCCCTTAAGTTTTTCCTTCTAGTGATATTTTCAAGCATTTAGCCTAACGTTAGCTATTCATATTGCATAATTCATTACTAGTAAGAACAGCCTTTGAAACAAGCGAACTCCCTTTGAAACAAGCTACTGTAACAATGTTGTCACTGGCAACAGTTCAGATGGAATCGCGATTCAAACAGTACCGTCTGCTAACTGAAAATATGCCCCCCAAAACGTAAATAGCTAAGTTTGACATTAATTTAGGGGGAAATGGCTAATTCAAAAGAAGTTTGCTAGAGGCAAGTTGGCTGCTGTTGCCACACAACCCTTGTGTTATCTTCGGGTCATTCTGACCCATCAGTCATTGTGACCCACCGTCGTATTGCGACAAATATACCGCATACAAAAACAAAGTGAAGCATTTTCTTTTAACTGTTGGGCTGTCTCAGACCCTCCACATTGCAAAGGTTAAAAGAAAATTATTTGTATTTGTTTTTGTATTGGGTAAAATTGGGTAAACACAACGATGGTTCGTTATGAACCTTTGGGTCATGTGACCCGAAGGCAGCACAAGGGTTAATTGATTGTTTGAAAGCGCCGGAAATGAGGACAGTTGGCTACTACACATGTCTATGCTACACACTGCCAGTGGGCGACCGAGTCTGACTCTGAGGCTAACGTCAAAACAAGATGCGGTCTCACTCAAATTAAGTGTGTACTGTCTTCAAAGGGGTCATTGACTGCAGAACCGAATTTACCTTGTCACAGTTGAATAACGACAGTTCAGTGGGTAAAATGGACATTGTCCCAGGTTTTCTAAACGTCCTTGGTAAAATGGTTCGCGCAAATGTGTCGAGGGTTGAACTGCACAGATCATCTACGCTACGGTATAGACAAACATCATGCCCGTCTAGTCAATGTTAGCTAGACTCTAGCTCATCTGCTTTTTATTAACGCTGATTTGCAAGGACTGCAAGAACAGCTAGATAGCGAAAACACCTAGACTGTAAACTAGTTTAGCTTGCTAACGCAAGAGCATAGGTAGAATGTGTGATGATTTAGCCTAGTTTATTGGCAATGGGGCTAACGTTATTTCATGTTCCTGACTGTTTCATTCAAATAAATAAAACGTGTTGTCATGTAATTCTACAATTCAAGATGCATGTTTGTCCAGATCTATTTTTCAGCAAGATAGCTAGAGCTAACTGAAGCTGAGTTAAATCACGATAGTTTGTTTGCTAAGCTGTAGTGCTAACGTTACCCACCTAAGGCGATCCTGTTTGCTTCGACAACAGAAGTGGAAACTAACGTAATAATTTCAAATGATATCTAGTCAATCTGTTGAAAACAGTGTTGTATAGACACAATAGATTTATTTGTACGTTTTTATTTCAAGTCTCCACCTTCATGTTTCAGTGAGTGTTGGTAGTGTTGCGTCTTTGCTCCGCGGCTTCATTCGTTGTAAACCAACCAATCAGCGCGCAGCTCATGTATATATTCATGAGCATACCATAAAAGGAGAAAACCTAGCGTTTTTTCCCGGGAACATTTCACTGGATGTATAAGGGGGCATAGAACAGCACCCGGGTCATTTTCAGGCCAACCAATGTTACATACCCTATTCGGAGACCTTAAGGAACAGTGTGAAATACCCCAAAAACCAAGTCAATCACCCCTTTCAATGCCACAGCTAAACTATGTCAAAAGAAGCATTCTCATTTCCGGCGCTAATGTCAAACTTATTTACGTTTTGGGGGGCATATTTTTGTATCCACCACCTGGCTGTCTTCACAATAATCATATCGTCATAACATTGCCCTCCTTCTGTTTTTTGGTTTAGAATTGACCAAACTATAAAACGAAAATACTACTATGACGCTTTCTAGGATGGCTGCCGCCTAACGGTGCGTTCACACTGCAGTGGCGCTGGGCGGCGGCTTCCAATTCATTTTCAATGAAACCAGGCGTTGACGCTCGCGTAGGGCATTGTGGGAAGGCGAGCGGAGCGGAGCGTTGCTTTCACGACCTAAATCAAAAATCCGAGATGGTAGTTCCACTCAAAATCGCTTTCTCAACAAAGCCCAATGGTTGGAATTTTTGGGGGTGGTATTTTTCACTCATAATCTAAGCTCCAACTTGCGTGCTAGAACGTCTATCACGTTGTATCCATGCGTCGTTGCTAACGTGTGCTGACGTTGTGACGTAGGCTAGCACTGAGTACCCTTTGTTGACAGAAGGCGTTTTTTGCCACAAAAAACGTAATTTCAATTTAAACCATGCAACGGAAAGTAAATAAAAATACAAGCAACTCAATCGCTAGCAAGACAAAACTTTTGACAGCGACGTTGTCTATATAGTCCAAATATTGACAGATCCTTAGGGGGGCAAAAATAAACAATAATAACTAAAGAAATATATATGTGAGAGAACAAAGGTTGTGCTCTTGCCAAAGGCAAGCACACCCAGAGATGGGCAGTATTTCAATTACTTGTATTTGAAATACACATTTCAAGACTTTTGAGTATTTTGTAATTTGTATTTGATAGGGCCGATAAAAAATCGAATGTAATTTGTAACAAAATACTTTAGAGTAGAGTAATTTTAACACAACCCTCCCCTCTTCAGCTCCGGTTGAGAGACTGTTCTCGTTTGCAGGAATAATATTCATTCTGCACAGGAGGTGGTTAACCCCAGAAATATTGGAAAAGTTAGTTGTTCTTAAAGGCAACTAAACTGGCTACTCAGTGGTTGGGTCTCAACTCACTTGTTAAGTTACCTGTTCACTGAATGAGTGTGTGAGAGTGAGTGAGTGCCTACTCTTCTTGCTTTAAAAAATCACACAAGAACATTATCAGATCATTTTGAGACAATATTGAATGAATATCAACGTTTGTAAGTTTATGGGCTGTTAAGTCCCATTAATAAAAAATATATATACATAAATGATGTGTATGTATTGATTATGTAACCTAATCAATCAAGTTGTTGTCTTTTAATAGCTTGGCTTAGTTACACTGACATTCTGTGACTGTTCTTTCTTTTTGTGGGGTTCACCAGAGCTTTGTGTACATTATATAGCCCAAACCTGAATGCTCTGCTATACCAAATTGTTAGAAAATGGAAAATCCAGAAAAAGTATTTCCTATATTTTAAATACAAAATATATGTATTGTATTTTGTTACATTTTCTGGCACCAGTATTTTGTAGTTTATTTTAATACATTCATTTGAGGGGTATTTTGTATTTTGTATCAAAATAAATTTGTATGTATTTTTGCCCATCTCTGAGCACACCCAATTAAGCCTGTTACTATTATAATGATGATGAGTGTTGCTTACTATTACTAGCTTATTGTTAATGCCCTCGTTGTGGTGTTAACTGACAAAGTTCTAAGAATATAACGACCATAACAATATTGTGGTTATCAGACATGAACATGTCAACAATCTATAATGACGCCGTAACATGCCACGATATTATAACTAATTATATTAGGCTATAATTACGTTCGTCATGCCATGAGCATAATAGCGTTCATTACAAAATGGTTACATCTGCTTTAAAATAACAGAAATAAACTCTACAAACAACCGTCATGTAGCCTATGTGTGCAACCATTTGTAAAACTTGCTATAAAGGCAGGCAACTGTAGATTATCAAGCCTTTTCTCCTTGTTCTCATTCATCTCAGGTAAATCAGCGATTTGCTGATGTTCGCTTTTGTGCTCGTCCCCTGTTCGTATCCGCGAGCACGTTTACAGGCAACTTTTCTTGACGTAAGCAAATAAATGGAGTGCTAGTTTACCCCTTTCGGATTGGTTTCGAACTTAACAAAAATCTGGAAAAATAATTCTATTAAAAAGCTAGTAGTATGAGCCAGGTTCAAGAATCAAACTAAAATTATTGGGGGAGATCGTTTTAGATATGTTGACTTGAGTTAATAGAGAAAAAACGACCGGACGAGTCAGGTAGCAAATCGGAAATGCAAATCGGCCACATTTTTACACTGATGTTAAATTGAAGGCAGTGTGAATTTCGTGGCATTTCGTTTGAATATAAAGTTGACAGTAAGCTATGGTAAGTCTGCATTATGGAAGATTTCTGTTACAAAAATAACTATTAAGCTTTCTTTGCCTGGCGAGAACAACGACGGAGTTAAGTATTCATGTTAACAGTTTATTTAAAGGGGCGATTGACTGTTTTTTGGGGGTATTTCACACTGTTCCTTAAGGTCTCCGAATAGGGTATGTAACATTGGTTGGGTTGAAAATGGCCCGGGTGCTGTTCTATGCCCCCTGATAGATCCTCTGTAATTTTCCCGGGAAAAAACGCCAGCATTTCCCCTTTTATGGTATGCTCATTAATATTTAGATGAGCTGCGCGCTGATTGGTTGGTTTTCAACGAGTGAAGCTGGGGAGCAAAAACGCAACACCGCCAACAGCACTCACTGAAACAGAAGGTGGAGACTTGAAATAAAAACGCGCAAATAAATCTATTGTGTCTACACAACACTGTTTTCAACAGATTGACTGGATATCATTTGAAATGATAACGTTAGTTGTTTCCACTTCTGTTGTCGAAGCAAACTGGATTGACTTAGGTGGGTAGAACGTTACAGTTTAGCAACCAAACTATTTCGTGATTCAACTCAGCTTCAGTTAGCTTACTCTAGACATCTTGCTGTAAAATAACCTGACAAAGATCTGGACAAACATGCATCGTGAATTGTAGATTTACATAACAACACGGGTTATTTATTTGAATGAAACAGTCAGGAACATGAAACAACGTTAGCCCCATTGCCAATAAATTAGGCTAAATCATTATACCTATGCTCTTGCGTTAGCAAGCTAAACTATTTTACATGCCTACAGTCTAGGTGTTTTCGCTATCTAGCTGTTCTTGCATTCCTTGCAAATCAGCATTAATAAAAAGCAGATGAGCTAGAGTCTAGCTAACATTGACTAGACGGGCATGGCTGATGTTTGTCTACCGAAGCGTATAAGATCCCTGTGCAGTTCGACCCGGACACATTTGCGCTAACCATTTCACCAAGAACGGTTTTGAAAACCTGGGACAATGTAGCTAAAGCATCAGCATTTACGACCGTGATCCATTTTCAATATCCTTTATACTTCAAAACGTTATTCTTTGTAATTGCTTAGAAGTAGCCTACACAGAGCAGCGCGCAGCTAAACTAGCATCGGAGATCTACGCTACCTAGAACTGGGCAAGAACACCAGTGGTCTGGATGTAAATTTTGGGGCGTGACAAAGATACAGACCAGAGCCAAAAAGGGCGGTCCCCCGTCCTACGTCACTCCGGTGGCTTTGTTGAAAAGCTAGCGTTTTACAGCCAATTTTTTTCATTTTGAGATTTGCATAGGAAAGAGGTGTCAATGGACTTTGAGGTTCACTGTATGTTCATTTTACCCACCGAACTGTCGTTATTCAACTATGACAAGGTAAAATCGGTTTTGCAATCAATCGCCCCTTTAACAACCGGCGGCGCGATGGCGACCATGTGGAGACAAATGACATGCCGTTGTGTAAATAATATAAATAACATAAGGCCATTTAGTTTGTTTGTTGTGGGTTTGGAGCTGGGTCTATACTACGCAAGCTATGATGACTTTCACCTTGATATTTTAGCGCGGATGTATACCTAGCCGAATTGCACTGTAGGGGGCGAGAACGAGTCTTCGAACCTGTGTGTATGCCTTGTGTATAAAATTATCACATCAAACGTGACGTGCTAACATGGATGCAGCTATGAATCCGCCTGGCTTGCTTCAGGGAAAATGTATTTTTAAGAAGCTTCCCAATGGAAACCTCGACAAGACTAGGGTTGTTTGCACCTTGTGCTATGCGGAATTAGTTTACAGTAGGCGTTCTTCCAGTCTCAAATACCACCTAAACGCAAAGCATCCCATAGCTAATGCGGAACATGCCGGGCCAAGCACTGATGTAGCGCAGGGGAAGAGTCGTCGTCTAACTACGATGTTTCAGTGCAACCGAGGCAAGCCCGTCAGCACAGCTCTATCAGCCAAGCTAACTAATCTAATAACAGTTAATAAACACAAGTACATCTTATTGAACATAATTAATTTTCATCACCAATTATCATAGTAGAACAGCTTTCTCAAGCAGTTTGTGATGGATTTTGGAAACAGGAGATGAGCCCCTGGTCTAATGCGCCACCTGGCTTTGAGCCTCAAAGACTTACTTTTAGTCATTATATGGGTAGCACACATATTCTGAATGCCTTCGGCGGAATTCAAGTGAGCCATTTTAATCTAGATTAACGCCAAGATTACAGTGAGATTAATCTAGATTAAAAAAAACACCTTTTCTTATTATAGGGTGTACTTCCCTATGTTAAAGCACAACCTGTATTCTCTCATTTATATTTTTTGTTGGGTGAGCTTGCCTTTGGCAAGAGCACAACCTATATTCTCTCATATATAATCTTTATTGGGTGTGACTGCCTCTGACAAGGCTCAACCTACACTCACTGGCCACTTGATTAGGGACACCTTGCTAGTAAGGCAAGGCAAGCTAATTTCAACAACAAGGCAATTCAATGTGCTTCACATAAAACCATTAAAAGCATCAAAACATAATGCAAAAAAAAACTAGATTTAAAAACAATTCAAGAACATTCAATAAAACATTACAGTCAAAAAGCAAGAAATAGAATAAAAGTTGCAGTGCAGTTTAAGAAATCAAATGCAGGAGAGAGATGCAGAAATTGATTTATATCCTGAATCTGGTTCAATTAAAGGCAACAGCAAACAGGAAAGTCTTCAATCTGGATTTAAAGGAGCTGAGGGTCTCAGCAGACCTGCAGCTTTCAGGGACCTTGTTCCAGATATGTGGAGCAGAAAAAACAGAACGCTGCTTCTCCATGTTTAGTTCTGACTCTTGGAACACAAAGTGGACCAGTCCCAGATGACCTGAGGGGTCGGGATGGTTCATAAGGTAGCAGCATATCACAAATGTATTTAGGCCCTAAACCATTCAGTGCTTTATAAACAAACAGCAGATTTGTGTGTCGGCTGCATAATTATGATAACACACTTTGTTGTTTTTCATAATCTGAGCCAGTGGAAGCATGTAGATGTTGAACATCAAAAAAGATGAAGACGTCAAAACTGTTATTTTCGGCCAAGAAGTTGTTCAGCTGTTGGAAAACCACATTTTCCATTATTTTACTTAAAAATGGGAGGTTTGATATTGGCCTATAATTTTTCATTTTTTCGGGGTCTAAACTAGCCCTTTTTAGGAGTGGTTTAATAACTGCAGTTTTTAGGGCTTGTGGGAAGACACCTGAGAGAAGGGATGTGTTTATAATTTGTAAAAGATCAGTGGTCATGGTATGAATTATATATTTTTAAGTGTGTTGGTAGAATATCCAAGCTGCAGGAGGATGTTTTCAGATGTTGTATAATCAGGGTTCCCGCGGGTCCTTAAAAAGTCTTAAAATGTCTTAAATTAAAATTCGGGTAATTAAGGTCTTAAATTGTCTTAAATTTCACGTAAAGTTGCTGTAGGTATTACATTTTTTGCCGGTGCGCTTAATGACGATGAGAAAGCACAGTGGCCCATCGTAAAACATCTAATAGTTGATTCATTTAATAGTGTGAAATGAGTCTCCGCGATTTAATAGCTGTTTACTGTACGTCGGCTACAGACGCTGACGTCAGGCTGCGTGTCGCCATTAGGCGGTTGTCGATGTGAGGTTCAAAATGCAAAGAAGATGGGGAAATGCAAATTTAACGACAAGTGGATGGAAGAGGATGCATTTAGGAGGTGGTTGGCGATACGTTGCAGCACTGCATTGTTTGCAGCACGACCTTACGACGTTAGAAGTTCAGACGCCACCTCTCAGTCGGCTATAACAAGTTTAATTTCACCGCCAGACACCCAAAAGGCAGAGGTACTGTGGGTTCTCCATACTGTGACGAGGCACAATTCATTTAAATCTAACGATGACATACATGGCGTCTTTGCTGCCATGTTCCCCGATTCGCAGCTTGCAAAGTCATTCACTTGTTGTGAAAATAAAACGGCATATGTCGCCAAATATGGCATCGCTTCATTCATCAAGAAGGAGCTATCGTGCAGCGTTAGTGATAAACCATATGTTGTCATGTTTGACGAAAGTATGAATAAAACGACAAAGAGCAAACAAATTGACCTTCATTTGCGATTCTGGACTACTGATGATGAGACTGGCACACACCACGTCATCTCCCGCTACTATGGGTCGGAGTTCATGGGTCACTCCAGAGCTGAGGACATGTTGGGTCATTTCAATGTAAGTAACGTTACGATTGTGTTTGAAATCCCATACTATTGTTCATACTAAGTGTGGTGTAAAATTGAGTAACGTTAGTGCGGTTTAAAGCTCATATGCTAGCGGTGCAAAATTCACCATTACATTTATAGGCCACACACATAGACAGCAGAGAAGGCTGAGAATACAGCAGGGACCAAGATGGCAGAATTTATCACTAAATCCAATTCCATGAGAAAAAGATGCAAGGAAAAGAGAGGGGAGTTGGTGGACCTAGACCGTGAAATTGATTAGAGAGCGGCAGAGCTACGCCTCATGTCTTGAGGAGAATTTGGGATGTTACAAAACAATGGACCTCTATTCATTAGTTTCTCTCATGAAGAGTCATGTGATAACATTTGTGTTTTCAAACAGTTATTATTTTCATTATTCGATATGGTTCCTTCATGCAATGCATTGTGTTGTTTAGTGTAATCCAAACTTATGTATGTTATGTTGGCTCTGTTCTGCATCACAAAGGAACAAAAAAGAAATAAATGAAAATGCCAACTGTGAGCTTTGATTGTTTACATCTATATTGGCCAAACAGTGTTGGAAGGGTTATTGTCAGCTATTATACTGTCTCCTAATTTGAAAAAAATGTCTCATGAAAAGTATTTTTGCAGAGTTTACACATTGCACATAATTAATAACAAATGGAAAACTTTAAGTTTTGATTTCCATTGTAGGAGGCAATAAATTGAGTATTCCAAAGAAATTATGACATTTTTGGGTCTTAAATTATATTTGTTGAGGTCTTAAAAAGGTCTTAAAAAGCATTAAATTTTACTTTTGAAATGGTGCAAAAACCCTGATAATGTCTTCTAGGCTATTTGGTTGATTGAATTAAATTGTGTCATGATATTTGAATGGATGTTATTTAAAGATGGGGACAGCACATATCCTGTGGTTGGTGTGGAGGCACCGACTGCTTTTCTAATTTTATGAATTTTGTCAGAAAGAAAGGAGGCAAATTGATTGCATACCCAGGTGGATTGGAGCGTAGCAGTTACTGACACCAGAGGGTTTGTTAGTCTGTCAACGGTAGCAAATAAGGTGCGTGTATTGTTATTGTTTTTGGTTATGATGTCAGAGAAGGACTGCCTTGCATTTCTAAGTTCCAAATTATAATTGCAAAGTCTCTCTTTATAGATATCACAGTGAACCTGGAGATTAGTTCCAGTTCTGCTCAGCTTTCCGACACTCTCTTTTCTCTATTCTGACCAGCGTGGCATTTCTCTAAGGGGATCTTTTCTTACCCGAGACAACCTTCACTTTAGTGTGTGCGATGGCATCAATAACAAGTTTTACTTTAGAATTGAAGCCATCCACAAGCTCATTGACTGAGATGCAATCAGGACAGGAATTGAGTAGGCTAGCTTCATACAGGACCCCAACTGTTCCTGGTGAGAATCAGTGGTGTCATTAGCCTTGTAGTCTGGACCCAAAATATATAAATTAACTAGAGAGGGTACAATTTCTGGGGAAATTGTAGGGTGTGCTTGCTTGCGTCGTTTGCAGGTGGGTCCGTTCTCTAAGTTTTTCCCTTCTAGTGATATTTTCAAGCATTTAGCCTACTCATATTGCATATTTCATTAAGAACACCCTTTTAAACAGCTGCGAACCCCTTTGAAACAAGCTACTGTAACAACGTTGTCACTGGCAGTATGGAATCGCGATTGAAACAGTACCGTCTACTAACTGAAAATATGCCCCCCAAAACGTAAATAAGTTTGACATTAATGTAGGGGGAAATGGCTAATTCAAAATAAGTTTGCTAGAGGCAAGTTAGCTGCTGTTGCTCCACATTTCACTGATTGTTTGAAAGCGCCGGAAATGAGAACGTTTCTTTTGACATAAAGTTTAGCTGTGGCTTGAACACAGTACTGTACTACACACTGCCAGTGGGCGAGCCGAGTCTGACTGAGGCTAACGTCAAAACAAGCCGCGGCGTCACTCAAATTCCAAGTTTTACACAAATCACAAAAATATGCTGACCCGCTGGCTATCTTCGCAATCGCCATATCTTTAAAACACTGCCCTCCTTCTGATTTTTGATGTAGAATTGACCCTGGTACGAAATTAAGAAAATACTCACCAGAGATCGACAACAGCTGACGCAATCGTCAACGGAGGCTGACGGGGCTCTCACGTAGCAAACCAATCAAAGTTTTTACAGCAACCTACATTAAAATCTCACCATCTGGCTGTCTTCACAATAGTGATATCGTCATAACATTGCCCTCCTTCTGTTTTTTGGTGTAGAATTGACCGAACTATAACATTACGAAAATACTAAACTACTGACGCTTGCATGTCTGCCGCCTAGGCAGTCTCACGGGCGACCCGCACTCGCTCAAATTACAAAGACTTTCATGACCTAAACAAAAAATCAGAGATGGCAGTTCCACTCGAAATTGCTTTCTCAACAAAATCCAATGGTTGGTAATTTTGGGGGTTGGCATTTTTCACTCATAATCCAAGCTCCAATTTGCGTGCTAGGACGTCTCTATCACGTTGTATCCATGCGTCGTTGCTAACGTGTGCTGACGTGGTGACGTAGCTAGCACTGGCTACCCTTCGTTGACTAAAGGCACTTTTTTGCCACAAAAACGTTGTAACCTCCTAAACCGTGCCACGGAACGTAAATATAAATACAAGCAACGCAATCGAGACCAAGACGAAACTTTTGACACAGGCGTTGTCTATGTAGTCCAAATATTGACTGATCCTTAGGGGGGCGAAAATAAACATTAATAATAATAATAATATATATGTGAGAGAACAAAGGTTGTGCTCTCAGCCGAAGGCTTGAGCACACCCAATGAGAGGATGGTTGGGGAGTCCTCGTGGAGGCGGGAGGAGGGAGGGGGCAACTGGCTGAGGACTTAGAGCCGCCAGTGGCAGAGGTTGAGCTGGAGGTGGACGTCGAGGAGGGATTTCAGGAGTGAAAATAGGAGTGCGGCGGGCAGTGAATTTGGTTCCAGCAGTGACCAGCTCTTTCATGTGGTCAGTGAACTCCAGGTGGGGGGATGAGGGGGAAAATAGAGAGGAGGGGGACCTGGATGAAGTATGGTGGGTGAAAGTAGGTGCTGGTGAGGGAAATAAAAACTCCTCCTCTCCAAGGAGGTGATCAATCCTTGATGATGAAGTTGGAGACTCCTCCTCTTGGTTCTCCTTAGGCGGGGGCACCCTTCCCGTGAGGTCTCTACGGCGATGCTGTGTGGTTATCTCTTGTTTAGACTCCTCTTGTCTCCTGTCCTTGGCAGTGGGAACAGATAGGTGATGCAGGAAGAAAAATAGGTTAGAGGTAAACAGTTTTACCCCTGACTTGTTCAGGCAAACTCCATTTGCCTTAAAAAGATGTCTGCGCTCCCAGAAAAGGTAAAATATTTTGATAAAATGTACTGAATAGTCAGTACATGCAATGGACAGCCATCTGTTCAGTTGAAACAGCCTGCTGAATCTTTCATCTCCTCTTCCGACTGGTGGAAGAGGAGTTCACAATATCACAGCTTCCCGTATGCACGACAATGTTTTTCACCGTGGGATGGTCAGCCACGATGTCCAAGATCTTTTCTCTCATGTTAGAGACCATATCCGTTGGAAAGCAGAGTATTTTGGTATTCTTGCTGCACATCATTCTGACATATTTTACAACATAGTCACCAACAATCAGAATCTCAGGCCCAGTCAGTAGCTTTTTATGCGGCCTTTTACGTTTACATTGATTTTCAGTACCCTGCTTTGAGAAGATAGCTGTGTCTCTAGGTCATCAGATTTAGGATCCTGCGACAATGGAGTAAATATGTTTTCAAGTTGTAGGGTTGGTTGTCTGGGAGGTGTTTTGCCGGTTTTACTTTTCCCAGCGGTTCTCGGCTGTCCAGCTGCGTGCAGGGGTTGAGAAATAGTTCTGCCTGTGTGGTAGTGCAGGCCAGCCAGTCGCATCAGAAATCTCAGGGTGCTGGGCTTTGCCTGTTAGTCGTCCTCCCACATCCTGCATCTTCGGCTTTGCATCGAGAGAGTTCCAGGTAGGACTACCATTTGAGGATTCATTAACAGCTACACAGCCCTCCTGTTTCTTGGTAGGCCTGGTTCTGCTGATTAGCCGTGTCTTAGCTTGCACTTGTCCAAGATTTTGAGTCCATGGTAAAGTGGTATCGTTCTCACACAGTCCATTTACCTCAACGTTCACTTTTAGTCGGTGGATGACTGCAATCTTCTGTAGGAGTTTGTGGTAGTCATCCATGGAGAGGGGTGGCATTGTGCTGCTACTTAGTTTTAGCTTAGCTGCTTAGTAGCCTATAGCAATTTATCTTTAAACCAGTGGAAATATGGCAATAGCCTGTTAAATCTACAAATAAATAGGGTTAGTACCAGGGATTTTCAAGTGTCCAGGAGCTGCTGCTCTAAGATTCTCACAGAAGAAAAACAAGGATTTAAGAACGTATTAGCAGATAAATGCAAACATAGGCGAGAGCAAGCAGCAAAGCGTCTGCACTCAGCGTAGGAGAAAGATGGAGAGTACCGGGTTGGACCCCTTTTTGCCTTCAGAACTGCCTTAATTCTTCATGGTATACTTTTAACAAGGTGTTGGAAACATTCCTCAGAGATTTTGGTCCATATTGACATGATAGCATCACGCAGTTGCTGCAGATTTGTCGGCTGCACATCCATGATGCAAATCTCCCGTTCCACCACATCCCAAAGTTGCTTTATTAGATTGAGATCTGGTGACTGTGGAGGCCATTGGAGTATAGTGAACTCATTGTCATGTTCAAGAAACCAGTTTGAGATGATTTGAGCTTTGTGACATGGTGCATTATCCTGCTGGAAGTAGCCATCAGAAGATGGGTACACTGTGGTCATAAAGGGATGGTCAGCAACAATACTCAGGTAGGCTGTTGCGTTTAAACAATGTTAGTACTAAGGGGCCCAAAGTGTGCCAATGATTTATCCCCCACACTGTTACACCACCAACACAAGCCTGAACCGTTGATACAAGGCAGGATGGATCCATGCTTTCATGTTGTTTACGCCAAATTCTGACCCAACCATCTGAATGTCGCAGCTGAAATCGAGACTCATCAGACCAGGCAACGTTTTTCCAATCTTCTATTGTCCAATTTTGGTGAGCCTGTGCAAATTTTAGCCTTAGTTTCCTGTTCTTAGCTGTCAGGAGTGGCACCCGGTGTGGTCTTCTGCTGCTGTAGCCCATCGGCTTCAAGGTTCGACGTGTTGTGCTTTCATTCTGCATACCTTGGTTGTAACAAGTGGTTATTGGAGTTACTGTTGCCTTTCTATCATCTCGAACCAATCAGCCCATTCTCCTCTGACCTCTGACATCAACAAGGCCTTTTCGTCCACACAACTGCCGCTCACTGGATATTTCCCCTTTTCGGACCATTCTCTGTAAACCCTAGAGATGGTTGTGTGTGAAAATCCCAGTAGATCAGCAGTTTCTAAAATACTCAAACTAGCCCGTCTGGCACCAACAACCATGCCACATTCAAAGTCACTTAAATCACTTAAAAGGTTTGAACTTCAGCAAGTTGTCTTGACCACGTCTCATGCCTAAATGCATTGAGTTGCTGCCATGTGATTGGCTGATTAGCTAATTGTGTTAACAAGCAATTAAACAGGCGTACCTAATAAAGTCACCAGTGAGTGTATATTCTCTCTCATATATATTTAGGGTTCCTCCGGTAGGAGAACCCTATTGTTATTGGTGGTATTATTATGGTTGTCCTCTGGGAGTCAATGGCAGCCCCTAGACCAGAACTGTAAAAAGTTGTGAAATTTGGCATGTTGAAACTGCAGAGCATTAGTAACTACCATACCAAACATGGGCCACTTTAGACAGAAGGTGGCGCTACAGGCCACGCCCCAATTTGCCTTTTTTCAAAGTGATGCTATTTGCATCTAGCCTGGTCCTAACCAGACCCTCGTACATTTCATTTGTACAGAGGGCCTGGGATTGCTCCATTGACAAGCGTTAACTTCCTTGAAGGCGGGTACTCTGTTGAAGTTTAAAACTATTGGATCTGCTCAGAGCCACTCTGATCTGCCATAACCAATCGCTAGCGTTCGCCTTAGCCAACTCCTTCACCACTACTGTAACGGAGCTAGCTGCCGTAGCTGGAAAATCTAACTTTTCCCGTACCCCGTGGGGAGGAGGGCCACAACATCATGGCCACCAACAAGGTGGCAAGGATTGTTCTTGCTCCGGCTTTAACTTATGGATATTCGGCAGCGTTGCCACAACAGACCGAATAGCTTCACTCGCATCTTTCTCCGCCACCATTACTGAACTACAACTCAAACTAATGCACAACATCAACGTCATCGTTCTCAGCCACTCCCTCTGTTCGCTGATTGGACCTACACATTTTTTTTTCTGAAAACCGACTATTACACCGAAATCCCAGACCTAGTACAGAAGCAAAATCTAAATTGAGCGGAAGTACGTAGGAGGGTTTGATTTTGGCCAGGCTAATTTACATTTACATTTATGCATTTAGCAGACGCTTTTATCCAAAGCGACTTCCAAGAGAGAGCTTTACAAAAGAGCATAGGTCACTGATCATAACAACGAGATAGCCCCAAACATTGCAAGCAGCCAAAACATGAAGCATACATGAAAAACCAAATAAGTGCCAAAGGGAAGAACCATAAGAGCATGCAGTTAAACAAGTTACAATTAAACGACATGAAACTCAAAAAGTGCAAGGGTGTACCTGTAGAAAAGACAAAACAACAATCAACAGTAAAATATTTCACAGCGAGTACAAGAATTTAAAACCGTCACAACTAACCAACAGGAGCAACAAGTCTCTCAATACGAGTCATTGTGATCCTGGAGGAAACTAACATCAGATCCAGCCAAGCATTCCTAAGTGCCGTTGTACTACCGGAACAAGTGCGTCTTGAGCCTTTTCTTGAAGGTGGGGAGACAGTCAGTGTCCCTGATGGAGGTGGGGAGTTGATTCCACCATTGGGGGGCCAGACAGGAGAAGAGCTTGTGTTGGGACCGGGCGCTCTTGAGCGGTGGGACCACCAGACGGTTGTCAGAAGTAGGGATGGGCATAATTAATCGACGATCGATTAATTGATCATTAAGAATTTCGTCGATTACATTATTTTTTCATCGATAAAACTAATGCGTGTTCTGTTGCGTAGTGTGAGTCTTAAAGGAATGCAATGGATTTCGCTATGTGGCAGCAATTAAACATTTTACCACACAAAGGCAATATTTGTAAAAAAAAAATTAAAAAAACGCCACAGCCCTAGCCTACTCAGTTACCGGCGAGTTTCCATGTATTTCAAAAGTAGGCTAAACATGAAGAGGTCACGGCGAAGTGTAGCGTGAGACCATTTTGACTTAAAATTGACTTTGTTCACTGCCAACACTGCAAAGCTGAGTATAAATACAACTCCTCCACGACTCAAATGATGTAGCCTACCACTTGAAGAACGTAGCCTACATCCGACCCTGGTTAGTGGCGGTGCATCCTGCTCTCGGTGTTAGCACGGAGGAGCTGCGATGCACACCGAGCAGAGAAAATTACTACGGATCTGCAAGTCCATCGAGATGGATATGCTACCGTTAAGTATTGTTGAGGGCGAAGGTTTTTATGAAGCTTTATTAATTAGCCGGAAAAAAATCGAGGGTCAGTTGTGTTTGAGCACCGGCTTCTAGCTGTCGGCTCCGCTGCTAGGAGTACAGAAAGAGTTGTTCTTCTTGTAATAAAGATCTCAATGCGGAAACACGCTGTTTTTTCTATTTCCACTGCATTTTAATATAGCCTATAAATAGTGCATTTAATATATTTTTTTTAATGATTAATCGAAAATCGATCGTTTATTCTCCCGACGATCGATTAAGACAATTTAATCGAATGCCCATCCCTAGTCAGAAGAAGACCGTAGGTGGCGGGTGGGGGTGTAAGGCTGCAGGAGAGACTTGATGTAGTCGGGTGCAGTCCCGTTCACCGCTCGGAAGGTCAGTACCAGAGTCTTGAATCTGATACGGGCCGTGATGGGAAGCCAGTGGAGGGAGATGAGGAGCGGGGTAACATGGGAGCGTCTGGGTAGATTGAAGACCAGACGGGCTGCCGCGTTCTGAATCCTCTGGAGAGGGCGGGTTGCGCACATGATCTTCAGATCAAGCCTCTTACATGCACATAATTGGGCATGTCAAAATGTCACTTAAAGCATTTAATCTACCCCAAAAGTGATTATCTGTGAGAAAATCCTTATTCCACAACTTCTTGAAAATAGGAATGGGCAGGCTAAGGCTAAAATGGGCATGTACAGCTTCACTTTGAAAGTATATCAAATGATCATTGGAATAAGCTGGTCTTGACTGATTCTGTTCTAGCCCAGCAAAATGGCTAAGATTATTCTTTTTTAATTGGCCTACCGACTTGGTTAACATCTGTTTCTAATGCGTTCATCCGAATAATGTATTGGCCTTCAAATACATCCCTATCATCTGCGATGTAATTGAAAATATGTTGTTTCTCTTCTCAAAAAATATTGTTTTACATGTTTTTATGATGAGCTTAAGAATCCTCCTAACTCTACTTGTCTATGCATTGAATCAAATCAATGAGTCGCTGTAACGATCCTGGACCCCTTCTGTCTCTATCTCTCTTCAGATATGTGTACGACTACCTGGGCGGGAAGCATGAGAATGTTTTGGATGAGTTCATTGCAACAGTATGCACATTTGGTGTCACCATCATGTGGCTAGGACCTTGCCAGGTAGTCTTCATCTGGGCTTTCTTCAACTGTTTTGGCCTCAACTTTGAACTTTGGACCGCCAAATTCTTCTCCATGGAACCGTTGGCCTCCCTAGAGGTAAGTCAAAGTTTTGAAAAGGTAAAAAAAAAATGGGGGAAAAGTTCTCAGGGTGTGGTTGAAGGGGATTCACCAATTATGGAGTTAGATTAGTTTCATAATTCAAACAAACAAGCGTAACACGATTCACAAATGTATTTCATGATTCACAAATAAATGTAACGCGATTCACAAATGTATTTCGCTATTCACAAATGTATTTCGTGATTCACAAATAAATGACCCCATTACATTTGTTTGCAACCTGACGAACACGAGTTACAAATCGGAGAACACGAGTTACAAATAGGGTTGCTAAATTCCGGGAATATTCAAAGTTGGAAACTTTCCACGGGAGTTAACGGGAATATACGGGAATTAACGGGAATTAACAGGAATAAACTGGAAATTTTGGGTTAATTTAACTGTATTTACCTTGTCATAAGCAGACATGCATGCAAACATTTATAATACAACTTTTGTGTGGACATGCATACATCCTACTGTAGCGGGGTTTGCTCGTTTAAAGATAGAAATACTTAATTTATCATAAAGTCTCGTTATTGGGGGGGGCACCACCTCTTATTTGTTTTAAGGGATAGAGGAAACCTTGTTTAATAATATTGAATAATAGCCTTCGTAATAATCAGTCTAATCTTAAGTAGTGAATTCTATGAAAGTAGAGCAGATCAGATAACGTGAGAGATACGTGAATATTATACACAATGATTTATTTAGGAAGATGTAATTATAATGAACAAATACCAGATAAGTTTATGGGTTAGTCAGAGTAGTACAGTGGCTAGATGCTAATGAGGGCGAGCAACACAATGGCTGTGTAGAGCGCGTGTGAAGGGGGAAGGGAGAGAGAGAGTGGGAGAGAGGTAGAGAGGGGAAGGTAGGCCTTCCTAGTAACAATGGACGTTCAAGGCAACTGACTTAACGAGGGTTAAGTTAAATACTTTGTAAACTACAATCAAACATCAACAATTAAATCACAACATGCCAATATGTCACAAGTAAGAAATATTGCAAATCGCAGTTACTTTTGTCGGTTTGAAGAAAGGAGTCAATCGTTATGTCCAACGAATAGAAAGCGGAATCTTTCGTCAAAGTCCCGGGCGCTCAGTGAATTTGCAGGTTGAGAGGAATAGATTAGAGGGTGACACGTCTCACCTCAGTTTAATCCTACGAACAAGCGGGGGTGATTGTACGTTTGGGGGTTTTATACTCCAAAGAAGAGGGGGGGTCCCCGTGAAGGTGACCTCTTTCATTGGTCAGTTTCTCCCCACCTGGGCGTCGTCCTGAGATCTGCCTAGGTGTGAAGTGGCTGTGGCTTTTGAGTTCCGTTATTTCAACTGTCCATGGAATGCTTAAACTTCTGAATATAACAATACAACATTCGTAAATGGTTTTGTTAGTATGGTACAATCATTTTGATATCAAGATTGTCTGACTTAACTATACCTGAAGGGAAGTTATAATCAAACCTCAATTAAACAACGTTCTAAGTAAATGAGAAAAACACATTATAACACATCAACTACTGTCATTGAAATAGTGTCCATGAGCCATGTAGTCCTTGAGAATATGTTTGTAAATCCACATAAGAAAGTTCTTCCTTATAAATCCTTTGTCTGATACTGAGGCCATGTGGCCTCTGTTTCTGACCCCATGCTGGGCCAGAAGCTTTGAAGCTTCTTCTCTGGGAGATAAGGACAAAGGGGGAAAACCCCCTTGCTCCTTGTCGGGGGTAGGGGAAAGGTGTGATGGTACGTGGTTTGTCTGTTGGCTCTGCTACACTACTCTCACTGCTGTAAAAAGTTAGTCTACTGTATAAACTTGGTATTAAAATGAACATGGCTTCAGTTTACCAAGTAATCAATATGCTAGGTAATGACAAATAGTGTTGGGAAAGTAAACTTTCTACATGAACTAGTTCAGTTCATAGTTCACACATTTTTTAATGAACTAGTTCCGTTCATAGTTCATAATTCAACATTTTTAACAGCTTTTTAAGTTTTAAGTTAACAGCTCCAAAAATATATTTTCAATATGTTGCGAGCTATAATTGAAATCTCTTATCTGTCTGCAATACCGCTCTTGGCCTCTACGCAATTCGGCGCTCTCACACTTGCCAGGCATAGGGCTGAAACATTCAGATGCAACACCGTTGACAAAGACCTTCAAAAACAACAGAACGTTTTACGTTTAGGTTTGTTTCTGGCAGACAATGTTCCCAACCAGCTGCATTCAGGGTCCAGCTGAGCTAGGCGTGCATAGTCTTGTTCTCAACTACATTTAAGTTCCCTGTTATATGCTTTTGCAAAATAACTTTGGCACTTTTTTTCTCTCAAAATTCCCCAAATTCCCGTGGAAACTTTCCGCCCCTTTGCAACCCTAGTTACAAATCGGAGAACACGAGTTACAAATCGGAAAACACGAGTTACAAATCCCTGCATTTGTGTGTGTGGATTTCCCGACGCGCTTAGATTCACAAATGCATTTTTTTCAAAAAGATATTCTCTGCAGCCTATCAAATCGTCTCTTCAAATTTTAGCCAATCAACAACAATCATCAACAACCTGCCATAATAACGGACAAAATGTCTCCTTCAGATCACGAGCAATGTCGTCTGGTAGCATGTAGGTGAAATATTGCTTGTTAATCTTATTAAACCGATTATCATGATTGAATATTCTTGAGAATGGCAGGATCCATGTTGAGTAATTTTAAGTGTTTCCTAGGCTAATGTTTAGCAAGCTAGCTGTGATTGGCTAAAATTGGAAGAGACATCTGATAGGCTGCAGAGAATATCTTTTAGAAAAAATGCATTTGTGAATCTAAGCGCGTCAGGAAAGTTCCAAAAATCCACACACACAAATGCAGGGATTTGTAACTCGTGTTTTCTTATTTGTAACTCGTGTTCTCCGATTTGTAACTCGTGTTCGTCAGGTTGCAAACAAATGTAAGGGGGTCATTTATTTGTGAACCGCGTTACATTTGTGAATTACAAAATACATTTGTGAATCGCGAAATACATTTGTGAATCGTGTTACGTTTGTTTGTTTGAATTATGAAACTAATCTAACTCCATACCAATAGCAGGGAGAGGCAAGACAGGCAAAAACAAAAGTATTTATTCTCAAAAACAGGAACACTGAGGGAATACTTACACAAACCACCACAATAAAGCGACAAGGACAGTCAAATGGAGCAGACGTATATAACCTTTACACAGGTCAGTGATCACACAATGGACAGTGTTGGGAAGGATATTTTCAAAACGTATTTCGTTACAGAATACATTCCCAAAAATGTAATTTGTGTAGGAAAGCGGCCATCAATTCCTGCTTACTAAACAGGCCTATTCTGGTGTCCCTTACAAAAAAGAAGTATATTAAAGTATACTAAAATATGGATAGTACACTTTTAGTTCACTTTTGATATACTTTTAAGAAGTATGCTTAGAAAATAGTTCACTTGATATACTTTTAAGTAGCCTATGCTTTGAAAATAGTTCACTTTTGATATACGTAAGATAAGTATGCTTTTGTAACAAAAAATGGTATACATTTCTTCTGGAGTAGGATGTAAGTTTTCTATTATTATACAGCAAAAACAGTCAAAATACTTTTAAAGTACATTACAGGTAAAACATTTTAGATCCATCTTGTATATTCTAATTATTCATGTCTAGGAAAATCTATTATGCATTGCACAGTGACTCTTTTTGGGTACTGAAGCTGTAACCTTAATTACTGCCAAAACATTTTGAAGCCCTATACTCTTATACTAATAATTGTCAATGGGAGTATTAATGGAAAAAAGCTACTTGAGAAAGAAGCTTTAGCGAAAGAAGATAGCGTGGCTCATTGGCTGGTCAATTCCCATGATGCAAGGCGGTAAATAGTGTTAAAATTTGCTGATAAGTTTGCTGTTTGTTCGAAATACAAATGTAACTTAATGAATTTCGTTTTTTAAAATGTGTCTGCGTAGAATGTAGTGTTTTGTTGCGTGGTTATTGTCATTGTTGTGCTGGTTTACTATTGTAACCATGAGTTAAATGACTTACGTTTGATCTGAAGAGCTGGATTTCTAGGCCATGAGTGCATACGCAGTATTTAGCTTCTTTCAGCTAGTAATCTGCAGTGTCACTTGACGAGGGCCCCTGTTCTCGTCAAGTGACGCAAGATCGGCGGCGTTTGAGGGGCCCCTAAACATTTAAATATATTAGTACTTCATAGTAAATGGACATTTATGAAGTTTACTTCTTGAAGTACTTACATTAACCTTTTCTAGGACCTGTTAAATTTGCCTGAAAACGCCTAAACAGCATACCCAAAGTAAATTGAAAGCTGTTCTTGAACCATTTGGAGTACATGCATGTAAATTGTCTCTTTTGAAAGCTGACACTCTGAAGTTATTTCCCCTGTTGTCAGGACCCCTGTCAGTCCTACTAGTGTTTAGTAATAGAAGCTTGAACACAAGGAAAGTGAAAGTTTCTATTTCCGCCTAGATTTTGTTTTGAAAACAGAGGCCTGAAGAGGCCTAGAGGTGGTAGGTATTGGCTGGAAGACAACATTGGACCACAGGTTGAAGCCTTACCCAATTCAAATCAAAAGTCAAACATAATACAACAATATATTCATATTTGACACGTTTTTGGAAGAGTACATCCAGGCGTTTTCTAAAAGGGCCTTTTGGAGACTCCAAAATGACCCTTTGTAACCAAGGTCAAATACTTAGGATAAAAAGGTATTATTTTTCATAATTGTTATCTCTAATGAAAGGTGGTACTTAGAACTATCATATACAACAGCTAAATCCCTAATTAGTATTACTGAAACACAAAAACTGAAGCATGAACACATTGGAGTGCTTTATCTGATTCCCAGGATTGGCGCACAAAGATATTGCGCAATCGACAACCATATTGCGCAATCGACCTTTATTTTGAAGGCTCCACAGACCCATACAAATGGGGTATTAGCATTTTCAGCTATGTCTCAGCTACAAGGCTAACGAGCTCATTTCAGAGCCCGTCAAAGCTAGTTCGAGCCAGTTGTTTAGAACGAGTGTGGGGGGGGGGGAGCCAGTTGTTTAGAACGAGTGTGGGGGGGGGGGGGGGGGGGGGAGGGCAGGACGCACAGACCTAGTTGGCTTTAGAGGGCTGTCAACGGGGCATGGAAGCTCCTATTGGGTCAATCTTGGTGTCAATCGAAAGGGGAGGGTTCAGCGGACATTTTGATGCCTTCATATCGTAAATACTCCGTTGCTAACCGGAGAAAAGAACACTTTTATGTGAACAAGTTGTTTCTTCCGTCGGCTAACTTGCATAATGAAACAAAGGATAATGGCTATTCATGAATGTAAAACATTGTATTTGGAGAATTACTTTACATGGTTAGATACTTTGAACCCTTGGGAATGTACGCAGATCAAGTTTTGATGTGTTGTTTGCATACCTGGACGACACTGAACCTTTGAGGGTAAGTAGAAACGTTTGGCTTTGGTGTATTTTAAAAAGTGGTGACTGGACAAAGACGTTGACTAAACTTGTTGTTGTGACTCGATCTTGAAATGGTCATATCTACAAGCACAAGAATCGTAGCTTTCCAATGATGTATGACATGTGTAGTAGTCTAAAAAATATATTTAGTAACATTTAGTGCGTAGTAACTGGGGGAGGAGGGGGCGCTGTTTTCAGAAAACAGGTTAATTAAAACTGCACTTGAAAGTATTCCAAAGTATACTTTGAGGTACTTTAGGAAGTATACTTCATGAACTGAAAGTGCACTACACAGGTTTCTTTAGATAGGGTGACCAGATTGGAGTTTGTGAAAAAGAGGACACTTCCTTACGGGGGGGGGGGGGGGGGGGGGTGATCAAACTTTCTTGTTCTAGTCAGTAGTCTAGCAGCAGCATTTTGCACCCACTGTAAATTTTTTAGGTAGGTAATTGGGAGGCCAGAGAACAACACATTGCAGTAGTCCAATCGGGACGTAACAAATGCATGTATTAGTTTTTCAGCATCATCCTTTGAGAGGAACCTTCGTATTTTGGCAATATTACGTAGATGGAAAAATGCAGTTCTGGTGATTTGCTTAATATGGTACTCAAACGAAAGGTCTGGGTCCATTGTGACACCTAAATGTTTTACCAGCTGGCTTTGAGAGACTTTGACGCCGTCTAGGTCTAAGGTCAGATTGGAAAAATTACTTCTATATTTTTTAGGACCGAAAATTTGAACCTCGGTTTTATCCGAATTAAGGACAAGGAAATTTGCAGTCATCCAAGCTCTCAACCTGGAAACACATTTTTCCATAGCATGTGGAAATTCTCCAGACTTTATAGACATATATAGCTGAGTATCATCTGCATAACAGTGAAAATTTACCCCAGAACTTCTAATTATGTTTCCTAAAGGCAGCATATAGAGCGAAAATAACAGAGGGCCTAGAACTGAACCCTGTGGTACTCCGTATTTTACAGTGGAGCTCCTGGATGAGCAGCCATCATAGTGGACATATTGTGATCTATCAGATAAATACGATCTAAGCCACTGAAGTGACGTACCAGAAATCCCAACATAGTTCTCAATACGTTCCAGGAGAATCTCATGATCCACAGTGTCAAAAGCTGCACTTAGGTCTAGAAGAACCAGGACAGAGATAGAGCCCGCGTCAGAGGCTAACAGTAGATCATTAACTACCTTGGCTAATGCAGTTTCAGTGCTGTGGTGGAGACGAAATCCAGACTGGAGAGGTTCATAAAGCTGATTTGTGGAGAGGTGCTCAGTGAGCTGTTGTGCCACAGCTTTTTCAAACATTTTGGAGAGAAATGGCAAATTTGAAATTGGCCTGTAGTTGCTAAGACAACCTGGATCCAGGTTTAGTTTTTTAAGGAGGGGCTTAATAATAGCTTGTTTGAAATTGTTGGGGACTTGGCCAGTTACAATAGATTCATTAATAATACTAAGCATGGGTGGTCCAATAATAGGGAGAAGTTCCCTACAGAGTTTGGCAGGGAGGGGATCGAGAAGGCAGCTAGTGGGTTTCGAGGAGTCTTATCAGCTCGATGAACGCTTCCATAGAAATAGGGTTAAAGTGAGTGCGAGCCTCAACATGCAGCATGCTTGGTATAGAGGAAAATTCAGTGTTGATGGCCACTCCTCCAGGACTAGTCTGTAGTTATTGCATAGATTTTTTGGTCAAAGAAATCTAAGAACTCATTGGGAGAGAGATCTGAACTAACACAGAGTGTACTTTTCTTAGTGAGTTTTGCAACAGTATCAAATAGGAACTTAGTGTTGTGTTTGTTCTTACTAATCAACTTAGAGAAATATTCTGATCTGGACCTGATGAGGACTTGCTTGTACTCCATTTGGCTGTCCTTCCAGGCCAGGCGGAAAACTTAGTGGTACGCCACTTATGTTCTAGCTTTCTAGTGGACCTCTTGAGAGTGCGGGTTTCTTCTGAATACCATGGAGCCAGTTTCTTGTCTTTTCTTTTCCTTGGTTTGAGTGGGGCAACAGAATCTAGGGATAGCTGAAGAACCAAATTCAGATCCCTCGTTTTAGCATTTAATGATTTATTTGGGACGTCAAGTGCTTCTAGTGCAGCGGGTAGAATATTAGCCAGTTCCAGAGCTGTGTTTGGGGTTATTCAGCGGCTAGTAGAAATATTCTGAGTGCCTCCAAGGCTCTGGCAGAGGTCCATTTTGAAGGTGACCAGGCAATGGTCTGATAATATAGGATTGTGGGGGTGGACAATGACGTCACTAATCTTGATTGCGAGTGAAGATGGGTAGGTTTGGAAACCACCTGAGTGAGACCTGTGGAATACATTAGAGCAGTAAAGGCCTTACTTAAATGATCTTTTGGGTCATCCACATGAATGTTAAAATCACCCATAATTAAGATGTTATCAGTATATGTCACAAGATCAGCACTAAAATCTGCAAATTCCTCCAGGAAGAGGGAATACGGGCCGGGGGGCCGGTATAGAGTAACTATACAAAATGAGGGAGGGGAGGCAGGAGTAGTAGCATTATTCCTTTTTAAAGTAGTTGGTGGTTTCATGCAAATTATTTCAAATGATTTAAAGGTATTTACAGATTTTAGGCTGAGGTTGAAGCTAGCTTCATATATCATAGCAACACCACCACCTTTCTTTGATACACGAGGGATGTGTGAGTACGCAAAATCCGGAGGCGATGCTTCATTCAGGGGGGAATATTCATCAGGTTTTAACCAGGTTTCGGTGAGTCCAATCAGGTCCAGGCTGCATTCAGACATCAGATCATTAATCAAAACGGCCTTTGTGGATAGAGATCTGATGTTTAGGAGCCCAACATTCCAGTATGGGTTTTTGGCAGCTTTAATCGTAGGTCATTCTTCTGAGAAGGTGGCACTGTCGTCAGAAAACTTAGTAGTAAGAGCAACGGGGGAGCAAGGCTGAATACATATTAAATTGGTATAATTCCTAATACTTAAAGGCCGAAATTTGGAGAAAGGGCGGGGGACCGACACCGTCTCAATGGGAAGAACGACATCAGCAACCTCACTGGCTACACTACAAGCTAGGCTATCGGGCCCCCAACAGCTCACAACATACCTATCAACAAACCTATCAGACTCTCTAAGAGACTGGCCCGGCTTGTTCTAGTGAGTGTCAGGCCTGCTCTAAAATAGCTTCAATATTCCTAGACAATAGAAAAGCACCTCTCCAGCTCGGATGGAGCCCATCACTTTTCAACAAGCCAGGTTTGGCCCAGAAACGAGACCAATTATCTACAAATCCTAAACCCTGTTCTGAGCAGAAGCGAGCCAACCAGCGGTTCAGGCAGGAGGACTCAGTATAGTATTACTTGATACTTTATTTCACACGGTACAACACATGATTGTAACAATTGATTTGGCATTATGGTTCTGCTTGCATCGGCTCCCTGCCGCACCCAACGGAGACACCGTCTCGACCTCCGAGCAGAGAGCAGCGACGCATTCCCCCTACGACAGGAAACAGAACCAAGGGTGGAGGCCGGGGAGGCGGAGGCAGCAGATTAAACAGAAGCAACCTGTGTCGCACTAACAAGCAGAGTGCAGCGATATCCTGATTAAATAGCCCGCCCTGCGAGGGTGTGCCCCTACTGCGTGATATGACGCGCTGCTAGTGACGCGCTGCTAATGAGCGCTATGTCTCGCGTCCCCCTGCATGAACCAGCTCCGCTTGATTAAGAGAGACAAGTCTGCTGTAGATCTCATCAGTCCCCCTAACAGGTAGTGGGCCAGAGACTATTACTCGATGCCGACACATCTTTTGAGCAAGGTCACATGCCCGAGCTATATTAACCTTCGTGACCTCTGACTGCCTCAGCCTAACATCATTGGTGCCGACATGAATGACAATATTCTCATACCTATCATCAGTGCGTGCGCCATGTGCCTTAGCTTGGGCCGAGGCAGAGGTAGCACTGCACAGTTATGTTTTGTGACTGATCACGCAAATAGCTAATTTTTTCGTTTTCATATTGGGGCTTGTGGAGGAAAAATTCTGACAGTGCTGTGTAGTTTGAATAGTCAAGATGGCGTCGTCGTCGTCATCTGCCGCTTGTCTGGGGGTCGGGTCGCGGGGGCAGCAACCTAAGCAGGGAGGCCCAGACTTCCCTCTCCCCGGCCACTTCCACCAGCTCTTCCTGGGGGACCCCGAGGCGTTCCCAGGCCAGCCGAGAGACATAGTCCCTCCAGCGTGTCCTGGGTCTTCCCCGGGGCCTCTTCCCAGTGGGATGTGCCCAGAACACATCACCAGGGAGGCGCCCAGGAGGCATCTTGATCAGATGCTCGAGCCACCTCAACTGGCTCCTCTCGACGCGGAGGAGCAGCGGTTCGATTCTGAGCCCCTCCCGGATGACCGAGCTTCTCCCCTATCTCTAAGGGAGAGCCCGGACACCCTGCGGAGAAAACTCATTTCGGCCGCTTGTATTCGCGATCTCGTTCTTTCGGTCACTACCCACAGTTTGTGACCATAGGTGAGGGTAGGAACGTAGATCGACTGGTAAATAGAGAGCTTCGCCTTTTTGACTCAGCTCCTTCTTCACCACGACGGACCGATGCAGATTCCGCATCACTGCGGACGCGCACCGATCCACCTGTCGATCTCGCGCTCCATTCTTCCCTCACTCGTGAACAAGACCCCGAGATACTTGAACTCCTCCGCTTGGGTCAAGATCTCCTCCCCGACCCGGAGATTGCACTCCACCCTTTTCCAGTCAATAACCATGGCCTCAGATTTGGAGGTGCTGATTCCCATCCCAGCCGCTTCGCATTCGGTTGCGAACTGCTCCAGTGAGAGCTGAAGGTCACGGCCCGATGAAGCCATCAGGACCACATCATCCGCAAAAAGCAGCGACCCGATCCTGAGGTCACCAAACCGGACCCCTTCAACGCCCTGGCTGCGCCTAGAAATTCTGTCCATATAAGTTATGAACAGAATCGATGACAAAGGGCAGCCCTGGCGGAGTCCAACCCTCACCGGGAACAAGTTCGACTTACTGCCGGCAATACGGACCAAACTCTGGCACTGGTCGTACAGGGACCGGACAGCCCCAATCAGGGACCGGACAGCCCCGATCAGGGAATCCGGTACCCCGTACTCCCGGAGCACCCCCCACATGAGCCCCTGAGGGACACGGTCGAATGCCTTCCAAATCCACAAAACATGTGTAGACTGGTTGGGCGAACTCCCATGCCAGGACCCTGCCGAGAGTGTAGAGCTGGTCCACAGTTCCACGGCCAGGACGAAAACCACATTGCTCCTCCTGAATCCGAGGTTCGACTATCCGACGGACCCTCCTCTCCAGAACCCCTGAATAGACTTTCCCAGGGAGGCTGAGGAGTGTGATCCCCCTAAAGTTGGAGCACACCCTCCGGTCCCCCTTTTTAAAGAGGGGAACCACCACCCCGGTCTGCCAGTCCAGAGGCACTGTCCCCGATGTCCACGCGATGTTGCAGAGTCGTGTCAACCAAGACAGTCCCCGGCTTGGGAAACCCAATTCACACACAAACATATTGAGGCAATGTGGACATTTACATAAATACACCCCTTTCAGCCATTTTGTATTGCATTTCTTATTCCATTTCACCCTACATAAAAGACACATCTGCCCACACAACTTCCATCCATGCTGTTTCCCTCTCTCCCAGCGCAGGTCATGCCAAGGCAGAAATGCTGCGGCGGCCGTATGAGGTTGAGAGACTGATGTCCAAAAACATGCCTCCCACAATTGACACATTTTAACCACAGTACTCGTTTCAAACTTTCCCCAAGATGGCTGAATATCAACAGATATTGTAACTCTTCTTGAGTTGATCTCTTTCAGTCAATGCACAATTAACAATAGTCATGTGGGCAACTGGGCTAGGGCAGAGGTCATGTTCAGCTCCTTGCCAGAATAGCCTATGGCAGTACAGCAGCCGACTCTCTGGTCCCATTAAAATACACAACATGCACAATCAGGGTGACCAACAAGATTATATTAACTGATAAACAATAACATTACAAACATCTAACTGAACAAACACAACAACTGAAATCCCTCGCACGGCTGTTGTAACCGCTGTATTTTCCACAAGTCTTTGCCTATTTGACATACTGCACTGCATGCTGGGTACCCAAGGGGCGCTGACGATGATTATCTAGCTGTGCTCAGACTGTGTGATTTGAGTATTAGCTTTGGTCAGCTTTGGGACAAAGGTTAAGAAATGGTTGACATTTTAAGGTGAAAGTGCACATGGTATTTCAGAATGATGTCGTCCTGTTTAACTAAACAGATAATCAAAATTACAGGCCAAAAGACTGGCTGAATTTGAACCTGTGACCTTGCTCCTTGCAGTGCACTGTCTTAGCCTACTGAGCTATTCTCAGTGTTGAGAACCATTGTGGTCAGTTACTCTATAGAAAAGTAAGCTATTTGTCCTGTGAATCAGAATCAGAAGAATCAGAATGGGTTTTATTCGCCATGAAAGTTTGCACAGACAAGGAATTTGCTTTGGCAGGAAGGTGCAAACATTAAACATATAGGAATCTAAAATTTAAGTATGAGGACTAACTATATTAAGGGTACATAACTAGCAAACTAAGGGTACATAACTAGCAATGGAATTAGATTTAAAAAAACTATACAATAAAATATAAAATAAAATATAAGTACAGTAGCAGTAATTTACAATATAAAAATACAAATATTACAAAAAATACAAATGGTACAGGATTGTATTGTCCAGTGCAAAAAGTGGTGTTGTTGTGTGGCAAGCATTATAAGATTTGGCTGAAGTTTAAACAGCTGTAATTCAGTGATCTTTTGAAATATCAAGGCAGGGGCAGGCAGGCAGGGGCAGGCAGGCAGGGCAGGCCAGCTGGATGAAGCTGTCCTGGGGTCAGGGCTGAAGAGAAGCTGTCCAGCTAGAGAGGGGTAATCCAGCAAGGGGTCTGTGTTGATCTCAGCATCCTCTGTTGCATCCTCTGTTGAGCAGGCCTCTGCATGACCCTCCAGACCTGTCAAAGTGAAGAAAGGGTCCATGTCAGTTGTGAAAAATGAAGCTTTTCCCATCTACACTTGATACAGACTTCAGTTTTGACTGTGAATTGCAGTGGCATTACTTGAACTTGAATTCAAATGTGTTGACCTGATGGAGACCCATGCAAAGTCACTCAAAACACAGGTTCGATTTCACGCTCTGGCAAGAGTATTTAGCTCTAAACTGGTCAATATATACACATCTGACAAAAGACCAGCTCGACCTTTGCCTGTAAACAGTGATTCTGACTGTCAGAGACCTTTAAATAGCCTGACTTACTGAAATTGGCAAAACTAGCCTGGCTAACGTAGGTCACTTTCTCAGGGAATATGACGAATGTAACAGGCTCGCCTTGAAAAATCAGATATACTGGCTATCTTTAGCAGGCCCTTGTTTACAAAAAGCAGTCCTCCCTGACGTTTTTGGTGTAGAATTGAGTGAAATACAAAATTGTATACACACTGCCAGTGGGCGAGCCTAGTTTGACTCTGAGGCTAACGTCAAAACAATGTACCCCCGGGACGCAGTATCACTCCAATTGCAAGTCCACAAAACACAAAAATAATCGGAGCATCTGGCTAAAAGCACAATTCCCATATCTCCTAAAGGCTTCCCTCCTCAACCTTTTTCGTGTAGACCTAACTGTAAAATGGTGAACTTATGAACATGATGCAACCAAAACATGGCTGCCGTCTAAGCCTATGCGGCCTCCCTGGCCCATAGGCTTATTACAAAGACTTTCACGCCCCAAATCTTGGAATTGCTTTTTGTCCTAAAGGCTGCCCTCCTCGACCTTTTTGATGAACAATTCGCCGAGATGCAAAATGATTCACTAATTAAAAACACAGAGGAAAAAAGCTAGAGCTACAGTAGCTACTTTTCGAGTTCGGTTTTCCGTCACTTCAGACTCACGATCTAAAGGTCTAAAAGTGCTAAAACCTTCACCATAATTCAAGAGTGCTGTACTTTCACGAACCAAATCATTGATTCTAGCTTAAAATGTGTGAAAATAGGACTTACCGAACGTGGCTGCCTCCAACACGGCTATCAAGCGATTTCAGTTGAAAACGACAATGGCCGCCGAAAAATAATTTATATTCGTAACGGCGAGCTGCGATTGGAAGCTAAATGAAACAGGGGCTAAAAACCGAGGGTGGGGGCTTGGTCAGCACATAATTTCCAGAAAGTATGTGTGTGCGTCTCGCCAAACTCGCTCGTGTGTCAAGGGGCAGGATGAGTGTGCGCGCGCTGTGGAGCCATTCAATTGAATTCAATCATATATTCACATATCAAGGTGAAATTGCGTATGGTACTTCAGAATTATGTCAACTTGAAGGCAGTAACGTTTGAAAAACCATCAGTCAAAATTATATTTGATTTATTAACAAAATGATATTGTGGCAATGTGGACATTTACATAAATACACGTCTTTCAGCCATTTTGTCTTGCATTCCTTATTCAATATTCAATTACTTATGTGATTGTTTTATCTGTAAATTAAATGTATGCTTTTTCAATGACTGAATTCATTGAAATAAAATGTTTTTTTCAGAATTTCTTTGATTTGAATATTTTTTGGGGTAATGCGTCGTGTAGGTCTTAAATTTAAATCTTTATGGTCTTAAAATGTCTTAAGGTCTTAAATTTGACTTACTGAAACCTGCAAGAACCCTGAGTGTACTTATTTATATACTATTTTTGTACTAAGTAAACTGAATTGGCCCACTTTTTAGGTCATTTAGTACACTTTAAAGTACACTTATAGTGTATTTGAAGTTTACTTTTGAATATTGTAAAGTAGCCTGTGTAGTGCACTTTTAGTTTATGAAGTATACTTCCTAAAGTACTTCAAAATATACTTTGGAATACTTGAAGTGCACTTTCAATAAGTACGTAATAAGTACTTAAAGAAGTAAACTTAATAAATGTCCATTTACTATGATTTACTATAATATTTATATGTTTAGTGGCCTCTCCAACGCCACCGATCTTGCATCACTTGACGAGAACGGGGGCCCTCGCAAAGTAACACTTATTATTAGCTGAAAGAAGCCTGTGTATGGTCTCATGTTGCTTTAATCCAGCTCTTCTTATCAAACGTAACAGTCATTTAACTCATGGTTACAATGGTAAACCAGCACAACAATGACAATTACCACGCAACAAAACACTACATTCTAAGCAGACATAATAAAAAGACTAAATTCACGAAGTTACATTTGTATTTCGAACAAACTGCACATTTATCAGCAAATTTTAACAATATTTACCGCCTTGCATCATGGGAATTGACCAGCCAATGAGCCACGCTATCTTCATTTTTTCACGTTGTTATTTTGTTCTAAGAGTCAGTTTGACAGTAATAACCTTCAAATGCATAATGCAACCCTTCTGTCTGCTTCTTTTTCAAGTAGTTTTTTCGTTTTTTCCATTAATACTCCAATTGATAATTATTAGTATCGTATAAGAGTATATGGGCTTCAAAATGTTTTGGCCGTAATTAAGGTTACAGCTTCAGTAGCAAAAAAAGATTCAATGTGCAATGCATATAATATATTTTCCTAGACATGAATAATTAGAATATACAAGATGGATCTAAAAACTGTAACTTGTAATGTACTTTAAAAGTATTTTGACTGTTTTTGCTGTATACTAAAAGAAAATGTAGCCTACATCCTACTCCAGAAGAAATGTATACCATTTTTTGTTTCTAAGTATACTTATAAGTATATCAAAAGTGAACTATTTTCTAAGCATACTTCTTAAAAGTATATCAAAAGTGAACTAAAAGTGTACTATCCATGTTTTAGTACACTTATAGTATACTTTGATAGACTTTTTTTTGTAAGGGTAATGCCAGAACACACCAGCTGTAACCTGGTTGGAAGCCTTGTGACTGAATGTATCAGATAGCCTTGTTTAAAACTGTCAGTCGCAGACATCTGCGAGAAGAACGCCAATCCAAATGTTGTCAAGGCATCATGTTCACTAGAGCAAGATAGTCTACAAAATCCTTATAATTACAACAGTGTGATGTTTTTTCCACAACAATGCCTCTCCTCAGGTTGGCTCTGGCAGTCCTGCACTGTGCCTCATCCCCACCGCTCCTCTCCTTCAACAGCACTTTGACTTTTTTTGTCCAGGGATTCTGGTTACGATACACCCGGATGCGCCTGTCCACTGTGACAGTATCGACACAGTGTTTGATGTAGCACAGAACAGTTGAGGTGTACACTGGAAGTGTACACCTCAATTCAGCAATTCAATTTAATTCAATCATATTTTGACATATCAAGGTGAAATTGCGTATGGTAAGGCATGTATACCAATTTTCAGGCATTTTGGAGTTATGGGGCGCTGGGGAAATCATGTAGACTTTGGGCGTGGCTTATAGCGCCACCTATGGCCGCACATGGGCCACTAGCCATCTGGGAGTAGTGAGTGTTGTATCATTGGACCAAATTAGAAAAAATCGGGTCAAGGACTTTTTGAGCTATTGAGCCATTTCACGGAGAAGAGGAAAAATAATAATAAGAATACTAACAAAAACAATAGGTTTCCTCCTACCGGAGGAACCCTAAATATAGCTGCAGGCAGCAATGGCGGGTTCCTCCTCAACATTGCAAACCATTACAAAATTGATATGACATGTATTTCATAAATGTACACAACATTTCAAGACAATTGGATCAATGTCAGATTTTAAGGCATTTTTTGAAATTCTTCACAAATTTTCTCTATAGAGAAATCCATGCTGCTGACATTATGCATTCTTAAGACTTTTTTTTGTTCCCAATGAGCAATAAGGCATGCGTACCAACTTTCAGACATCTTGGCTTGACGGGGTCAAAATGCCACCCTTTTGAAAGTGACAACTTTGAAGTGTGTTCTGTAAGGCCACCTGTGCTCTGGTCAGGCCCATCATGCAGAGATCCATTCTTTAAAAGCTTTGACTCAGGACTGGGAATGACATCACACCTGAGTTCAGGGTTGCCAGGTCTGGCAAAGATTTCCAGCCCAACGAGTGCTCAAAACCAACCCAAAATGCCTGAAAAGTAGCCCAATATTTGTTGGGTGTACAACAGAGGAGTTACCACATTTATTCAATAGATGCCTCCATAGTTAAAATATAAAAATGACTGGTGGATTAATATTTTCCTTTTTTTCTGTTATCCTCACGTTTTATTGGTTCATTACAACAAATACAACAACAAATTTAACAAATCTAACAAATTTAATCATGCGGTTTCCTATCACCACCGAACAGAGACATGGAGCAACAATTACTTTATGAAAGTGAGGTGACAAGTGTGTGAAGGTTATGGACTTATCTCGCTCTCCCACACACTTTCCCCATCCATGCTATTTCCCTCTCACCCAGCACACGTCACCCTAAGACAGAAATGCGGCGGCCGCACTAGGTTTAGAATTAGCCCAAAAATCTGGCACCCGTTATCTATACATTTTCACCCGTGGCACTCTTTTCCAAGATCCCCGATTTGGTTTGAAAACCGTGAACATTGAATCTCTGCCTGAGTTGATCTCGTTCTAAAATCTCAGTCAATGCAGAATTTACAAGAGTCATGAGGACAACTAGGATAGGTCCGATACCACATTCAGCTGCTTACGAGTGTATCTGGTGGTATAGCTACTTGGTTGGAACTAACTGTTGTTTACACATTCATATTCAAATTAAACACAAACAACAAGAAAATGTGCATGCTGGCTGACAAAGCCACCCTCCTAATTCCATTCACTCTCATTTCCATAGCCATTGTGGTCTCAATTTAGCATAACTACATATGTGTCCTACTCAACATACATACCAAATTTTAAGTCAATTGGAGTCATGGTTCATAAGAAGATATTTGTACGTTTTTCAAAATGTTCACCGTACATGGCGGACTGTATGGGTCCCCACTGTATGGTTTCCCATGATAAATAAGCATGTATAGCAAGTTTGAGACATTTTAGACTGATGGGGTAGAAATGCCATCACTTTGAAAATTGACAATTGGGTCGTGGCCTGTAGCGGCACCTATGGGCAGTGGTGGGCCATTTGTGGTGTGGTAGTTACTCATGGCTTATACTTTCAATGTTCCAGAACTTGGACAATTTTTTATTATTGCATACAAAATCGGAAATGCAATTACACCAAGGTCAAAAGGGCCTATGCTATAAAACCAAGGGGTCTGGGTGGGGGCATGGTCAGCCTACCCTTTTCAGAAAAGCTTGGATGTGTGTGCGCCTTACCAAGCTCGCGCGTGTGTCAAGGGAACAGAATGTGTGTGTGAGAATTTGGAGCACGTGCGCTGAGGAGCATAGGGACAGAGGATTTTGGAAAAAAGCCCTTGCAATTAGCCAAGCAGGCCTATTTCAAATATTCACAATAAATCTACTTTTCGTCTTACATTCAACTTGTTCTCAGATTTGTGTATTAAACATTCTCAAGTCTTCATATGAACTGGTGATTGAATCAGAGTATCAGTTTTTTACCGGCGGATGTGTAAATCAATATTTCAGCATTAGCAATAAATTAAATTTCCTTTATTTCAATCCATATTGAAGATATTAAGTTGCCTTTGCACATGGTAACATGTTGTAGTGTTTTCCTCGTGACATACCAAGTTTGGTGTTGATATCTCAAAGATTTGGTGAGATATGACCCAACTTCCTGTTTGGTTGCTTTGCTGCCAATTTTGATTGGCTCTACCGGACAAACGGTTTTGAAAATCAAGATTCCATTGATAACTTCAGTAAGGGTTGCTGATTCTGGGGAAGATTGGACAAACATTGTAGGAGGAGAAGCGAAAAAAATGGATTCCTTAATCTTTATTGTACAGAAAAATCCAATATGGCGGCCGTTATAGGTTCTTGAGGCTTTTTTGTTCCTCATGAGCAATAAGGCATACATACAAAATGTCAGAATTTTGGGACAAATGGGATGCGACTGGCATCACTTTGAAAATTGTCAAATTGGGGCTTGGCCTGTAGCTCCACCTTCTGTCTAAAGTGACCCATGTTTGGTATGGTAGTTACTAATGTGCTGCAGTTTCAACATGCCAAATTTCTCAACTTTTTACAGTTCTGGTCTAGGGGCTGCCATTGACTCCCATGGAACCAGCATTGTAATAATAATAATACCACCAATAACAATAGAGTTCTCCTACCTGAGGAACCCTAATAATAAGAAAAGGTACAAACACTTAAGGTGGCTTCGCAGCTTCGCAGATTCGCTGCTCGGCCCCCAATTAACACATAAAACACTCAGAGACTGCAGGTAGGTCTGTTCTGATATCTGCAATTGATTTAGCTAGTGTTGCTGTTGTTGCTAAATTCAATAAATACCCCCCAGTCTCAAGCAGAGAAGACTGATGATTTTCTCACGATTTCAAAGCCTAATTTAACATACTTGTCAATGTTCTTTTTTCATTCGAATTTGGATGGGTAGTTAACAACACATTCTTCTGTGGTGTGATGAACTTAAAACTAATTTTCAATTCCACTTTACAGCATCTTTAACACAATTTAACACAAATGTTCAGTACATTTAAGATGTGGTAGCCTGGTTTGTAGCACTCGAGACCCGTCTCAAGACCACTTTTTGAAGGTCTTGTCTTGGAATCGACCGCAGTTTTGTCTCGGTCTTGGACAAAGAGGACTCTTTACCCAAGGAGGATTTTATTTCGAGAATGGTCAAGAACAAGATTGTTTAACACTAGAACTACAACAGATTAGCGAAGGCACTCAAGACTGCTAGCAATTTTTTGTACAGACAATTCAAGTTGCTAAGCAACCATCAAACATGGGAAAGATTTACCACGTTAAATCCTGTGCAGTCAATATGACTGTGCATGGTAGTTAAAGGTGTAGTATAAATCATTATATTTTCTTTGTCATTTGTGTAATTTATATTATAAGACATTATAAATGAAAAGGCCATTTTAGTCAAAGTCAGGAACCAGCAGGATTGTATTATTTATTCTACAATGTATTGAACATTTAAATTTCAAAACTGTCAAAATGAGCCCTGGTCTTGGTCTTGACTTGGTCTCTGGACCTCTCTTGGTCTTGTCTCTGTCTCGATGCACATTTTGGTCTTGGTCTCGGTTAAGGTGGTCTTGACTACAACACTAGTGGTAGCACCAATAAATGGATAAGGATAAGGCATCTTCCCAGTCTTTTCTAGTTCTTTCCTCCCCAGCTATCAGTGCATTAAATTCAATCAATGAGTCCCACCGCTCATTTGCATCACAGTAAGTGAACACGAAATGTTGTAAGGCCAACAGAGCAAGAGTCTCATTTTTGATAGTGGAGTAGCCTAGGCCTATAGGCTATGGATATTATAATAATCCCCCTCCAAAAATACAAAAGAAAGTTCCAAAACAAATAAAACAATATTAGGCTATATGGCCTTATTTTGCGGTAGTCAGTAGAAGACCTAATGTAAACCTTCCAACTGTTCGTCTGGTCTAATGCTTGTGTACAGGCCTTTAGTGACCAAGTCTCTCCACTCCAGCCACTCCAAATGTTGTCGCCCTTTTAAATTCGAGGTGGACGGGCTGGTCTTAATCATCCCGTTTCCTATTACTATTAATGCTGGTACCTGAAGGGAGAAATTGGGTTGTAGGCCTCTTAGGCCTACTGTTTTGTCCATTTTAGGTGTAAGGACCAGAATAAGGTAAAATTAATTGTTTTATGTCTTTTGGAATAATAAAATAGCCTAATGGTATTACAGATACACAGGCCCTTATCCTTTACATTTAGTGGTGCTACCACATCTTAAATGTGCTCAACATTTGTGTTAAATTTGTTTTACATTTATTAAGCAAATTAACAATTTAAAGACTCTGACTCAGTGGTGCGCTTCAGGCTAAAGCCCTATTTGCAAATCTTCATTGCATTATTTTACTGAATCCCGTTGAAAATGTCTTGCAAATATGTAGTTGAAAACTACAGAAAACTTGAAGGCAAATCAAAATGTTATTCGCAATACTTCTGACCTAGTTGAGCCCATAAAACCTCTAGTGACAAAATATTTCAGTGCAGGGAGTCTTTAAGAATAACCAGAGCCATAGAAAAAGAGAGTTGCGACACCATAGACTCCCATTGTTATCGAGGAATGCGGAAGTAAAGCGTGTCACTTGCGAACTATAGATCAAAACATTGTATTTTCCACCGTTCAACCCCATTCATTGTCAGTGTCTCCGAAGCAAGTCAGCTACTAAATTGATGAAAATCCTGCATTTTTTTCATATTTCAACCACCACATATCAATTGTTATTAGTAGTATTTTATATAGCCAGCTTTAGTTAAAGTTTATCGTAAGATATAGCTTGTTAGATTATAAATGCAGTTAGTTAGTTTTTTACCATGAGTACCACCTTAGAAATGATGTGGCTCTCCAAGTACCACCAGAATTAAAATAAAGTAGCGTAGGCCTGTAACTACATAAAGATTACACAGAAGGCATTAATTGGGTGTGCTCAAGCCTTCGGCGAGAGCACAACCTTTGTTCTCTCACATATATATTATTATTATTATTAATGTTTATTTTCGCCCCCCTAAGGATCAGTCAATATTTGGACTACATAGACAACGCCTGTGTCAAAAGTTTCGTCTTGGTCTCGATTGCGTTGCTTGTATTTATATTTACGTTCCTGGCACGGTTTAGGAGGTTACAACGTTTTTGTGGCAAAAAAGTGCCTTTAGTCAACGAAGGGTAGCCAGTGCTAGCTACGTCACCACGTCAGCACACGTTAGCAACGACGCATGGATACAACGTGATAGAGACGTCCTAGCACGCAAATTGGAGCTTGGATTATGAGTGAAAAATGCCAACCCCCAAAATTACCAACCATTGGGTTTTGTTGAGAAAGCAATTTCGAGTGGAACTGCCATCTCGGATTTTTTGTTTAGGTCGTGAAAGTCTTTGTAATTTGAGCGAGTGCGGGTCGCCCGTGAGACTGCCTAGGCGGCAGACATGCAAGCGTCAGTAGTTTAGTATTTTCGTAATGTTATAGTTCGGTCAATTCTACACCAAAAAACAGAAGGAGGGCAATGTTATGACGATATGACTATTGTGAAGACAGCCAGATGGTGAGATTTTAATGTAGGTTGCTGTAAAAACTTTTATTGGTTTGCTACGTGAGAGCCCCGTCAGCCTCCGTTGACGATTGCGTCAGCTGTTGTCGATCTCTGATGAGTATTTTCTTAATTTCGTACCAGGGTCAATTCTACATCAAAAATCAGAAGGAGGGCAGTGTTATAAAGATATGGCGATTGCGAAGACAGCCAGCGGGTCAGCATATTTTTGTGATTTGTGTAAAACTTGGAATTTGAGTGACACCGCGGCTTGTTTTGACGTTAGCCTCAGTCAGACTCGGCTCGCCCACTGGCAGTGTGTAGTACTGTCTTTAATGCCACAGCTAAACTTTATGTCAAAAGAAACATTCTCATTTCCGGCGCTTTCAAACAATCAGTGAAATGTGGAGCAACAGCAGCTAGCTTGCCTCTAGCAAACTTATTTTGAATTAGCCATTTCCCCCTACATTAATGTCAAACTTATTTACGTTTTGGGGGGCATATTTTCAGTTAGCAGACGGTACTGTTTGAATCGCGATTCCATACTGCCAGTGACAACGTTGTTACAGTAGCTTGTTTCAAAGGGGGTTTGCAGCTGTTTGAAAGGGTGTTCTTAATGAAATATGCAATATGAGTAGGCTAAATGCTTGAAAATATCACTAGAAGGGAAAAACTTAGAGGACGGACCCACCTGCAACCGACGCAAGCAAGCACACCCTACAATTTCCCCAGAAAATGTACCCTCTCTAGTATTAATAATGATTTATTGTTCACGACTGAAGCAACTAAGTGTAAGTAAACCCATGTATTGTATTTAAAACGTGACAATACTAATAACTGATCTGCATCAAAACATAGGCCTACCCAGCAAATGGGGATATAAAATACCAGTCAATCTAGTGAGGTTTAACAAGTATATATTGTACTGCATCAAAACATGAATATTCAAATACTGGAGTCAAACAAAATAAGCAATTGCCTTGCATTAATCATTCACAGAGATAAATTGAACATTGAAAATTATGAAAAGTAGACCCTACTGTGATATTCTCAAGTAATGCATTCAAATGGAATGTAGGCTACTTATAAGAATAATAATAAAAATAGAATAGAAATTGGTAATGACGACGACTGGGCCTATCATGCTTAGTGAGAGGGGTGTGCGTGGCTCTATGAACAGAGTGCTACGATGTCTGGGTCGATTGTGGTTAGCTTTAGCCTCAGACTTGGTTCAGCATCCAACCTGCTTCTATATTTAGTCACAATAGAGGCGAGAGAAGAGAAGCCTTTCTCGCATAAATAAGTGGTGGCGAATGGAATTAGAAAGCACACGGCCTTGTCCGAAAGCACCGGATATTCGCTGCGTCGCTGCATCCAAAAGTCCAGCAATGTCTGGCCTCTGAAGGTTGACTTCAATGTGTCACAGGACAGTTCAATTAAAAGCTCCTGCTCAAGAGCCGATAGTTTCTCCTTCAGGACGTCAGAAGCCTTAAGAACAAACGGATTGCGCATCCATGTATTCCCCTGCACAATCGCAGGGAAATATTCGGCGAACTGTTGTCGGAGAGATTTCAGGTGCTCAGCAATGTTGTCCCTGACTTGATCAGCGAGCCTGAGGTCATTGTCAGAGAGAAAAGTCTCCAGATTAGGGGAACGCTGACACATCACCAGTCCTTTTTATTTCGAATAATTCCAGCTTTTTCAGCATTGCACTGATTTTGTCCTGGACATCAAAGGCACTGGTAGAGTCCCTGTAGTCCCAAATTCAGCTCATTCATACGGGAAAAAATGTCAGACAAGTAGGCGAGCTGACTGAGCCACACAGTGTCATCTAAAAGACCTGATGCAGGAAAGTTTTTGTCCTGTAAGAACACTTGGACCTCTCTGTGCAATTCGAAAAGCCTGGACAGCACCTTCCCTCTTGAGAGCCATCTTACATTTACATTTATGCATTTAGCAGACGCTTTTATCCAAAGCGACTTCCAAGAGAGAGCTTTACAAAAGAGCATAGGTCACTGATCATAACAACGAGATAGCCCCAAACATTGCGAGCAGCCAAAACATGAAGCATATATTGTGAAAAAACAAATAAGTGCCAAAGGGAAGAACCATAAGAGCATGCAGTTAAACAAGTGACAATTAAAAAACAAGAAACTCAAAGTGCAAGAGTGTACCTGTAGAAAAAAAACAACAATCAACAGTAAAATATTTCACAGCGAATACAAGAATTTAAAACCGTTACAACTAACCAACAAGAGCAACAAGTCTCTCAATACGAGTCATTGTGATCCTGGAGGAAACTAACATCAGGTCCAGCCAAGCATTCCTAAGTGCCGTTGTACTCCTGGAACAAGTGCGTCTTGAGCCTTTTCTTGAAGGTGGGGAGACAGTCAGTGTCCCTGATGGAGGTGGGGAGTTGATTCCACCATTGGGGGGCCAGACAGGAGAAGAGCTTGTGTTGGGACCGGGTGCTCTTGAGCGGTGGGACCACCAGACGGTTGTCAGAAGAAGACCGTAGGTGGCGGGTGGGGGTGTAAGGCTGCAGGAGAGACTTGATGTAGTCGGGTGCAGTCCCGTTCACCGCTCGGAAGGTCAGTACTAGAGTCTTGAATCTGATACGGGCCGTGATGGGAAGCCAGTGGAGGGAGATGAGGAGCGGGGTAACATGGGAGCGTCTGGGTAGATTGAAGACCAGGCGGGCTGCCGCGTTCTGAATTCTCTGGAGAGGGCGGGTTGCGCATGCTGGGAGACCGGCGAGCAGCGAGTTGCAGTAGTCCAACTTTGAGAGGACAAGTGCTTGGACTAGCAGCTGGAATGCTCAGACAGGTATCTCCTGATCTTCCGGATGTTGTAGAGGGTGAATCTACATGACCGGGAGACCGCAGCAATGTGGGTTGTGAGGGAGAAAAAGAATGAGTCGTGCTAAGCTACCAAAAAAAAGTTTGTTGCTGAAATTCCAGTCGATTGTCGATGCGTCTGTTTTATGCAGAACTAGTTTCTTCAGAGCGTAATAGGATTTTGGTGGCACGGTTCGACACGTGATCGTTCTACACCAATAAGGTATCTGCTTTTTGTCAACATAGATGGATATGGTTGGCAAATAGAGGATGGGACCTTGCACGTTTAAGTGTTTCCTCTATGTTTATTTTATCAGAAATAGGGCTGTACAAAATTTTAGGACGTCTATGTGATCGTAAGAGTGCATGTTGGAGAATAGCACGGATACGCGCTTCACACCGCAGTTGAGATTGTGCGTCTCTGAGAAGTCAGTTAATTTAAGCCTGTTAATTTAAGCCTGTTATTTTATTAGTCTATAGTTCTTGCTAATCAAGTTAACTGGTGATCTTCGTTGTTTGTATCATTCCCCTGCTAGCTAAATTGCACATGTCTGTTGATTCGATAGCGATTGCTGCCTTTGCTTACGTTTGTATTTTCGGTGCATTACTATGCAGAAGTTTTAATTAATAAATAGTGGGTTTATTGTTATTATTTGCTACAGAATGCTTAGCCTATCAAGCTCAAATGAAGCAGAGAGTGTACATGCTTTCGAGTACCTTAATCGATAGGCTACTGACCAACGTCAATTATTAATACGTCAATTAATAATTGGCAGCATTTATGCCATTTAGAACATACTTTATGAGTGGAAGGTCTCTAAGTAGCCTAACCTTATTGCTTTAGGGGAAATAGTACGAAAATATGTGAAATATTACATTAGTTATTAAACTAAACTCCTCAAAAAAAGTTCTGAAACGTTATTTCGGTCGAGTGTTTTATATCGTTGGAAAGCCTGATTAGTCACCTTTACAACGAGGTACAACTTGTAAGGATCGTGCATTCGTGGAATGAGCAACACAGCTAACCGTGTGGGTAGCGGCCCAAAATCCTCTGCAATATTCTTCTGTTGGTATTCACTCTCGGGACCAGACTTATGTCGTTGTTGTAACATTCAATTCATTCATTCATTCTTCCACAAATGAAAACACTGATCAACCATAAAAACAATTGTTATGAAAAATATGAAATATGATATATAAAACTGTACAAAACAGAATAAGGAATACCAGATTAAGGACATTCAGTCCTCACTGTCAGTGTCAGGACAGTCATCTTCCAGTTCCTCAGTTTCTTTTGTGTTGGCACAATTACAACAACGACATAAGTCTGTGCAACACAGTCCTGCAGAAAAACATGAACATCTGCCCGTATCACAGGCACTTTTGCAGCCGCAGTGTATCACATGCAAAACACTGTCAGGGGCTGAATTTCTGTTACGTGCAAGGTCCCATCCTCTATTTGCCAACCATATCCATCCATGTTGACAAAAAGCAGCTACCTTATTGGTGTAGAACGATCACGTGTCGAACCGTGCCACCAAAATCCTATTACGCTCTGAAGAAACTAGTTCTGCATAAAACATAGACGCAACGATACTGGAATTTCAGCGACAAACTTTTTTTTGTTAGCTTACAAAAAAGCTAAGCCTGACTAAGCTAACAAAAAAAAGTTTGTCGCTGAAATTCCAGTCGATTATCGTTGCGTCTAAAAAAGAACAAGTCGTGACTTGTTCTTTTTTATGAGATAAATATTGTGTAGATGCCAGACTGTGGAGCGGGTATCATTTTCTAAAATACTTTTTGTGGTTCACCTTGCGGCCTATATCCTTGAGACAAAGTTTTAGCTCAACACAAATGGATGAAACAAACTGGTTACTTACAGTCAAGATGGCAGTCACGAAGTACACTCAGTAAGACACTATTCGCACTATCTTACTTCTGTATGCAACATAAGTTGGACATGCTCGCTGCCCATCTCATCACAGAGAACATTGAATAGGCGAGAATGCATCAGTCTGGCTTTGATGAAATGTACAGCTTTTACAGCTGTGTCTAAGACAGCCTTAAATTCTACGGGCATTTTCTTCACTGTGAGAGCTTCGCGATGAATGCTGCAGTGAGTCCATTGTACATCAGGTGCCACCTCGCGGATTCGGGCCACCACTCCGCTGTGGCGACCTATCATGGTCCTTGCGCCGTCTGTGCAGACTCCGACGCACTTTTTCCAGTCTAGTCAGTCTAGTATTCATATTCAGTGAACTGCGAACAGGTGCGCGTGTCAGAAGGGAGCGCGAGTGCATGGAAATATTAACGCGAAGGGCCTTGCATCACCAGTGCAGACCACCATCAGAAGCTGAAAGCACTCCTGGCCTCGGCGATTTACCTGACTGAATTTAGTGAATGATGGTTTCAATCATTTTTATATTTTCTGGAATATCTAAGTTAAATTACCCAGGAGCTCTGTTGACAGACTTAGCTAACGTTAGCTACAGCTTGATGAATTGAGTCATTGAACACAGCAGGAGAGAACGCAACGTTAGCCAGCTAGCTAAAGCTCCGGTGGAAAATTCCAAATGAACGTATGCAGCCCTTAGTGCCGCTTACACACAACAGTGACACTGACAGATCGAAAGCTAATTTGAGACAATATAAAGATGGAAAACCAGGCTAAGAAACGTAAACATAATTACCTTCACTAGACAACGTTTTACCAATTGGACAAACGGCTATGTTTGTTTGTTTCAAGCTCCAAAAACTATTTTTCGCTCAAATCAGCCCCAAAAAATTAGCTCGAGTGCTATGCGCGCTCGCATTAAGCATGGAAGTCCCTAACTAGCATCACATCAGGCACAGAATTTGCATGCATTAGCAGGGCGCTCGCTGTGGTGGCGTATACGGGACCGGTTCTGGTGGGCCGGTCTGGATCAAAGTCCAGGGCCTATTTTTACTCCCAGTCCGTCCCTGCCGTTCTATCAATAAGCAGACCTGTCAACCTGTACGAAATTTGTGTAGCGGATACGCATTTTGACTTAAAAGTACGCTGGTACTTGTATTGGCTGTCAATCATAATGGAAGAGTTGACAAGTTAAGTTACAGCATGTCCACCATCTCTTGTGGGGGTTATGCATTAAGCCATTTGTGGTGCCCTTACCACATTGTGCCTCATATACTGTAAATGTTAGACCCAGTGACAGGCTGGCATGAAATGGCTTGCATAATACTTAGTAAGGAGGCCATAATAATTTTTGACTCATGGCTTAAGTTACGTTTCTCCAGCTCTCCCCAGGTTGGCAAAAAAAGTAAATGCATCAGATTGATGCTTTAAAATATGGAATATTAAACATTTTCTTATGGGGGAGCATGCACCCGGACCCCCTTAGAGGGGTCCTTCTCACCTTTTTCACCCCTGACCCGTTTTCATGCCTGTTGTATCCTACGTGACACTGTGTCATTAGAGAGCGGCACCAACCTCAACTGTTTCGCAGCTTTCTCCTCACACATAATGCCCATCATCTCTTTGGCCAAAGGTAAACATAGTTCTTCTCCAATCGTGTGCGGCTTACCAGCTTTTGCTATACAAAGGCTGGCACGATAGGAAGCTTCTTGAGCTTTGGTAATGGGTGTAGCGCTGTGCCGAAGTGTTGTCTTAGACTGCTTTAGCTCATCGCGTTTTCTGAGAAAAAAGTCAACTGGCTTATCTTTCAGTGATGGATGATTAGTGGAAAGGCGGGGGGGGGGGGGAGGGGGGGCAACGGCGACCATGTAGAGACAGAAATGACATACCGTCGTGTAAATAAGATAAATAACATAAGTCCATTTAGTTTGTTTAACAAAAGAGCAAGCTATAGACCTAAATGACTTATTTTTTAGTTTCCTCAAGGATCACAATGACTCTTCCTTATAGCCTTGCTGCTCTTGTTGGTTAGTGGTAACTGATTTAAATTGTTGAAACATTTTTTACTGTTGCTTGCTTTTCTACAGGTACACTTGCACTTATAGCGATTCATGTTGTTTAATTGGGTGTGCTTTGCCTTCGGCAAGGGCACAACCTTTGTTCTCTCACATATATATTATTATTATTATTGTTTCTCTTCACACCCCTAAATCTTCGTCAATATTTGGACTACATAGACAACCTAGGTGTCAAAAGTTTCGTCTTGGTAGCGATTGAGTTGCTTGTATTTTTATTCACGTTCCGTTGCATGGTTTAGGCTCAAGTTAAGTTTTTGTGGCGAAAAGTGAAGCTAACGGTGGCTAATTTGCTAGCCACAGTCACTGACGTTACTAACGTCACTAACGTCACGAAACACCCGTGACTACCTGTAGCAGAACATTCGTTTCTCATCTGTTAACTTGGGGGATAGCTAGGCTAACTATAGCTTTACTGCAAGGCAGCTGCAGAAACGCCAAAGAGGCCAGGGTGATAACTATTTACTCATTTTACTTTGTGATGTGAAACACAATTGTGAAATGTAATGTACAATATTAGCTGATATTATTAAGGAAGTAGGCCCACATCTACTTTCGGAAACGGTAGTCTACTATTTCCCTGAAGCATTAGCATGACATTAGCCTCTGTTGCCCGGGAAACACATACTACAGTGGTCTATGATGCATCTGTTTTCAATCGTTAAAATAAACATTCCTCACAAATACATTTTCGTTGTAGGATTTATTATGACATTACAAGTAAACGATTTGCTGGTGAAATTATCATTACCTGTGGTTTCAAACCACTGTTGCTCACTGCAACGCTGTAGCCTACGCGAGACACACTACAAAAACATCTAACTTACACAGCTGCTTAGGAAGTCAAATGGCGACAGAACATGTTCGTCACTCCCCTTACTTAAATCAAAAGTCTTTCAATAGGTGAAACTATCTGACTACTAACCTGAACTTCATTGCCACAGCCTAAACAATCTGTTCATGAAAATAATTAATTTCAGCCTAAACCGTACAACGGAACGTTAAATCCAATTCAACCAACGCAATCGCTACCAAGACGAACACAGCAGTAGTCTACAGGGTGTCCGCGGAGTCTTAAAAAGTCTTAAATTCATTTTTCTAAATTTAAGGCCTTAAAAAGTCTTAAATTCGTCATAAATGTCATATGCTGGTCTTAAATAAATAACTCGGAGGTCTTAAATTTGTCGGGGCAGGACTATTTTTATTTTATTTTTTCTCGCGGGACTTTTCGGTAAGGAGATGTAGAGAGGCTACTTTCTTGCTAGCTGCATATATAAACGGATGTCTGCGCGCTTGCTAGCTAGTCTGCAACAATGGGTAAGTGCAAATTCAATGTCAGTTGGCTGGACGACGTCCGTTTCCGAGGTTGGCTGGCGTCCGTTGCCAACCCAGAACAGGCCAGATGCATTTTGTGCAAAAATACATTCAAGATCGGCTCCATGGGGACCAAGGCTCTCGTCAGCCATATGCAGAGCCAAAAACACAAAACCTCTACCAGGAGCCACACACAGACCCCAGCCATTTCTACATTTTGCATCTCTGCCCCGGGGCCACCGCCGCAGACAACGGTCCGCGCTGCTAGCACTGACCTGAGGGTAGCATTTGGTGCCACACCAACACTGAAAGCGGAGGTGTTGTGGATTCTAAACACAGTGGTCAAGCACCAGTCCTACAACTCGAATGAGGGGATAGGAGATCTCTTCGGTTTGATGTTCCCTGACTCTCAAATCGCGAGCACCTTTACTGCTGGAAAGGACAAAACGGCGTATATAACTCGCTTCGGACTAGCGCCTTTCATCCGAAACGAGCTAATCTGCAGCGTCAACAAGGCTGATTTTGTTTTGATGTTTGATGAGACGTTGAACCACGCCACTAAAAGCAAGCAACTTGACGTGCACGTCCGATATTGGGTCGGAGATCAAGTGCATTCCGGGAACACACTGTACTTACAGTTTTTGAACCAGAGAGCACTGAGTATCACTTTATGTTCAATAACAGACAAAAAGTAAACTTGAATGAGTCTCATTGAATGACACACATGCTATGCTTGAGTTTTAATACAGCGGGATCCCCCCCACCATCGCGGGTTTAAGGTCTTAAATTTCATTCAAGGTGGTATTAAAAAGGTCTTAAAAAGTCTTAAATTTGACTTGCTGAAACCTGCAGATACCCTGGTCTAGTACTGTACTGTAGTTGTCAATTTACCGGGGCAGCTTCACACAGGGCTATATCGCATTTTGCGTTGTTACTGACAATGATCGCTACCAGTGAGCTTTTTATGAATGAGCGATTTTCCACTAAATAAATGTCAAGCTTATTTACGTTTTGGGGGGCATATTTTCAGTTAGCATATTTTCAGTTAGTCACGATTCCATCTTCTACTGCCGGTAACGTCGTAGAATAATCTTCAAAGGGGGTTCTTTATTAATGAATGAATGCAATATGAGTAGGCTAAATGCCTGAAAATATCACGAGAAGGGAAAACTTAAAAGGACGTCATAGAGATTAGGTCAACTTTTACACCGGTCTGCCAAATTTATTCGTTTTGATTCAGCTATGAGGCTGCCTCTTGCAGGGGAATTGAGAAGACATCATATTTCATTCTACACTTCACTCATATTTTGAGTTGTAAATGAGCAGCAAAAAAAAGATGCTTTTAAATCTATGTAATCTTTATAAATAATAAGTAGGCCCTATGCATTTTTATATAAAATATACAGAAATATCAGTTGTAAAAATGTCATTAAAAAACGGACCCCTGTGCAACCGACGCAAGCAAGCACACCCTACAATTTCCCCAGAAATTGTACCCTCTCTAGTTGAAACTTGTTTAACTACATGCTCTTGTGGTTCTTCCCTTTGGCACTTGTTTTGGTTGTTCACAATGTGTGCTTCATGTTTTGGCTACCCGCAATGTTTTTGGGGCTATCTTGTTGTTATCAGTGACCTATGCACTTTGTAATGCTCTCTCTTGGAAGTCGCTTTGGATAAAAGCGTCTGCTAAATGAATAAATGTAAATGTAATGTAAATGTATTTTGTGATCGGGCGCTATATATATATATAAAAAATAAAGATTTTTTTTTTTTACTTGACCTTCCAGGAGGGGTGGGGGGGCCGTTGGGGGGGGGCGGGGCGCTCCCCTAATATAATGGTAGGGGAAACACTGCATAGCCATTTCAAGCTCTGCTTCACAATATTGCGTTATGTATTATAAGTTAATGTAATATACATAAATTTAATAAAGTATCAGACATATACTTGATACAACACACCAGTAACCAATTGATGTTATGTGTTAATATACCGAAAATGTCTGTGAATCGAGATGGTGCTGCTGTCTGTCCCATCGAAAGCCATTCAAACAGGTTGACAGCAGTGGGGTTTTTGGAACTACAGCAAGCTACCGGAACCACGTGAAAAAAAAGCTCTAGCTTTTTTCCTCTGTGTTTCACTGGCAGTGAGTGTTCACAATGTTGTATTTCACTCCATTCTACACCAAAAAGTCAGGGAGGACTGCTTTTTGTAGATACGAGTCTGCTGAAGATTCTCGTATTTCTTTAACCGAGCCTGTTTCATTCGTCATTTGCCTGAGAAAGCGACTTCCGTTAGCCAGCTGCATTGAAAACCATTCAAACAGGTTGACAGCAGTGGGGTTTTTGGAACTACAGTGAGCTACTTGAACCACGTGATCACGTGTCGGCGAGATCAAAGCGTGTCGCAACTCTCTTTTTCTATGGCTCTGAGAATAACCAGGGTACAGCCATGGCAGTGAAAGTGCAGTTTAGGAAATTCTGAATGCTTTTCTGCATATCTAATTTGGTGATTAGGTTGTAGAATGACTGGTAGAGTAGAGTCAGGAGTGTAGCTTGTGGAGACTTTGGTCTGAGGAGGGACCCGAACAGATGCTTGGTTTTCTTAATTTTTCAATTCCCTTTCAGATGGCCATGTCGGAGGCCATGTCTCGTCGAGTCAGAGCTATCTTCAACACATTCAACTTCTGGACAATTGTGCTGTATAATGTCTTGGCCCTAAACAGCCTGGACTTTGCCAAGTTAGTGGCCAAGAGATTGCTGCTCAAAGGTGATCAGTTATTATACAAAATGGAAGACCATTAAGTGAATATTTAATTACTAAATATTAGTTACTAAAGCTCCACTGTACAATGTGAATAAAGGATAACTAGAGGCTGTTATTTTACAACAGTGTTGAGTCTGAAATGACATGCTCTGATCTCTCCAGGTTTCCCCATAACCACCATCTTGGTGATGTTTTTGACGTACTGCTTGGTGCAGCTAATAAAGGAGAGAGAGAGGAAACAGGCCCTGATTGATGATCCTGATCCCTCCCCTCCTCCTGCCCCAGCACCTCCTCCTACCCTTTCTACCACTACCACTACAACAACAACAGCCACAACAGCCCAGCCAGTGATGGAGCCCGGAAAGGAGAAAGCAGAGTAGGCAAAATTGTATTTGAGTCCTTGTTTCCAAATCTGATTACATCAATTGTGTATATCAAGGTGTTGATACAGTTCACTGTGAAGATCCCTTATTTGCATGGCTCACCAAACAAGTGTTGTCATTTATACAGATTATACAATGTTTATTAGTGATGTTTGTATTGTTTCTGCATTACGTAAAGGTGCTTTTACACAAACCGAAGATGTCCTAAGATTCAAAACTTTTGGTAGGAATCAAATGTATTTAAACTGAGTGGAATAATAGAAAAACCTTTCAAGGAGTGTTTGCTGTACACTTCTGTTCAATATAAAATATGACGGCACCTACAAATACAGTGTAAGATATACAATTTGCTGAATCTGATTCCCATATATTTTGTGAATCATTTAGCTAAATTCTAATGTGTGTCATTGTCCTTGTATTTAAACAACCCCTAAATCAAATTATAGAAAATATGTCTTTCTTTTTCTAAACATCAAATAAAATATTGTATAGACCCATCTTCCCAAGATTGTCTTTAAGCCAATGTGTCTTTGAGTCAGTGTGAGTGTCTTTACGTCACTATGACAGCCTTGTTGTAAGAGCTATTTGGTGTCACTTTGAAAATATATTAGGTTACTGGAATGCATCCCAATTCTTCCTATTCAATAATTTACCCACACAGACTAACTGTTCTTGGGAATGGTAGCCATTTGTGTGCCACGTTTTTCCAAGGGCCCGTTCTTCATACGTCGCTAACTCAGTTAGCTGGATTTGATTGTTGACGATTTGTCATTATCTTGGATTGTTCGGTTCTTCGAATCTCATTCTGGACTTGCTGTCAGAGCAACAAGTCCTTTAGCTTAAACCTGCTAGGGAGCGGGCTTATTTTATGTAAACAAGATTTGAGGCACCGATAATGGCTGCCTCGGTCGGTATCTTTCGGCCAAAGTAAACTCCCTGTCTGTGCAAAGTTTCATGGCGAATAAAAAACCCATTCTGATTCTGATTGATTGCGGCTTTATAAGCAGAGGTGATACAGGAAGTCTGTCACAGTATTGTCTTTTCCGTTTTTACGACAACAACCTGTTGCAGAAGGTGCAAGAATATTTAGCAGAATTGAATATGAACCCGAATTAATCGCGCATTGCGTGATAGACAGATCCTTTAGCACAGCGAGACAGGCTACCGTAGTGCTACTTTTTGAGAGATAGCCTATCGTTTTTTTTTTCGGAGGGTGTCATTTACATCATTAATTTGAAGGAACCACATTAAATTATATGACATTAAAGATGATAAATAAAGTAATTATGAAAATAAGAAAATACAAAAACAAGGCCTAGCATAGCCTACTGTAGCCTAATAAGCGATAAAACATCTAACGTAGTCACTACTATAAATTTGTTGCCTACTTTTTGCCAGCCCTCTCTCCTGGATTTTGCAGATAAGGTGTTCCCTGCCGTTCTGATTAAATCTTAAAATTCAGAGTAACCTTCGAGCTAGCTCTTGCTGTTGGCTCTGTTGAGGAAAAACGGGGCGCTCTTTTTGGCCATGGTGAGCAGCTGTCAGGCCAACGTCAGGTAGGACAGTATTTGGCCCTAGGACACTATTTGGCCTGACACAGCCAATAGCAGCTTTGCTGATCAAGGTTTATACTATTGATACAGACCAACGCATAACTCAATACAGCTATACTAATCATAAACAACAAGGGTGTTCGAAGAACCCAGTTAGGCAGATCATGATTAGCAAGATGATGTCATCTTGGATGTGTCATTTGATCTCGGATGTAATAAGCGACGTACGAAGAACGGACCCCTGGACTCAGTGCCTACTCATGGTATAAATATCCATATGAATAATAAATGAATAAATCAATGAATGTATATAATTGAGCAGTTGTCACTGTGTTTCAATATTTAGTATTAGCCATATGAGCCAACAGTGTCCTCAGCATTCAGTTGTACACAATGCAGGGTCGGCTCCAAGGGGGGGGGGGCATTGGGGGGCAATGCCCCCCCAAATGGAATGCTGTGCCCCCCCCCAAAATATTTTTGTTAATGTATAAATAAGTGTGTCATAATTCTGTCTGAGTTGATATGATGACACTTTAAAAATAATAAATGAAATAATTGTTATAAAATGCTTTATTACAATACCTTTCTTTATTAGCCTGCTTGGTTTAAAACTTGCGATCATCATTGATCAGCATTGACACCAACTGACACGAACGGGCTTGTCATTAAGAGTGAATCGGGCTTGTTAGCCTATACAGTAAAAGTCTTGAGACAATAACAATGGACATCAGAAAGTGGCTTTCTGCCAAAAAGCCATCAAAAGAGGGAGAAGATCCACATCATGTTTCAATACCATCGACGACATCGCTGAATGACAAATGCATAAGGGCACCTGCTAACTGTGAAGTTGTAGCTAGCTCAGCGCCAGCTAGCCCTACTGTTGATCATGGAACGGTGTTGGAAAAGGGAGTCAGGTGGTAGGGAGTCAGGTGGCTGAGCGGTTAGGGAAGCGGGCTAGTAATCTGAAGGTTGCCAGTTCGATTCCCGGCCGTGCCAACTGACGTTGTGTCCTTGGGCAAGGCACTTCACCCTACTTGCCTCGGGGGGAATGTCCCTGTACTTACTGTAAGTTGCTCTGGATAAGAGCGTCTGCTAAATGACTAAATGGAAATGGAAATGGAAAAGGCTCCAGATGATCTTGGGACAAAATATCCAAACCAAGTCGTTTTGCAGCAATACCCAAACCGTATACAGGGGAAAAAGCGGTCATTCGTAAGTGGATGGTATCATGACAGAGATTGGCTGGAATACAGTGTCAAGGCAGACGCAGCTTACTGCTTTCCTTGCCGCCATTTCGGTAATACTGCTCGGGGAACAGTAGACTCGGCTTTCCTGGTCCGGGGCTACAATGATTGGAAACATGCAGTTGAAAAAGATAAGGGTTTTCAAAAACATGCAAACTCTAAAGAGCATATCACCTGCCAGGCAATGTGGTATGAGCGAGAGAAGCGTGAGAAGCAAGGCAAAGAAATCTCAACACATGTTAACGCAGACCAACTGAAAAAAAACAGGTATTATGTTTCCTCCCTGATTGATGTAATAGCATTTCTGTCTGAGAACCAATTGCCTTTAAGAGGTAAACTGGAGGCAGTGGCCTTTTCCTCTCACTTCTAGACTACACAATTGGCTATATGCCACGTACTTCCGCTCCACGGTCTCAGCCACCAGGTTCACTTCCGGTCTCTGTCAACGCAACAACAATGGCTGCATTTTTTACCCGCTCACTCCTGGGGATCTCCCAACAATGTCACTGACAGATGTGAGCAGAATTATCCAGGCTAATTCAGCCACAGCCACCGCAAGAAAGGACAAAGGATTCAAACTCTACATTTCGAATTATGTCCATAATTCGAGAGTCAGATGGCTGAGCGGTGAGGGAGTCGGGCTAGTAATCTGAAGGTCGCCAGTTCGATTCCCGGCCGTGTCAAAATGACATTGTGTCCTTGGGCAAGGCACTTCACCCTACTTGCCTCGGGGGGAATGTCCCTGTACTTACTGTAAGTCGCTCTGGATAAGAGCGTCTGCTAAATGACTAAATGTAAATGTAAATGTAAATTATGAAGGTAAAGTTAAAATTAAGTGTTTTATGTTAGCCTAGCGTACACGTTAGCGAGTAGCTAACAACGTTAACGTTCACATCATCATGGACATCAGTTGTACTAATCATCCTTATTACTGTTGTATTTTGTCCAGTGTCTTATTGGTATAATGTATTTAACCCTAATTCAATGTTAATCACAGTTTCAAACCAGGGTCTGACAGGGCTAACAATTAGGTGTCAGTGCTACCGATCAATGAAGAAAAGTCTACCTCCTCACAGTCTGAGTGTAAGGGAAAGTCATCACACAGGTTCAGTTCAGGTTCCTGAGGAAGTTACTCAAGTATTGTATTTAACCCTTGTGCTGCCTTCAGGTCACATGACCCAAAGGTTCATAACGAACCATCGTTGTGTTTACCCAACTTTACCCAATACAAAAACAAATAAAAATAATTTTCTTTTAACCTTTGCAATGTGGGGGGTCTGAGACAGCCCAACGGTTAAAAGAAAATGCTTCACATTGTTTTTGTATGCGGTATATTTGTCGCAATACGACGGTGGGTCACAATGACTGATGGGTCAGAATGACCCGAAGATAACACAAGGGTCAAGTAGTATTGACGTGTTTGTACTTACTAGGTGGTGGGTCGAAGCCTCGTATCTGTTCAACTTTGCAATTAAATTTGGGGGTGACCTGGATTTCTAAAGTTGGGATGATTATTGTATTTCTAACTATAAGACAGTTGTTGCCACCAAGTTTTTGCCCATTTTGTCAAAACCATAGTGTCAAAGTTGGTTAAACTCGCAGGCAAACAGTATTTTACAGGGGCAGTGAACCAGCTCAAGGATCACCTCTGGAGCTGGTGGAAGTGACTTCCAGTGTCTTGTGATTTCTAATAAATTCACATGCCTTCTTACAATGTTGCTTTTCGATTGATATCGTAGGCAACTGTGTTTGCCTACGAGTTTAACAAACTTTTACACTATCCATGTCATCACCAAATTTTGAACAGATACGAGGCTTCGGCCCACCACCTATACTACTCCCTGAACCACCAGCTGCCACTGGAAACTAGATTGCGTTCAGAGTTCTGTACCCTGTCTTACTTACCTTTCTCTTCTCTTCTCTTGAATGAGTAAAGTGAGGGTAATCTTGAAATATGGACAGTGTTAGGATATGACCCATTAAGTAGACTAGACAGGCTAAATTTACTTTTATGCTTAACATCTCACTTCTCATCTCAACATAAGTTCTGTTCTTAAACTTTTAAGTTCTCAAACTGTTTTAAAGATTGTATACATGGTGCAGTCAGTAATGCTAGATGATGTGTAAGGCTGAGTACTCTCAACAAAGACACACATAAGCATGTATGTTTGTTGATAGTCAGATTTATCCAAGATGTTTTTTTAAACAGTTTATGGTATTTATAGAACCAGGGGCTTGAGAATTATAGGGGTCTGTCAGCTGAATGCTCCACTTTATTTGCTTACACATCTCTTTATGCTCACTGCACCTGTAATGCTGTAATGTGTTGCAAATGCAGTATTATTTTTTTGTCTTAACACATGTGTATTGTAACAGATTGTGCTGAGGGATTCACGCCCTGTAGAGCTCCACAGCTGCCAGTGTTCTTGTGTGTCCGGTACTGTCCTATGCAACCATGTAGCAGCTGTCCTATATCAGACTGCTCAGTACTCGCAGCAAAAGCTCACCTCTGTCCCACCAGTGCACAGCTGCACAGAGACAGAACAGAGGTGGCACAAGCCAAGAAGCACGGTAACTTGTTAAACTTCACAATACAGTTTTATTTGTGTGCTGGTGTGTATAGTTTGTTTACCTAATAAAAATATATATATATTTTATCTCTGCAAGGTATTAAACCAGGTCCGGTCAATGACATGGTGATCCTGTCAGCCCGACCAAGGGAAAGAAGAATGATAAAGAAGAAGAAAGGCATAAAGTTTGTATTGTTACTTACTGTATCAAACTTGAATCACAATATCTCTTTGGTTTTATAAGAATTTAAATAATAATAACAATAATAACTCACCTTTGTGTTGTTTTGCCCTTTTTTCACAGGAGTAACCTGTATAGAGGAGTAACATCACCTCTGCCTGAACCCTCTTGTTTGAATGTTGGCGTTATATACCAGGACCTCCCTGCTTATCTGGCGCCCATGATCACAACTATGGCCATCTCCCATGACGTGCCGCGGTCGACTCTTTGTTTGGGCCTGTTCAAGAAGGCAGCGTACTGTCTTATCAAATGCCAACCAAGGCAGTGCCCAGAACCTGCCCACACTCAGATGCCCCATCTCCCCCACAGCTGCCACTCTGTGATTACAGGCTTGGGCCCTCTACCTGTTTTTTCATATACACACTACAACAACACCATCACATGGCATCCCTTGAAACATCTATGGAGACAGCCCACAAAATTGAAGAAGCTACGAAAGAACAGAGTTCATGTGCAGAGTGGCACCAGCTTAGGCGGTCCCGCATCACTTCAACCAAGTTCTGTGAGGTCTGCCACACCAGGGCACATAGCTCTGCTGAAAATCTGGCCAGGAGATTACTTAGATCTACCCATCAGACAGCAGACATGAGGAGGGGGTTGGACCTCGAACCCACAGCCATTGAGGAATACTGTAGGGTAAGAGAAGTAAACCATTACCCATGTGGGTTCCTTATCCACCCTGATGCCCCATGGATGGGTGCATCCCCTGATGGGATTGTCTTCGATCCGAATGGAGAACCTGTGTTTGGACTTGTTGAGGTAAAATGCCCGAATGTAGCTAGCTATGTGGACTGCCCATATATTATGAGCAGCGGGGGAAAACACAAACTCAGGAAAACACATCCTTACTTTTGGCAAGTCCAGGGCCAAATGTTAATTTCTGGATGTCATTGGTGTGACTTTGTTGTGTACACACAAGAGGACATGTTTATACAAAGGATTACCCGTGATAATGAAACAACAAACATCATTAAGGAGAAGGTTGACTTTTTCTTTTTTAATGTCTTTCTCAGTATTTACTTGTCTGATTAGTTTTGAAATGTATATGTATGTATGTATGCATGCATGTATGAAATGAAGGAAATTAAATTAACTCTGGTACATATCAGCACACTATACAAAGATATTTACAATAAAAGCCAATATAAGCACTTACTTAGCCCATGCTTTTACAAGAGGCCCGTTCTCATAATTTGTGAGGAGACAGGTCACAGTGTAAATTTGATTAATGCTTCCAAAAAGCCGGAGGGGGATTACTGAGTCAAAGAATTTGTGCTCCTTTACCCGCCGAATTAAACGCTCAACATGGACCCTGAGACGTGCAATGGCCTGGGTCTCCCTAACATCACAAGCTGACATTTGAGACCTGCCGGACAGGAATGCTGGCCTGTAAACTTTGCACGGTGCAATGTCATCAATGAGAAAACCTCTGTCTACCATGGTGGCCATCCCAGGTTTCAGGAGTTTAAGCACACCACATTCACGTGTGATCTGCTTGTCGCTGATTGACCCGGCGTACAGTCCAGATATGAATGTTATTGCCCCATGTGGGGCAATCCCAATGAGTCCTTTTAGAGTGCAGTGGGACTTCTAACTGGAAAATACCTCACTCTGGAGGAGCAGGGATGATGGGCACTGACACCTCAACTCTGTGCAGTCAAGGATGACAGTAGTGTCAGGGTAGTCCTTGAAATCTGCTGGCAAATATTCCTGGATCTGCTCCTGGGGTATCCAAAACCTCACTGAGCCAAGCACTGCATATAAGAAGTTGCTCCATGATGTGATGATCCGACTGACTGTGGACTGATGGACTCCGTACCGGTCAGCAAGATCCCGCTGCTTGGAGCCAAGGGCCAGGTAATTGAGAAATAGGAACAGCTCATCGATGGGCTGAAGGGAGTGGATGGCAGCGTTTGCCTCAGTGAGTGTGCCTCTCTGAGCTTGCCTTACACTCGTCATTGATGGCAGAGAAGGTTCGATCAAGGCCCAGAAACGCATGAGCAGTTCATGTGATGCAAACCTAGGGAAACAGAATAGAGATGTGTGCATCTTGTAGATATTCCCATTTTAAAGTTATACACCTTTATTAAGTTGTAAACAAATGTGATGCATTCCCAACTATCTTTTGTCATGAATTTCACTAACATTGCAGGTACGGTAGACATTATCCTGATAT